>CM053582.1:440817193-440839357 GCA_028627135.1 Pseudochirops cupreus
TTTCAGTAGAGTGGGTTGAATTAGAAGCCAGATTACATCAGACTGAGGTGAGAGTGGGTAGTGAAAAAGAAGACACAGCAAGGGTAGATGAACTCTGAAATTCCTTTATCTGATAACAATCTGTTGTCATTCAACTCTTCCCTCTGTCTTGTAACCCCAAACCCTCTTCTATGTTCTCATTTTGACCTTCATTTCTTCCACTCCTCAGTTCTTTCTCAGGCCATCATTCCTGACTGGCTACATTCTTCCTCCTTTTCCTGTTTGGACACCTTGGTGAACCAATTCAACTTTATACCATCATCTTCTCTTGAGTTATATTACCCCTTATCCTTCCTGAGATCTTGCCTTGCCAAGCTTCAACCTTGGCTTAATTCTGCCATCTGCTACCTTTTGCTTTATTTTAATACACTACTGAAAGGAAGCTGGAGAATATCATGAAAATTTGCTGACTGGAAGCACTATAAATTTATGTTTCATAATCTCAACTGGGCCCTCACTGCAGCAAGGCAATTCTTTTATACCATTCTAATGAATTCATTATCCCATTTACCAACAAGGGTTTTTACATATTTTCCCTCCTCAAACCTTTTATAAGCTCCCCCTCCCCTACCTTCTCAGCTGAGAATCTCACCCTAAAAAATTGAAGCTGTTAGCAGAGAACTCCCTGTTATCCTCTCCTCCTCATCTTATATAACTCAGATGCCTAACACTACTATCTTCTTCTTTATTCCTGTCTCATATAACGAAGTAGCCCTTCTCCAAAAGGTTTACACATACAAGTAATTCCATTCCATCTACTTCTCCTGCAAATTGCCCTCTGCTATTATCCCCATTCTCACTTGTATTCAATGTCTTCCTATCCACTGCTTCCCTAATGCTCATGTCTCCCAAATCCTCAAAAAAGCCTCACTTGATCCATCTGTCCCCACTACCTACTTTCCCACAGCTCCTCCCTTTTATGGCTAAACTTCTGGAGAAGGACAGTTATGACTAATACATTTGGACTTCTTTTGTCTTACCCTTTTCTTAACTCTGCAGTCTGGCTTCTGACCTCATCATTCCACTGAAACTGCTCAACTAAATTACCCATGATTCATAATCACCAAATCCAATAGGCTTTTCTCAGTCTTCATCCTTGTTGACCTCTCTACAGCCTTGGTCACTGTCAGTCATCTCCCTCTCCTTGTTTTCTCTTCTTTTTAATTTTCATGATGTTGTTCTCTTCTAGTTCTCCTCCTACCTGTCTGATCACTTCTCAGTCTCTGTTGCTAGTGTTCTTTTGCTAACAGTAAGTGTCCTCCAAGGCTCTGTCCTGGGCCCTCTTCTTTTCTCCCTTTATACTATTTTACTTGGTGATCTCATAAGTTCCCATGGTTTCAATGACCATGATTCTCAGATGATTCTCAGCCAGTCATAACCTCTTTCTTGACCTCCAGTCTTACATCTCCAACTGCCTTTTAGACATTTTAAAACATATGTACTGTAGACATCTTAAACTCAACACATCTAAAACAGAACTCATTATCTTTTCCCCCAAATCCTCCCTTCTTCCTAACTTTTCTATTATTGTTGAAGATACCACCATTTTCCTCATAACCTAGGCTCACAACTGAGGTGTCATCCTCAACTTCTTATTCTCTCAGTGTCCCCCATTTCCAATTTGTTTTCAAGTTCTGTCATTTCTACCTTTATAAGATCTCTTGTCTATGCCTCTTTTTCTCCTCTGACACTTCTGCTATCCTAGTACTGGTCCTCATTAACTCACACTAATAGCCTGTTGGTTGGTCTTGCTGTCACACTCTAATCAATTCTCCATTCAACTACCAAACTAATCTTCCTAAAGTGCAGCAGTATCTATCTCACAGGCAGCTAGGTCATGCAATGGATAGAGTGCCAGGCCTGGAGATTCATCTTCCTGAGTCCAAATCTGACATAAGACACTTACTAGTTGTGTGACCCTGGGCAAATCACTTAAAGCCTGTTTGCCTTAGCTTCTTTGTCTATAAAATGAGCTGGAGAAGGAAATGGCAAACCACTCTAGTATCTTTGCCAAGAAAACCCTGAACAGAATCTATTTCACCTTCCCTATTCAATTGACCCTATTCAATTGTTACTTCCAAGTTCAAATAATAAATTCTCAATTTGGCTTCAAAAGTCCTTCATTTGGTTTATGGTTATGGTTCATGGGTCCTACCTTTATAGTCTTCTTATACCTTTCTCCCCTCTACTTATTCTGTGATCTAGTGATACTGACCTCCTTATTCTTCTTCATATGAAATACTCTATCTCTTGATTCTGGTTGTCCCCCATGCCTGAAACTCTAGTCCTCTTTATCTCTCCCTGCAGGCTTCCTCTAGCTAAAGTCCCACCTTCTCCAAAAAGTTTTTCCCAGTCTTTCTTAATATTAGTATCTTCCCTCTGAGATTATCTCCAATTTATCCTGTATATATCTTGTTTGTACACAGCTGTTTGGCTCTTCTCTTCCTCATTAGACTTTGAGCTACTGGAAAGCCTGAATTATTTTTTTGCCTCTTTTTGTATCCCCAAGGTTTAGCCCAGTGCTTAGCTCATATTAGATGCTTGATAAATGTCTGTTGTTGACTTGACTCACAAGATCACCTGAAGATTCAATAAACAGGGCTTCAGGAGGTCTTTATATCTCAGAAATCCTTTTGCCTGAGGAATAAGTTATTTCCCATCGTGCCTTACCCACTTTTATTGCTCTTCCATCCACTGTTAATAAATTATCTTCATTCAACGACAAAATAACAGCTAGAGTTTAAATGTATTTGGGAGCCCTGCCACATACATTTTGTCTCAGAGGAAAATCTGCTATCTCTCTTGCCCTGGAGACATGGTTAAACTTCCTTGAGTGATCCTGGCTGCCCTAAAGTTAGAGTTATTAAGATGTTTCTCTGCATTAAGTGCTCACAGCAAAAGAATGTTAAACAAAGCCATAGCTCAAGGCAAAATACATGTTATGCCAGTCAGCCAGACCTGGAGACTTGGAACAGACCCTGGGCAAGTCACCTAACCCACCCCAGAATTTTCCAATCTGCATGTCCTAGGAGGTAAAGGGGTAGAAGGAGTGACAAAACTGATGGAGAGGAGGGAAGCTCATGAAACAGTGGTCAAAATTTTAAAATTATTTTTAATATAGTTCCTACATAAACAGATCCACTTTTCCAATAAAAATAAAGTTCAAATCAAAATCAATGAAAGTAAGATTAGAAAGGAGAATTTATCCAATGGTACAGGGTAGAAGGGGAGTGAACAACTGTCTGTTATTGGCCTTGGCAACTCTGTGTCCCATTCCAATTGCCCATATTTTCTTCTGTATCTTAAAAGAGCTCCCATTTACAGGAAAACAGCCTAGGATATTTTGGCAGTAGCATCCTCCAACTGCTAGTAGAATTACCCCAGTAATCCTTGCCCCCTGCTCTGCAGGGTCCCTGTGTGGACTCTCACCTTTGACTGCCCTTGCCTATACCCTCAGACTGGAACTGGGTCTACCAGTCTCATATGGGTGATGGATTCCAGGGTAGTTAAGGCCCTGATAAAACCCACCACGAGGGGGCAGTGAAAAATCCCAAAACTTTCCCTCACTGTTGCTTGATCTAATGGTTTAGTTCAGGGCTTTTTGGTGGGTGGAGAAGGGAATATAGGACGAAGGATGAACACTGCCCACCACAGTCATGTGTTCTTACCTTTGAAAGGCAGCATGGTACATTGCAAAGAGTGTTGGATCTGAAGTTAGGAAGACATGTATTCAAATCCTGACTCTGGTCACTATGTAACCTCAGACATACAACTTAACCTCTGTGGTCCTCAGTTTCCTCAACTGTAAAATGAAGCACTTGGAATGGATGATTTCAAAGGTCCCTTCCATCTCTAAGTCTATAATTTGGCTAGCTGGAGCTCAGTGGCCCAGAGCACAAAGAGGAATAATCTTGTCTACATCTCTTTATTACTTTGGCTCTTAATAGGTCTGCTGAAACTCTGTGTGTGGTACTCTTTATTTCTCTCTTTTGTTTACTTAACAACTACAGCCACCTCTGGTCCTGGGGAACTATATCCTCTCCCTCTCCCCCAAAAAGCCCCTCTGCTCTGGATATGGGGTAATTATGTTTAGTCCTGAGAGAGTCTAATCCCTTAAAAGAAAAATTAGATTTCTTTTCCCACATTTTTTAAATATATGAAATCCCCTTCCAGGTTTAGCTCATGTCTAGTTTCTCCCCCAAAGGGAAAGTAGAAAGACACAATAGGAATCAGGTATAGAAAAACTATTTATTTCCTCTATGCAAAAGAAATGCTTAACAAACAAGACCCACAAGTATGCATTGACATATAAGTTGCAATAGGATTCAGTAATTTATAACTACTATTATGATCTCCCAGTAAGTTAATATTTACATCAAAACATGAAGCAGTCTGTAGGACTATTGAATAGGTATTATTAAATTTCACCTCAGCTCTGAACTGTCTAAACAACTATCTCCAGATCCATGTCTTCTGAAAAGCCAGGTCAGGACTTGGAGCTTCTCCCATCATTGAACATCTCTTAGAAGTACTGAAGTAATTGTCGGGGAATTATCCCAAGTACAACTGACACTAACTAAGGATACGAGATCCTTGAACCCACAAGGACAATTCAAAACTTGAACATAGCCATCTTGAGATTGTTGTTCAGTAACTAACAAATCCACCATTAAACATAAATCAGAAGAGGAAGCCGGAGGACCGGATTTAAGCTTACCTAGATGAGGTTGTAGGGGAGCAGTTCACCATGCTGCCAGAGTGAGAAGAAAGCTAGTCACTTTTCCAGTCCCTCATGGAAGAGACTTGAACAGTCCTCATATGTATGATCCGTAGCAGGAAAGGAAAGGGAAGAAAGGGAGACTGAGGACAAATCATTCTCTTTCAGGGATCTACTAAATCAGTGATTTTTCCTACTTAGGGACCAATAAGGCGATCACTTCATCATCCCCAAAGCCCTGTAGTCTGTCAGTACTGACCAGAAGCAGACAGGGCATGCTCCACAGCCCCCGATATATAAAGTCTGGTGTTTACTTGTGTTTTTTGAAGTCCTGTTTTCATTTTACATACCCACCAATTGGGGAATGTCTAAACAAATTGTGATGTGTTTGGAATGTAACAGAAGAAACTCATCCCCTCTTAATACTAGTGCCTTCCTTCTATTAATTATTTCCTATTTATCCTGTATCTAGCTTGTTTGTACATATTCACCTGTCATCTCCCCCGCTAGATTGTGAACTCCTTGAGGGCAGGGACTGTCTTTTGCCTCCTTTTATATCCCCAGAGCTTAACACAGTGCCTGACCCATAGTAGGTGCTTAATAAATGTTTATTGATTAATAAATAATTGTTATTATTATTATTACTACAGAATTTACATAGTTCTTTAAGGTTTATAAAGTGCTTTACAAATATCATCTCACTATCTCATCCTCACAAGAACTCTAATCCTAATCCTAAATGCATGCTCTAACCCTAACCCTAACCCTAAGGAAATAAGTAGGTGCTTATTATGATTCTCATTTTAAAGATAAGGAAACTGAGACTCAGAAAAATTAAGTGACTTACCCAGGGTCACACAGCTAGGAAGTATCAGAGGTCAGATGGGAACTCAGGTCTTCCTGACCCCAGGTCCACTACAAGTGTTAGAACTATTCTAGATCTAGTACTCTTTCTAAATGTACCATGCTGCCAGTCAGTGGTAAGAACCCATGACTGTGGTGGGCAGCGTTCATCCTGTCTCTCATACTGCCCTCAACCCCTACAAAAACTGGTCTAGCTCTATCCACTACACCACTTACCGGTAGATATATTATTACTATGGTAGAAGAAGAGACAAATATGATGACTACAGAGAATCGTAGAAAGATTTACATGACCTGATGCAAAGTGAAATTAGTAAATCCAAGAAAATAACATACGCGGCAACTACATTATAAATGGAAAGAACAACAACCACAAAACAATTAAAAGTGAATATTCTAAAATTTAATAGAATGAGCTTGACCCAAATGAAGAGATATGAGAAAACAATTCCCTCCCCTCGTATGTGTGTGCGTGTGTGTGTGTGTGTGTGCGTGTGTGTGTATATACATATATATATGTATGCACACACACACACACATATATATATATATGTGCACACACACACACATATATATACATACATATATATACACGCACACACACATATCACACACATGTGTATTTGACTCTACGTCCCCCGCTTCCTCTCTCTCCTTGTGAAAACAAAAATATCAGGATGACTTTCAGAGGGAAAAGTTGAGGATTACAGGGAGAAAAGTAGTCAATGTAAAAAAAAAATCAATGAAATGTATTTTAAAGTGTTTCCATTTTACTTAAATGGGAGCTCTTTATAAACACTAATTCATTGCCTCTGAATATGAGTAATTTAAAAGAAAGTAAAGCTATAGTTAAGTCAAGTCAGACTTCAAGGTATCACTATCAAGTTATACTTGGCTTTTTTTAGCTTGTTTCTCTGCAGACACTAATGAAAATGATGTCTTTTCCCTTTCTCCTGAGGGTCTGCAACCTAACACTGGATTGGATGGGTAGTTGAAGTTTTGCTGATCTGTAATTGACAACGGAATTCTCATTTGGGAACTATTATCAGTAGCCTATCACTGGCTCTTTAGGTGACCCTAAAGTTTCAGCAAATAAGATGACCACTGAGAAGTGTTGGTTGTTGTCCTTAATTCTCAAAGCACCAAAATGACATCACTACATGTCGCACTGTGGCTGATCAGACCAGTATGTGCTTGGAGTGCCCTACCGTAGGTCAGGCACGAATAGTCTATGTGAACATTTTGGGGTGGATTCTCTAAATTTGTACATCCTGCATTTCCTTTGCATTGCTTCAATTCTGCTTTGCTTTAAGAGCACAGAATCTGCTCTGATGTGGGCACGCCATGCTGGGTAGTCCTGTGCCAGTGTCTCCCATGTCACACAATCACTAGCAAATTCTTAAGAGAGACCTTATGAGTGTCCCTGTATTGCTTCTTCTGACCATCATGTGAATGGTGAGTTCTCCATAAAAAACCGAAGTGTGATATCCCTGTAATGGAGGGCATTTCATCTTTTGCTTCCTTGCATCTAGAGCCATACTTGAGGAAGTTGTATGCAATGTCTTCCATAAAAACAGTGTTAGGGAAGAATCCATCTCCAGGGCTGTGAGGGCTCAGTCCAAAATTGTTCACTAATATTTCAATGGACCGATGATCTCATCAATGCAGATATTATTCTCTATAACGGCTGATCACAGTCTGTTTATACCTCTTCATCAAATGCAATAATAACAATTAAAACACCAATAACTTGGGGGCGGAGCCAAGATGGCGGCGTAGAAGCAGGGAAAGTCCGTGGGCCCCCGGTGGCCCCCTCAAGTACCTATAAAACAGGACTCTAAACAAACCTTGGAGCTACAGAACCCGCAAAGTGACAGAGAGAAGCAAATCTCCCGCTGAGGGCAGCCTGGCAGGCCGGCAGGAAGGGTCTTGTGTGGTGGTCCTGAGGTGCACGACTGGTGAGCCAGAGCTTGTAGGGGCAGCAGACAGGGCACCCAACTAATAGCTCCCTCCAGCAGCTGCAAAAACCCCAGGGATTTGGGACAAAGCTCTCCTCACTATAAGCAGAGTTCTACCGTGGCAAAGAGCTCAAAAGTCAAGTAATTGAGTGGCAACGTGAGCAAGCAAAGGAAGCAAAGCAAGCACAGCAATCTAACTTTCGATTCCTTTTTAGGGGACAAAAAGGATCAAAGCACGGAATGGGAGGAAGACAATGAAGTCAGAACTCCTGCACCAAAACCTTCCAAGAAAAATAAGAACTGGTTACAGGCCATAGAGGAGCTCAGGAAGGATTTTGAAAATCAAGTGAGAGAAGTGGAGGAAAAATTGAGAAGAGAAATGAGAATGATGCAAGAAAATCATGAAAAGAGAGTGAACTACTTGAATGAAGAAAATAATACCTTAAAAAATAGACTAACTCATATGGCAAAAGAAACCTAAAAAGCCAATGAGGAGAAGAATGCCTTAAAATAACAATAACTCATAGAGAACAAAAGAAAACTTACAAGAAAGTGAAGAAAAGATGGACAGCTCTCAACATAATGCATAGTATTTATTATACAGGTTTTCTTGAACTGGAAATTTATTGCTATATATTTTGAATCATCTCTTACATTCTGCTGTGCATATGATGATGCTTTTTTTCTTTTCATATTTTGTATTTAAGTTTCAATATTTAAGTTCATAATGTTTCTTTTTCTTTTCTTGTTGTGAATTTAAGTTTTAATATTTAGGTCTAAAATTTTTTTAAAAACTAAAAATTATGACTCACATTTTAAATTGCATATTAATGTTTATAAAGTGCTTTCCTCACAACAACTCTGGGAAAGCAGGTAACAATTCCCATTTTATAGATGAAAAAATTAAGGTTCATGGAGGCCAAGTGAATTGCCCATGAACACATTGTTGTTTGTGAAGAGGACCACTGACATCACAAAGTGATGTCTGGATTTGTGCATGAATTAGTTTTAAGTTAGGCACAAGCTCATCAGTCTCATTTTCTTTTCCAGACTCACTAAAGTCCAATAGCAAGTCAAAAATCAAGATGATTGATGATGGACCAGGATGCAGGGGGTGATCTTAGTGTCCTCCTCACTCACCAAGTTTGAGGCCTGTTGATTACCATCAACCTGGTTTAGCCTGTGTGCCAAGATGGTTTACTAGGGTATGGCCACAGTGTGTGCTATCATTTCTTGGAGCCACAGGTGACAGATAGACACCCAAAGTGAATGAATAGCCCTGAAAAGGGCTCAGCAAGCCCTCCCACAAGAGGTTCTAGTCCTCCCTGAATACCCCATGATCACTTACAAATAAGTGTCAGAGCTGAGATATGAATTCCTATCTCCTGACCCCAGGATTTGTCCTCTTTTAGGACTGGGCCAGTCAAGAGCAGTAGCTACAAAGTACCAACTCTAGAAAGGTCATCCCTTTCTTCCTGGTTTCTCACTGTTTCTCCCCTGTTTTATCAAGAATCTCTCTGGCAGAACCTGAGATCAGGAATTTTTTCACCTGAAGCAAGAACTACAAGCTGTGTGGATCAAAGGATAGGATACATTCCTTCAGTTGAGTGGGGGGTGGGCCTGCTATTTAGCAGCTTCCTAGTTTAATTATCTTGTGAATTAGGTGCTACTCTGTATTTTTTATATTTCTATAAGATAGTAGAAACTGTAAACAAAATCCAAAATTCAGAACAGCTGGATAAAACTCCTGTTGCCCCACTTTAGTTACAGCTCTGATATTGTATGCTTAGCAGTAGCAAGATAACCAAGCTGGGTGGATTGATATTACTAACAAAGATTCTCCTTCAATAGTTGCCATAATAGTAGTTCATATTCATAAAGCAAAAACTACTTGACCTTCTTGTGATCCTATTCAGTTGTTTCAGTCATGTCTGACTTTCCCTGATCCCGTTTGGGGTTTTATAGGTGAAGATACTGGAGCAATTTGCTGTTTCCTTCTCCAGCTCATTTTATAGATGAGGAAACTTAGGCAAACAGGCTAAGTAATTTTCCTGGGGTCACACAGTAAGTATCCGAGGCCAGATTTAAACTCAAGGAGATGAGCTTTCTTGACTCCAGGCCTGCCACGCTATCCACTGCTCCACCTAGCCACCCCCACTCCTTGACCTACATAATATAAATATTCATATCCCCATTTTACAGATAAGGAAACTTATGTTCAAGTCTAAGGATACAGACAGCTAGTGTCAGAGAGTCTTCTGACTTCAAATCTGGTGGTCTTTACACATTTCCACAGGGCTGTTCCTCCCTACCATTCTCACATTGCCATCTTGGGGCAATTGGATACTGCATCTCTAGAATTAGAATCTAGCTAGTTGACTTGACCTGGCTGCATCGCAGAGCATCAAGACCTACTACAAAAAGCTGCTTTCAGCAAACCAGCCTCATTTACTTGTAGCCACCCATATTAAAGAGCTAAATATGGCAGTTATTGTGATATGGTTGTAATCACAACCTTAAACCACTAGAAAATATTTGCTTACAGGCAGCCTTGATCTGCTTTGAATTAAATAACTCCTAGACACACAGTTGCCAGGGATAGTACACAGCCACTCCTTTCTCATCACATTCCAGACTCAATTCCTAAGGGCCTTCCTTAAGTTAAAACAGATAAAATACCCATTTACCATTAAGTTAGCCTCTAAAAGGAGCATTCCCTTAAATCTGGGAAGCATGAAGCACAGCTCTTAACATTATGGCTGGTATCTTTTTTTTTTCTTAATGAAGCTTAATGTTTGAGCTGAGCACTGACCAAAGGGAACTAAACCAGATAGCTGCCTACGTTTATTTAATAATTTACTGATGTAACAGTAACAACCGCAACAATAGCCAGCCTTTATATGTAGCATCTACTACATGCTAAGTGCTTTACAAATATTATCTCATTTGATCCTCACAACATTTTTGGGAGATAAATTGCTATTATTATCCCCATTATACAGATGAGGAAACTGTGGCAAAGAGAGGTTAAGTAACTTGCCCAGGGTCATACAGACAGTGAGTGTCTGAGACGGGATTGGGACTCAGGTCTTCCCGACTCCAGACCCTGTGCTTTCTCCACTACTTAGCTACCTCTAGGGGAGCTATCGTAGTTTGGCTCACTCTGGGTGGAAGATTAAACTAGCTGACATCTAGGATTCTTTTAACTATAAGAATCAGTGACTTCAGTTCCACATAGAAGCATGATGTCAATCAGTAATGCCTATGATAACGAGAAAAGGATTGGATCAAAAGCCAGGAACCTCCCTCTTTTTTGCCATTACCACGGATGTCCTGGGCTTCCTTGACCATGACACTTTCTTTCCCTCTGAGGTTTAACTCATATGAATGGGCCTCGAGGAGGTCAGTGACTGAAAAGTCGTCTGTAACAAAATATTCATAGCAGCGCTCTGAAGTAGCAAAAAACAAAACAAAGCAAGGAAATAAAGTAAACATAAGGCGGTTCTATCTTCAGGGGGCGTTGGTAGTCCTCTAGCATGGCAGGTCTGAGATGTCCTGAAACATCAATCAATCAATAAGCATTTATTAGGTGCCAACTACATTCCACACACTGTGCTAAATGCTAAGGATATATTTTTTTAAAAAAAAGGCAAAAGATAAATACTCCCTGCTCTCAAGGAGGATATAATCTTTTTTTAATGTTTTTTTTTGGAGGGGGGAAGGCAAGGCAATTGGGGTTAAGTGACTTGCCCAAGGTCACACAGCTGGCAAGCGTGTCAGGTGTCTGAGGCCGGATTTGAACTCAGGTCCTCCTGACTGCAGGACCAGTAACTCTATTCACTGCACCACCTAGCCACCCCAAAGATATAATTTAATGGAGGAAATAACCTGCAAACAAAAATATACAAACCAAATCCTGCCTTTGTACTCACGTGTGCCTTTGTACTCATGTTTCCTGGTCACATATGGCCTCCCAGACCACCAGCCCTGCTTCCAGTCTGGCCTTGACAACCATCATCCATGAGATCATCTTCCACAGCATCCTCCGGTGCAGCCATCACCCCCTCAGCAGCTACGGCTACTAAACACCAAGGAAACAAAGTTCTTTGCTGCTGTTCAACGGTTCAACATTAAAAACAACTGTGGTTGTGTCAGTGGGAGTGACGCTGAAGAGGACACATTTTGTGGCGATATTGAAGGACCATTGGGCCTTTCCCAAACCGATTTGAGTTGAAACCTCCTATATGTATCGTCTTCTAGTAGAATATGTGCTCCTTGAGAGAAGGGACTGTCTTTTTTTAAATGATTATTGTTTGTTTTCTCAGCACTTAGTGCCTAATGTGTGAGACTTCCATGCACATTCCCTGGTTGTACACGTTTTCTGCTCATGAATCCTCCTCTGCTAATGGTGTAACCTGCAGGAGAATGAACACCATGTGCATGTGGAAGAAGAACCTTATCTCATTATTTTATTCCCTATGCTACTTGGTTAAATACCTTTTGTTTCGTTCCATGACTGACTCATAGGAGTGAAGACATCATTGGCGGCTTATAAATTGTGGTGTGAATGAAATGCTGACCCATCGAATACTTGAACCTATATCTTTTCTGGTGGGGTAGGATGAATGAACACATGCACTAAGACATTGTCAAGTTGCTACAGCAAAATGTGAGTTGTTTTCATTATACACAAGGAAGGACCCGTTAAGAAAGTGTGTATATTCATCACTGGTCTTAGTGACATCCCTTGACAAGTTCACCTCAGTTTAATTAATTCATCAACCCTTTTCTGAATCCCTACTATCTTATCTGCCTAAGACTATGAAGATATGAAGAAAAAAAGACATGGTCCTCCCCATCAGGCTCACAGCCTTAATAAACTTTAGGACCTAGACTTTTAGATCTGAAAGGGGTCTTCATTTTATTATAAAGGGGTTATTTAAATATGCATTGTCCCAGACTTCTCTAAACTGCTTACCAGTGACCATCAATGGCTTCAGCACAGTTTCATTGCTTATATGGTTAACCAGGTAAATTGGTAAAATTTGCGTGAAAAGATGCAGGACTAAGAAATTACAAAATTCAAGAAAAAGGAAAAAGAGATCAGAAGAAGGAGGAGATAGAGACAGAATGACTACTAGTTCTTAGGAATTTCTATCAATGTTTTCTTGTGTTGCATATGGCATAATTTAAGATATTCAGGATTTGGGATGTAAACCTCGAATAAGAAAGGTGGTGGCCACTAACCAGATATGAGTTTTGCCCTTGTTTGTTATTTAAAAATTGCTGTAGCCACATCTTTCCAGACTGTGAAAAATGATTCATTTGGATCCTTACTCTCTTCCAATCAGTATTAGTCATTCTGATGTGATTCCATAGGGGTAGTGATTAGTAATTCTGTATGTTAGGTCCCAGAGCTGTTTACTGCAGATTATAAATTCACTTGCTTAATAATAGGAGGTTAATTTATGGTGACCAAGCCCAGTGTAGAGGAGGCAACTCAATTATGTGGGAAGTCCCCCAACTTATTTTTGTGCCTTCAGAACTCTCTTTCTTGTCCAACGTGAGCAGATGACAATCTTATGACTGCTTAGTCAGTGGAGATGCCTAAATGCCCCATGCTTTGCCAATCCGAGGCCCCTCTGCTAAAGGATCTTCTAGCTGATGCATCATTTTTGGCCCATGGAGCAAGGTCTCTCAACCAATGGAATTCTGTAGTTTGTACAGCCCCTCTAGAATGTTCAAGTATCAAATCTGATATCAAGTCTTATAAAAATAAAGCCCTTGGAAGGAGGGGGCACCTCAGATTGTGAGGAAGATCTGAGGTCCACTTCATTAGAGGGGAGCACAGACTAATAAAGTGCCATTGACTCAGAGCTTTGCCTCAGTGATTTTTCTTGCAGATTGGACAATTTTAATCCCCACAAGACCTTAAGCAAACCTCACTTCATCTACAATGGGAGAAGTGGTAGCAGAGTCTTTACTTCTCAGTGATGCAAGAGATAAATAGTAATGGCAACTCAGCTACCAAGATTCCATACCTAACATGGCCCACTGAGGTATAATCTGGTGTCTTGATATTTCTGGTTTTGCTAGATTAACCAGGGGGTGTGGATTGTGACCAACCCAGATTCAAAGTGCTTCCTGCTAATGTTTTTTTCTGGGTATCACAATATTTTCTATATAGTGAGGGATAAGGAAGATTAGGTATGATCCTAAAGATTATGTTGGGGTCAATGTCTCCTCATGTGAAGAAGGAGGAGGGTAGACTTCCCAGACCTACAAGTAGCCTTGTGTTTGGGAGCTTAAAGGAAGCCTCCCACTTCAGTGGAGTCAGAGGATCCTGAGCAGGGGAGCAGATAATCTACCCTCCAGCACTTCAGATGGCATGATGAGGTTATGCAGAGGGAGGATGGGTAAGCAGGGAACCTAGCAGCCTGTGGAGGGCTGAAATCCCTCATCTCCTTGTGCTCTTGTACTTTCAATGTTGGGCTTATTGTATCTAGGGGTTTCTAATTGGGTTGTATACTAAGTCATCATCTCTGGTCTTTATTTGTATTTCTTCCTCTTCTTCCTTGACCTGGCTTAAAATTCACTGAACACTCATTTCCCAGCTGGGATAAGTTGCCCAGATGGCTGATTATTCTTGTGACACTTTAGCTCCAGGGACTGTCTCCCTAGCACTAGGTGAGTCTATTGTTTCCAGAATCATTCTGTTTCTTCCCCACCAAATTTAGCAAATCCCCAGAAGATCACATAGCAGAAGCTAGCACCCTGGAATCATTTTATGTATCAAGGGGGATGAATTAGGAAAAAATAGAACAGAAGAGGGGTGCAGGGTGGAAGGGGGGGCAGTAAGAGAAGCAAGCTGATCAACACAGACAGGGCAACCATGGCAGCCAGGAATATTCTGACTACAGGGAACAGGAAGGGACTTCCTTCTTCAATGCTGGGGCCAGCAATTAATTTCATCAGATGCTCCTGGGCAGGGAGAGAAAGTGTCTCTAAGGGGCTATCTCATCCAAACTGGATTCAGTCCATAGCATGGGGGAGAAAGGGACAGCTCCTACAGCCTTGCCAAAAGTTCTTATAGTCTTTTTGGATGCAAGAGCTGGGGAGGAAACAGTTTGTTCACAGGTTTCTCACCCTCAATAAGGAGAATGCATTCACTTCTTGAACTCTGTGACTGTCTCAGCCCATCTTCTGTCTTCTTCTTCCCAGAATGTCCCCAAAATCACTCCCATTCACCTAGACTTCCATAGTTTCTCTCCAAAATACCCTAGGATTGCTGTGCCTTCCAAAGTTGCGTTATATCCATTTGAAAGTAAATTGCCATCATTCTCACTACAGCCCGAGGTGATTTGATAAAGGGGGACAATCTGTGGATTGGGGCTCATACATTATTGTGGATAGTTTTGAACCCAAATCCCAGTAGATCCCTGGGGTTATTGTTTAGGGGATACATATTGTAAGGGTGTTTGACGTCATCAGCCACTGGGGGCGCACCACGACAGCCTGGGGACGGGGTAGAGGCCTGCGCATGTCTCAATGAAGAAGGCATGATCACGCGAGATGTCTCCTCATCTTCAGGGCTGTACGTGAGTGGCTCACCCGGCGATGATGGCACTCAGGCGGGAATCAAAAGCTAGGGTATAAAAAGGGGAACCGCGTGCGTGTAGATCTCTCTGTTCCTGTATACGCTGCAATAAACATCTTTACCGTTTGCCCGAGTCCTGAGTTGCTCTGTGGGGGGGTAGTTCTTCAAGCAGGTCTTGAAGCTGGTGACGACCGAAGCCTGAGAGGAGGAAAGCACCTGGAAGAGGTAAGTTATAGAATAGGGTCCCCAGAGTCTGAGTTGGGGGACATTTAGAGTAGGGTCCCCAGAGTCTGAGAAAGGGGGACGTTTTACACATATCAGGGTACATATCAGTTAGGAAACTGGGTCCCAGAGAAGTGAAGTAAATTACAGAAGATCAAGTTAATCTCATTAGGGAAATGAATAAGACACACAAAGCAAGACAGGATAACTTGTAACCACGTGCCCAATTTGTATGACACACCGCCGATAGTAAGTTTTATGGAAGACCAGAAAAGGAACAGAGTTTTATGGGTAGCTAGGTGGTGGAGTCAGGAAGACCTGAGTTCAAATCTGGCCTCAGATACTTACTGTGTGACCCTAGGCAAGTCACCTAACCCTATTTGCCTCTGTTTCCTCATCTATAAAACAACCTGGCAGAGGAAATGGCAAACCCCTCCGTATCTTTGCCAAGAAAACCCCAAAAGGGGGTCATGGAGAGTTAGGACTAAAAACATCTCAGTAACAACCAATGTGGGCTGAATGATTCAGGAAGATTTCATAGAGATAGTGGCACCTGAGTTGCATCTTCAAGGACAGTGTCCAAGAGATGGGCACTTGAGAAAGTGATAATAGGAACAAATTATCTTCATAAGAGCAGAGGCTTTCAATAAGTATGATTTAGATGTTTTTGGAATGATATTATCAATTAACATCAACATCTGCTTTGCTATTTGAGCCTAATTTTACCACGTTAAATCTTTTTCAGATTTCCTTTGTCTGTCTAGATTTTTACATACCTTGGTTTCAAGGCATTTGGCACAATAAGAACTTATTTATATGTACATTAGTGTGATTGGCCTACTTCCTCTCCAACCCCAGAGCTTTAGTGTGTCTAACTACATAAGCAGGCTTTCCAAGAGACAGAAAGAAAAAAGGTATCCTAATGTTGGCAGAAAGGCACTTATATAACAACTGGTTTTTCAGACCTTCACTGCAAGGCCAATGAAAAAGGGATTGATGCTTTTTGGTAGGGAAGCTGATGTCAGCACATCTGGCCAAGACTTGGCACTGGCCTATTCAAAGCCTTTCAAGACAGTGACTGATAGTGCCCTTGAAAGTCATAGCTTTGTGACTATGGGAATTTTGCAGGTATTTTCAACTACAGAATGGTGGTAGCTTGAGAATCAAAGTTTCTGGGATATAGCCCATGGTCTGAACTATCCCACACCTGATACCAGGAAATAGAATTCAAATCAATTCATCTTTCTAGACCAGTATCCTATTTCTCTGCTCTCACATGCCTCTAAATTACAGCACAACTGGTCTACTAGCTGTTCCCTTGTCACAAAATTCCATCTCCTGACTCCCATGCCTGCCTTATAATTATAGAACAGCTCTGGTGCTACTGTCCCAACCCCCACTCATACCAGCAGACTGGGTCCCCAGAGCTGGACTGTTACACTTCTCCTTAGGATTCTGCAGGTAGCTCTGAGGGTTTAGGGATAATTAGCTAACGCTATAGCTCATGAGTCCCTTTAGAAGGGAGATATTTTACAATGGCAGTATAATAGATACAGTTGGTACAAAATATTCTCCCCAAAAATCTGTGACATACTCTACTACTAATACATACAGAGTCTAGGGCTGGAGTTCTTGACTTAAGGTGCAAAGGGGTTGAGGATAGATTTCAAAGAATCTGTGAAATCAAATGGTAAAAAAAATACATCTTATTTTCACTAACTTTTGGTTTCCTTTGTAATAGTAAGCATTTTGTTTCATGCATTTAAAAACTTTATTGTGAGAGTCTGTAGAGTTTTACCAGATCAACTAAATATATATGTGTGTATATGTGTATGTATGTGTGTATAGATATATGAGTGTATATATGTGTGTGTGTGTATATATGCACACACACACACCCCTTAGTTTATAACCAAGCAAGCCTGGATGATTTTTCCTGAGATTCTCTTCATTAGTGGAGAAAATGTTGACTGTGTGCTACATAAATGAATGAGGGGAAGAGCTTGTTTGAGAGTTTGGACAAGACATTCTTCTTTCCTTCTTTCAGAGAAACGCATGCGGTTCCAGATTCTCTTTGGGATCAAATCCAGGGAAGAGACAGAGAAAAATTCTCTTGTAGATTTATGTAGGAGAGACCAACTACTCAGCAAGTCTCTAATTTCCAGCTTGCCTCCTTAGAGAATTTCTCCTTGGGTCAGATCAGGCCTCCCTTGTGGCTGAGAGAGATCTCATCTTACTCTTATCTAAAGAACCATTTGCTCTTATTCTAATCTGTAGGACTTTTCAAAATTTCTGTTTGCTTTTTTGCCTGATAAATGGATTTACTCACTTTTCACTATTTCTGAAGGTGCTTTGCATAACCTGCATTCAGTAGGAAGGGGCCAAGCTGGCAGGTACAAGCTTGGGGGTACTATCCCCCTTAAGAGCAATCAGAGTAGCAGCTTTTTATTCTGAACCAGTTGTGCCCCTACACCAGCAATATTTAAGGGGGAAATGACAGATAAAATTAAAGTGCAGTACTCCTTTCTCAGAGGAAAACAGTGTCCAGCCTGATGATCTCTTCTCCTGTTCCCCTCAAAGCAGAAAGGAATGGACCAGATTCTATAGACATCAATGCTTCCCCTGAGCTACCTTTCTATATGTTTAGAAATACCATGTGGATATATATATCTTACACGGGCCCACACATACACCTTACGAGGGCAACTCACATATTCCATCTCCCAACTCCAGTCATTTTCACTGGCTGTCCTCTATGACATCCTAGCTAAAATCCCAGCTTCTACAAAAAGCTTTTCCTTGTTCCCTCTCAATGCTAGTCTTTTCTCTTGTTGATTATCTCCAATTTATCTTATATATATCTTAATTGTGCATGGTTGAGGGGAGGAAGGAAGAGAAGAAAGGAAGGAAGGAAAGAAGGAAGGAAGGAAGAAAAGAAGGAAAGAAGCATTTATGAAACATGTATTAAGTACCTACTATGAGCCAGACACTGTATTAAGCACTTTACAAACATCTCATTTGATCCTCACAACAACCTTGGGAGGTAGATTCTATTATGATCCTTATTTCACAGATGAGTAAACTGAGGCATACAGAGGTTAAGTGACTTGTCCCAGGTCACATAGCTAGCAGATAGCTGGAGCTGGACTTGGATTTAGATCTTCCTGACTCTAGGCCCAGCACTCCATTCATTACCTCATCTAGCTGATACCTAGGGCTGTGTACCTGTTGGTTCCTACCATTTACCTGCAGACAGTTTAGAGTAGTGGTTCTTATCTTGCCCTATAAATATCATGGAATCTATAAATGTGTGCACTGGGGAGTTTGGGGGAATTACATGATTATCTTCAATAATCACTAACCAGAACTGATCATTTCCTTTTATTATGAACTTTAAGTGTCCACCAGTTTCACCAGTCTACCAAAGGAGTCTATAACACAAGAAAAGGTTCAGAATCCCTGATTTAAAGGGGAAAAAAATCCCACGTAGTAGCTGTCAAAATGGAGCTGGTGAATCTGTAACATACACTTAACTGACACACTCAAATGTTTAAACACATCATTGCAATTATGCATGGCTTGTCTGGAGCAAGATGGCAAGATGGTCATGTGGATTTGGAAGCGATGCTACTTATGATGTAGCCGTTCTAAATCTCGGGGCTTTGGGATACTGATGAATAGTAGGAAGTCCCAGATCACTTAAAATCACAGAATCTTAGGGTCTGAACTGATCTTAGAAGTAGCCCATTCTAGCCTCCCACTTGCTGATACTTACTAATGCCTGGACATCCAGATGAAGGCACATCTCTGCTCCTGATAAGGTTAAAAAAAAATGCTGTGGGAATCTAGTAAGTTCCCTCATAATCATAAAATTTTAGAGCTTGATGTTGTAGTGAAGATCATCTACTCCAAACTCTTCGTTTTATAGATAAGGAAACAGACTCAGAAGCACCTCATAACTAGTTTTTGCAGAGCTGGGATTTGAACCCAGTTCTCTTGAGTGCAAGTGTGGTGTTCTTGTCCTCACACCACTGAGCCCCACAGTGATAAATAAATGGCAGAAATCACCTGGAAGCATGACAAATAAACTGCCACCAGCACTAAGTGGGAAGGAGGAGAGAAATAAGAAGGGACTAAGAGGTTGGGAAATCTGCATCAAAGTGTCAGACAGCTCAGAAGGTGGGAAAGAGGCTTTTTTAACAAACGCTAGGAAGACAACCAAGAAAAAAATGCGTAGTAGAAAGAAATCAAAGCCACCCACTGTCTGGAGGTTGGTGGAGTGAAGGATGTGACATGGAGGAGAAAGCAAAGAAGAATCATTGAATCTGCATAGCAAGAATGAGGTTTTTCCCTGGCTAATATTGCATCCACCACCCCACCCACATTCTTGCTTTATCATGCGTATCTGTCAGTAGCAAAACTTGATTACTTTGGTCCTGTATTTTGGCCAGCAAAAACAAAAAAACAAAAAACAAAACCAGTCTCTCCAAGTTTGTAATAAGAGGGTAGATGTGAATCTTTTGAGGGAAGAACAATATCCTGTAGTACACACTGAGAGAGATGATTGTTAATAACCAATTACTGGGTAGATCCAGGCTTTTCCCCTGTTCTATTCCTTGTTTGAAGTCTGAGTCTCAGAAAGACATTACTAACTTCTGCCAGAAATTTATCCCCCCTAGACCATCTTATCTAGGTGAATTCCTGCCCATTGTGTTCTACTCAGGTTAGGGTGGGGACAAATTCTTTGATTAAATTGCCCAAGGCTGGGGGTGATTTGGAAGTAAATGACATGATCAAAGTCATGTCCCCAGCCCCTCATTTGAAGTGGTCCACCTGGGCACCTAAGTGATGCAGTGAATAGAGCACCAGCCCTGGAGTCAGGAAGATCTGAGTTCAAATTCAGACTTAGTCACTTAACACTTAATTAGCTGTGTGACCTTAGACGCCCAGCCTTAGACTTTAACCCCAATTGCCCTGCCTTCCCCCTCCAAAAAGACAAAAAAAAAAAAGAATAAGTCCCCCTCTCATTATAATATTCATTCTCTCTCATTACTTGTTAACCAGTCAGAGTGGATTTCCATCCTCAGGAACACCCTTTCTTCCAAGGGCATCTAAGTGTTGAGGGGGTTCCATGATTTGACTTTTGGTCTGAGAGAGAAGGCCAAGTGGCCATCTTTTTATTAATAATATGCTAGCATTATTAATAAAATGATTACTCAGAAATTGTCTCTTAAATTTTTTATATATTACAACATACACACATGTGCACACTCAAACACACTCATGAGATTATACCAGCACCAGTATATTTCAGAAAATTTATTAATGATCCCAGAAATCAGAGATGTGTCGTGGCAGATGGTGATATTGCCAATAGAAATAGCAAAGTTTGGGGTACTCAGATACTCCTGAGATGGATAGCATCCATTGAAATGATGTGACCAGTCAGAAGGTGTCAGCTTTTTGGGACAGGTAGCAGGCAGAATTGTAATCAGGGTAGGTTTTGCCTCGTGTGTGACCAGATTTAGAAGGCACCAAACTGGCAATCCAGGCAAGGGTCACTAAGAGGAGGTTAGGCAGGAGGTAAAGGTTCACCAACACTCCAGGATCCTTCCACAAATCAGGTTTGTTCATAACTTCTCTACACTAGGGTCTGAGAAAGTATGAGCCTGTAACCTAGGTATCTTCTCCCCATGTCATGGCTAGGATGGGGATGTGTTGTTAAGAGTCACAATCCTGGAAGAACTGAGAAGGGGACATGAGTTAACCTCCCTTACCCTCCCCTATACTCTAACCCCCATCCCCACCCCACCCCCACAATACAAGCAGGAGAGCTGTGAGCAAAAAAGCTACCTTGCAGACCCTGACAGTTTGAGCTAACTTTGCCTACATACAGATGGATTGATGTGGGACCCAGTATAATAGTAATGAAATTTGAAGTTCCTTTTGTATTTCTAAGCTGAGAGGTACTTAGCACCTAGTTTCAAATTAAGCCTCTGTTAAAGAAACAGAAGGTATGAACTCCTGTTCCTGACATGACAGGAAGGGGCTGGACAGGGAACCTCTGTTGCTGACATAACAGGAAGGGGCTGAACAGGGAGGAGCAATACTGTATATAAGGAAAAACACTAGCTGGGAAAGTCAGAACTTCTTGGGATAAGCTTCTTGGAGGCAGAAGCATCTGCTGCCAGGCAGGCTGAAGAGAAAAGGCCCAGGCTGGAGAGAATGATTTTGATTTTTGGAACCTAGGTGAAGTGATTTTGATTTTGGGAACCAGCTAGAGCTTCTGCTGAGGAGCTACCAGCTTCTCCTGGGAGCTGCTGAAGACTTCCAAGGAGCAGCTGGAGATGCCAAAGACTGAGGAAGCATCACTGTGATGCTGGTACTTTGTACAAACCTGTTTGTGGCTTTGTTAAGCCTTGACTTCCTGGGAACAGAGACTATGAAGGATTTAAGGTGGACTGAACACCATGAGCTTCAGGGTGGTACAGAAACTGCACAGAGAGCTGGACAAGGAACTGGGAGCTGTCTGCCTTTGAACCCAGGTGACAGTTTAGTGAATCCAGGTAGGATCTGGGACCATGGAAGGGGATCCAGAGAGTCTGAGAGCCTACCTCAGGTCAAGATGAAAAGACCTTTCTGTGAATACTGAGTAGTGACTGACCCTGATGTGAGGTTTTGCTTTGGGACTCACTTTGGGAAGAGTTGTGTGATTTGGCCAGATGAGACTCTGGGCAGCTGTTGAGTCCCCTGGCTTTGAAAACTCA
>CM053582.1:440839457-440851813 GCA_028627135.1 Pseudochirops cupreus
GAGTACTTTGACTTTTGCATTTTGTGACCCTTAAGGAGGCAAACCTCCTTAAGGATGATTGAATGATTGAGTTGATTGAATGACTGAGTTACTAAGGGACTGATTGACTAAATGATTGTACTTTGTTCAAAACTATGTGACCACTGTGGTGAAAACTATGTGGCCATTTTCTGTGATAAGTTGTTGAGAATGCTGTATTTTAATTTTCTGTGATAAGTTGTAATATTGTGAATGCTATATCTTGATTTTCTGTGAATGTTTTGCTCTGATTTGTTACTGATTAAATAGAGCGCTCACTATACTATCTAATCAGAACCTTGAAAGCTGTTCACAACAGCATTCCTCTATAAAGCTACTTGTGCTTGGCTTTATACTCAGTTGTGGACCCTTTGGACAAAAAGAATATTGGGCTGGGATCTTTTGAGACCCCAGGGAACCTCCTTGCCTACTACTTTTAATTTCCTTGCCAGCAGGCTTTTATTTTCTTGGACTGCCTTTTAACAGCCTCGGAGACTGCTTTGAACTGTAGATATCTGAGTTATTTTTATTAAATGGAAAGTTTATTTGAACTCTCAGGTACTGGGTAACCCATTGCACCAGAAATGATAGCCTTCTTGGCTTCTTTCTACCTTTTGACACTGTTGACCACCCTTCACCTCAAGATATTCTCTCCTCTCTTCAGTTTTCATGAAAACATTCTTAGTTTTCTATCTCTGTGGCTACTCCTTCTTCTCTTTTTCTGGATCATTACCCATGTCCTTTCTCTAATCATGGGTGCTCTCCAGGCCTCTCCCCTAGGTCTTCTTTCTCCCTCTCTCTCAGTGATGTCATCAATCCTCATGGGATACTATTAACATTTCTTTACAAGTGACCATGCATATGTGTGTACACTTTGGTTCAGAACTGTGATTTCAGTGGTGTGGTGTAGGAATATCCCCAGTATGATATTTCCCTTCACTGATACTGAATAGCAACTCATCTGAAATTTACAGAGTAAGAATATGAAAGAATTGCCTGAAATATTAGGGGTTGTGACTCTCTATGGTCACACTGTTTATGTATATATAGATAGATAGATAGATAGATATAGATAGATATAGATATAGATATAGATATATAGATATATATATCTGAGGCAAGTCTTGAATCCAGGTTTTCCTGACTCTGATACTAAACTCTATGCCATGTAGCTCCAGATCTACGTATTTAACCTTAATTTCTTTCCAGAGATCTAACACCTCTTTGCTAATTGACTTTTAGAAATCTCCACCTGGAAAGACCACACAGCTCAAACTCATAATGTACAAAATGGAACTCATTATCTTTCTTTCCTGAGTTTACCCCTCCTCAAAACTCCCCTATTTCTATTGGCAATACCACCAACGATTTCAGTCACCTATCTTTGCAGCCTCAGAATCACCCTCAACTCTTCCTCCTCCCCTACACCCTATATCCAGTCAACTGCAAATCTTGAGTTTACTTCTACAATATGTCTTGTATTTTTCCCCTCTCTACTTGTATGACCATCATCCTAGTTTGGGTAATTATCACCTCTCACCTGGATTACTATTATATCTTCCTAATTGAAATCCTAGCTTCCTGTCTCCTCTTTCTCTAGTCCGTCTTCCACTAAGCTTTTTGTTGTTGAGTTGTTTCAGTCCTGTCCAACCCCATTTGGGATTTTCTTTGCAAAAATACTAGAGTAGTTTGCCAGTTCCTTATCTAGTTCATTTTATAGATGAGGAAACTGAGGTAAATAAGGTTAAGCGACTTTGCTCACAGTCACACAGAGCTAGTAGATGTCTGAGACTAGATTTGAACTGAGGTCCTCCTGACTCTAAGCCCCATGCTTTATCCACTCACTGCAGCACCCAGCTGCCCTTCCAGTAAACTATCAAATTAGTATTTCTAAAGCACAAATTCAGTTATGTTACTTCCCTCCTAAAAAAGGGTTCAGTGGCTGTCATTGAGTCTATGTCAAAATACAAAGTACTTAACTTGGCATTTAGAACCCTTTGCAATCTGGCTCAAGCCAGGTTTATTTCCCATTATTCACCTTCGTGCACACTATATTCCAACTGAACTGGCCTACTTTCTGTCCTCAACTTGGTGCTCCATCTCCCACCTCAGTACCATATCACAGGTTCTCTGTCCTCCAAATCTGAAATGCTCCTCCTCCTCACCCCTGCCCCTAGAATCCCCAGCTTCCTTCAAGACTTAGCCCTGTACTGCAGCCTAGAGAAAGCTTTTCTTAATCCCAGGAGGCATTAGCATTCTTTTCTTCTTCATATTATTATATACATAGTAACACATATATAAAGTGTGCACATATATACATAGAATATAAATAATGCATACAAATATAATCTTTGTACATATGTGTATATGTATGTGTGTGTATATGTGTGTGTATATATGATAATGTGAACTGGAAGGGAGGGGAGAAAGGGGACCTGTAAAACATGGCAGACAAGGAGAAGGAAGTGAAGTCCAGAGAGAGTTGAGGTGAGAGTGAAATGAAGCATGGCTGGTGAGTGTGTGTGGTTACACATACATACACATAGGTATATAATGTATACATATATGTATATATGCATGTATATATGTGTTAGTATATGTATATATATATATATATGAATATACACATATGCAACATACATGCATTTATATGTTTATTCCACTTTGCCACAGTGGAAGAACTCCACCTTGTGACCCTCCTCTCCTTATTGGTCCCCACCAGAACTACTATTTGGGGAAGAGCCCCAGTCATACTTCATTTCACTTTCACCTCAACTGTCTCTGGATTCCATCTCTCTCTCTCCTTGCCTGCCACGTTTTATACAGATGCTGTTCTCCCCACCTCCCTTCTAGCTCCCCTTTATCCATTGTATCCTCCCATTAGAGTATAAGAGAATAGAGCTGTCCTGCTGCTGAAACATGGTAAGTATGCAATAAGTGCTCACTCATTCATCTACTCTGTCTGTAAAAAACATGTGGATGAAAAATATCTATTGTACATTGTGCAATTGGATGGACAAACAGTTCATCCATCAGTATCTGTCTGTCTATTCTTTCCTTCTATCTATCTATCTGTCTGTCTGTCTGTCTTTCTGTCTTTCTATCTCTTTCTGTCTTTCTCTTTACCTACCTATATCTTTCTATCTTTCTTTTTTGTCTATCTATCTACCTATCTATCTCTATCTATCTATCTCTATCTATCTATCTATCTATCTATCTATCTATCTGTCTGTCTGTCTATCTATCTATCTCTATCTCTCTATCTATTTGTTGTATCATCCCCCTATAAACTCCTTGACAGCAGGTACTGTCTGTATCTAAAGTAACCTAGTCATCACCTTATACAAGCCCCTTAATAAATGCTTATTGGATTGGAAGCTTCCAAATGATACTAGGGGTGAACCCCTGCCCCACAGCCCTCCAGCGGGATGCCAGAATCTTTTTCTCTTCCTCCTTTCTCCAACATAGGGTGGTACCAAAATTTCTGATTATAACTGTATCCAAGATGGGACAGAGAACCTCCTAAGATTTTTCAATCTGAAAATGAATGGCCCACTTTCAGTTTTTATTATTATTATTATTATGCTTTGCTTTTTGGAGGAAGGCAGGGAAATTGGGGTTAAGTGACTTGCCCAAGGTCACCCATCTAGTAAGTATTAAGTGTCTGAGACTGGATTTGAACTCAGGTCCTCCTGACTCCAGGGCAGGGGCTCTATTCACTGTGCCCCCAGCCACCCCCTAGATGGCCCACTTCTGATGCTTCCTTCATGTGAGAAATCAATGATAGACTCAGAAGAAACCTGAAAGGACTTTCTTGCTCAGAACTGCTGCTTTCATTCACAAGTCAGATTTCTCTGATTGTTAACAGCCGGGAAGATCACCTTGGTCATGTTGCAAGTGTTAGCAACAGTGCAATCATTGCTTACTTCCCCTCCCTCTCCCTCTCCCCTCTTCCTTGCTATTGACTTAACTGAGCTTGAAGCCAGTGACAGAGCTCCTTTTTTGTTCCTTGATGATTTTTTAAAAAGGAAAAAGTCATATTGAGAGGATCCCTTGGTTTGTGTCTGCAAGACTGACCATTTAACTGAGAATCTGGGGAGAGGAGATTGCTTGTGACTTCACAGTGAGGAGACTTCCTCTACCAATGACTGTCCTATAACACACAGTTTGTTGCACTGTTGGGCTCACACAGCCCATATGCTTCCAAGGCAGCACTTGAACCCAGGCCTTCCTGACTCTGAGACCAGCCTTCTATCCACAACAGCTACTCTACGCTGCCTTTCACAGAGGTTTACAGCCTGCCAAATTGTACCTAGATTCGCCCATCTGCATGCTAAGCATTTACAACAATTAGTTAACCCAGAATGCGTGATCTGTCTCATCCAAAAGCAGAGCACTGCAGAGAACCAGCACTCTGTCTGGGCACTGAAGCCAAAGGAACCAATGACCCAGAGATTAATAGGTTCCACCCTCCCCTAGACTTGTCCCAAATTCTTTTCATTGTAATTGTGCTCTTTTCTCCAACTTCCATTCAACCTCCCTGCCTTCCCCTGCAGTCTCTTGGCCTGGTTCTTCCACACCGTGTCTCTTGCATATGCCTGGGGTCGCTGTTCACTGGGCCCATCTATCTGTAATGCATTCTCTCCAGTACCATCTTCTCTTCCACTTCCCAGCATTCTGCCCTCTCCTCTCTTGCTTCTTCCCCAAGCACACAGGGGTTTTCCAAGGAGCCCACTATGCTCACTGCAGCTTGTATGTGCAAACATACATATCTATTATCCGTTGATCTGATTCATTTGTGCCAAATTTGCCGCATTGCTCACATATCCAAGATCGGCTGATATTTTAAGACAGTGAATCAGACTATTTGGCATCGCTTGCTTTGCGGCAGAGCTAGGGGGTAGTGGCGTAATGAAGATGGGAGGGGGAAGTGCTATACTTATTGGGAAGGAAATTCATGTCAATAGGAATTCTGCCTGGCAACAGTGTTCCGAAAGTGAGATACCAAGCACTAATATGTAAAGCTGGAATGCTGTCACTCGTAAAATAGCATCACATTTCTAGCCTGTCTTATTTTTTCCCATGTAATGTAAGATGAGGAGCCTGTTTTCTGAAAAGGTAATAAAATGGCTTTGCAAATTTATTCTGTGAAGGATACCTACCAACCTGTCACTTAGAGGAAGCTTAGACTAACTGAAATGGGTGACAGATTTAAAACAAGGAGGGACCTTAGAAAACACCTAGTCCAACACCTTTATTTTATAGGTGGGGATACCATGGATGAGAGGTTAAATGACCTACTCCTGGTCGCACTGTTAGTGAGTGATGGAGGGAAGACTGCAACCTGAGTCCTCTGAATACAAATTCAGGGTTCTTTCTATCATACTGCTTGTTATTGCATGATACGATGGAAAAGAGGGCATAGGACAGGTAGGTGGCACAGTGGACAGAAGGCCAGGCCTGGAGTCAAGGACCTAAGTTCAAATCCTGCCTCAGACACTACTAGCTGTGGGATCCTGGGCAAATCATTTAACTCCGTTCACCTCAGTTTCCTCATCTGCAAAATAAGCTGGAGAAGAAGATGGAGAATCACTCCAGTATCTTTGCCAAGAAAACCCCAAATGGGGTCAAGGAGAATCAGACATGCCTGAACCAACCGAACAACTGAACAACAACATGATTGAAAAACAAAATGAAGTATTACATTAGGACTCAAGAGACCTAGGTTCTAATCCCTAAATTAATCAAACTTTTACCACTGGCTACTTGTCTAATCTTGCTCTAGTCTAGACTTTTTTTTCTCTCTAGGCTTCAGTTAGCCTAGAATCAGGAAGACTTGAGTTCAAATGTGACCTCGGATAGTTAATGGGCAAAAGTCACTTAGCCTCTATTTGCCTCTGCTTCTTCATCTGTAAAGTGGGGATAATAATACTACCTAACTCCCAGGATTTTTTTGAGGCTCAAATGAGATAATAGTTGTAAAACACTTAGCATAGAGCCTAATATATAACAGACACTATGTAAATGTTATCTATCTAAAAATTTTTACTATTATTATTACTACAAGAGTTGAACTAGGTGAACTCTAAGGCCCCTTCCACCTTTGTTGTTAGAACATGATAGAAAGAAAACTGACAGGTCTTAGAATCAGAGGACCTGAGTTCAAGGGATGGCTCTGACCTGATCATGCACAAGTCTTTCACTGGTTCTGGGTCTCAGCTTCTATCTCACAGAGTTATGAGGCAGTAGTATGCAAGCCTTAAATCATTATATAAACATGAGCGATTTTAGTATTATTATTATTTGATACCATCACCAGAGAGTGATTTTCTTTTTGGCAACTTGAACCCAAATGAAGTGATAAACTTCTGCAAATGGATGAATGATAGGAGCAAAGAGAATCATTCTATATGACAGAAGCTAAATTCTTAAACATAATATAAGTTATTTTGAATCATGGGAGGAATTCTGGTGCAGTGGCCAAATTTAGTTGAATGGTTAGGAATTCTGCCCTGGCTAGGACACATCCCCCAAATAATCTAGTCTGAATACCTGTATCACTCATTGTTGACCCCTAAACCCTAGCAGGGTTGTGCCAATGAAATCAGGCCAATCAAGAAGTGAAACCAAGAGACATGTGTACAGGTAACAGGGAAAGAGAACCACTTAGGAGAGGCAATGTCTCCTGGACTAGTCGCCCCACCCTAATAATGACTGATCATTTGTTGTTATTCAATGTTGTCTGACTCTTCACGAGCCCATTTGGGTTTTCTTGGCAAAGACACTGCCATTTCCTTCCCCAGCTCGTTTGACAGAAGAGAAAACTGAGGCAAAGAGGGTTAAATGACTTAACCAGGGTCACACTGCTAAGTAAGTGTCTGAGGCCAGATCTAAACTCAGGAAGATGAGTCTTCCTGACTCCTGACCTCATGCTCTATCCACTATGCCACTTAGCTGCCTCTAATGACTAATTATACTAAATGAAAAATTTCCCTCTTTCCTTTTTATACTCCTGGAATTATATTCCCCTAAAAATTATCTCCTAATGGATTAGATAAGGGAACAAACAAGAGACTGGTAATCAGAACACTGGGGTTCTATTTCTGTCTTTGCCATTGAGCTGTGTGACCTTAATTTCACTGACATAGTCTCTCTGGGCCTCTGAGTTTCCTCATCTATAAAATGAGAGTCTTGGGGGATACATACAGATAAATACATCATAAGTGGTCCATCATCAGACTATTTATCTGCATTCCAGGCATCAAACCTTCCCCACTTTCCCTAACCCTATACTCATCCCACCTTAGCAATTTGGAGTAAGAACCTTAAGCCAACGACTTTTTTTTTTTTTCATTTTTTGCATCCCCCCAGGGCTTAACACAGTGCCTGGGATTTAATAAATTCTTGTTGATAAAATTTACATGCTGGTCCAATCTCCTGACTCCTGAAGAAGTAAAATGACAAGCCTTAGGTCATTAAGATAGTACCGGAGTCAAAGCTAGCTCATAGGACTCCTGACTTCCAATCAAATGCTTTCCTTGAACTATCTAATTCATTTCCTGGTAATATTTTTCAATATTTTGTCAAAACCCCAGGCAATGGAGATGTAATGTTTCTCTAATAGCATGAAATATCTACTCTACTTAGAGCCCCCAGGTCAATATTTATTTGAAAGGCTCATCAAGCTAGTAACTAGTACTCTAGTTAGAAACTAGTGTCTTTGTCCAATATCTTTCACTAGCAAGTCTAAATGTCCCTCTACTTTTATAACTTATAAAATGGGTTGATAAAGAAAAAATGGATTGCTGTTGAGTCGGGGCTGACTCTTCATGACACCGGTTAGGGTTTTCTTGGCAATGATACTTGGAGTGGTTTGCCATTTCCTTCTTCAGTTCATTTTACAGATGAGGAAACTGAGGCAAACAGGGTGACTTGTGCAGGGTCACACAGCTAGTAAGGGTCTGACCCTGGAATTTTACTCAGGTCTTGCTGATATCTGTTGTTCTATGCACTGGATCAACTAGCTGCCATATAAAATGAATAGAGAAAATAACAGTTAACATTTATATAGTGCTTCAAGATTTTCAAAATCAGCAAGTATTTATTAAATACTTACCATGTTCCAGACACATAAAAAGTCCTAAGTGCAAGGAATACAAACAGAAGCAAAAAATGAAGAGTTCCTGCCCTCAAGGAGCTTACATTCTAAACAGGGAAGACAATAGTAAAAGGAAGCCAAAAAGGGAATGTGGCTAGAGAGAAGTCAAGACTTCATTATCTTACAACCTTGTGAAGGAAGTAATAAAGCTATTATGATCCTACTGATTTTACAGGTAATTTATCTAAGATCACATGGCTAGTGAGAATCAAAGGTGAGATTCCAAGGAGGAAGAAAAGAAGCATTTGTTAGTACCTACTGTGTGCCAGGGGCAGCTAGGGAGGGTGAAGTAGATAAGAGCACTACTAGGTGGTGCAGTGGCCAAAGCACAAGGCTTAGAGTCAGGAAGACCAGAGTTCAAATCCAGGGTCAGACATCTACTAGCTATGTGACCCTGGGCAAATCACTTAATTCTGTTGGCCTCAGTTTCCTCATTGTGAAATAAGCTGGAGAAGGAAATAGCAAACCACTCCAGTGTCTTTGCCAAGTAAAACCCAAGTGAGGTCACAAAGAGTTGAACATAAATGAAACAACTTTTAAAAAGCTATGTGCTAAGCACTTTTTACAAATATTACCTCATTTGATCCTCACAACAAGCCTGTGTAGGGTTAATGGAATATAAAATCTTCCCCGTCCATTAATAGGCCTATGTGACCAAATGTATTCCATTTTTTCCTTGGAATGAGGGTTGTGTTCCCAGGTCTAATGGTACACGAGTATTTCAATCACAGATGTCTTGCAGCTTTGAACTCTGGCCCAGTTCACATCTGTGACACATCCTGAGTCACATAAAGCCCATATATATTCAGGAAGATTTATATCGCCTTGGGGGCGGAGCTTGCTTGAGGGAAGCTTGCTCATGGGGAGGCTTGCTTGTAGGAAGGCTTTCATACCTTTTGGTTCTGAGCCAATTAGGCACTGAGTCATATGGGTTGTGATGCCTTCTGGCTCTAAGCCTATTAGTCAAAACTATACGTATTCTAGGAGGTTGGTATTTTGCTTTGGCGCTCACTAACAGGAAGAATGTTCGTCTGAGGTCTTTGTGATTTGACCAGATGAGACTCTGGGTAGCTGTTGTTAAGCCCTGCACCCCTTGTGAACCCAGATGTTGGTGCTGCCTGGTCTGGTGATTATGTATTTATTACTTTGTTTAGACAATTGGAGCCCTGCCTTTGGATTCTTTCTTGGATACTCACTTCTTTTTACTTAATGTGTCTGCATTGTTTAATTAAAGTAAGATTGTTGACATCTTTGAAGCTGTCTTTACTTTAGAAAAGCAGATCAAAAAACCTCTGCTAGCAGCTCTTCTGTATGTCAGTGTTATTGGTCTCACACCTCCACGGCAGCTGCAAGCATCATTAACATACACCCTGATAGGTAGGTGCTATTATTATCCTTATTTCTTACTTGAGGAAACTGAGACCAATAGTGTCACACATCTAGTAAGTGTCTGACCACATATTTGAACCCAGGTATTTGTCTCCTGGTTCAGCTACCTCTCAATGGGCTGGAATGGCCGGATCATCATTTTTTTGTAATGCATACTCAATGGCTACAAATTACTTTCACACACATTTTATCATCACAAAGACCTCCTGAGTAAGATAATACATCAATCATTAGCCCATTTTTCAGATGAAGAAACTAAAGACCTTGTCACTTTATCTCTTGGAGACTGTGTCCTCTTTTGTAAAAAGGAAAAAACTAAACTAGATGCTACATTAGAGACCCTAAGGTCCTTCTCCACTCTGACATTAGGGACCTTAAGACCCTTCTCAACTCTGATATTCTATATAAGCCCAGAAAGTAGAATTACCTTGCCCAAGGTCACACAAGTAAGTGGCACAGGTTCAACTTGAACCCCAGCCTTCCAAATTTAAAGCCAGTGCATGGTTCTCCTCCCCAATCCCACCCCACCCCAGCCTCCAATGAATACAATACACTGTCAGAATCACGTGATATGTTGACTGGTTTTACTGAGCTACTTTTTTTTCTCATCCTTTAAAAAAAATTCTTTGTTACAAAGGATGGCTCATTGGGGAGGAGAGAAAGAAGAGGGTATATTTGGAAATGAAGACAACATAAAACCAAAAGTGGATGTGTGTTTGTGAGTGTGTGTGTGCGTGTGTGTGTGTGTGTGTGTGTGTGTGTGTGCTCACATGCGTGCAATTAAGGGTATATGGTGGGGCTGTATTGTTTTGCCCATGTAAGTTATGTGTGTCTAAATGTTTGTCTAAATGTGGCTTGCAGGGAGACAAGAATAGATATCTCTAAGTCTTCTCCTCCTACCCTTCTCCAAGGGAGACTGATTTCTGCCAGGACAAGGAAGAAGGAGATTAGGCCCAGAGTCTGGCCACTCTGTTCTCTTCAGAGAGAGGAGAAACCTGGCTAGATTTATGTGTATCTGCTCTCTTAGTACAGAGGAAATAATTTTTAGTTTCACACTGAACTCCTGGTCACTTCTTAATGAACTAGCACTATTCCTTAAATGAATGTCTAAGCTATATATATGTCCAAGGCTAGACTCTCTTCCCACCAGATGCTAGCTCCACAGTAAACACACAGCAAATAGCAAATAAATCTATTTATCCCAATAGACAGCAAACAAAAACCAAAGAACATATACATGTGGGAGAATATATGTCATGTAATAGAACACTGAGGGAATGAGATCCCCCTTTGGAAGTGAGATAGCTCAGTTCGGCCGACAGAGAGAGTCCCAGATCCTACCCAAGGGAAATTCCCCGAGGTTTCTAGTGTAGTAATCTGGGGATAAAGAAATGATTACAACTACTCCTTACCACAGTCTTTCTACCCCTTCAAGGATCTGAAGAGAATCTGGAACCATGTATAGCTTCTTTCTCAAAGCTGTAAGCCCCAAGACCAAGCTCTCACCAATTCCAAGGTGCTCAGAGCACTTTGCAATCAATTTCCATCAATGAGGCTGGTACCATGCCATGATAATCCATTGCCTTGTAAGACAAGGATGTGTGTGTGTGTGTGTGTGTGTGTGTGTGTGTGTGTGTGTGTGTAAAATTAAAAGACACAACTTTCTCTGTCCAAATGCAGAAATTTGCATAACGTATTTTGCTTTCTGTGTGACTCTGGACAAATCACACCCCACCCCTCACTTTCTGGACCTCAATTTATGTAAAATGAGAGATATTGGAGTGGGTAAGTTTTCTTCCAACTTTAAAGTCCCATGGTTCTATTCAAGAGCAATAAAAAAATAATGTTAATGTTATGTAGGAATTCACATTCACTGAATGCTCTCCTAGTCTAAAATGAAGACCAATGGATTTCAGGATCAAGCCAAGTCCAATGAGCTCTAGAATAACTATAGAGTATAGTGAAAGGAAGGGAGTAGGATCACAAGATTTCGAACTCAAAGGTAATTTTTGTTATTCAATTGTTTCAGTTGTGTCCAACTCTTTGTGACCCCATTTGGGGTTTTCTTGGCAAAGACACCAGAGTGGTTTTCCATTTCCTTCTCATATGACAGATAAAGAAATTGAGGCCAACGGGGTTAAGTGACTTGCCCAGGGTCACACAGCTAGTAAGTGTCTGAGGCCAAATTTGGATTCAGGAAGATATATCTTCTTTACTCCAGGCCCAGAGCTCTATCCACTGTGCCACTTAGCTGCCCTAAAGAGTAACTCAGAGGCCATCTAATTAACCCCTTCATTTTACAGATAAGGAAACTGAAGTTCAGAGCAGTACAATGGAGATGTTAACAGCACCTACCTCCCAGCATAGTTGTGATAATCTTAATGAAACAATATATATAAGGTGCTTTGTATACCTTAAAGTACTATTATTTTTATTACTATGCCCTACTATTATTATTATTATTGTTTTAACTTTTATTTATTTTAGTTTACATCATTCATCTCCACGAGATTTTGAGTTACAAATTTTCTCCCCATCTTTCCCCTACCCACCACCCCAAAACAGCCATCCCATTCTATAACCTCTCCCCCAATCTATTCTCTCCTATGTCCTCCCCCATCACCCCTCTGACTTTCAGGTAGGGCAGGATGGATCTCCCTACCACAGTGCCTGTGTATCTTAAGTTGGATGTAGTTAATAATAATAAAAATAATAATTGTATATATATCTATATCTATATATCTATATATATATACATACATATATATATAAATATATATTTAACATTTGA
>CM053582.1:440852313-440882068 GCA_028627135.1 Pseudochirops cupreus
ACATTCTTGTTGAAAAAAACCAGAACTGAAAAGAAAGTTTGATACTCCAACACAAGAAGCATGAGAAGGTAAACATGGAAAAGAAATCATAAGGAACTTATCAAAGATGAACTATTTACATGACAACATGGAAAACTGACAATTGTAACTGATGAAACTTTTCTCAGTATGAGGACAGGGGAAGGGAATACAAATGTATATGTACATGTATATACACATATATTTATATAAGAGGGTTTATGTATGCATACAAGCACATATCTGAGTATATGTATATATGAATACATAGAGGGCATAAGATCAATTGAATAGGAAGGGACAAAACTCTAAAAAGTGAAATTCTGAGGTGGGAGAGGATTAAAATAAGAGGAGATGGGGAAAGACAGAATGGGATTAATCATCTCATAGAAGAGGCCAAGGATAATTGTTACAATGGAGGGGAAGAACAGGAAGGCAAAAGGGAAAGGGTCAACTTTACTCTCATTGAACTTGGCTTAGGGAAGGAATGACATAAACTCTAAACTGGGTATCTTGCCACATAGGAAAGTAGGGGGAATGGGGATGAGAGGTGGGATGACGTAGGGGAGGGTTGATGGAAGTATACATTTCTGTAAAGGGACAGGGAGAGGGATAGGGTAGAGAATAGAACAAGGGGGGGCGGGATAGGAAGGAGGGTCATATAATCAGCCTCTCACAATATGCCCACTGTGGAGAGGTTCTGCATAATTACACATGTACAGCCTGTATTTAATTGCTTGTCCCTCCAGTGGGGGTAGGTGATGAGGGAGGAAGGGAAAACATCTAGAATTTGAAGTTCTATAATCAAATGTTAAAAATATATATGTATATATATATATATAAATATACAGTTATTACTATTATTATTAACTACATCCAACTGGGAATTAAGATACACAGGCACTGTGGTAGGGAGATTCATCCTGCCCTACCTGAAAGTCAGAGAGGTGATGGGGGAGGACATAGGAGAGAATAGATTGGGGGAGGGGTTATACAATGGGATGGCTATTTTGCGGTGTTGGGTAGGGAAAAGATGGAGAGAAAGTTTTTAACTGAAAATCTCATGGAAATGAATGATGTAAACAAGAAAATAAATAAATAAATTTTTTAAAAAATGAACTCACAAAGATGAGTCTTCCTGACTCTAGGCCTGCTACTCTATCTCCTTTGCCATCTAGGTTCTGTATCTATCTTTAGTTTTTCAGTTATTCAGAGTTTAATCTTTTTTAAAATTATTTTAGTCACTGGGAATCTTGCTTTTTTGGTTTTGTTTATTTCATTCTGTGTCAGTTCACACAAATCTCCCATTAAGTTAATATGCCATAATGTTTTTCAGCCCTTCCCTAATTGATGGGAACCAGGATTATTTCCAGTTCTTTGCTACTATCATAAAGAGTGCTTCTAGGAATACTTTTGAATATAATGGACCTATGTTTCTGTGTATTCCTTTGGGCATAATAGGACCAATAGTCACTAGGTCAAAGGATATAGATAGTTTAGACCCTTTTCTTTCGTAATTGATATCCAGAATGGCTAAATTAGTTCACAGCTTTATGTTCTATTATTGCGTCTGCCCAAGACTGACTTGCGTTCCTACTTTTTGTCACCTTAGTATGTAGAGCATGAAGTGAAGCATCAGAATCGTTTTTGTTTCTGTCTCTCTTTGTTGTTGCTGGTCAGTAGTTTTAGTCACGTCCAACTCTTTGTGACCCTATTTCGGGTTTTCTTGGCGAAGATACTAGCGTGGTTTGCCATTTCTTTCTCTAGTTCATTTTACAGATGAAGAAACTGAGGAAACCGGAAACAGAGTTAAGTGACTTGTGCAGAGTCACATAGCTAGTAAGTGTATTTGGCCAGATTTAAAGTCAAAAAGATGAGTGTTCTGACCCTAAGCCTGGCATTCTATCCACTGCGTCACCCAGCCATTGCCGTTAGTAACTTGTAGCGTGTTTTCAAACGGCAGTTTGTGATTCATGTGAAAACTGCTGTAGCCTTTGACCACTTAACTGCTGGGGAGCGGTCTTTCCCATCAATTTGTGTCAAATGGTTTTGTTATATATCTATATATATCTATATCTATATATATCTATATCTTATTTTCCTTAGTTATCCAACTTCTAGTCATGACATTTGATGTAAATATCTTTCTGACTCTTTGGTTTGTTTTCTTATTCAGACTTAGTCTTCTCCCAGCTCTGCTGCTGCCTCTAGACTTCACCACCCTGCCTCAGCTGCCTTCTCAGCCCGGAATTTCCCTTCAAGCCTTCTCAATTTGGAACAGTTCTCTGCTCCCACAGCCCCTTTCCCCTAATGATGAGTCCATCCCATAACCTCCATTTTAAAGAAAGGCCCAGGGCCAGCCACCCTTAGTTCATCATCTAGCTCAGTTTCTAGCTTGCTGGACTTCACCACCATTCCCCTACAAGGGTAACTCCCCTTCCCCCACCACCTTGCTTTCAGTTACCTTTTCCAGTTATCCTTCTTTAGAGTGTAAGCTCCTTGAGGGAAGAGAAGGACAGTCTTCAGGATGGTCTTTCTTTTTGTCTTTATATCCTCAAAGCTTAGCAGGGTGCCAGCACACATTCAGTGCTCGATAAATTCTTGCTTGGTTGTTGATGATGTTGCTATATTTCCTTTGTTTTGGTAGAGGAACAATGACTTCATGGGTGATGTTTTGACTTGCCTGTGAATTGGATTTAAGTGAGGCAGAGTTGCACAAAGTCATTAGCCTCACTCTCTCTTCCACAGAAGTCAAGCTGACTGGTGATGGCTCCAGATGCAGTGGGTGACCTTGGCATCTTCAGTGTCTGAGCTGACTGTTCCTGCTGGCCCCTCCCCCTCTTACTTCTTCTGTTTGGCCATTTGTTTAGTCTTGTAGCGTATTAAATGGTGGAAACCAGTCCCAACCTTCTGTTCTCCTTTATCTTATACAATCTCAAACACACACACACACAACTCCTCCATAGTCATTTTCTTCCCTTTCTCTTGTTATTGTTGTTTGTTCTTTGTTCTCAAACAGGACCATGACATCAGGAAGGGCATGCCATGACTTGCAAGTGAATTGGATTTAAGTGAGGGAGGGCTGTGCAAAGTCACCAGCCTCACCCTGTCCTCTGGAGCTATCTGGGTCCAGTGGCAAAATAAAGATCAGGATGACTTAACATGGGTCTGGATGCATTAGGAGACCTTGACCTTTTTAAGTTGAGTTCTTTCCCAGGTCTCGGTTTGACTGAGGAAATGCCCATTCAGTAATTAAAGCTAGGTAAGAAATGAGGCAAAGAATGACCTCTTTTACATAGTCAAAAAATCAGTCTGGGAGGTGAAGACCCTCAAGATTTCTGGTCAAAACAGGAACAATTGCAATTTATACCTACTCTGAGCCATCAGGGCCCAAATAATGACCAAATGAGTCTTGGGCTGAGATTTATTATTGGTCAACCAATGAGAGTTAGAGTGATTTGAGTTTAAGGCATGATCCTTAAGAAAGAAATCTAACTTGTGAACCCCAAGATATCTTGGGAGGCTTCAGTGATCAACATTTATATTCCTTTCAGCAGAGCACACACAAGTAAGGGTATGATACTCTATTGTTGGTCTCATTCATAAAGCTTTATAAGGGTCTTACACACACACACACACACACACACACACACACACACACACACACACAGAGCCAACAAGTTAACTCTTAAAATTGCAACTGCTGTAAGGGATATGGGGTCACCTTGACCAGGAAGTGTGGGAGTGAAGTTCCAGGGGAAAGAGTTCCAGGAGTGACAGCCTGGTGAATTGGTCTTAAAGACTATCTTGGACTTCAAATTCATTTTTTCTTTAAGAATTACCATGTAGGGGGAGGATAGGTGGCACAATGAATAGAGCACTGACTTTGAAGTCAGGAAGACCTGAGTTCAAATTTGGCCTCAGACAATTAACACTTACTAGCCATGTGGCCTTGGACAAGTCACTTAACTGCAATTCCTCTGCCCTCTCCCCTCCAAAAAGCAAAAAAAAAAAAAAACTTACCTTGTGGGAGGTTCCTTCCTTTTCTCCTTTTTGTCATCCTTGCCTATGTTTCATTTGGAAACATTTGTTCTCATTCATTTTGGGTCATGGACCATAAACTATGACCCCAGGTTATGACTTAAATTGCCATCTTCTCAGGCTTTCAAATGTAGTAAAAAAGAGTACAGAGTACTTGTGGTAGACAGTGAAAACAGTTGCTATGAGACAGGGTGAGAGGCAAACCAGACATAATCAAGGGCAAACTGTTAGGTGCCATCTGGAATAGGATACCCAGGAGAACATCAACCATGGACCAGTGGAGATGTTGGTTCTTAGGTAGAGTAACTGAATCTCATGTAAGAAGGAAGACTGACCAAAGCACCTAACCAGGGATTTGATTATAGGAATAGGGAGTAAGTATAACAAAGAAATAGATGAATACAGATACTATGTCCATTTGTAGTAAGTTCTCATACTTTTTTTCCCCTTTAGTTGATAATAACTCTGAGGATCCAAATCAACCACAATATGTTCACCTGAAGGGTATGAAAGAAGTGAGGCCCCATTCTAACTGGCTGGGGAGGGGATATTAAATTACTTCCCTTCTGGATTTTCTGGAGACAGTAGTGAGAAGCCTGGACATCTGGGTTTTTAGGAGAAGGAAACAGGACTCATATTAAGAAAAGAAAAAAATTAACCAGGAGGGCAACCCTCCTGCATCGATCTCAAGCATGCATTCAAAAAACATTTTCATTATCTAAGTCCTAGGGAAGATAGAAAATTTAGATAAAGGCTCTCAGGGAGTTCATATCTAGGTAGAGGAATCAGATACCAACACAGATAGCAATACTTCACAGCAGGGTATGACATGAACTAGAGAATTTTAAGACCAAGTGCTATGTGAGTTCTGAGGGGAAAGAGTGAAATCAACAGGGAGATACAGGGCAGGTTTTCTGGAGGAGGTGGCATTTAGGCTGGGCTTTAAAGGATGGGTGGGAACTCAAAAGGAAAAGAAGTGGAGAGAAGATATTCTAAGAGTAAGGAAAGCCAAGGCAAAGAGCTGCCAGATTATTTATTTTTGCATTCCCTTGGGCCTGGTGGATCTGTGATCTCAAGCAGTCCCACAAATAGTGGAGGTTGCAACCTATGCAAATCTCCTGATTCTTGCGCATGTCCTCCTACAAATTTTTCACAGGCAGCCCATTCAACATGCTGGGAGACTTCTTTGGGATCTCTTCACACAGCAGGAAAACCAAAGGAGTCTGTCAGATATCCCTCAGTCTAACTATGTGACCAGCCCTAATCCCACCATGATCTCTCTCTGAATAATTCTACACAATAATTCTACAAAAATAAATTGTTGCTTTCTCTCTATTGCCCTTTGGGAAGGTATGTGCTGTGAATACTTAACCATTTCTCTGGTGGGAGTTAGGGAGAGGTACATACAACATACTTTTAAGTTTAACCTGCATTATTAACATTTTCCCTTTTGCTTTCCTGAGTCTAGAAAATTTTAAAAAAAAACATCAATAAATCAAGCCCAGATTTGTAGCATTTGCTAGCTTCTGAGACATAAATGTTCATACTGAAAATTTAACACTCAGCTCTAGCATACCCCAGCTTCTGGGTGACCAAACTTTAATTCCTCAGAGACTGTGATATTTCATTCCATATCACATAAATCATCAGGAGAATATTGAGATTAAGAAGAAAGTTCTCTCTTTCAGGAAGATTAGGGTCATTGAAAGCATTGTGCAGTTTCCAAAAGACTGTCCAGCCTGTCATCTTCTTCTTTCCCAGTTCTGAGGCAGTTAATTTTGCATCTGCCCAAAATATATGAACTTATGGCCAGGTTGGAAAGGTTGTCCTCCCAACCATATATCATGATCTGGACAATAGGTGATAGCTAAGACATGAGAGGTAGGACTGTTGAGCAACTGAGATGGATTGGCTTCCATCGTTAGAAACAACAGTAGAATTTAATTTGAGTTTACCATTACAATCACAAGAGATCCCTATATCAGTGAAATCATAATGGCCCTCAGTCTCTCTCTTCTCTAGCTGCATGGTCTTTCCCACGAAAGCTGGGGGTGGGGGAGGAAGAGAGAGAGGACAATGAGGAAGTGACCTTTACTCCCTTCCCAAAGAGCAGAATAACTACTAAGTTATAAATTACTGATTAAGTCTTATAAGAATTTACTTGTGTCTTTGAACTTGGCAGTTAATTTGTGCATAGGAAATAAATCCACAATCTGTCTCATACCTAATTTATGTGGTACATTGATTACCATTCTATATACCCTTGGGAAGAACCTAGACATCCCCTAAATTTTATGTAAATCTTTTTGGAAGCCTTGGAGTAGGGATGTAACAAAGTGAAGAGTGGGAGTAAAGGAATCTTAGCTTTCCTTTAGGTGGTCAGACTCCCATAGGATTGAACCACGTGATGGATACAGAGAAGAAGGGCTCCTTAGTGGAGAAAGAGGGAGAGAGACAGACAGACACAGAGACAGACAGAGGAGGTACAGCTAATGGAGAGTCATCAGAGAGACTGCAAGAAGGCACTTTTAGAGTAATGAGTGAAAATCCCATTGACCAATGAGAATTTCAGTATACATTTACATATGGATTACGTGAGTGATTCAAATCATTTGTTTTTGCATGGTTTCTCAACATTAGATTGTAAGCTCCCTGAGCTTACTGTCTTTTGCCATTTTTTGTATCCTCAGAGCTTGGCACAGTGCCTGGCACAGAGTAGGTACCTGATAAATGTTTATTGATTGAGTGATTACTTAAGTACCTAAACTTTCCATCTATTTCACCATGTAAGAGTGGAGGCTATCAAAAGAGAGATTGCTCTAGTTGGGCAGTGAGGAAGAACTGAGATATTTATCACTTCAGATATGTATTTGTGATGATTTTTTGCTACCTTTTTTCTTTAAATCAATTAAATAACTGACTAATATAATGGAAATTTCTTTCTATAGAACGTGTGGAATTGCTCATGCCACGTGTGGGAAAACACAGACTTGTTTTGTCTGACAGAAAACAAGTTTGACAGGCTTGTTGCTTTGGGATCACACACACACACACACACACACACACACACACACACACACACATTAGGTAGTCCCTTGGTTCCCCACCCTGTGATGATTGAAGGGGAAGAGGATAAAAACTGGGTCATATGACATTGGCTAATAAAGCAAGAAGAGTGGCCTACCCAATAGACTTTGAAAAGGGAGTTATTTTGCCAGGAAGCACTCCCTCTCTCTCTTTCTGTCTCTCTCTCTTCCCCCCATCCCCCTCTCTCTCTCCCCTTTTCTCTCTGTCTCTGTCTCTCTGTGTTTCTCTCTCTGTCTCTGTCTCTCTTTCCTTCTGCAGATCAGGTCCTCACTACCTAAGCCTTTTCCTGGAGAGGTACAGGAGAGAGTTGTTGTGTCCTCACCACCACTCCCCAACAGAAATGGAGAATTGAAAACACATGATAGGCAAAGTACATGTATGGACTTAGATAAGACTGAACCTGGACCTTTTCTATTTTTTTTTCTGAGTATAGGTGAGAACCAGCATGATGTCTTAGATAAAGACAGGTAAGGACTCAGAGAGAAGAAAACACATAAACTGAGCCATTATAGAACCTCAAATCCAAAGGGACCTCAGAGATGACCTAGTACCTGAATAATCTGTACCTGAATAAGAATTCTCTCTAAGACATACCTGACAAGTAGTCACTGAACACTTGCTCAAAGTCATTCCCCAGTGGGCAACCCACCTCCTCTCAAGGGGACTAATCGCACATTTAGATAGCTTTGGTTGTTAAGAAGATCTTCCTTACATCAAATAAAAATTCTTCTTTGAGACTCCTGTCCATCGTTTCTGGTTTTGCTCTCTTGGCCCAAGCAAAATAAGTCTATGCCCTCTTTCATGTTACAGTCCTTCAAATAATTGAAGACAGTCAGTCAGCAAGAATTATTAAGGTCCTATTATGTGTTAGGCACTGTGCCAAGCATGAGAATTTTTTTTTTAAAAACTGGCAAAAGAAAACCCCTGCTTTCAAGGAACTCACAGTCTAGTGGGGAAGACAGCAGGCAAACCATTATGTACAAACAAGATAAAATGTTTCTCCCTCTACTTCTCCATACCCCCATAATTCCTTGCCAATATTTTCTTTTTCAAGCTAAATGTTCCCAGGTCATTCAATTGGTCTTCATATGACATGATCTTGAAAATCTTCACCATCCTGTGGGAGAAATGATTATTAGTAATCAGTGATTTGAGGAGATTCAGAGTTTCCCCTTTTAAGGTCCTCATTTCAAAGCTTAGTCTCTGAAAGTTAAACTAACTTTTTTCTCATTCAGTCATGGTCAGACCCCACTCAACCTTATGAGGAATCTAATCTAAAGTAAATTCTGCTCATTATATTCCACTCAAGCAAATTTGAGTCTGGGTAGATCTTTTGTCTAGACCATCCCCAGTGGGATGGTCTAGGAATAGAGATAGCTTCTTTGTTCAAGAGTGACATGGGGGGTAACTAGGTTGTACAGTGAATAGAGCACTGTCCCTGGAGTCAGGAGGACGTGAGTTCAAATACGGCCTCAGACACTTGACTTGACACTAGCTATGTGACCTTGGGCAAGTCACTTAACCCCAATTGCCTTGCCTTCCCCCCTCCAAAACAAAAAAAAACAACAAAAAGAATGACATGATATCACTCTCCCAGTTCTCATCGAATGAGCCCACTTCTCTTTGTAAAGTCTACCTCTCATTAATTGTTAACCAATCAGAGTTGATTGCCACCCTCAGGAACACTCACTCGTCCAAGGACATACAAACTGTGAGCCCACCACCAGGAGGAGTCTTTGACATTCAAGAGTGTCACTGACTCTTTTATTAATAAAATGCTGACATTACTAATAAAAATATTCATTACCTAGAAGTTATATCTCTTGAACTTTTTAAACGTCACACTGGTTGCCCTCCTCAGGTCCTCCTCTAGCTAATCAATGGTCTTTCCTAAAAAGTAGTGAGTAGAAGTGACATTCAGTTGTGGTTGACCAAAGCAAAGCACAATGGAACTACTCCTACTCCAAGGCCCATGCCTCTCTTAATGAAGTCTAAGGTTGTATTGGCTTTTTTTGGCTTCCATATTACTCTATGATTCATACTACAGTGTAATCCAATATAGTAAGCATTTATATAACACAAGGGTTCTCAACCTGTGGGTCGCGACCCCTTTCAGGGTTGAACAACCCTTTCACAGGGGTTGCCTAAGACCATCAGAAAATACATATTTCCCATGATCTTAGGAACCGAGACACTTGCACCTCTATCCATCTCCAGGCAGGTCCACTCACATGCAGATATGCCCACATACGAGTATTAAAGGGTCGCGGCATTAGGAAGGTTGAGAACTACTGATATAACACCTACTATGTTCAATGCGCTACAGTAGACGCTGAGAATGCAAAAACAAAAAGGAAATAGTTTCTGCCCTTAAGGAGCCTACAGTCTACTGGGGGAAATAAAGTATGTAAGTAGAGTCATATAAACATAGATATTCCTAACGTATGGGTCTCATTATTTCTTCCTCCATTTCAAGAAGCTTCAGAGCTTCTTACTGACCTGAGAATAAAATACAGATTCCTCTATCTGGCATTTGAAATCCTTCACAATCTGACTCCAACCTATCTTTTCAGATGATATCATGTTATTCACCCTCATATGCTCTACCTGGTTTTGGTTATTGTCTTTCACTCTGGAAGAAGACCAAAATAACATCACTATGTTGAGGTCAAGGTAAAGTGTGTCCCACTTTGATTGCTCAGACCAATGCAAGCTTGGAAGTCTCTACCACAGGGTAGGCCCAAATAATCCATGTGAACATTTGGAGTAGAGATTTCTCTAAATTTTCACATTTCATGTTTCTTTTGAGCTACTGCAATTCTGCTTTGCTCATAGAGCATAGCACCTTCTTTGATGCAGGTACACCATGTTGAGTGGTCCTGTCATGTTTCACAATCAATTCCAAAGTTCTTCAGAGAGAACTTGAGAATGTCCTTGTATTGCTTCTTCTGACCTCCATGTGACTGCTTGCCTCATGTAAGAGCTCCATAAAATAGTCTTTTAGACACACGTACATTTGGATTTCAAACACGGCCAAGTTGCACTCTCTACAGTAGAGTTTGAATGCTTAGCAGTTCAGCTCAAGAAAAGACCTTAGAGCAGTGGTTCTCAACCTTCCTAATGCCACAGCCCTTTAATACTCCTATGTGGGCGTATCTGCATGTGGGCGGACCCGCCTGGAGATGGATAGAGGAGTGGTGTCTCGTTCCTAAGACCATGGAAAATATGGGCTTAGGCGATCCTTGTGAAAGGATTGTTCTACTCCCAAAGCGGTCGTGACCCACAGGTTGAGAACCACTGCCTTAGAGTCTGATACTTTATCTTGCCAGGTGGTCTTTAGAACCTTCCTAAGTTCAAATAGAAGTGATTAAATTTCCTAGCATGGTGCTGGTATACAGCCCAGTTTTCATAGGCATACAACAATGAGGTCAGCACAATGGCTCTGTAGATTTTCAGTTTGTTAGAAAGCCTAATACATCTTCTCTCCCACATTCTCCTTTGGAGTTTCCCAAACAATGAGCTAGCTCTGGCAATGTGTGTATCAACCTCATCATCTATGTGGACATCCCTGGAAAGTACACTGCCAAGGTAAGTGAATTTAGCCACAACATTCAGAATTTCCCCATTTGCTATAATTCATGTTCCATGTGTGGATGGTACACTGCTGGCTAGTGGAGAGCCTCTGTTTTCTTGGCGTTAATTGTCAGGCCAAAATCAGTACAAGGAGCAGAGAATTGCTCCATACTCTGTTGCATCTCAGCTGCAGAGGCTGTATTGAGTACACAATTATCTATGAACAAAAAGTCGTTTACCAATTCTCCCACCAGGAGAAGGGAGAAGGTTTGAAGCCTTTTCAAGTTAAATAATTTACCATCAGGGCAATAGCTGACCTTGATGCCTTTTTAATCCTCTTTGAACACAACAGCACTTGAAACATCATGCTAAAAAGAATGGGAACAAGCACATAGTCCTATTTCATTCCATTGGTGACTGGACAAGTATGAGATTATCATCCATTATCCAGAACTCACCCAGACATGCTGTGGTGGAGCTGGCATACGATACTGATGAACTTCTCTGGGCAACCAAATTTTCCAGCCTGACTAAACTACTTACTGCTATTCTCTGTGTATAACGCTTCATCTCTTGCTTTTGTGTATTTACATCGGTTGTTTCTTGCTAACTTTGAAACTTAGCTTGAACATCACCCTTTTCCACCAATTCTTTCTTGAGCCCTTCCCCAAGGTAACCCCTCCCCAAAATCACTCTCTATTTATTTATTATGCTTTCTATTGATTATCCATTATTGATTAATTGATCAATTGATATCCATTATTTCCCCACTGTATGGTGTAAGTTTCCTGAAGAAAGCAGAGTTTTTCTTTTTTATCTTTGTGTCTCCAGTACCAAGCACAGTGTCTTATATGTACTAGGCACTTAATAAATGCTTGCTAGAGGAATTAATATACATGGCAATATACATCAATACACATATTTTTCATATTAATTTGCTGTTTTGACATGAACCCCTCTCTTATATTTGTAAAATTGATTTATTTGTCCCACATAGAATAAGTGGTCAAAGGATATGAATGACTCTGCCCATCCAATGAATGAACAGTTCTCAAAACAATTTCAAACTATTAACAAACATATGAAATAATGCTCAAAATCACTAAAAATAACAGAAATGAAAATCAAAACAACCTAGAATTTTCAACTCACACCTTGCAAATTGGTAAAGTGACAAAAGGTTAGTGTACTACATTAATGAATATTAATGCATTGCTGTTAGAAATATGAATTGGTACAACTATTTTGGAAGGCAATGGAATTATATTAATAAAGTGACTAAAATGTCCATACTTTCTGACCCAGAGATTCCCAAAGAGATAACTGATTTTTTCAAAAGTCTCTATATACACCAAAATATTTATAGCAAAACTTTTTGTGGTAGCCACAAAAAAAAAAGCTGGAAACACTTCATAGTATACATTTTTTGATTAGGGAATGGCTAAACAAATTGTGGTACATGAATTTAATGGAACATTACTATGCTGTAAGAAATGATGAATATTGTGAATACACAGAACTTACATGAATTGATGCAAAGTGAAGTAGCATAAAGAAAACAACATTCATAATGACCACACCAATGAAAATGGAAAACATAACCACAAAACAATAAAAATGAATGTTACAAAATCACAAAGAACTTAAGTCTGGCTCCAGGGAAGAGATACAGTAAAACAATTCCTTTTACTCCTTGACAGAGATGGGAGATCCATAGGAGTGGGGAAAATGCATATATTTTCAGATTTTTAAAAGTATATTGGAGTAGCTAGGTGGTGCAGTGACTAGAGCACTGGCCCTGGAGTCAGGAGGACCTGAGTTCAAATCCGGCCTCAAATACTTAACATTTACTAGATGTGTGACCTTGGGCAAGTCACTTAACCCCAATTGCCTTGTCTTTCCCCCTCCAAAAAAAAGCAAAAAAAAATTTTTTTAAAACAAAATGTGTGATAGGTTTTGCTGATTTTTTTCTTTTTTTTTTTCCTCTAAAAAAATATTTGTTATATGGGATGGCTCTTTAGGTAGGGGAAGAGTGATACAGGAAGAGATTTAGGCAATGTAAAAACAAAAGATAACCAAAATTTGTTTTTAGAAATGTTTTGAGCCAAAGTTTCAGACTTTATAGGCCAGCGGTTCTCAACCTTCCTAATGCCGTGACCCTTTGATACAGTTCCTCACGTTGTGGTGACCCTCAACCATAAAATTATTTTCGTTGCTACTTCATAACTGTAATTTTGCTGCTGTTATGAATCATAATGTAAATATCTGATATGCAGGATGTATTTTCATTGTTACAAATTGAACATAACCCACGGGTTGAGAACCGCTGTTATAGGCACTCCTGGAAAATTCTCATCTTAGAAGACTTGGGGCAATGTTCTAGTCCATCAAGATCTTTTTGGGTCCGGACTTAATCATCACATGTGTTATCTTTGTGTCACCTACAAATGTGATAAAGACAACGTCTGTGACTTTTTCCAAGTCATTGATAAAAATATTAAATAGCACAGGACCTTGGACAAATTTGTAGGACCATCCAACGGTAGCCTTCTTCCTTATCAGAACTGAACCATTAATAACTGGTAATTGGGTTCACTCTTGAAGGAAAACAATGCTTGCTACAAACACACATTCTGTGGGGATTGTACAGATAAACCTAAAATCCCCTTCTTAAAAAATGCAAGCTTTCATTTATTTTTGCCATACAATCCATCCCTTGACCTGTTCCTTCACTCAGCAGTTACAGCATGGGGCTATTTGATAGCCTTCTCCCCCAGCCTCTGAGATTCTCACTAGCATATTAGCAGCTGCTGTAGCTGTAAGCTAAGCAAATCTTGATGTCTTTCAGCTGTAACTGCTCACAACTGGCAAGGGAAGGATCACCTGTTACATGCCTGGTATATAAGTTGACCCTAGTCCAGGGGGGGAAGGGAGAAAGTTAACCCTTAAAATCAAAGCCGCAAGAATCTTCTGAAATTTTTTATAACATAGTTTGACTAGGTAAATCCCCTCATGATTTTCTTTTCATTTGATTCTGTGAAATGCATTAAATACTTCAGATAAACTTCCTGTTGGAACATCAATGTATATGATAGAGGGTTACTTTTCCCTTAAAACAAAGTCTTCTATAACCATCAATATCTTTTCCTTTCCTAGGCTTTTTCCTAGAATATTTGATTATTTCTGAAACCAGAAGTTACATCTAGACCAGAAGACTATATCTAGAAGAATACATATAGAACACCTGTTGCAAACTCCTTTAAGTTTGTTGATCTAAAAATGTTTGGAAACACCTGAGTGTGGTTTCAGAAATACACAGAGATTATGTCCATTTTCTGACCTTGACTTTTATAATTAAATCCGGCTCTTGTGTATTGAGATGTGCTTTGAAAAAGTTAAATTATTATATTATAGCAAGTAATAAATGGCATAGTTCTTTAACTCATCCCTACCCCCACCCCCACAAAAGTGAAAGCTCTATTTTCATTTTAAACTTCTACAGCTCCTCCTCCAGTGTCATCAAGATTGGCAAGGGGAATAAGGATCACTTAGGATTTGATACACCATCCCAAGTACCCAAGGCCTTTAATACTGGTCACCACACAGCTTTCCAGATGGCAACTAAGGCAAGTCAATATGTACTCCATGGTGTTGCCCCAATAGGCCCATCCTTAAGCATGTCACATAATGTATACTCTGGCCAGAAAAGATCAGATGTGGGGCTGTGAAGTTTGAATTCAGTCAAAGGACCCCACTTGAGGACCTAGAGGGCCACATGTGACCTTGAGGCTGAACATTCCCCATCCCTGGACTGGAGTACCTACTATTTATTTCCCCTTCCCCCATTAAACTTATAAAGTCTGTGTGTTAGGAAAGGTACTTCCTTCCTTTGGGACTATCCCCAGGCTATTATCCTCTGCAAGATGTTGTAAATCATAAAAAAATGAAATTTTATATCATTAGATATCATAGTATAATAGAACCATAAATTTAGAGTTAGAAGAGAAACCTTAGAGAAAATCTCGTCTAACATCCATTTTTCAGTTAAAGAATGGAGAGAGATGATTCCCTCTACCTCCCCCCCCATCACTTCAGGCTATGTAGTCATACACGATGAGGTTTTATAAGATCTGTCCATACCCTAATTTTTTTATGAGGTGTGAATTATTCAGTGTTTTGGTCAAGAAGGGATCAACAAGTCTGTAGGTCAGTCAAGTCTCTGGGTCCTTTAAATTGTTAAACCCTGGACAAGTTTTTAGAGTTCAAGAGTCGGAGGCAATTATGAGACTCCTTCCTCCACCCCTACCCCACCCCACCCCATTCTCCACAGTCATGTTTTTGGTGCTATTGGAGTGGTAGAAGAAACTACACCCAGGAAAGAGCAGAGATAAACGATCCAAATAGACACAGATACCACCTGAAGTAGGAGCAGCTTTAATCAGCTTCACTCCTAGCAAAGGAGAATAGGGTTAGTGTAAGGAATAGATCCTGGGAGCCTAGTGCAAAGATTTTATAAAGAACAGAAAAAGGATTTCCAGGCCTCCTGTAGTACCAGGAGTTGCAAATTACCTTGGTAACTGGGTTCTCAGTTGCTTAACCTTCCCAGAAGAGATGCTGCAACCAAAGGAAAGTTTTGAGAAGACTACAAGGAGTGAAATTACTTCTAAGTTCCAGAGTTGTGAGTTGCTGTAGCATACGTGGGCTTCTAACACATGTACCTCATTAATCTTCCCATAGATGTTGTGTCTATTTGTGGGAGAGTATTGGAGGGAATGCTTTATAATTACTGTTCTTTCTATACCATCTCAGTAAATAAATGCCTTTGCTAAGAGCTGATAGTATCTACTGGTTGATCACTAATGGGAAGCACACTGGTAGGGGCTTGTGAGCTATGATAGTATAAGCTCATGCTCACAGACTACACTCTAAAGTGTATAGTAGCAGTTGCCCTCTGGGGTCCTAACCCTTGAGTCTCAGTTTAATTTGGAAGGAGTAGTACAGGGAGGGGCACGCAGAAGAGAAAACTGAGGCCTAAAGAGGTTCAATGACTTGCCTGAGGTCAGAAGGTAGCAAACAGAAGTGCCAAGTATGTGAAATAAAATTAATTAAATAATTTGTATAAACTAGCAATATTCAAGTCATGTTCACTCTGCTCACTAACCATCTGACAGCAAAAAGACAATAGAGTGTCTCAGCAGGCAAAGGTGTCTGTGTGGGGGGGAGACAACAACAGTGGATTTGCCAATAAAGGACAAATGTTTAAATTCTTGCTCTTCTCTGTACTACCAGTATGACCTTAAATAAATTTCATACCTCTTTGAACTTCAGATTCTTTATTTTAAATTAAGAATGTTGAACTAAGTGACTTTCCAATTCTGAATCTATGATTTTCCTATTATCCTATATACTTCTGCTTCCTCATGTGGGCAGTAAAATCAGTCCATCAAATTCCACAAGAATGGGCTATTTATTGTATGGGGAGCATTGTTCTAGGACCTAGATCTAAGTGTTGGGAAGATAGCTTTAGATAAGTTGATAATGGCAACTAGGTGGCATATTGCATAGAGTATTGGAGTCAGGAAGACCTTAGTTCCAATCCAGTCTCAGACACTTACTAGCCGACCCTGAGCAAATTACTTAACCACTGGCTGCCTCAGTTTCCTCATCTACAAAATGGGAATAATACAACAACTTCCCTGAGTTGTTGTGAAGATCAAATGAGTTAATATTTTTAAAGTGCCATTTATTATAGCTAACAGCATTATTATTTTCAGCTGGGAAGAAAGATAGAATTTTAGTTTTAAAATATTAGTTCCCTCCACACACACCCCCTTTGTGACTCAGGGGTGAAATATACTAAAGCAAGTCAAAGGTTGTTTTTAATAACAAACTCCCGGGAACAGCTTCTGTCTTCTTTCCTTAGTAGAAATTACTTTCAGCTGAAGAAACACGCCCAGATCATTTGCATCAGTAAACAAGCAGAGCTGGAAAGTTAATGTGTTAGCATGTCCATATTTGCTCAGTGCAAGCCAATAAAATAAGCCGCAGTTACCTTTGTACCTTCTTAAGGAAAGGCTGGCATCAGGAGGCAATTTTCTCATGACTCCAGTCTTATGCTTGTCCGAATGTTCCACATGTGAAGAGGTGAATTTTTAAACATAAGAAATTGAGTGGATTTTGCAGCAATGGGCATCCAAGAAAACACAAAGACAGTAGTAGACCTTCCTCAGAGGGTTAAGACTGGTCTAGCTTCAGATACTTATTAGTCGTGTGACCCTGGGCAAATCACTCAACCTCTATCTTCCTCAGTTCTCTAAACCGAAAAATTTGTTCAGTGGTTTCAGTCATGTCCAACTCATTATGATTCCATTTGGGGTTTGCTTGGCAAAGATACTGAAGTGGTTTGCCATTTCTTTCTCCAGCTCATTTTTTTACAGATGAGGAAACTGAGGCAAACAGGGTTATGTTTAAGTGATTTGCCCAAGGTCACACAACTAATAAGTGTTCTGAAGCCAGATTTGAACTCAGGAAGATGAGTCTTCCTGACTCTAGGCCCAGCACTCTATCTATTACAACACTGTGCTTCCCCCAGCTGTAAAATGGGAATTAATAATAGCATCTGCCTCCCAAAGCCATTGTGAAGATCAAACGACATAATATTTGTAAAGCACTTAGCACAGTGCCTAGAACATAACAGGTACTTAATAAGTACTTGTTCTCCTTCCCTTCCCTCCTCCCCAAAGCCGAATGCTAAAGTGGTCTCCTCTGTCACAATTGGCAGTTGGTGAATAAGGCACACTGTGGATTCTTCCCCCTTATCATAACTGGCATTTATATGAATGCTTAATAAATATTTACAAAGTGCTTTACAAACATTATCTGATTTAGAACCCTATGCGGTCGGTGCCTTTATTATCTCCATTCTATAGATAAGGAAACTGGGGCCATAGAAGACAAGTGTTTCCTTCAGAAGTGTTAAAGGCAGATTGTGAACCTAGCTCTTGCTGACTTTCCCACAATCTAGACACTATGTCATTCTGTATCTTTCCCCGACTCTTCTACTAGCTGGTTGTATTGAGAACATCACCCCATCTTCTTGGCTTTGGTTTTCTAATTTGGGTGGGTAATGGCGGGGGTGGGGGTGGGGGTGGGGAGAGAAATGTAGGAAGAAGGGGGCTGGACTAACTGATGTCTAAGGTACCTTGGTAGTGAGTCTGAGACTAAATAGGATGATTCAGTGGAAGAAGCATTGACTCTGGAGTTGAAGAGATCTAAGTTCAAATCCTACCTCTTCCTAACTCTGTGAACTTGGGTTAGGTAACTTGACATCCCTGAGTCTCATTTCCTCTACCACAAAATAAGGGGGTTGGATGAGGTGGCCTTCTGAGGTCCCTGAATGGCAGCAGCTAAAATCACCACCTTTATGGATTGACCTGGACCAAGGGTGGGGAAGCTGCAGCCTTGAAGCCACATGTAGCTTTCTTTCTAGGTCCTTAGGTATGGCCTTTGGACTGAGTCCACATTTGACAGAACAAATCCTTTTATTAAGGAGATTTGTTCTGTGAGGTTTGGATTCAAGCAAAGGACCACACTTGAAGACCCAGTGGGCCACCTGTGGCCTCGAGGCCTCAGGTTCCCCACCCCAGACCTAGACAGATCCCCAAGACCTTCATTTCATGATCCTAGGTTTTAAAGGGTGCTAATTCAAATCTGGCCCCAGACACTAGTGGTGAGACCCTGGGAAAGTCACTTAATCCTGTTTTCCCCAGTTTCCTTATCTGCAAAATGAGTTGGAGGAGGAAATGGCAAACCACTCTGGCATCCTTGCCAAGAAAACCCTGAATGGGATCACAAAGAGTCAGACATGACTGAAATGATTCAACAACAACAAAAACTGAGCATAGGTCAAATCCCACAATAGCGTCATTTTTCTAGCCTTTTTCTAGCCCTTGTCAATAACTCTGCTTTGACCCTCTGCAGTCATTTACCCAAAAGCTTTATTTTCTCTGTTGACAAAAGGAAGAGGTGGCTGCTGATTACATACATACCTGCCTTGCAAGACTGTTGTGAGGATTATTGAGTGACCTTTTGTGAGAAAGTGCTTTGTTTGGCAGGTAATGTTGGAGTGAAAAAGACAGGAATGAATTAAAAAACTATTAATACCCAGTATTTCTGGTAAGGCTTGTAATAATGATTTTAATTCTAATCCCTTACCCTTCCTCATGTGTTTGTTTGGTCCAGGGCCTTAGAAATTGTTGCAGTATTGCAACACAGTGATTTCAGGGTTATCAATAGATACTAGAGATTAATGACTCATTAGGTTGTAGCTTTGCAGACACAAGAGAAGAAAAAATAGCAAACTCCCACACATTATGTCATCTGACAATTCCTGTTCTATTCATTGAATTGAAACAAATGCCTGAAGTAATGGTAATGAAAGCTATGACCATACTTGTTAGATAAGACAGATGTTGGAAAGTGCTCCCAAAATGCAGGTGAAATCTTGAAAGGTTTCTGAGGAAAATGCCAAAGAACCAGGTCATTCTCCTGTTTCATAAATAAAGCAGGCGTCCTGGCCATGTTATTAAAGGATACATGGATTGGATAGAATGGATGATATTTCATATAATATAGGAAAGTGCTATTCCCAGTTCCAGCTTGAACTGAAACTGTGACAGACTTTAAAAGGGTTTTCAGTCGAGAAAAACATTTCTCTAAGGGCATAAAAAGTATGAGAAAGATGTAAAGTTTGCACTTAGGCCTTTGCTGTTTCTCCCTGGAAAACAGTTTGGAACACCCTGCTGATTGTCCCAAAAAAGAGCCCATAATAAGGAAGTGACTTCAGAAGTGATTTTGCTATGCACTTTGGTTATGTAAATAGACTTTAAGTTGTCAAGCCTTTGGAGAAGGATGAGTAAAGGCCCAGAAATATATGTGAAGGAAGAAAGAACAAAAGACATGAGAAAGAGGAGAAGGAGGAGGAGGAGGAGGAAGAGGACGAGGAGGAGGAGGAGAATGTAGGAAGAATTGAATAGGAAGAAAAGAAACTGAGTCTGAAAGGAAACTAGTAGTTTATTGCTTTTTTAAAAAAATGTTAATAAATTAGTTAATAAACTTTGGTTGAGACTGTGCTCACCCTTGTACTGTACACTGTGCTGGAATACAAGAGGCATGACCTTTGTGCCCAAATAAGTTACAATCTAGTTGGTAAACTCAAGTTGAGGAATGAGTTGTGATTTAATTGACATAGAAATTAAGTGATTTGCCCAGGATTGTTGATTAAAGGCAGCATTAGGACTCAAGTCCAGCATTGTAATCACTACAACACGCTCTCAAAAATTCAACACACTGAAGAAACAAAAGTTTGCATAAAAAGTTAGAAAACATTGTTTGCAGGTGCAAATTAACTTGAATAAGTAAAGGATGGGAACATAAAAGGATTTATCTGAATAGTACATAGGCTTCCTAGTGGAACTCAGTTTTGAAACTCATTGAAGAGGGTCATAGTCTTGCATTTGTTAAAGGAAAAATTTTAGTGTGGTTATAAACCATATGTATCTGGGCCCATTGCTCAGTTTTCTTCCAATGTGGGTCTGTGTCAATTTGGCAACTGGAAGGAGCAATAAATTGTTCCTATAATTCAAGTAACCGTGACAACTGACAATTCCTTTTGGAGCCTAGCTGAGGCAGCTAGGCGGTGCAGTGGAAAGTGTGCTGTACCTGAACTCAGGAAAACCTGGATTCAAATCCTACCTCAGATACTTATTTGCTATGTTACCCTAGTAAATTAATTCCATCCGCCTCAATTTCCTCATCTATAAAATGGAGAAAATAATAGCTAACTTCTTTGTCAGGGTTGTTGAAAGGATAAAATTATATGATATTTATAAAGCAATTTACAAGACTTTAAGTGCTAGCCATCATCATTGGTAGTAATAATAGTAGTGGTGGTGATAGTAATATAATAGAAGTAGTAGTAATGGTAGTAAAAGGAGTAGTGGTAGTGATAGCAGTAGTGGTGGTAGTGGTGATAGTAGTAGTAGTGGTAGTGCTGGTAGTAGTAGTTGGAGGAGGAAATGGCAAACCACTCTAGCATCCTTGCCAAGTAGTAGTAGCTGTGCCAGTCGCCATTCCAGCACCAGTTCCAGTACTACCACCACACGTATCCTGAGGCAGCAACAATACCTAAAGCATCCTAGGGCCCAGGTTCCAGAAGTAATTTCTAAGGGTTCAGTGGTATTAGGAATTCCAGGTGCTCTAAGCTAGTTTTCTGACTCATCATTCTAGGTTTTTGCTTCTATCTCATAAGATTATGAAATGTTAGGTTACTCAATAACATCCCCCACCTAAGTAGACTTCTGGGCTGGGCTGGTCACTAGGTCACAGGGGTGTCATGGTGCTCTTTCAGCTGGGGCAATGACCTCTATTTAGCCTGCAGAAGTCTCTCCCCTTTGACTCCCTCTGAGCCCTGGCTTTAAGATTCATGAACTACCAGCAGGTAATGGAAGAGGTCTGGCTTCTCTTGTTTGATAGTCTCTTCTGATTCAACGCCAGTTCCTTCAATAAGAGAACTACCTTGGCTTAGGGTGATCAGAACTAGTTCAGGAAGTTCCTCCTCCAAACTCTTTAATATCCCTTACAGTTCTAAATTTATGATCTGTATGAGTCTTTCCATGTTTCTCTGATTTCTTATCTATTGTTTCTTGAAACATAGCAATATTCCATAACATTTACGTTTCATGTTTTGTTCAACCATTTCTTGGTTGATGGGCATTTACATTGGTTTCAGTTGTTTCTGAACACAAAAGGCATTACTGTGAAAATTTTGGGGCAGCTAAGTGGCACAGTACCTGACACCAGGAAGATTCTTCTTCCTGAGTTCAAATCTGGCCTCAGATACTAGTTGTGTAACCCTGGGTAAGTCACTTCAGCCTGTTTGCCTCAGTTCCTCATCTGTTAAATGAGCTGGAGAAGGAATGGCGAGCCATTCCAGTGTCTCTGCTGAGAAAACTCCAGATGGGGTCACAAAGAATCAGACACGCCTGAACAACAAATAAAGATTCTGGTGTCTACGGGACCTTTCTGTCTTCTTTCTCCTTGGGGTATAATTTTGGCATCTAGATGATGCTACCCCCAGGCCACCAACCTAAAGACTACATCAAAGGCTATTCCATGCCAATACATTGACTTTCCTGAGTCCGTCAGTATCCCCACTACTCACCATCAGATCAAAGATCTAGAGCTGGCAAATGACCTTCAAGGACATCCAAGAGGTGTTCAGCCTACCAACTCAAATGCAAACACTTCCCTCTACCTTCCTTCCCCTTCCCCCCACCCCTCCAAGGTCAGCTTGTGTCACCTGGGTGCTGGTTCTAATTCATTATGAAACTAGGGAAATAAAAATGGAATATTTCTCTGAAACATCCAAATCACACAAATCTCAGTTTGGCTTGTTTCCACCCCTCATTTGGGCGACTGCCTTCAATCTGACTAACTCTATATTTCATATCATTTTTATACCATAGCTACACATTTTTAATGTACAAAGAAAATTAAAATGAATAAGATGCTTGTTAATAGCTACTCTATAGAGTATTCACCCCATAATCTCCCTCTTTGATCCTCTGGACCACCCTGACTGCCTGAGACATAGGGAGGAATATTAGAAGTAAAGAGTTTCAGAACTGAAATTTGCTGAGATTGGTTTGACAACAATTGGAGAAAATGGAGGACAGTTCTTGGAGTTTGGTATCAGTTTCTTGCCCTGACCACAATACAGCTGAGGGTATACAACAACTATGAGTCCCATTCTGTTCTGATCTGGTTCAGTCTTGGGGTTTTGGTCCACCTCATATATCCAACCCCTTGGCTTCAGCTCCACTCTGGATTTCTGCCCTGATCTGAATAACTCTGTAGGAGTTGTCTCATCCATACCCTTCTTGTATAGCTTCATCCTAGTCTCTGTGGTGGATGTTATAGATTCTGATACACAAAGAAGTAGAATAGAAGAAAAAAGTTGAAAACCAAGACCACCTTGGAGATATTTTAAGATAGAGTGTCTGTGGTGGGGTGTAGTTAGGAAGAGAGGAATGAACAAAATCCATAATGTGCCATGTATATCCCAGCCACATCTTGACACTTAAATTATTTGAATTCATTTAATCATGAACAGACTATTAGGCAACATATAACACAGAACTTTGTATGAAGGAGTTCCTTAATCAGTATTTATTGTTCAAATATGTAAGATTTATATTGAGATGCTAAAACAGATGTAACCAAGAATTAGTACCAGAACTTGATTCTTACATGACCTTTCCATGTTATTTTGAACTTTGACTCTAAATGCAACTCTGCTCAGAATCAGTATTATAAGAAAAAGATTTTTAAAATTAAGTATATCAAAGCAAGCAACTGAAAATACAGTGTAAAAAATACTTTATGTAGTACTTTCTGGGTTACTTCTTAAACTGTTTCCCTCAGGAGACAGTAAATTCCTTGTGGCTGTGTATTTCTTTTCAACTTGACTTCTTACAGTCAATACCTCATATTCTTTTGTTTAGGGGAAGTAATGTGTTAGGTTGCCCAGCAATCTGATACTTGAATCTTAACCTGAGAAGCAGGCCTTCAGCACAATGTGCATGACATATATTACACTCATTTCTTGGATCCAGAAAGTGAGGAAACCCATTAATAGTACTAGAAGACAGCAAGTCAATAATGCCTGCTAAGTCAGTTTGTCCAGTGAACATCAATGTATTGAGTATACTCACAGCCTAAGGGCCACACCTTCCTCTCCCTCCATACACAGTCACCAGCATAGCAATCAGAGTATGTCCCAGATTCTGCAACTAAAACCCAGGACTCCGGCTTCTATACTTCCTCTTGTTTTGGTCCAAAAAGTTGTGATTGTGACTGAGAATTACAGCTGTTTTCTACCTTTTTTGGACCTGATTTTGTTGAGATAGTGAATTCCTAGCGAGGTAACTCTCTCTTCCAATGCAGATAGGTACTAGTCTGCTATTTATCATCTTAGACAATTGCCTGGGTTACTGAGAGGCAAATTGCCTTGCTCAGGAGTCATGCAGTCAGTTTTATCAACACTTGAACTCAGGGCTTTTTGAGTCTGAGGCTGATTGTGTATATCCTATGGCTCTCAAGGTCTGCCATAATCATATCATCATCATCTGTAACTTTAATACTTACAGAACATTATACATCCAATATCTCATTTGATCCTGACAACAAATAGGTGCCATTTATCCCCATTTTATAGATGAGGAAACTGAGAAGTGACTTAACCAGTGGCAAACAGCTAGTAAGTCTCTGAGGCTGGATTTGAACTCAGATCTTCCTGATTCCAATTCGGTGCTCTTACTATTGTGTCGATTTAACTTCCAGTTAAAATGATAACATGAAAAGCTGTAGAAGATGTCAGGTCTTACATAATACCCCACTAAGTAACAAAATATAATAATAGAGAAAACAGAAACAAAACAGAAGTGATCCCCTACCTCTAGCTTAGAACTTCATAAAAAGACTTCCAGGAGCCAGCAGATGGTGGGAGAGGAGTTATTCTGGGAAAGCTAGTAAACACTTCTAAAGTGTGAGGGATCTGGGAGAGGGGTCCACCTGGTATGTAGACCTGTCCAAACTGGGAGAGAGAGAGACTATGCCAAGGAATAAGCCTGAAGCCAACCAAAGATGCTTTGAAAGAAGAAACTACAGAAGAGTTTCAAGCCTTAGTAATTAGAGTGATAAGGTCAGTTCCTAGCCCAGTCCTGTCAGAACAAAAATGGAGGAAAAATTCTTTTCCCACAGATAACTGGTGTTATCTTCCTCCCGTTCCATGCTTCGATCCTTCTTGTCCCCAAAGAAGGAATCTAGAGTTCAGTTACTGTTCTTACTTTGCTTCCTTTGCCTGCTCATGTTGGCCAGTCAATTACTCAATTTTTTAGCTCTCCCACAGATAACTGGTACAAGGATAAAAGGCTATGTACTTCTTGGAATACTAAGATCCACAGTAGGAGATAGAATCAACTAAATGGCTAAGATCTCACATGAAGGAGGGCATTTCAGGAAGCCTGAGACCAGCTCAATCTCTAGCATCCATCTGTGGGGCTTGTGGGGGATGGATGCAGAAGAGAATGGAACCAATTCCCAGTTGCAAATTATGCAAGGAAAAGGGGACAGAGCCTGACTAAGGCCAGAACTCACATTGGACCATCATGGGACTGAGATAGAAGCCAGGGACTAATTGAGGCAACAGGTGGGACCTATTCCATTAAGAATGGCAGAGATAATAACATTCAAAATATAAAGGGGGCAGAAACAAATAGTGCCTATGCAACCCAAGAATAATAGAAGACATAGAACTTGTCACTTGAAAAATGAGTTAACAAAAGAAAACGCCAAACACAATAAAGAAATATTATGAGTTAAGTGAAGCCCAAGAGGTAACCCCCCCAAAGAGTAACTCCACAATGAGTGTAACCAAAGCCTTAAAGAAGAAAAAAACCCTCTCTTAGTTAATTAAGAGATAAAATAAATTAAAAGATAAAATATGAAATTAGAGCTTTTTAAGAAAAAAAAATTGAAGAATAATGAATAGCTTAAAACAGAAGGCAGAAATTTTTATCCAAATAGTGAATACTCTCAGAAAGACAATGGAACAACTAGAACTCATTAATCTATGAGATAACAAGAAATATTAGAAGTTTGCCTCAGTTCCCTCAGCTGTCAAATGGGAATCATAATAACACCTATCACCCAGGACTATTATAAGGATCAAATGGGATAATATTTATAAAATGCTTAGTATAGTGGCTGGTACATTGTAGGTGTTAAATAAATGCTTGTTCCTTCCTTTCTTCCTTCCCTCTGATTCTAATAAAAATGATCAATTTTCTATTAAGATTTTTTGAAATATGATATTTGGCAATTTTGGGGGGGAGGGTCATGATTTTCAGGGAATCTGATGACTCAAGCAATCTCTTGACCTCTTTCTTGGGTCAATTTTATTTTTAATAGTAGATAGTTTACATTGTTTATCTTTTGACCTTTTTTCTAATATTTCTGGTAATCTCAAAGAGTTATTGAGTTTTTATTTTCAAGGAATCCACTACTTGGGTAAGATTTTCTTTCTTTTGTTTCAAGCTATTTATTCTCTCTCCATTTTTCCCCCTCCAGAGCTGTTACTTCATTTTTTAAAATCTCTTGCTTCCACTACTAGGTCTGTATCCCAAAGATATTATAAAAATGGAAAAAGGACCCAGATGTACAAAAATATTTATAGCAGCTCTTTTTGTGGTGGCCAAGAATTGGAAATTGAGGGGATGCACATCAATTGGAGAATGACTAAACAAGTTGTGGTATATGAATGCAATGGAATGCTATTGTGCCATAAGAAATGATGAGCAGGCAGACTTCAGAAAAATCTGGAAAGACTTACATGAACTGATGCTGAATGAAGTGAGCAGAACCAGGGGAACATCATACACAGCAACAGCAACATTGTGCGATGACTAACTTTGATAGACTTACCTCTTCTTAGCAATGCAAGAATCTAAGATGATTCCAAAAGACTCATGATGGAAAATGCTGTCCACATCCAGAGAAAGAGCTATGGAGTGTGAATACAAATGGGAGCATACTATTTGCTCTCTCTTTTTTGTTTGTTTCTTCTTTCTTGTGGTTCCTCCCATTGGTTCTAATTCTTCTTTACATAATGTGAAAATGTGTTTAATACGAATATATATATCTAGAGCCTCGATCAGATTGCACACCACTTTGGAGGAAGGGGAAAGGAGGGAAGGAGGGGGAGAAAATTTGGAACTCAAAATCTTATGGAAGCAAATGTTGAAAATAAAAATTAATTAATCAATTAAAAATTTAAAAATAAATAAAATCTCTTATTTCATTTTTGTCTGTCACTTTCATGGTCCTTATAGCAAAGCCAAGTTTTGCCCCTGGGTTTCTGCTTAGTTGTCTTGTAAAATTGCTTTCTTCTTCCATATTTACCTCTTAGACAGTCGTTGACTCACAGTTTTTCTTCATAGCATTTGGTATCTTTACCAAACATTTTTACTATCCGTAGCGCCATCTTCAGTTTTTGGATTGGCACTTTGTGCCAATGCTCTGTCCTCCCACACTCTTGGATGGGCTGACCAGACTCTGTTTAGTCCTACCCTTTAATTACTGGACCTTGCCACTGGTTTCACCTCCACTGCTGTGCCTGCTCTCAGAGCGCTGACAGATTTAAGGGCCCCTGAATCGTCCTTAATCAGAGTGATGAGTTTTTCAGGCCCCCCTGAAGTATCTGAAGTAAGAGTGCTCTGTACTTCCAGGGCCCCCTGGAGCTTCCCTGTCGGAGCACCTCTGGCCCATGACAACAGAGTGCTACAAGCTCCAGGTGCCCTTAGATGTATCTGGTCAAAGTGCTGGCAGCCTGTCGGCCTATTTTCCTGAGGCAATGCTGGCTCCCCTGGGGGGCCTCCTCCCCCAGTGAGTAAGCTTTGAGCTGCCTTTTTGTGCTTTCATGGTCTGGATGAAGGAGCTTGTTGTTGTTTCTTTTTGGATTTCTTGGTTATTATCTGATATGACCTCCTTATCTTTCTTTCCTTCCTTCCTTCCTTCCTTCCTTCCTTCCTTCCTTCCTTCCTTCCTTCCTTCTTCCTTCCTTCCTTCCTCCTTCCTTCCTTCCTTCCTTCTTTCTTTCTTTCTTTCTTTCTTTCTTTCTTTCTTTCTTTCTTTCTTTCTTTCTTTCTTTCTTTCTTTCTTGTATGGATTAGATGTGGGAGAATTGGGCTCCTCTTTGACCTTTTACACCACTATCTTAACCAGAAGTCTCTCTGAATTTTTATTGTATAAATGTTCAACTATTATTGAACCATATTCTCTCTAATTGCTGTCAAAAACACCAAACTTCAATTTATATTTAAATATTAGTCAGAGTGGCTTCCTACCTAACAACATAGCTTCAGACCTAGGCAGGATCCCTAGTAATACTGAAATTCAACTGAGGGTATTATCTTGCCTTTACTTTCCTAAGAAGATGGTGCTTCAACCTTATGTCTTTTATCTGTGACTTTAACATTTTAAATATAATCCAGTTCTTTTATTTAATTGGCAGGTTTGCAAAAAGTGATAGATTGTCTAACAATTCACCTACCAGATGAGAGCTGAGCTTATTTGGAATTGATCCCAACATCATTGAACTTTCACTAAAATCCCTTCTTAGCATGCATAGGAGTTAGCCCTCAAAAATAAATATCACTGCCATTTGCTTCTCCGCCCTCTCTCCCCCTCCATTCAGAGCTTTCAGCTCTAGACTCCAGGTGATGTATATGCCAGGTGCTGCAAGATAAACAGACATTTTGAATTGTGGAGTATTGAAAAGAATTAGAAAGGAGATTTTCTTTAAAATATTTCTTTTTCTAAAAATATTTTCTCGAATTCTCACAATATTCATGATTTAGTGGAAAGAATTCTGGATTGGGAATTAGGACAGCCAGATACAGGCTCCAATCTGCTATTGTCTCTTTGTCACCATGGGCAAGTCCCATAAAATCTCTGGGTCTTAGCTTCCTCATTTGTAAAATGAAGAAATTGGATTAAATGACCTTACATTCCCTTTCAGTTCTTGTATTCCATGGTTCTATGACAGAAGTATTATTTAGGAGAATCCTTATATGATTATGAATATATCAAGGACATAGTAAGAGCACAAATGTAAGCTCAGAATGCCTCAGAAGTCAACAAATGTACTCATGGTTATTTTTATGTGAACATAGCATATGCACACAGAATTTAAAAATATAGTCGGTTTGATTCACAAACTCTTAAGATGATGCAATGAACAATGGGTCAGGTAGGTTAACAGTGATTCTCAACCTTCCTAATGCCGCGACCCTTTAATACTTGTTCGTGGGTGTATCTGCATATGGGGGACCTGCCTGGAGACCGATAGAGGAACAGTGTCTCCGTTCCCAAGACCATCAGAAATATGTGTTTTCCGATGGTCTTGGGCGACCCTGTTCCAACCCCAAAAGGGTCGTGACCCACAGGTTGAGAACCACTGGTAGGACTTCACAGATCACAGATGATGCACAATGATCACAAAGCCTCAGAACAACCAGATCTTTATAGTGATAACGATGATCACTCACATTTATGTAGTGCTTTAAGTTTTGTAAGACACTTTCCATGCAACAATATATAGTGGCACAACTATTATTAGCTCCATTTTACAGATGAGGAAACTGATGCTTTAAAGGAGAAAGAGACTTGTCCATGGTCACAAATCCTTTCTGAGTAAGTAAGCTAGGGGCAGCTAGGTGGCACAGTAGAGAGAGCACCAGCCCTGGAGCTGAAGTCAAATCTGACAATTACTAGTTGTTTGACCCTGGGCAAGTCACTTAACCCTGTTTGCCACCCCCACCACACCCCCCAAAGTAAGTAAGCTAATAATTCTGAGGCTGAATTCAAATCTATATCTACTGTTTCCAAGTCCCGAATAGTGGCAAAAGTTCTGGATCTGGAATCAGTACACTTAGGTCCAAATTCTTGTTCTGCTTTGTGACCTGGGACAATTCTATTCTCTTTGAGTCTCTATTTTCTTATCTATAGTATGAGGAGGCTTGATCTGATGAACTCTAAGTTCCTCTCTAGCACTAAATATATGATTCTAAAGGAGATAATTCCTCATGGTAGATTTTTTTTCCAGTTTTTAGTAAATTTCACCTCTAGAAAGCAACACTTGCTTGATATTTTATTTATTTACTAGTATTGGGTTTATTTTCTTTTTTAAATTTTTATTTTAAATTTATTTATTTATAAGTTTTCAACATTCATTTCCACAAGATTTTGAGTTAGGATTTTTTCTCCCCATCTTTCCCCTATCTCCCCCAAAATAGCAAGCTTACTGAATACCCCTTCCCCCAATCTGTTCTCTCTTATATCCTCCCCTATAACCTCCTAACTTTCTAGTAGGGCAAGATGAATTTCTATACCCCAGTGCCTATATATCTTATTTCCC
>CM053582.1:440891896-440905178 GCA_028627135.1 Pseudochirops cupreus
GAAGGAGGATTTTCTTGTGGTACCTGTACAGAAATCCTGGAAGAGGGCCTTGCTGATGTTTTCAGGGGTTCTAGGACTGTTCTACAGGCAGAGAGTGACTTGATCAGGACACTGGCTATGGCTTTGTTGAGCCTTGTCTGCCCAGGAACTGAGATTGCTGAGGGCTTGCCTCCAGTGAAGATGAAAGAAGGACCTTTCCTTGGGTAGTCAATGCTGAGCTTAACTTTGTTGTAACTTAAGGGTGGATGGCCTTTTGTGCTCTCCTGCCGCTTTTGAGATTCAGGGGTGGGAAGCCTTTAAGTTTTTTGTGTTCTGTGATTGACCAAATGAATGTACTTTGTTTATGGTTGGAGACTAATCTCCATTTGAGAGGAGAGACTTTGACTGACTAAATGAAAGTACTGTCTAGCAGTGGAGTAGTACCTGGACTGAATTGAGAACTTACTTGCTAAAGGAACAAGTTACACTGTATTTTGACTTTCTCTGTTCTGTGAATGTTTGCTGAATAAATGGGCTTTACTGTGCTGGTAATCCAAACCTTGGAAGTTGCCTTTGCTTGGCATTACAAATACTAGAGTAGTTTGCTATTTACTCTCCAGCTCATTTTACATATGAGGAAATTGAGGCAAGGGAGGTTAAGTGACTTGCCCAAGGTTACATAGCTAGTAAATGTCTGAGGCTAGTTTGAATTCAGGAAGATGAGTCTTCCTGACTCCAGGAAGGACTCTATCCATTATGCCACCTAGTTGCTGGTGGACCACATAGGCTGGGCACTTTGGAATATCAACATCTCTTTAGTACTTCATTGGGTCTGTGATCTCATCAGCAAAAAATTCTTTCCCTAAATGTAGATTACCACACATACCTTCTCATCCTGTGTGACTCTTGTATTTGTACTTCCAAAATCCTCCACCAAGGATCTACACTCAATGCAAGAAACTTTCCTCTAGACCTTTTAATATTTTGTGGATACCAATGTAACATTTTGGTTTTGTCCATCTGTTATCCTTCATTCTCTTTTGATCACTGACACCTCGTTTCCTGTTTGTTTTTTATGTTCTTGAGGATATCTTCTGTATCACTTCTTGTGCTACAAGATGCCTGGTGAAAGCATCTTTGGGAATGTGCGGCAACTGCATTACACCAACAAGATCACACAGTGTTAGAGCTGAAAGGGATCTTGGAAGCCATCTAGTTTCAACCCCTCATTTTACAGAAGAAATTGGGACCTAAAAGGAAGAAGGAGGTAAAGTAGGGGGAAACCATTTATTACATGCCCACTTTATGCCAAGCACTATGTTAAATGCTTTACAAATATCTCATTTGATCCTCACAAAAACCCTGTGAGAAAGGTATTATTATAATCCCCATTTTACAGATGGGCTCACAGGGATTAAATGACTTGTCAAGGGTCATACAGTTAGTAAGAATTTGAGACTGTATTTGAACTCAGGTTTTCCTGACTCCAGATCCAGCCCTCTACCCATCAAGCCAACTAGCTGCCTCTAAAGAAATTAAGAAACCTACCTGAAGTTATACAGGTAGCGTAAGGGGTGTTCAGGGAGGACTAGCCCCTCCAGGTGTCTATCCACCTTTGGTGTCCACCAGTCACCTAACTCTTACCTGTGACTCCAAGAAGCTGTAGCATGTGTAGTAGCCACATTCTGGTAAAAACATCTTGGCAGACGGCTAAACCAGGTTGGGGGTGACTGACATGTCTCAAACTCATAGGTGAGTTAGAAGGATGTCTACCCCAAAGGTGAAAATTTTTCTTAGGGAATGGTCAAATGAGAACAGTTTGTTTCAATGACCATGAAGGTGGCTGAAGTAGGATTATGGAGCTCTGAGAGCTTGGTGAGACATCCAAGATGCCAAGGTCATCCACTGCATCCTGAGCTAACACCAGTCACCTTGATTTTTGTCTTACCACTGGACTTTGGTGACTCTGGAAGAGAGAGTGGGGTCATCAACTTTATGCAACTCTGCTTCATTTAAACCCAACTCTTTTACAAATCAAGACATCACCAGTGTTGTCATTGGTCCTCTTTGAAAATGAAGGATGAACAGCAGCATAGGTAATGAATGTCAGAGTCAGAGTTCCAACCTGAGTCTCTGGTTTTGTTGAGTTTGCAGTGGTTTGAGGAAATCCAATTCAAGACATCTAAGAGGCAGCTGGTGATGCTTGAATGTAGCTCAGGAGAGAGATAAGTGCTGGATACATGTAACTGGGAATTATCTTCATATAGAGGATAATTACTCTGTGTCTGCAGAGTCTGTGCCCTGGACAAAACCTTAGAGGACTCTCATGGCAAATGGGCATGACATGAAATGAAGAACCAGAAAAGTGAACTGGCATAAAGGAAAGAGTTCTGGATATAGAGCCCAAATATAGTGAAAGATGCAACCTTCCATTCTGATGACAAATCTTAAGACTGCTGAGCTCACATTTATGGACAATCTAAATATTATATGATTCTTTGTGATCTTTTTCTCTACTCTACACTCATCAGGTAGGTGCAATGGGTAGAGTGCTGGACCTGGTATCAGGAAAATCTGATTTCAAATTTGGCCTCAGACACTTATCAGCTGTGTGACCTTGGGCAAGTCATTTAACCTCCTCTGTCTTGGTTTTCTCAAACGTAAAATGGAGCCAATATTGCACCTACTTCTCAGGGTTGTGTGAGGATAAAGTGAGATAATATTTGTAAAGCACTTTGCAGACCTAACAGCGCTATATAAGTACTAGTTATTACCGTTGTCATAATCATAGTGGAAAAGGAAGGGAATGACATCAGCCTAAATGTCATTATACATCTTTTGTGTGTGTGTATGTTGTTTCATGAATTCATGTTTCATGAATTTTTATTGTAGTACAATGTAAAGAGTTCTGATTTTAGAGTCCGGGGATCTGGATTTGAATATAAGCTCTGCCACTTACTACCTCCATGATCTTGGGCAAATTACTTAGTTTCTTCGGGTATCATCGGGAGGTGACTGGAGTAGATGATCTCTAAAGTCTCCTATAGGTCTAAGTATATGATACATTGCCAGCAATAACATATCAGTGAATTAATGGCCAGTGAACTGAGAGATGACATTTCTAAAGTGCTTTAAGATTTCATAAAGCATCTTATATATCTTTCCTCCTTTGATTTTCTTAATATTCCTGTGGTACAAATGTAACTATGCCTATTTTACAAAGGAGGAAACCGAGGCTCAGAAAGATGTAGTGACTTGAGTAAATCACAAGTTCAGCAAGTGGGAACAGGTCTTCTGACTCTATGTCCAAAGCCATTTCCATTGAACCACCCAGACCCTTGGAGGGCATCAATAAAAAATACAGAGGACTTATTGTATTTATTTTGCTTCTTGAGTTAAATTTTAAGCTCTCTGAGTCTCCAGTATCTCAATCCAACATCTTACCTAGTGCTAAAAACAAATTGAAGGTTCAATAAAAATGTATTTAATAGAGACCATTTGACCATTTTTTCTCCTATGAGCAATATACTTTTGGAAGTAATTTGATGCATTCAAGGCCCAGTTTCTGTGCTACCCAGTCTAAGTGACTTCTGTAGAATCTGTGGTCTATTTGGGAGTCATTAGACAGTTGCATATTAGACCGTCCATATAATTCCTGTGTCTTTTTGAATTGCATGACAATTCCCACTGGCAAGAGAGCAAGACAGATGGACTTGAGAAATACGTTCTACCTATAGCAGTAGGATACGTTGTCAGCTTGTGTCTCAGGCATGACAAGGCCCCTGTAAATTTTCAATGTCATTAAAGAGAAGAGGATGACAGTCTCTAATGACTAATCCCTCCATTCTTAGCCTCCCCCACTCCCAAATAAAGACAAAGTCAACTGTCTGATGGAGAATTCAGAGTCAAAGACTGGTTGAAAGAATTTCCATCTTCTAAAATGATGTTTAACAATTATTTAATAATATGTGCTCCTTGAAATGAAATCTTACAGAAGTGATGAATGAGATTGCTTAAAGGTGTTCAGAAAAGATTTCTTTTAAAAATTCTAGCTGAAACATTATGTCCTGAATGCTTAAATAGAATATTGTCAGAAGGGAAAATTTATCCATGCTTTCTAGACTTCTGGTCTTCTCCCTGAACATATATTTAGAAAAAAATACCTGAAATTCCTGGAAATGACTAACATACACTCCAAATTTTGTTTTCAATGGAATCTCCTTTGGAGAAATGATACCCATGAGAAGAACATATGGCTCTTGTAACTGTGAGGGTCTTTTTAGTCAATATTCATTGTGCCCGACACGATGCTTTATGTATGCTAGGCATTTTATAAATGCAGATAGAATTTAACGGAATTAAATTCTACCATTTTCACCTCTCTTGTCTATGCACTGTAGATACTGTTTAATTTTGCTGGTGCTACTCAAAGTTAAAGACATGGCTGACCCCTGGCTCAAGGAGATAGTAAATGGTACCTTGACTAAACTATTTGATACATGAGAAGGTGAAAAAAGATTGGAATTCAAGTCAATTCAATTCCGGTCAAATTTATGAAACACCTACTATGTGAAAAATAATGTGTTAGGTATAGGTGATATAAAGTTAAAAGGGGAAACCGTCCCTGTGACAGATGAAAAACCTGAGAGACAGTTTCTGAGTAATTGATAATCAATGTATTAATCAGGTAAGCTATTAATAAATTGATGGTCAATAGTTTCCGTAGTTAAAGACACCTAATATAGATATTGAATGACAGGAGAAATCAACCCTGATTGGTGGGCATCTAAGTGAGGAGTTGGGCTAAAAATCTTCAGCTTTCCTTGCTGAGAATGTAGCTTGACCATGAAATGCAGCGGCTTTCAGTGACCTGGACAGGAGAATCCATCTCTACCCAGAGATACCACTCTGGTTGGTTTTTTCCTTTGTGAGCTAGGTTTCCCTAAATTCAGGGGGGAGAGGGGGTACAAAAAATGGCCTTATTCCCGCCCCCCCTCCCCGAGCAAGAATTCACCTAGATTAGATTGTTTACACTTCAAATAGAAGTAAGATCTTCTAGTTGGTTGGGGTCCTGAACAAGATCTAGGAGTATGTACCCCAAGGATTAGGGCAATCTCCTATACCAGTCATGCCTTTCAGAGACTGGCTGACTGACCTACAAGGGCTGGTCCCTAAATGAGTGACAAAGAGATCATAAAAAAGGGAAAAGGAACCAAATGTACAAAAATATTTATAGCAGCTCTTTTTGTGGTGACCAAGAATTGGAAATTGAGGGTATGACCAACAATTGGGGAATGGCTGAACAAGTGGTATATGAATGTAATGGAATACTATTGTTCCATAAGAAATGGCGAGCAGGCAGATTTCAGAAAAACCTGGAAAAGTCTTACATGAACTGATGCTGAGCAAAGTGAGCAGAACCAGAAGAACATTGTACACATTGTGCAGTGACCAAGTTTGATAGTCTTAGTCGTTCTCAGCAATACAATGATCTAAGATAATTCCAAAAGACTTATGATGGGAAATGCTATCAACATCCAGAGAAACAACCATAAGATCTGAATGCAGATAGAAGCATACTATTTTCTCTCTCTCTCTTCTTTCTTTCTCATAGTTTTTCCCTTTTGTTCTGAATCTTCTTTCATAACATGACTAATGTGGAAATATACTTAATATGATTATACATGTATAACATATATCAGATTGCATGCTGTCTTGGGGAGGAGAGAGGGGAAGGAGGGAAGGAAATTTAGAATAAAAAATCTTATAAAAGTGAATGTTGCAAACTAAAAATAAATAAATAAATTTTGAAAAAGAATGAATAAAAAAAAACTAGCTATGGAAATAAAAAGAGATGAAAGATAGAACAATACCGGGGCCTTTGTGTTTTTATTATCATAAAAGCTACCTTCATGGTTTGATGAAGTTAATAGAACTCTCTTCCTAAAGCAATGTATCTCCTTCCTTTTCAGAGGTCAGATAATGTTAAAGTGATTTCTTCCCTCCTCCAAGATGAGAATTTTTATTTTGACTCTGCCCTTTTTTTTTTTAACTTTTACACAGGTCTTGTGTTTATCCATACTCCAAACAATAGTAATTGTATGTATTTATGTATCTCATTACAGTAGTAATACTGCATAAGGATGTTGAAGAATAGCAGTTGGTTCCAAAGTAATCTGTATTTCTAGAATGTATTGTGCCCAATAGGCATGGCCAGAGGATGGGGTGTTCTCTTTAACCAAATATTTTGGTTAAAAGTCAGTTATTTTACTATATATACCATACAGACATCTCATTTTCAGAGAATTAAGAAACAAACTTAGCCTGAAGGTCTTCCATGCTATACCTCTACTTACTGTTCCCTAAGCACGCTCAGTATTTTTCTGCCTCTATGTTTTTGCTGACACTGTTCCCTCTGCTAGAGTACCCTTTCTTGCTAACTCCATATGTCCAATTCCTATCTATCCTTCAGGTTCAGGCTCAGAGGGAATGTAAATAGCAATTGTTTTTGTTTTGGCCAGAAACCCTGAAGGTATTTCCCTCCAAGATTGATTTTTTTTTTTGACTAGGTAAAGAGACCATGCTCTGCCTCATTTCTTACCTAGTCTTAATCACCAAATGGGGTTTGCCTCAGACAAACTGAGGCCTGGGAAAGACCTTAGCTGAAAAAGGCCAAGTTCTCTGTCTTTTTTTAGTTTCTTTTTTTTAAAAAAAAATCTATTTATTTACTTTTAGTTTACAACATTCAGTTCCACAACCCCTTGAGTTCCAAATTTTCTCCCCTTCCTCTCTGCCCCCCCCACCATGGTGGCATGCAATCTGAAATAGGTTCTACAAATGCCTTCTCCAGTTATCTTAATCTGTATCTTGTCACTGGACCCAGATAGCTCTGGAGAAGAAAGTGAGGCTGATGACTTTGCATAACCCTCCCTCATTTAAATCCAATTCACTTGGCATCACCTCCCCAGTGTCGTTGAGAACAAAGCACAAACAACGACAACGACGACGATGAAATGCCGTTTCTTCCATGAGACCTTCCTTGCTGACTGCTATATCCAGCTGAGAATGATATCTTGCTCCTTTGGATTTCCATAGTGTTTTGTCTCTTTCATTGTATTTGTGTATTTTATTCATGTATTATTATAGTATGGCGTCCTAGCACATGATTCCTGATATGATATGACATGGTATTAATTACAAATGAAGAAGATATGCTTTTTGTCCTAACAGAAGTTTTCAGTAGATTGGGGAAACCAAGAAGGAATGAAAATTAATATATAATATAATATAAATGTATAATTTATGTTGATCGTATTGTTTGTATTGATTTACAATGGTATACGTAATATGTCACATTTATTGTATTGAACTATGCTGTATTATATCAATTTTCATGAGGTCTGGTTTCCCCTTGTCAGACTGAAAACTTCTACTCTGAGAGCAAGGAGCAAATACTCTTCCATCATCTTTATATCCCCTATAGAATGTGCATTATATATAGTAGGTATTTTAAAAATGTTTATGAAAGAATGAATAAAATAGACAACACTTCAATGATATTCAATAAAATTTAATATTTGATTTAGGAGGTATTTAAGGTGGTACCTTGGGGCCATCATTACCAATAATTTACTTTTAAAGTTTTGTGATTTTATTGATGTGGATATTTTCTTCATAGAAGCAGTTTGCCACCCTCTCCTTCCCTCCCACTCTTCCTCATGTATCCATGCCTCACATATATGGATAGTTGCTGTGAACAAAGAAACCTATCACCCTAGAAGTAATTTTTCTGTTGGTGAATATCTCTAAATTTATCTGGGCTGGACTTTGGGTAGCAAACACATAATTCATTAGTAGCCCGCACTCAAAACCTTTCCAAACGTGGTAGCATCTTTTATCAGGGGTGGGGAACCTGTGGCTTCAAGGCCACATATGGCAATCTAGGTTTTCAAGTCCAGCCTTCACAGAACAAATTCCTTAATAAAAGGACTTATTTGGTAAAACTTAGACTTAGTCAAAAGGCTGTACCCAAGGACCTAGAAGGCCAGAGATCTAGATCATGTGCTTTATCAGCATAACCTTTAAAAACCCAGAGTCAAGACCTCCATGCCACAATAAAGTATCAGAGGAGGCATAATTGTGCATGTTGGTTATTTCTGTAGATGTGCAGTTAGAAGGTTCTCAGGGATGAAATACCTGATAACCTAACACTTTGCTAAATGAATGGATGAATGGATACAAATACAAAAATAAAGATTGTCTATGTCCTCGAGGAGATGACATTTAATAGGAGGAAACAATGAATGTAGGGGAAAATTGACCAGGAAAGAGTATTTGGGTTTAGTAAGTCACTGAGATGGTAACATAGAGGAGTAGATTGTGATTTTGGAATTCTGACTGATTAATGCACTCTTTCCAGTAGAATAATGGTGTTCATTTAACAGTACCAGAACTGGAAAAGGGGTGGAGTATTGGTGTACATAGCAGTTACTCTGGGGAGAAGATATCTGGCAAATGAGGTGAATCATTCTTGGGGACACCCAGATGGAAACGGTCATAAGAGGCAATCACTGAATAATATGAAAGGGTCCCAGAAAGAGAATTAGAGAGGTATGAGGGTATAAGTCTTCCAAGACATAGTCTGTGGTCTAAAGGGGCAGCACCAAGGTGAGGTGTCTATTGTTGTGCTGAAAAATGGGAAATAATACACACCATGCTTTTTTGGTATCCATTTACTTTCACTCACAGGTTTCTGTGCCACACATAATATAATGATAGGTATGTACATGTTGGACAGGTACAGAATGAGCTGGACTTATAATTACATAGCACAAAGAGTAGGCTGGGCAGCCTGTGGGAAACTGTGCAGCCCTTTCAACAATGCCAAGCTACTCCCTAACACCAAGCACCTTCATCTTTTTAATACAAATATGATACTAGGGAAATAATATAGTTACCAAATCTGGAATGCCACAGTCTCCAAAGAATCAGAATTATGGGTGACCCAAAGAGCAATGAAGTAATGTATAGCTTCTTCCTTCTGCAGGAGACCTTTCTTGATCTTCCCAGTAATGAGTGTTTTCTCATCCTTGAAGTTACTCTGTCACATATTTTTGTGTTTATTTGTATACATGTTATATCACTGAAGTAGAGTGCAAGCTCCTTGAGGGGAGCAATTGTTTTTCATTTTATCTCAGTATCTCTAGTGCCAACACAGTCAGTTAACAAGCATTTATTAAGCAGTTACTGTATTAGCTAAGTGCTAGGAATCCAAACACAAGTAAAAGGAAAGATAGTCCTTCCCCCAAGGAACTTACATCCTAATAGAGGAAGACAACCCGTAAAAGGAAGCTGTAGAGTTGGGGGTAGGAGTGGGTTAAGATACCTACCTGGTGGAAGCATGATAGAGAAGTCCAGATTGGAGCCCGGTGAAAAATGAAGAGGTGACTAGACTGGGTTCCCTCCTTAAATGGAGTATGTGGAAAGAGTTATCCAATCAGAGAGAGGGGCCTCAGGTGCTGAAAGTATTTCTGAATTGAAGGCTGAAGCAATTTTCCTGGATGAAGAGGTTTCTGGACTATGGTGGAGCAGTCCACTTTATGGTCTGTAGCTTGGTGAGAAATTAAGAGATGGCTAGCTTAGACACTCTCCTTCACATAGGAACTACTTAATAAAATCTCATTGAATTGAATTGAAGTAAGCAATAGCATATCACATACAATAAATTGTATAATGAGTGTTATCTACATTTATATATGCTCAGAAAAGGAGTCATTAAAATAACAAAGTCCTAAAGGAAGGACTTTTTTTTTTATCTTTGATATTGAAGAATCACAGGGAGAGGAGGTATAGATAGGTTGGAATCTCTACCATTGGGCAGATCATCCAATGGGTATTATGTTGATAAGATTGTGGTTCACTGATATACTGCCGTATGTGTATTGCAGGTTTTATACTCAGTATTTTGTGGCATAGAAACTGAGATGGAAGAAAGAATTCAACTCATTTTCTGAAAGTCAGGAGAGAGAGAGTAGGGAGGAGATCAAATAACAGACAACTATGTATATTGTCTGTCTGTATAAGAGGTTTTACTATCTTGGGAGGAGGGAGGAGTAGAAGTAGCTAAAGTCAGCAGAAGGGTGCTGGCAGGAAGGAAGTGGACTGATAACCAATCTCCACTTGGCAGACCCCTTGTCTGCTATTCTGTAGTCCCCAGAGGTGGTCAGGGATCAGTTTGTCTGACTGTTTCTGTGGGAGGGAATGGTAGAGGAAAATGGAGTCTGGAAATTCGAATCCTTTGTCTGGTGAGCTGCTTCTGTCTTCCTCTGACACTGATGTGAGGGTTTAGTTGACTAGCAAGTAAAGAGTCAGCTGAAGCAGGGAGTTTTGGATTGATACTCAGGTCCATTTCCACCAACATCTGAAGGTTAGAGAGCTTACATATTGGAATGTGAGATTGGCACACACCTCTTAAGGCTCATTAGAGTTGAACAAGGTTAATAGATTTGGCTAGTGCTTAGTCAATTATTTTGAAAGCACCAAACAGCTTTTTGGGAATCATACAGGAAGTAGTCCTGAAGTTGTAATGGGTTGGTGAACATTAATATAGAGTCATCCTTTAAGGACATGAATCCATGCTAAAATGAAGACAAAAATAAATTAATGTTCATGGACTTTATCTCATTATGAACATGTCCTTTATAATAAATACATATACAACGGAGATAGTTTTTAATAATTGTTGACTAATTATTTACAGTTTTGTAGAATGACAGTAAATATATTCATAGATTTTAGATCACAGGTTTTAACTTAGGCATTTCTCACTTTCTTCAGACAATGTAAGGATACCAGTGGAGCACTTTGACTATCTGTCATTCCTCTCTTTCCGTGCAATCATCCCATCTTCTGTCATATTGTCCCTTGATGATGTCCTTTATTTCTGTTCTTTGAAGGTCCTTGTTGATAATTTGTTACAGTAATTGTGAAATAGAAGTTCTATGTGTGGTCTATTGCTGAGAATCAGTAGAATATGCCTGCTTATTCCCTGCTCATGACCTCTCTGAGAAGACTCTCAGTAGAGATGACTTTCATGAAGGTTTTGAATATAGATGCCCAGTGTTTGGGGAATGACTAAACAATTTCAGTGTATGATTGTGATGGAATATCACTGCCCTATAAGAAATGAATTATGTAACATAGAGAGAAGCAAGGGAAGATCTACCTGAGTGAAGTAAAGCCAAGACAACAATAAACACAATGACTACAACAAAGTCAATAGAAAGAAAGACCACAGACCGCACACAAAACCAGTGGTGAAAATTGCAAAATTGTGAAGAACAAGCACGGCAGAAAAGAAGAGGTGAGAAGACACTCCCAACCCACTTCTTTGCAGAAGTGGGAAGCCCACGAGTGTTATACATTGCATGTATTTTCATACTTCACTAATGTATTGATTAGTTCTGCTGATCCCCCTCCCTCCTCCCCTGCTTTTTCTTTCTTTCTTTGGTCTTAAAAAAACCTGTTATGTGGAAAGACTCTCTGTGAGGGGGAGGGGAAAAGATACTAGAGAAAATGATGATGTTATAAAAATCCCCAAAATACATGAATAAGAAGTTAATTTTTTAAAGGGCTTTAAAAAAAATAGATGGGAGATCAGGCATAGAGGTCTACAGTAATTTATATTCTCTCAGCCATTTTTTTAAAATAGTAACAAAGTCTAAGACTTTCCCCCCCTCACACCTTTAGCATTTTCTTTTTGGTGTCCTTCACTTACTTTTTATGTTGGTCCTTCAATGCCTTCACAATTGTAACACATTCAGCATAGACTTTCTCTATATATACTTGGTTCAATCTGATTACTTTTCCTGTCTTTTTTTTTTATCTTTAGTGCTATTTCTGCCTCCTATGACTTTGTCCAGCCCTCCTTCACTCAAATAAAAGTCAGTTGCAAGTTGCGTTATGGTCCTCTTCAAGAACGAAGGACAAACCACAACCACAATATACACCTAAGGTAGAGGTGGGGAATCTGTGGCCTCAAAGCCACATGTGACCCTTTAGGCCCTCAAACATGGCCAAACTTTACAGAACAAATCCCCTTAATAAAAGCATTTGTTCTGTAAAAATTGGACTCAATCAAAAGACCCCCCCCAAGGACCTAGAAGGCCACATGTGGCCTTGAGGCCTCAGTTTCCCTACCCCTGATAAGAGTTTGTAATATTGAGGGGCACAAGGGATCTGGATCTACCATGTTTGAAAAAGAAAACAGTTTGTTGAGGTGGAGCCAAGATGGTGGCGTAGAAGCAGGAAAACTCCATGACTCCCCCCATAACCACCTCATATACCTATAAAATGTGACTCTAAACAAACTTTAGAGCAACAGAACCCACAAAGTGACAGAGAGAAACAAATCTCCATGCTGGAAGCAGAGCCCAGCCCTGTGTGAGCCTGAGGTTTTAGCCCAGGGCGGCCCCTGACCAGCAACAGCTGGAAGGACTTAGGGAGAGTGGATCACCAACAGCTGTGGCAGTTTGCAGAATTATCAACCATAAATGCCAAAGGCAAAATAAAAGATCAGTGTGGACTTTGAGAACAGGGGGACCTAGAGTGTGGTCCAGCCTCCTCTCCACCAAGGAGAAGCAGCTAAGGCACAGTGGCTGAGCAGCTCCACCACAAGGCTGCTTCAGAGCTCCTGGCTTGCAGATCGTAGGGGGACCAAGTGACCATTCTAAGGGGTAATCGCTCTTGCTTTAACCTGCTTGGATCTGGATCTCTGGCTTGGGTGGAGGTCCTGGGTTGTGTAACTAGGTGCCAGAGCCTGTGGAGGCTTCAGAGAGTACCCAACTAATAGCTCCAGCAGCTGCAAAAACCCCAGAAATTTGGGACTAAACTCTCCTCTCTGGAAGCAAAGTTCTACTGTGGCAAAAAGCTCAAAAGTCAAGTAATTGAGTGGCAACATGAGCAAGCAAAGGAAGCAAAGCAAGCACAGCAGTCCAACTTTAGATTCCTTTTTTGGGGACAAAAAGGATCAAAGCATGGAATGGGAGGAAGACAATGAAGTCAGAACTTCTGCACCAAAAGCTTACAAGAAAAATATGAAATGATTACAGACCACAGAGGAGCTTAAGAAAGATTTTGAAAACCAAATCAGAGAAGTGGAGGAAAAATTGGGAAGAGAAATGAGAATGATGCAAGAAAATCATGAAAAGAGAGTGAACTACCTGAATGAAGAAAATACACCTTAAAAAATAGACTAACTCAAATGGCAAAAGAGGCTCAAAAAGCAAATGAGGAGAAGAATGCC
>CM053582.1:440905678-440947656 GCA_028627135.1 Pseudochirops cupreus
TATACATACATATATATGTCTATATAGGAGGGTATATGGGTTTATGAATACATATGTGAGTGTGTGTATATATGTGTACAGGTATACATAGAAAGAGGGCACTGGATCATTGAATAGGAAGGGATGATAGTTAAAAGGTGAAATTGAGAGGTGAGAGAGGAATATAATGAGAGGAGATGGGGAGAGACAGAATGTGGTAAATTATCTCATATACAAGAGGCAAGGGAAAACTGTTACAATGGAGGGAAAGAACAGGAAGGCAACACGGAATGGGTCAACCTTACTCTCATTGAATTTGGCTTAGGGAGGGAATGACATACACACTAAATAGGGTATCTTGCCCTACAGGAGAGTACACACTTTTGAAACGGGACAGGGTCAAAGTAGAGAATAGAACAAGTAGGTGGCAGGATAGGATGGAGGGAAATATAGTCAGTCTTTCACAATATATCCACTACGGAAATGTTTTGTGTAGCTACATGTATACAACCTATATTGAATTGTGCATCTTTTCAGCAAGGGTGGGTGATGAGGGAGGAAGGGAAAGAATCTGGAATTCAAAGTTTTAAAATCCCACGTTTAAAAAAATATATTGTTTTTATTATGTTTTTTTTACATGCAACTGGGAAATAAGATATGCAGGCACTGGGGTATGGCGATCCATCTTGCCCTACCAGAAACTCGGAGGTAGGATGCGGGAGGATATAGGAGAGAGCAGATTGGGGGAGGTGGTATACAGTGGGGTCACTGTTTTGGGGTGGTGGATAGAGGAAAGACAGGGAGAAAATTTGTAACTCAAAATCTTGTGGAAATGAATGATGTAAACTAAAAATAAACATAAACTTTAATTAAAAAGAAAACAGTTTGTTGAAATTTTATTTTTTGTAAATTTTTTCCATTTTTCTTTAGTTTGTAGTCTTCCTTTCATTTACCATCCGTGAAAGCCCTTGGGATGACTTTGCTTGGTTTGGTATTTTGACAAACTTTCTAATAAACTGGTTTTACCCTCCACTGCTTCTCTCTGCTTTATGAAATAATATTGCTCATAACTGTCCACCATCCTTCTTTGTAAGATTTTATAAGTGTGTTTATATTCTATCCCAGTTTTGCCTCTGTTATCTATCTCTCACTATTTGGCAAGTAAGGCAGATATTTGCTAAGGCACTTTTTGAATTCTTTTGGTTTCTTTGTCCTGGCAATTAATTTACACTGGCTAATGTTTTGAAATTAATTAATTAATTATTATTTTTTACAATTTAAGATGTTAATATCATTTTGGAAAACCCTCCTAACAATTATGTATAGTCAAACAAAACAATTCTTAGACTGACCTTGTTCCAAAATGGACATTATGCATTTCAAATCCATCGCCTCTGGGAGTTGGGGGGAGGGAAGGGGTGTTACCTGAATTGCTTCAATTCTCAAAGTTCTAAAGTCTTTCAAAGTTTTTTTTTAATGCTACTGTCATTGTATAAATTATTCTCCTAGTTCAACTTACTCTGCATCAAGTCATATCAATAGCTTAACATAGTGAAGGGTTAAATAATTGTAATTACATACCATATATTTTTTCTCATAGCAATTTTCCTTTACCTCTTTCCTCGGCACTTATTTTTCTCTGTTTCTTTATAGTTAGTTATATGTAATGGTTTTTTCCTATCAAATTGTTTATTCCTCAAGAGCAAGGTTACATATCATAGCTATCACTGTATTTCCAGTGATAGCTACTTATATATTGTGGATACTAAATATTCATACTTCATAGAATTTAAAGCTGTAAGAATCATAGGCTCATAGATTCAATGTTCAAAGGAAACTCAGAGACCATCGAACCACACTCCACTTCTCAGATTAAGAAACTGAGGCCTAGGAAAGTAAAATGATTTGCCCAGGATGATACTGGCAGTATGTTAGTCATTAGCTAAGCACTTGCTGTAAGCCAGACACTGTGCTAAGCACTGGGGATGCAAAAAGGGGCAAAAAGATTGTCAAGGAGCTCACAATGTAATGAGAGAGAACCTCCCAACCACTGTGTACAAACAAGCTACACAGAGGAAATCGTTAAGAGACTGAAGCTGTTAGAATTAAGAGGAATTGGGATAGGCTTCCTTTGTAGAAGACGGGATTTTGATTGAGACTTCAAGGAAGCCAGAGAAGCCAGTAGGGCAACTAGGTGGTGAAGGGGATAGAGTGCCAGACCTGGAGTCAAGAATGCTCATTTTTCTGAGTTCTAATGTGGTCTCTGACACTTATTAGCTGTGAGACCCTGGGCAAATCTTGCCTCAGTTTTCTCATTGGTCAAATGAGCTACAGAAAGAAATGGCAAAACATTTCAGTATCTTTACCAAGAAACCCCCAAATCAGGGCATTAAGAGTCTGAGAATGATGTAGTAGAGATGAGGAAGAAGAGCATTTTAGGCATAGGGGACAGTCAGGGAAAGTTTCTGGAGCCAGTTTTACTAGAAACAGCTAGGAGGTTAGTATCACTTGATCAGAGTACAAGACAGAAAGTAAGGTGTAAGAAGACTGGAAAGGGGTTCCCATGTTAAGGAGATTTGAAGACCTTCCTTGTCCCTTAATAGGCACTTAGAGCCCTACCCCAGAGCCTGATTAGGGAGTTTTCAATTAAGTGCTAGGGCACAAAGATTTTAAGCTCCTCAGCCCTCAGCCAATCAGATGCCAAGTCTTTGTTATATATTCTGGGAGACTGGTATTTTACTTTGGGAGTTCTCTCATGAAAAGGATCTTTTGATTTCCTGGTCAAGACTCTGCGTGGCCATTAAGAGCTCCCTCCCCCACTCAGATGTTATCTGTGCTCCCTCAATCTAGTCATGTATGTAAAGTGCAGTTCTAACAGGGGGAGCCCTGTCTGTTGGGCTTTGTACTAATTTCTCTGTTTGTATTTTCCCCAAGTTTAGGGTGCTGACCTTTCCCCTGAACTAGTGAATGTAATTAAAAGTAGGATTGTTAAGCCCTTTTTGAGCAGTCTTTCCCTTAAAGTAGATCAAAGAACCTGTGTTAACAGCAGGCTATCCTGGGTGTGCTAGGGTACTTGCTGTTACAGGAGTATATATGTATCTGTGGAGGGGTAGAGAGGTGGGAGGTATTGCGGGGGTGGTGGGCTACATTATGAAGGCCATTGAACACCAAACAGGATTTTGCATTTGATCTTGGCTCCCATAGGGAGTTTTATCAAGTAGGGGAGTGACATAGTTGGACTTGCCCTTTAGGAACATGGCCGAATTGAGGATGGATTGGGTAGGGGAGAGATGGGAGGCAGAGAGACTCATTAGCAGGCTGTTGCTATAGTCAGAAGAGTTCAACCTCCATATTCTGACTCTAATTTCATATTCTTTCTCATAATTCATTCTACTTTGATAAAATAGGGGTGGGGTAGAATAACATAGTGTATAATGTTTATCTTGGAATCAGAGGGGCTTGAGTTCTCATCCCAATTTATGCTTATTAGCTGTGTGATCCTGGATAACAGTTAATCTCTCAACCTCAGATGCCTCCTTTACAAAATTTGGATAATAACTATCTCATTGGGTTAATGTGAGGATCAAAAAAAGTACTGCATGTGAAATACTTAAAGGTCATGTAAATGAAATATAATCAGTGAAGGGATGGGAGAAAATTGCTTATGTACTTTCAAGACATCAATTTTGACATGCACTGTTTTTTATTGCCCCACCGTGCAGCATACTCACCTCTCTATAGACAATGGTTAGAATATAAAGGTTTTTGAATGAATGAATAAAGCGTTTATTAAGCACTTACTTTATGCAGAGCATTGTTTGAAGGGTTCAAAGCACAAACCAAAAAGTTTACAATCCCTGCTCTTTAGGAGCTAACATCTAATGGGGCCTGACTCTCAGGCCCCTACAGATTCTACAGAATTTTAGAGGAAAGTGCTCCTTTTAGTCTTCCAAATACCTAAAATGAAAGGGTGAAAAGTACTGAGATTCTCTGTCTTTAACAGGATTTCATATATAAAAGCTTTATATTAAAGCAATAGGACCAGTCAGTTAGGTGGCTCAGATGGTAGAATGCTGGGCCTTAAGTAAGGAAGATAAGAATTCAAACTGGCCTCAAACAATCCTGGGTGACCCTGGATAAGTCACTTAACCTCTGTTTGCCTTAATCCAGGGGAAGGAACTAGTAAACCACTCCCAGTATCTTTGCCAAGAAACCCAATATGGGGTCACAGAGAATTACACTTGTGAGATGTTTAATAGTTTTAAAAAACTCCAAACACTTCCCTTCCTCCCAACCCTTGGGGCTTTTGTGACGGCACCATTTAAAAGAGTATAAAGGACCTCAAAAGCAGGTTAAGGTTAAGGCAAAGGTACTTTATAGTGTAGTGTAGGGGCCTGAGAGTCAGGCCCCATTAGATGTGAGCTCCTAGAGAGCGGAGATTGTAAACTTTTCGGTTTGTGCTTTGAACCCTTCAAACAATGCTCTGCATAAAGTAAGTGCTTAACAAACGCTTTATTCATTCATTCAAAAACCTTTATGTTCTAACCATTGTCTATAGAGAGGTGAGTATGCCGCACGGTGGGGCAATAAATAAGAATGATAGTAAATAGCTAACATTAACGTAGCCCTTGCTGTGTGCCAAGCACGGTTCTGAGAGTTTTACAGTAATGATCTCATTTGTTCCTCACAACAACCTTGGGAGGTAGGTGCTATTACCTCCATTTTACAGGTGAGGAGAGAGGTTAATAGACTTGCTCAGTCACAGGAAGCTAGTAAGTCTATGCGGTGGGATTTGAACTCAGGTCTTCTGGGCACCAAGCCCAGCGATCTTGGCCACTGTGCCATGATGGAGAAGATGGGTTAATAAAGTACTTACATAGTAGGAATTTGGAAGACGGGCATGATCTTTAACCCTGAGACAGAGGCTCAATTACAGCAGATGCACTGATCTCTCTCTACAGAACAGTTCTATGAACAGATGTAGAAGTAGCAGGGCCCCTCCCCCCCACCTTGCCGCGTGAAAGTCCCACTTTCTCCTGCCGTGCAGTGGTGAGGCATGGTTGGCTTGGGGTGGGAGAAGAGAAGCGGAAGGCAGAGAGAGCTGAGCTAGCTGCGCACCCACGTTTGCAGCCCCGGCTCTCTGCAGGCGGCAGGAATCTGGTGCTTGGCCGTCGTCATGACAACCCGGCGCGGAGAGCTGCCCTCCTCCCCCTTTCCCTCCTCCCACCACCTTCCACCAGTTCCTTCCACTTCCCGCTGCCTCCCGGGACTCTCGCGAGACCTTGCAGGGGGACGCGGAGAAGCCCTGGAGGTGATCTCACCCCCGAGACTTGACGAGAGGCGGGGAGGGGGAAGGGTGGTGAAAGTGGAGGAGAGGGAGGAGGGGGCGGAGAGCAGTTGGGAGGGGGGGAGTAGAGAGGAGGAGAAGGAGAAGAGTTGGGAGTGGGAAAGGGAACGTTCTGGGCGGGCGAGCGAGTGAGCGAGAGCGCGCCGCCACCAGCAGCAGCTCCAGCAGCAGCCGCCGCAGCCGCAGCCGCAGCAGCAGCCGCCGCAGCCGCAGCAGCTGCAACTTTGTTAGGGAGTTGTGTGCGTGCGTGCGTGCGTGCGTGCGGGAGCGAGCGGGCGGGTGAGCGAAAGTCAATGCGGCGCTGAGAGTCGCAGGGAGTTGGGGTGCCTGGTGGGAAAGCAGTCGGCTTCTGAGGCAGCCTCCCCTCCCCCGGAGCTCCTCCCGTCTCCTTCCCCGGTACAGTCCCCCTCGAGTGAGCCTCCCGCCCCTTCCGACCTCCTTTTCCCTACCTGTCCTTCCCCGCCCCCTCTACTCCTGCAAGTCCCCCTGCCCTCCTGGCTGCCCTGCTCGGCTGGGAGCCCACGACCCCCTCCCCTCCTCGGAGCCGCCCCCGCCGCCTCTTCGTCTCGTCTTCGTCTACTCGTTTTCTTCATCCTTCTCCTCTTCCTCTTCCTCCTCGGTTTTTGGGGGTGGTGTTGGGAAGTGCTGCTCAAGCCCAGGCTGGAGCGAGGGGCGTGGGGAGAGGGGATTCATCCCCCCTATAGTCTCCTTACCTGAGTGGCGGCGCCCCCAGTCCCCCGCTTCCCCCTCCACCCCAGCCCAGTTCTCAAGCCCTTTCATCTCTTCTCCCCAGGTCTCTAGAAGATAGGCACAAGAACCCTTCCTTCTTTCCTTCCCTGGGCTTTTCTCCTTCGGCTTTCACTCTCTTCTCCTTGGATACTCCTTTCGGAGAAAGACTTTTTTTTTGAGTTGGACTGATTCCCCCCTCCCCCTCCTCTCCTTTTCCCCTCCACTCTTCTCCCCTTCCCCTTTTTCCCAATTTCTGCCTTGATTATTTTCCGCAGAGAACCCCAAGAAGGCGGTAGAGGAGCGTGTCAGTGGTGTGTGTGTGTGAGTGAGAGTGTGTGTGTATGCGCTCACTGTAGCCAGGATTCCTCCTCCTCCTAAGAAGAGAGCTCGAGTGGAAACTGCTCCTGGACACCATCTGCCTCTTCCGGGAGCTGGACAGGAGGGGAGGAGGGCGCGCAACTAAAAAGGGGTAAGTGGCTTCCCCAGGTATAAGGTTATGGAGGGGGGCGGGGGAAGATGAAGAATCGGATTCCAGGGGAGGTTGTTGCATGGATGTGTTCGGTTCCCTTCCCTTTCTGCTTTTATAGCTCGGTTTGAATGCGCGTTTGCTATTCGGAAGAGGAAAAAAAAAAGGTTAAACTTTTATTTTCGAATTTGGGGAGTGGTGCCGTTCTTACAGAAATGCCTAGGAAGGAACCAAAATTAAACCATTGTTGAGAGGTTAAAATGCATGTGTGTAAATATACATACATACCTTAACCCAGAATCTGCAAAACCAATTGGGGGTGGTGGTGATGATGGTTTTGAGCAGACTTAGCTTCTTTCATTGGTGATCTGATCTAAATGTTCTTTCCGCTGGGAGAGGTGGTTTAACGTGAGCTCATACATTTTGTTTATGTGCCCAACTTAGCAGTACTCTATATCCACTTGATCTTTCCCCCAAGATATTCCCATTTACTTTTGGAACCCAAAGTAACGTTGATGAGCGCCTTTTGTAGGCTGTGCCTTAGGAGATGTATTAAATGATTTAATCTTGGGAAAGGTAGGGAGAAAGTGAAACGTTTGTAGGTGGTAATTTCACTCCCTGGGGTCTGGAGGAGGGAAAGCTGGAGGATGTCTTAGCCCTGTTCTTTTGGAGCAGGTAAAAGGGAGAAAGGTGGAGGCTGCAGCAAAAAATAATTTTTCCTCCTGCACCCCATCTCTTCCCAACTTCTCCCCTAATCTTTTAAATCTCTGAAAAATTGACAGACCTAAATTGCTCCACCGTTTCAGAGAGAACCAGTGATTGATTATACGATCTCAGGTTGAAGGCTGGAAAGTACCTTAGAGTTAATTTGGTGCTACTTTCTCTCATCTTACAAGTGGGGAAACAGATCAGAGAGGTTGTGACTTGCTCAAAGTCACCCAGTGCAGTGCCACTAAGCACCTGTTAAGTGCCTACTGTGAGCTAGGTTCTGGAGATTCAAAGACATTTCCTGCTTCACACAGCTTACATTCTAATGGGGGAGCTCAGCTTGTAAATAGATAAATACATGGTTATTTGAACAGGGCGAAAGCATTAACATCGAGGGTGAAATTATTTGCCTGTCCCCATCCAAACTTACCTGTCTTGAGTCTTTTTACCTAAGAGCCCTGTGAGGGTGACCGAGTAGGCAAACTGATAGGCTATTTCATATTATGGTGGTAATGCTTGTGTTAACTCTCCCAGATCATCTACTGGCATTTTAACAGGAAGCTGCAATGCTTTCATGGCTGGGTGGTGTAGTGGATCTGTACTGAACTCAAAAGAAGACCTTTATTCAAGGCTGGACCCTGCCTTTACCAGCTATGTGACCAGGAGCAAATCACTGAACGCAGATCCTCAGATCCCTATCTGCAAAATAAGGGAATAGTACACTATCCATTTCCCAGGTTTGTTAAGGAAAGTACTTGGTAAAGTATACAAGTTCTTAATATTTTAAAAAGATAGAAATTTTGGGTAGGTACATACTCCACATGGAATTTTCCATACAGTGCTGAGGTTTGACCCAGCTTCTCTGACTAAATTAGACATCGTTGGTCAGGCCAACATTTTAGTAGTATTCATTGCTTGAAAATTTAGAAATAATGAGAAATCTTTCAATTTCTAGGAAAATCTGAATTTCAGTGGGGTTTTAGGGAATGTATTTTTGAAGGAGGAGTGCCTGGGAATGAATGTCTCCTTAGCATCATTTCCTGGTAAATTTCAGTTTTGTGATGACTGTTTAGAAGAGAACGTATTTAATGAAATGCTTATAGCCTGTTAGACTCATCTATATGTATTTGGGATACCAAACTGACATTACAATGCAAATTTGTTCTCTGACTGAAGGTGTCAGATTTCTTTAGGTTTCTAGATATATCTTCATGAGCAAAGATTGTAGTTACCTTTATAAGGCAACCCTTTCAGCATGCACTCATTTTTTTTAGTGGTTTTAATACTGGTAAATTGTGGTAGCTGTTAACCATTTTGTTGTGTTGAATAGTCTTCTTAGTAAAATGTTTGCTGACTAAAATCCCTGGATAATCTTTTGAGTGGGGAGCCTGGACCTTTGAATTCATTATCATAGGGAATTCTTGTCTCTAACTTTCAGTTTGAGAGAGTTGCCCGAGGCATAGGGAAATTTAATGACTTTGACTTGGTCACACAGGTTGTATGTGTTAGAGGCTAGAGGAGGACACAAGTCTTTTTGACTCCAAGGCCCATCTACTATCCTTTAAAATGCATATCTTCTTTACCATGTACAGTTAAAAGAGTCCTATAGAGTATGTTGTTGCAATTGTGCTTGCTTTCTTATTTTTCTTAAGGAAAAACTTGTCACTTTTTTCTTTTTCTGTTTTGGAAAGGCAGTTAGTTAATCTGCTCCCAACCTTTTAGCGGAATGAAAGCCAGAAGACTGTTAAAGTAGAACTTGCTGACAGCAGTGGTCCCAGAGAAGTGCTTTAAATAATAGAGTTTGCTCTCAGTGATGCATCTAGCTATTAGATGACAAACCAGGTATTAATTAAGGAATTTTAAAAAAATTAATTAAAAAAAATCCTAATACCGTTCTCACTCAATTATTTCTTATAAACTATTAACAGTTATTGAAAGGGACAAGAATGATACTCTTCTAAATGGCCAGAGGAAACAAAGTATTTTGGGTTGAATGGTTTTATATAGCTAACAAGTTTTATTTTCTTATCTCCTGATTTAAGGCAGATAGGACTCTTACTGAAGTTTGTCTGTCTGGATTTACTTAATTTAAAAGGAGACGTAGCTTTTAGTAAGTGACCCAACATAGTCAGTAGGTGTTGCTGTTGTTAGCTTCTCCTCAGTATCCCCCCTTTTTCCCCCCCCCCCCACTGCCCCTCCTTCTGCCGCTGATTGAGTTTGAAATCCAGTTTTGGTACTGTGAAACCTTTAGATCTAAAGTGCCAAGCTAAATTGGCAGTGACTTTAGTGAATGTGTACAGCTAGGTTGAATTGAACTTTATGCAATAGCTCCAGTATGCTTTTGTTAGAGGGCTGAATTAACATAGAACAGGTTTTACTGAGAATCTTGAAGTTCAGTAGTCCTTTCTCCTTTCTCTGATGTTCATGTTTTCTAGTAGCATTTGCTAGGACATCTCATCAGTTACTCTTGGTTTGCTACTTTCTAGCTGCTTATATTTTTATGTTTTCTTTAAAGTCACAAATTGAGACTGCTGTAAGAATATTTTGTTGTCTTTGGGGGCACTGGAGTTGGTTCAGGGTTAGGGTGTGAATATTTCTCTTTGATATACCACAAAGCAGATGATTGTTTTCTACTTTTCTGAGCAGCTGTGGAACCAGGAGGATGAGGAGATCTGGATAGACAGCAGGGCAGCTAGGTGGTGGAGTGGATAGAGTACAGGGCCTGTAGTCAGGAAGATCTGAGTTTAAATTCAGCCCCAGATACTAGCTATGTGATCCTGGGCAAGTCACTTAACCCTCTTTGCTTCAGTTTCCTCATCTTTAAAATGAGCTGGAGAAGGAAATGGCAAACTACTTCAGTATCTTTGCCAAGAAAACTCCAAATGGGGTTACCAAGAGTCAGATCCAGCTGAAATGACTTGAACAGCAACAAAAGAGAGAAAGGGAGCAAACTCTTTAAAATCTTTCTAATGAGAAAGGATAGATTTAATTATTAAGCACTTACTATGTACAAGGTACTGAAAACATAGATGGAAATTTTATCATTATAAAATCCCTGCCCTTAAAGAGCTAGTAAGTAGGGGTAATGATTGAAGCACAGCATAATTTTATACCCCAGCTTCCATTCTTGTGTTTTCAATTGTAGGACAATTGTTGCTTCAGTACAAGGTATGACCTAAACCAGTGGTTCTCAACCTTCCTAATGCCACAACTCGTGGCATTAGTATTTTTTAATACTCGTACGTGGGCATATCTGCATGTGGGTGGATCTGCTTGGAGACGGATAGAGGAGTGGTGTCTCTGTTCCTAAGACCATTGGAAATATGTGTTTTCCGATGGTCTTAAGTGACCCCTGTGAAAGGGTCATTCAACCCCCAAAGGGTTCACAGGTTGAGAATCACTGACCTAAACCTTTCTGAGGATTTTCATTGGACATCTTTGATTTGGGACTTACATTGTTTGTTCAGGGATAAAGGAAGTGATTAATCTCATCTGTGAGTGATGGATAAATATTGTTCCGTTAAGGTATAGCTAGGTATAGAGCAACGGCTTCTTTCTGCCATTTAAAAAAATACAATGCCCCCAAAGTCTTTGGGTAGTTTTAAGTATATTGATAAAATTATTCCTCAGTTATCAATATATCATAACTTTATTTTAGGTTTGTTAAATTCTGATATACTGATTCCATTCAAATGGATTTTGTTTTCAGAATTTCATGGCATAACAAGCTAGATTACCTTATGTTTTGCACGGTTAGTTGGGATTCATTGGTCTCTGATAGGGATAGAAGCTGAATTTATGATTTCACTGGTGTCAGGGGTACCTTGAGGAACTTACTCTACCAGTGAGGTCATTACCTGGTCTGCAGCTTAGAGCCTTAGAGAGCTGCCTCTGGAGCACTGTGAGGTTAGAGGCAGGTCTTTCTGGCTCTGTGTGCACCATGTTACTCAGTATCTCACACTGGGCACTTCTTTTCTGTACTGGGATTTAGAATTGTTGAATTTTAAAACTGGAAAGGACCTTATGCTATACTTTTAACTCCCTTATTTTTTCAGGTGGGAAAATTTAAGACTCCATAGAGGCATAGTATTTCCTCAAGGTTGGATTGCAGAACTTGAACTCAAACCTAGCCCTGTTTTTATAACAAAACAGAAATGCCTTCCTTAGACTTTGTTTGGAAGGCTTGTTAGACATGTAAATATTTGTTGTAAGAATGAAAAGGAAGAGGAAAACTCATAGTGGCGTTCCTCAAGCTGCTCCTGCTTCCACACACCTGCCAGTCGTTTTCCTAAAGTTCAGATCTGACCCTAACTCAGTAAACTCCTGTGGCTCCTTATTGCCTCTAGGGTCAACTATCAGCTACTCTGTTTGGCATTTAAAACCTCTTATGATCTATCTCTAATCTGCCTTTCTATGCTTATCATCCATTCATGTTCCCCTGTGGCTGAACCCTCTATAGTTGGGTAATACTGACCTTGTTGCTGTTCCTTAAGCCTGATACTTCATCTTCATTGAACTTTTGTCTCTTTGTACAGGCTGTCTTCCAGGCCTGCAATTCACTCTGCACTTGAATCAGCTAATTTCCTTGAAAACTCAGTACAAGCAATTCCTAATTTGCTCCTCTGCTCTTTATCTTTTCCTTTTTTCTCTCACATATATATGTTCATGTTTTCTCTTGCAATAAAATGTAAACTCCCTGAGGGCAGGCACTGTTTTGTTTTTCTCTTTATGTACATGATGCTTAATAATGATTCTTATTGAATTGGTTACCAAAATCTTTTTTCTTGTTGCAAAGCTATATAAAATGATCTTTTTTTTTAAAAAAAAGGTTTTTTTGTTCATATACTTAGTCAGTAAACAGGCATTGTGCTAAGTGCTAGGAATATAAACATGAAAAAGAAAGACAGCTCCGACCTCCAGGGGGTTGAGGTATAAGTTATATGAGGGCACACAAGATATATAATAAAGTTGGAGGGGAAATCAAAGAAGTCCAAAATAATCGTAGCCAGAGAAGTTAAAAAAAGGCCGATTGAGTGAGGGAAATGAGATATCTGCCCTGTCCCCCCTCCTTAAATGGAGATTGAGGAGTTATTGGCTCATCATCTAATCAAAGGGGCAGAGTATACTGATGAGGTAAGAGTACCAATTGGTACTTGCAAGATATGATGGCGATGATGATCATATTTCCCAATGTTGAGCTTATTGAGGGGGCGTGGTAAAGAAGTCAAAGAAATCCAAAATGAGTGCAGCCAGAGTGGGAAATGAGATGCCTGAGGATATCTGATATCTGATATCGCTTGTTTTTACATCACTTTTTACATCATTTTTCATTTAACAATATATCCCTTTGCCCCACCCCATCCAAAGCCATCCTTTATAACAAAAAAGGAAGAGAAGAAGAAAGTAATTCAATAAAACTAACTGCAGGGAAGTTTGACGGTCTGTGTTATGTTTCATATACGTTGTCCCCCTCTTCTGAAAAGAAAGGACCAAGATCTAGCCTCGTCTCTCTTCGAGAACAAACTTGCTCATAATTACAGTGTTCACTTCTGTTCACTATTAATTCTGTTTCCATTTTTGTTGTTTTCCTGGTTCTGCCTGCTTCATATTACATCAGTTCACATAGTTCTTCCCATGTCCCTCCTATATTCTTTATATTCCTTGTGTCTTATGGCTCAGCCATATGCCGTTACGTTATTGAACCACAGTTTGTTTAGCTGTTCCTCTAGTAAGGGTCGTCCACTTCGTTCCACTGGTTTGCTGTTATATGTGTTTTGGAGTTTAATGGACCTTTCTCCTTTTGACCTTGGGGTGTTTTGTTGTTTTGTATGTGTGTTGGGGAGGAGGGCTCATGGATAGCTTTCTAATTACTCTCCCTGTTTCCACTCTCTCCTTTATGTAGCAGTGGACTCTCCAGGTCAAAGGGTATCAACATTTAAGTTACCAGCATAATTTCAAATTGCTTTCCGGAGTGATTTGATCAGAGCCACCAGTAATAGACTAGTGTACATGTCTTCCACAAAACAGTCTTGATCATGTATTTGGTAATCAGACTTTGGTGTTATAACCTTGGTAATAGTTGACATTTTGTATTTCCTCAACATTCTTAGGTTAAAAAAAAGTGACCTAATTAATGTTTTAGGCCATTATTCCTTCTAACTAATTTAATAAGTTTATAGAACCTTATATGGAAAACAGCTGATTAGTTCATGCCTTTCATTTTGACTAACCATATTATTTTTTCTTCATTTCAGTTTTTTTCATATTGATGTTTTAGTTTTCTTGAAATATAAGTTCCTGAGGGTATGTATTTGTTTATAATTTTTAAAAAATATCTAAACTTCCATTGCAATTTAATTGTGTTTCAAAATTCAGACTAGAAGCTCATCTGTACTACATTGGTATAAACAGCTCTTTGGCACAGTGGATAGAATGCAGGGTCTGGAGTCAGGAAGATCTGAGTTTGAATTCAGCCTCAGACACTGTGATCTTGTGCAAGTCACTTAATCTCTGTTTGTCTCCAGTTTCCTCAGCTGTAAAACGGGGATGAACATAGCACTTACCTACCAGGGTTATTGTGATGAACAAATGACAAAATAGTTGTAAAACACTTAGCTCAGTGCCTGGCACATAGCATGTTTATATAGCACTTGCTTTTAAAAAATTTAATTTATGGAATAAAACAAGCATTTCCATAACATAGTATAATCAGAAAGATGATTGCACGTGAAACTGCAGATCTGTTATGTACAATTTGCTATTCCTTTTGAATATATAATAAATTTATCATGTAAATTTTTTTCCTTTTTTTCTTCCCCCCACCCTAGATTTGGCTGCCACATGCTATATAATTGCTAACTATAGTAATAATAGTGATAATAAACCTTTGAGGACCTATGATCTTATTCTACATTCACTCGTAGTAATTTCTTTAAGAAAAAGACAAAATTAAGGCTTCCCCTCCCCCAAGGCTGTTTTAAAATGTTTTATATTTTTAAAACCTTCCTTTTGATATTTACTTAGTCCATATTGTTAGGGTGTTGTTGGATAATATTTTTTAAAAGGCTATTTGAATTTGCATCACAACTGTTATTTATTCTTCCAGTAATAATTGAGGATTTTATATATATATATATATATATACACACACACACACACACACACACACACACACATAAATATACACTGCGTTCTTTTATGGTGTCTTCTGCACCATTACTTTAAAGTCATTTTAAAATTTCTGTTGTGTGAATATGTGTTAGCTGAGCTTTGTGTTCCACTCTGGCATTCTTTTATAGTAGGAGGCAAGATTGACAACTCAATGGTTAGGACTTTCTTTCGGAAAAAAGCATATCTGTTCTCTATACTTATAAGAGAAGCATAGTGGAGTAATGGATAGAGAGGGTTAATGTTGGCATCAGAAAGACCTGGGATCAAGTCAAGCCTCTAACATATACTGACTCTGTGACCCTGGAAAAAGCATTTAATCTTTCAGTGTCCCTAACAGGTAAGACTATATGTTGTTGAGCAGTTGCAGATCTTCACTGGTAGAGGAAATTTTATCATTGGACATTGCCTACACCGGTGAAGTCACAGGTCCCAATCATCCAAAAGTATTGTTTTTTGGATTAAAATAAGAATTAAAATTTTCTCTATATAGCTCCTTTTTAGCTATATTTAATGCAAGGAGACTCAGTTTTGTAACATTATCACTAACCAAAATAGTCATGTGCTCTGAATACCACTATGTTAGACACACATAATTAAGCATGTAATTTTAGTCCTAAAAATTATAATATAAAAACAAAAATTTGTTATTAATACAAGAATTCAATTCAGTAAACATTCTTCAAATACTTACTCTATGTAGGGCAGATTTGAGGTGCAAATGGAAACAATGTGAAGATCAGATTCTTGCCCTCTTGGAACTTAGTCTAGTAGGGAGATACAGCACACATACAGATAACTGTTTAACACATAATAATATCAGATAAAAGCATGAGAGATAAAGAGTTCTATGGAGGATTTGGAGGAAGTTGATTTATTGGTTGTAGGTAGCCAGGTGACTCACTGGATAGAACTCTGGGCCTGGTGTTAGGAAGATCAGAATTCAAATTGAGACTCAGATGCTTATTTGTGTGATCCTGGGCAAGTCACTTAACCCCTGTTTACCTCAGTTTCCTTATCTGTAAAATGGAGATAATAATAGCTTTGACCTTCCAGGGTTATTGTGAGGAACAAATGAAATAATATTTGTAAAATCCTTTGCAAACCTTAAAGCAATGTATAAATGCTAGCTATTAGAATTGCTGTTTTTACTTATTAAAAGAAGGAGAAAGATGGGATAGTAGCAGGACATGTTTGAATTGCCAAGGGAAGAAAGCTTTTGGGGAATTGCTAAGACTTATGTATGTTTGATAGAAAGGAACCAGTAGAAAGGGAGAGATTGAAGGTGCATAAAAGACAAATGGTATTTGCTGATGCAAGGTCCTATAGGAGGTATGAGGGGATGAATTCTGGAGGCACAGGTAGTGGGATTAATCTTATCAAGGAAAAAAGGTAGAGAGAGCACCAACTCCAGAAACAGAAGAGGAAGAGGAGAATGTGCTGAATCAGGTGCAGCTTTTTAGAGGACTAGAGTAGGGACCTTGAAGTTCCTCTCAAATGGTTTTCATCTTATCTTTGAAGTAGGAGGCTACATTATTTGTTGCAGATGTTGTAGTATTTGAGGTTGTGATTGGAGGTTTGAGGGGGAGAGCAAAAAGGTTTAAAAGAATAGCTTTGGGGAATGAGAAGGAATCAATGAGTGGAGTAGAAGGACTGGAACTGTAGTGAGAGGGTTCTTTTCAAATTAATCTCCATTTAGTTAATCTTGACTGCATACATTTAATTACATAGATGTGTCTGGCAAAATGTGAGAGGAAAACTTATCGACTTCAAGAAAAGGTTTTTTTTTTTTTCTAAAGGGGATGTCCTTGTCAGCAGTTAATGTTAAATGGAATTGACCCCCTCCCTTTTCAGAAGCATCTAGAAAAGAAAAGGTTTCTCTTGCCTTTATCTGCAAGAGCTCATCTCCTTAGCAATCCCTATCACAGATGTTAAAAAGGGGGTATACGGCAGCATCTGCACCAAGGATCAGAATATACTTAAGGGAAAGCTCTTACCTAGGAAAACATGGACTTGATTTTCTGGTGTGTTTGAGTCCCTAAATGAATATCTGCATGTTCTCTGGTTAGAAGAATGTATACGATTCAGAGAACACGTTCGTTTTTTTAAATAGGATCCTAAGGTTTATCCATGGAGAGTGGAAAATGTTGGATAGTTAATGCATTCCAGTATAATAAAGTCAAATTCTGTTGTAGAAATTGGAAGTCTTAAATAAGTAAAGCTTGTAAGCCCTGGATCCTGATTATTATCAATTGATGAGACTTAAAAAAAAAATCTGTTATAGAAATTTCTGAGGTGGTTGTGGGGAAAAAAAAAAGTAGAGAGTGTTCCTAAACTATAAGGCACTTGTTTGGAGAATGAAACCATTTGGCATACTTTTCAGAATATGGATTTCTTTTCACATATGGATTCACACACACACACACATTCATCTTTTGTTTTTGAGTAGACCAGTGACATCACAGAGTAATGTCTTGATTTGTGCATGAATTGGATTGAAGTAAGGCTGAGTTGCACAAAGTTGTAAACTTCACTCTCTCTTCCTTTGTCATCATAATCCAGTGGCAGGACAAAAGTCAGTATGACTGATGATGTCCTGGGATGCAGTGGGTGACCTTAACATCTTTGATATCTGACCAAGCTCTGAGAGCTCCACTGAACCTTCTTCAGTCACCTTCATGGCAGTTGGAACAAATTGTTCTCATCTACCCATTCAGCTGGGAGAGGTCTTCAAAATATGGATTAATTTATATTATAATTATAATTATAAATAAAAATTTTATTATAATTTATAGAAAAGAAGATATATTAATCAAGAAAAGAATCCCCCGATATGATAATCATTTAACAGAAGACCTGACAGAAAGCTGGGAATGTCTGCAACTGTCTAAAAGGACCAGAAAACCTTGCAATGTAATGTAGACGGTGCATGTTTAATAATAGGTCTTAAACATATGCTATGTTTATAACACTGCTAGATTTGTGGGACACAAGCATAGAGTAAAACAGTCCCCTCAAAGATGTTATGTATATCATTTCCAGTTTTTAATTGAGGAGACTAGATATATGTATTTGAAAGAGGATAATGCATGAAAGTATATGTTTAACTGCTGACAGAGGTTGGAGATAGGAGGAAGAGTGCGGAAGTTGGGAAAGGTTTCATGGCAGTGATGATGTTAGTAATACCTTTTGTTTAGACTTCATATATTTAGTGGTAGGATCATTGATTTAAAGCTAGAAGGAACTTTAGAGATCATCGAATCCATCTCTCCTGTTTTACAGATGAGGAAACTGAGACCCAGAAAGGTTAAGTTAGTTGACCAACATCAACACTGAATCTAGGTCTTTCTCACTCAAAGGCCATTATTGTATCCATCATACCATACTGCTTGGTTCTTGAAGGGATAGATAGATAGATTCTAATCTAGGGTACATCCTTCTAAAATGGGTCACCTATGTCAGTAAGTGCCATTGTACTTTTAGATAAGTAGTGATCATAAAATTTTAATTAAAGAATTACCAGAACTCTTTAATTTTAATTTTTTTTACAAGTTACTACTTTGGTCTTGGGACGGTATTTTCTTTCAGCTAGTGCATAATTTTGTTTGCCTGAGGTGAAATTGTTTAGAAATCATTGCTTATTATTAGCATTATTAAAACAATATGTCAGAAATATGTGATTTCATTAGTGTGGGAACGAATTCCTTATGGCAGTGAAGGTCACAGTGCCACCTATGACATAGATAAAATTTAGTGACTTGAGACCAGCAGAGGTTTAGTGGCTTTTCCATGACTACACCTTATCAAGAGAGATGCAACTTGGGGCAGCTAGGTGGTGCAGTGAATAGAGTATTAGCCCTGGAGTCAGGAGGACCTGACCTCAGACATTTACTAACTGTGTGACCCTGGGCAAGTCACTTAACCTCAGTTGACTTGTGTTCCCCCCTCCAAAAATCAAAAAGAAAGATGGGATTTGAACTCAGGTCTTCTTGATTCCAAGTCAGACTGATTCCAACTCCACTTTGCCTTCTAGGTCATGTTGCCTCACGAAAACAAGTAATATATTGAATATCCTTTTTGTAAAGAGGAAGAAATGAATTTCTATTTCTAAGGAGATAAAGTTTGATGAGGTTTTTGTGGGGGGTGGGGATAGAATATGTTTTCTAAATGGAGAATTTAAATTAGGCTGATGATAAGGTTTATGGTACAAAGGTCATGTATTGAATAGCATTTTGGATTTTTTTTCTCCCTCCAAAGACCAGTGATACAGAGCCTCTTTAGGAATCAGAAATGTCTTGAAAAGGTAACAAAAGAAAGACTTTATATAATTTTTTAAATATAAAGACTTTATATAATTTAATGTCTTTACTTAAGACAATTATTGTAGTCAGTAAATTCCCTAATGCCCAACTAATAATTTTCAGCATGAAAGCCCAGAGTTTGTTTTTAATTTTGGTAGGGAATTTGTTGAGTTTTCTGCTGCTATTCATACTACTCCTGAAACTTAATTCTCATTTCAAATGATTGATGTGGTGTCAATGTGGGAAATTTATGATGCTCATCATTTCCTTTTTCATTGCTGTGATATTACAGAGTTCCAAAGTTCCAGTCACTTATTTATGGAAATAGTCTTAAACTATTGAGCATCATATGTTACCAAATGCTTAAGAGACTTTTACCAAAAGAACTAGCGCTGACCTGAGTAGTGGGGCTGTAGGAATTTAGCAGGTGTTGTTTAACACTGTCGTATATGTATATATGAGACAGTGTTCACATTACGTAGTATAAAATTTATATAGAGGCAGTGTGCTGTAGTGGATAGAGATCTGACCTTGAAGTCATCAAGACCTCAGTTCAAGGTCTTCCTCTGGCATATAGGACTGACCACTAGTAAATCATTTAACTTCTGTGCCTCAGTTGTCTTTATCTGTAGAATGAGGAGGTTGGACTAGATGGCCTCTGAAAGCCCTCTCTGCTCTAGATCTGTGATCCTAAATCATGATCCCACCCTAATTGTGACTTTAACCTAGGCTATTTCAATACCCTCACTCACTTGGCCTTCCTCCACAAAAGTCTCATTCCATACCACTCCATCCTGTATTCCATCCTATACTCCACTGTCAGATCAGTCTTCCTGATGCACAGATGTACATCATGTACATGACTGTTGTACTTAAAAATCTCATCTTCCCATTTATCTATTGAATGAGGCCCACACTTGTTCACCTAGTAGTCCTGGTTCCAACTCACATTTCACATTTATTACAGTATTCCCTTTCACATGCCTTGCACTCTAGTAAAGCTGGTTTAGTTCCATATGGGTATAAGCCAACCCTACATCCTGTTACCCTCTGCTTGTCCAGACTTTATTTTCTGGAACAGGTTAAGAGATGACCTAGTGACACAAAGTTCCCTGGAAATTGTGCCTGAGGTTATGAGATTGGTTTGGAATCTCTGGAGTTACCAAGGGTCTTCATTTGTTCACACTTGGAACTATCTTGTACTGTCTAGAAGTAAACCAATTATGTAGATCTATCAAGGATAATTCATTTGGAAAATGAATGTTTGCTTTGGTAAATTTTGTTGAATTTTGAACTGTTCTATATATTGGATCACCTAAAATGGGTACATTCCAATTACATTTAATAGTAAAAATTGGAGTTTTTTTCCTCAGAGTTCGCATTACTTTAATAATAGCCCTCTGTTTCATTAAAATGCAAATTAAATATGCGCTTGAATCTGCTGAATTATGATTTGCATAGTATCTAGATTCTGATTAAAATGTTTTAAGTGTCAGTCATGTCACACTTTTGACTAAATCTTGAATTCATTAAGTTCAGGGAACTGGAAGTCAGAGGGCATGAATTCTAGTGCCAGCTCTGATTAATTATTAGCTTCACTTCGGGCAAGTCATTTAACCTCTTAGGGCATGAATTTTCTTGTCTATAAGTTAGGAGGGTTGGGCTAATCTCTAAGATCATTTGCTTCTTTAGAATTCTATGATTATACATATTTGCTGAGCACCTACTATGTGCCCAACCCTATGCTATTTGCCAGGAGCCTTCTGATTGGTTTCCCTGCCTCCAAGCTCTCTCCTCTCCAAACCAGTTTTCATATGGCTGTCAAAATAATTTTCCAAATACATAAGATTTATAGTGTTCAGAAATCTCCTTTCACTGGCATTTAAGACTCTTCACAATTTGGTTTCAGTCCATGTTTACAGACTTATTTCACCTTTCCCATCATGTACTCTGCATTCTAGCCAAATAGTACTATTCCTTGAACTCTATACTCTGGCTCTCATCTCTGGGCATTTGTGCATGCTGTTTCCCATGCCAGGAATGCATTCCCTTTTCATTGCTGCCCCATTATGGCATTGAGGTGATTTTAGGTAGTCAAAAATTATGCCAACAAGCTCTGGCAGGTCCTGCCAAGCTGGAAAAGCTTCAACTACTGGTCTGACAATAAGCTGTGTATCTGTCCTTTGAGAACTAGTCCCAACTATGTTTGGAGTGGTTCTTCACCACAAGGTTAGTCACTAGGTGATTTAAATTTTTATTTAAAAAAAATTTTTTTGTCACAGCATCTAAAGACTGTTTACAAAGTTGTAAAAAGTTTACAGTGTTTACTTATGGAATAAAAATCCATACCATTGAAATTATAGATACTAAAACTATTAAAAGTATATGATTAAAGGTTAAATTGTGTGATACAGACTAAAAGGAGGCTATGGGAGTTCAGAGAGGAAGGAGACTTCATGGAGAAAGCAGCATGTAAGAAATGGACCTTGAAGGGATCATAATAGTAATCGTTACAGTATCTTATGGCTTACAGAATAAATACTCTTGCATCATCTCATTTAATCATCACAGCCACCTTTTGAAGTAGGTAAGGCAGTTATCATCCACATTTTAAGATGAAGAAATAGATTTTGCGGTTGTTTAGCAGTTTTCAGTCATGTCTGACTTTTAGACTTCATTTGAGGTTTTCTTGGCAGAGATGGTGGAATGGTTTACCATTTCCTTCTCCAGGTTGTTTTACAGATGAGAAAACTGAGGCAGTCAGGGTTTAAATGACTTGCCCAGGGTCAGACAGTTAGTAAACGTCTGAGGCTGGATTTGAACTGTGGAAGATGAGTATTTTTGACTTCACTGTGCCACCAAGCTGCAAAGAAATAAATTAGAGAAGTTTAATGCCTTGGTCTTTGTTGCACAGAGCTAGGAAATGTTAGTTCTCAGGACTCAAATTCAGGTCTCTCATTCCAAGACCAGTGCTCTTTCACATCTATTACCCTGCCTCTGGGATTTAGTTAGGTAGGAGAAAGGGGAGAGTTATTTGAGGCAAGGTGAACAGCATTACAAGAAAATTGAGAAGTGGAAATGAAAATGATGCTTCCATGGAATAACAAAGAGACTCACGTGGTTAGAGAAGAGAGAAAGTGCCACGTATCAGAGGGAAGTAAGTTAAAGTAAAGTTGGATAGTTAGCGTGGGGCCAGATTATATTATCTTAATTAACTCTGAGTTACTCTGGGAAGATTTTGTGTAAGTCCTTCATCACTTCACAAAAAATGACTGTGTCTGCCCATGATAATTTACTTAAATATGCTTTTCATTGAAGTCATTATTAGTCCTTTCTCTTAATAACTGGTGTACTTAGTTGCACGTTACTTTAAGGCAGTGTGCTTTAGATAATCAGTACAGTGCTGCTCAACTTGATTACAAAAAAGACCCATTTTTGTCTTTCCTTTTGTTACATCCACTGGGAAATTTAAAACAGATATAGGAAGTAATTAAAAAATTTAAGTCCCCTCGTCTTTTCTTGCTCCTCAGAAGGAATGGAGCGCAAAGTACACTGCAGCGCAAGGGGGTTGTCGGCTATTTTGTTATTTATATTTATTTATAATATAAACATAAAATATATTTATTACTATGTTATTTATGTTATGTTGAATTTCAATAATTCCAAACATCTTTGAAGATGTGCACGCACATGCGTGCACACGCACACACGTGCACACTCACACACGCACGCACATACACACGCACACACACATGCACACGCATACCTGGTAGTAAGATAGTTTATTTTGCTATAGGATTTGAATTTCAAGAACACATTTGTAGGGTAGAGTAAAAGAACATATTTGTATCTATAGGTGTTGGATTTAGGATATTTGTTTTGTTCCAGGACTTTGGGTCCTGTTGACAGCTTTATCTTTGCTGTTAAAACCTAAAATCTTGGAGCAAAATAGATACCCTATCACTAGTAATACCATTAGCCACATGACAGTAGTCCAGGTAAGGGTAGTTAGAACCAAGTCTCTAATTTACTTATTTATCTTAAAATATAGATAGTAACGGCCTTATTTGCCTCACAGAATGGTTGTGATGATCAGATAGGACAATGCAGGAGCGCTTCATAAATTATAAATTATAAACACGCGTGCTGTTATTCCCAACCCTTAAAAGCCCATTTCAGATCCTGCCTTCTTCATGGCTTCTTTTGGTTACTCAACACAAAATTCACCACCTTTTTGTCTGAACTCCTATAGCCCTTCTAGTCTATATCTCACAGTTATTTAATTTTATATTTCAACATTTATAGAAGCTATAATTTAAACAGTGTGTATGCTCCATGAATTTGCATCACTATGTCTATATGACTGTATGATATAGATGTGTGTTGCGGCTCAGAATCTGGAAGCAAAATAACTGTCAGTTAAATCAGTTGGGTTTCAACATGTGTTATTCAAGTATACTTGTATGTGTATATCTTCAGTAGGTATATGTTTACACATTGAAACATCTAGTGCGTGTGTGTGTGTGTGTGAGAGCGTGCGTGTGTGCGTGTGCGAGCGTGCACGTGCGTGTGTGTGTGTGTGTGCGAGTGTGTGACACGCCTGTACACACACATAACATTCTCAGTTCCAAAATAAGAATTTGTGTTTACCAGCATAAAGGATAAATGAGACCTTGGAGTAATTTTCTGCCTCACACACAGTGCATATGTGTGTCTATGTATGTGTATCTGTGTATATTTTTTTAACTGGTCCATTCAATATCAATGTATACACGCATGCAGTACATACATAAATGTTGTTTAATAGTATCTCTGTAAGTAGCTGTTATTGTGGCTCAGAATACTAGAACCACATAAATATACCACCACCAGTTTGAAAAAATTAAATTGTGTTTCAATAATGTGTGTGTATGTACGTGAATAAGAATTTATTAAGTTCTTACTATGTGCCAGACACTGTGGCTCCCAGAGGTATAAAGAAAGGCAAAAAGTCTCTGTGACTTCTTATGGTGGAGACATTTAGATGATTAGGTAATACAAGATATACAGGCAGCTGGTGGCTAAGTGGATAGAGCAGGGGCCTAGAGTCAGGAAGATATGATTTTAAATTGAGCATCAGACACTGCCTAGCTGTGTGACCCTGGGGAAGTCACTTAACCTCTGTTTGCCTTAATCCACTGGAGAAGGAAATGGCAAACACCACTCCAGTATCTTTGCCAAGAAAACCCCAAATGGGGTCAGGAAGGGTTGGACACGATTGAAATGACTGACAAAAAACACAAGACACACACACACACACACACACACACACACACATACACACATAAACATGCACACACATACATACACAGGCCTTTTGTGGAAGGATGGATCTTGAGCTGAGTCTTGAAGAAAGTTGGAAACCAAGAGGCAGAGATGAAGGGACAGAACACTCAAACGAGATTGTAAAACAGTCATGGGGGACAATGAATGTAAGAACACAGAGATGGAAGATGGAGAGTGGTGGAAGAAAGGCAAGTAGACCAGTATAACTGGATCATAGATTGTGTAGGGGGCAGTAAAGTGTCGGAAGCCTGGAGAGGCAGAAAGGAGTCAGGCTACAGAGAGTTGTAAATGTCTTAACAGAATTTTATATTTGATCCTGAAGAATTAAGGAACCATTGGAGCTTTTTGGGGTGTGATTGTTGGATCAGACCTGTGCTTTAGAAAGCTCACCTTGGCAGCTAACTGGAGAATGGATTAGAATGGGGAGGGACTTGAGTTAGGAATAATAACCAGGACAATGTAGATGGCTGTTAGAAATGTGATGTGGGGTTAATGAGAATGAGGAGTTGAGGGTGATACTTGGAGTGTGAGCCTAGATGATTGGAAGATGATGGTGTCCATTGCAGTAATAGGGAACTTGGGAAAAAGAGGGGAGGATTTGTGGAGGAGAGGGTGACTAATGAACATGTTGTGTTGGAGGCATCAATGAGACATTCAGTTTGAAATGTCCAAGAGATGTTGCCTGACTGTGGATCAGTAGAAAGGGCATGTGTGTGTAGTTAACTTAAATCTTACTTTTTTCCTGGTGGATCTGATTTTTTTTTTCTTTAACTGGTATCAGGATAGATAGTATACACATGTGTACATTTTATTATTATTTTCAGTTTTTACACCATAACCATTTCTCCTTATTCCCTTCCTCCCGACAGACACCTTGAACCATTTTTTGTAATAAAGAAAAACATTTAATCATAGACAATTAATATAGTAACTGTGTCTGGTTGACTTTGCCAACTTCTATACTCAGTGGTTCCCAGGTAACATCTGAGAGGAGGAAGGTGTATTTCCTTATCAGTTTGACTGCTTTTTAGTATTATTATAATTTATTATTGTTGTTGTATATATTGTCCTCTTGGCTCTACTTTCTTTACCCTATAGTAACTTCATAAAAGTCTTTTGATGTTTCTTTGAATTCTTCATATTCATTGTCATGAATTATGAAGTCATCTTATGGCACAATAATGTTCTGTTACATTTATAACTATAGTTTGTTTAGTCATTCCCCAGTCATTGGGCATACATTTTGTTTTTCAGTTTTTTATTACCACAATAGAGTGTGCTGTGTGTATTTTGTTATTTATAGGACCCCTCTGTATTTTAAAACCTATAATGAAGTGGATTCATTAGGTTTTCAATCCATATGATGTTTCTCTGTTAACTCCGTCCAAGAGATTCCCTGTGCTTTGATTCTAGTGGCAAAATTGCAAATTTATGCCTCAAAACCAGATTTCTTGCAGCTTTTGATGCTAAGAAACTCTAGGCTATGCTTTGCAACTAGAAACAAAGGATACTTATATTGTTTATCTTGTGTCTTCTTTTGGAACAGGGAGTGACTTCCCAAGTAAACCTGGTAGATGACCAAAAAGCACTGCTCTTTAGAGAATTAGAGAGGCAGAATGGTATAGTGGAGCAAGCATTGGTGCTGAAGTCAAAAGACTCAGGTGGAAACCCTGCCTGGGTTACTTATCATCAAATCATTTAGCCTCCCTGGGCCTCCGTTTTCTCATCTGTAAAATGGAGGTTGGTTATAGATTGTCTCTTCCATCTCTAGACTGAGGGCCCTGTAATCTTTATTTTATACTCTAATACAACATGGACGTTACTCAGATATTCTATTACTTTTTAAAAAGGAGCATGAACACTGTTAAATTGCTATTCTGAGAAACTGGTAAAGTTTTGTTTTTTTTAAAGTTCAGTAGAATCTGTGTTGCCCCTACCAGTTTGATTCCAGTAGATACTACAGCCTTGAGTTGTGGGGAGAAGAGACTTGGGTATGACTGCCATTTGATTATGTTTACAAATTGGTTTGTAGCCTGATGACACATCCACTCAAATGAGGTGGTAAAACTCTTGAGGGCAAGAACTACATCTAAAACATCTTTGTATTTCCCAAAGCACAGCGAGTAATATAGGAACAATAGAAGTTAATTGTTGACTCTCCCAAAGGATAAAGATTTGTGACATATTTCCATTCTGTACTCTGTGTGTGTGTGTGTGTGTGTGTGTGTGTGTGTGTGTGTGTACGTACACACACACACACACACACAGAAAGTTTTTTTCCTGATGTAGGCTAGTTATGTGACCTATTTTGTCAGTTCCTTGTCAGATCTCTGGCACATGGACTGACTCTGCCACTGTTGCTTTCATGTGTGGGCTCAGTTCTAAGGCTCAAATACGACCTGGAGCATTATGGTATTATAGTATAAGTATTTTGCATCTTCACGAAATTTTCATTTTAGCAGATATGCTCTCGATAGTTCTTTTTTATTTGTTGCCTCTTTTCTTAAGTTCGTATGACCTAACTAGGTGATGACTGTGTTTTAGTGTACTAAGTCTGCTGTGTTTCTTTTCCTTTAAGGAGATCCAAGGCAAACTGCTGAGAGCCCTGTTTGGTTTTTTTTCAGCTTCAGGGGAATCAGAATCCAAGACAGCTGTCCTTCAGGTTCCTCCTGAATACCTGAGTTGAAACTTTGCTTTTCTTATCCTCCCATTTCAGGTCCTGAATGATTGCTTTTCCCCTTAGCCAGGTGCCTTTGGAGTGGTTCATATTGGGCTTTACAAGTAATCTACAGAGGTGGACAAATGCAGTGTTCTTGTTTTTGGTGGGCACTGCTGAGCACAGAGGGCAGTAAATGGTTTAGCTCTTACCTAGTATGAATCACAGAAGTAAACATTTCTGATAGCCTTGTGTGCCGTCACTATTTCTCTTATCTCCTCTGCCCTGTCTTTTCTTTCATGTCACACCAGGAAGTATATCACATTTATATCTAGAAATGTGCAGGAAGAATGATTTGCTAATAACTTGTAGGAGGTATTGACCATTAGTGGGGCTCAATATTCCTTAGCTTCTTGGATTGGTGTTCTTTTTTTCATTTGGAATGCAGCAGTAGTGAGGTAGTGGTAAAATAGTTTGGGATTACTGGTTGCACGGACTAGTATGGGCGCCAACTGGAACTTTCTTTGTCTCAGGACCTTGACTCCGGTTGAAGGTAGGTAGGGAAGGAAGGGAAGGGTACTTCTTCCCCATAGCAGACCTTTGATCTGCCTTCTGTATACCCAGGAAAGGATAGCTACAGGTGATCAAGCTCTCTTCCCCTCCCTGAGCCACCATTTCCAGGATCACCTTGGTCTGGCATCATTCTCCCTAGGATCACTTTTCTGATAAAGCCAACCTTGCCTACTTTCTAGTCAGTCCTCAGGCATTTGTTAAGTGTGTAGTCTGTGCCAGACCCTGGGCTAAGTGCTAGGAATACAAAGAAAGGCAAAAATACTCCTTGTTCCCACGGAGCTCACATTCTAATGGGGGCAGTAATGTGCAAATTCTTATGCAAATACATTATATATACATGGAAAATTGTATACAAGGTATATACAGGGTAGATTGGAGGTAATTTTTAGAGGGAAAGCCCTAGCGAAAGGAGACCAGGAAAATCTTGTAGAAGGTGGGGTTTTATCTGAGCCTTAAAGGAAAAACCAGGAGGTACAGACAGAGGAAGGAATGCATTCTAAGAATGGAGGACAACTAATGAAAATGCATGCATGTTTTGTGTGAGGAGCAGCAAGGAAGCCAGTGTCACGGGATCAGAGAGAATGTGGAAAGGAAAAAAGTTTACATAAAATGACTGGAAAGGTAGGAAGGGGCCAGGTGTGTAGGACTTTAAAAGCCAGAGCCATTTTTGACTATTACCGGTTGCTCTTTGTTCCGGGGTTGGGGACCATCTGCTGTGCATCAATTAAGTATATCCTACTGCTTGGGAGATGAAATGTCCCTTCTCCCCTTATAACCAAACCTAGAGATGATTGTCCTCTGTGTAATTCCCCTTCCTCTCCAAACTGAATTTGCTTCAGGTGCATGGACTTCAATTTAGGGCTCTGATTACTGATCATGTCAAAACCTTGGCAACCTTCTTCCTGGCCCTTCTGAGAGATTAAACGATGATAGTTAGTGTTTTTCAACTTTAAATCTTGTTCCCGTTATGTGGGAAGCAAGTACATAGTGGGTTTGCATTCTAAAGGATTTCATCAGCGCAGGGTGGTAAATATTTCTAGTGTAAATATTTATGACTGTCAGCACGTGAAATAAATATAAATTTTCACAGTGTACAATTTGCCATACTGAACAGTTTTTCTAAGAAGTACCACATAGTCACTTTATTTGCTAACTGAAGGCATGGCAGCAAATTCAATGTATTTTGTTTTTCTGTGAATAAAAGCTTTCTTTTTGATATTCCAGAGCAGAATCCTGCTGTGAAGTTGTCATTCTGCCTTTGACATGAGTCTGTTGCCCTGAAGTTCTTGCGCTGACACTATGTCTGCATCTGTTCTGTTCTGGAATAAATTTATCTAAGAGCCTGGAGAAATAATAGAAATATAGCAGCGTTTACTAAAGAGACTAATAGAACTGAATTTGATTAAAGATACAAGAGCAAATATGAGAAGAGATTTTACCCCCTGGCATCTTAGTTTGTGTTTTAGTGAAGTAGGAACAGGGAAATCATTCAGTTAAGCAGAATTGAAATATGTTGCCAGTAGTGAAAATTACTTTATGAGTCATAGAAGATATTTTTAGTACATAAACTTAATCCCATCTTTTCACAACAGGCATTATAATATATTCAGAAAATCAAACATACTCTTTTTTTAAACTTACAAATATGGATAGTTTCACAGGAGCAAAGTACTTGAGATGTCTTTTTCATGTTATAAAAACTCTTTAAAATTTTAGATTTTCTCATTGGAGTTTATTATATCTGGGATTTTCTTTTTTAATAATGGGGTTAAGTAGTGTAGTGCTGCCCTGGCTACTTTGTTGTTTTATTATTTACACCTTTTTAATCTTAGAAATGAGGACTAAGTTTTCAAGATAAAGCAGACCCAGATGGTAGAGGAAAAGAAGTGTTGTAAATATAAAATTTCAAATTGTTTTGAGACCCTTAGGGCATGAGTACCGTTTGGAGATAGGGTAAAATAGGGATAGTATAATACTTCCAATTTCAGTAGCTGCTGAAAAGGATGGGTGTCTTGATCGTGTCTTAGAATATTATGGGTATTACACGAATGCAGAACCCCCGTACAGATATTTGCCTCCTTTTTAATGGAAGGACATTTGACTTACCATTGACATTGGACCCCGTTATTTGAATCGTCCTATCATAGCTTCCATCTCAATAAACTTCTTGTTAAACTGTTTACATCATTAAGATACTTAGTTTTATTGTTAGTAACTTTCTGGATCATGTTGAACATTGGTAAATCCAGCATTTAGTGTTGAATAACTAATCAGTATTCAAAACATCTTTCAGGTTGTTTTTAGACTGGATGAATTTACTAACTGGTCAACAAATTCTAGAATCTGATTCTGAATGCTTACTAGACAACCATCATGTGCAAAACTGTGCAGGCAGACATGGTTAAGGAGTTTCCAGTCTGGCTAGGGTTTCCAGGTGTACCTGTAGGCTTTCAGCAAGAGACTGAGTGATTATGAAAACTAGGAAGAATCCTTGTGCAGAATAGTCAAGTGACCTGATCCAGAGGGCCTCATCCTGAGGGGAGAGAAGAAAAATGCCTAGATAAAACTACAAAACTGATGGTAGTGGAGGAGAACAGAAATGAAAAAGTAAGAAACTGTGTTGTGGAATACATACCTTGTAATTCTTAGGAAAAAACAAGAAAGTTTGGAATTATACCTACGGCCTAAGATATTGCTATGTCTCTATCAAGTATAGAGTATAAAATGAACTTTTAACTTTTCCAGGCATAACAAGTCTTGGTGAAATTGGGCTAGTAACTACAAATGGCAATGGACAAGTATACCTTGTTGAAAAGAAGCATGTTTAATAGAAGATAAGAATAGCACTATTGTTTACAAAAGGTATACACTGTTGTATGGAGACTATGAACCTGAGGATAGCATCACAGGGGAGAGAGGATTTGGGTGAGTTTCAGAGAGCAACAGAACTGGCAGGTTGTAGAAGAGCTGGATGAGGCTTTCCCATCTCTGTGCCCTCAGCACTTGGCTCAGAGCCCTGGACCCACAATAGGGTGGGTGTGGTGTAATAACGATTTGTTGAATTGAATATGTATTACAAAACTGTTACAGTGGCAATACATTGTGTTGATTGGAGACTTCAGTTATTTGTACATATGCTGGAAGTGTTACTTTCTTAAACACTGAAAATTTCTTTTAGAAAGTAAAGGAAGTTGGGAAGGCTAGGTGGCACAGTGAATAGAGCACCAGCCCTGGAGTCAGGAGGAACTGAGTTCAAATGCGACATCAGACACTTAGCACTTACTAGCCCTGTGACCTTGGGCAAGTCACTTAACCCCAATTGCCCTACCTCCCCCACTCCAAAAAGAAAAAAAAAGAAAATAAAGGAAGCACAGAAGGAACAGGAAGACTGCTCAGGATTTTATTCTTACCAATAAAGAAGAGCTAATGATGTGGAAGTGGAGCAAACTTTGGGAGAAATTGACTATTATATTGGTAGTTCGATGACTATGAATTAGTAGTTCATAATAGCAAACGAGATACTGAGAAAGAAGTATTTTTGTTTTTTAATAAATTTTATTGGTACTTTCTGTTTCTTATATCCTCATATCTCATGTATCCTTCCCCCTCCTCTTCCTGAAGAGTCCTCTCATATGACAAATACTAGTTTTTTTAGAGTGGAAAAAAAGTCAGCACAATTGATCAGTACATTGAGTACATCAGTACAAGGTCTGAAAACCTATGCATTGTATAATACTTATGGACTTCTCACCTTCCTGAAGGATTACCATGATCAGGGGTGTTTCTGCTTTCTCTTCATGTGCATCCTCTTTGACAGTGGTTCTCAACCTTCCTGATGCACCCTTTAATACTCGTATGTGGGTGTATCTGCATGTGAGTGGACCTGCCTGGAGACAGAGGAACAGTGTCTCAGTTCCTAAGACCATCGGAAATACGTGTTTTCTGATGATCTTAGGTGACCCCTGTGACCCCTGTGAAAGGGTCGTTCGACCCCCAAAGGGGTTGCAGCCCACAGGTTGAGAACCACTGCTCTTTGCTCTTTATAATTTTGTTACATTTACTTTTGATTTTTTTGGTGTGTCACTGATCTTTCCATTTACATTGTTGTTATGTTTTAAAAATTGTTTTGTTGGTTCTGCTTACTTTACTCTATTATCAGTTCATATAGATCTTTTCATACTTCTATAACCATCACAAGCATTACTTCTTTTGTTTTTTTTTTTTTCTGGGTAAAGGATTTTAATTTTTTTTAAAATTCCATTGATTAACCCCACCCAAAGCTCAAGTATTTTTCTAATTGATTTGTTTGTTTACTTTTAATGTACAAGATTCAGTTCCAGAATCCCTTAAGTTTCAGATTTTTTCTCCTCTCTCTCCCCGCTCCCCACCCATGGCAGTATGCAATCAAGTATAGGATCTGCAGATACTTTCACATTGGGCATTAGTCTGGTTGTATAGAAGGGTTATAACCAATGGAGTGAACAGTGGGAAAAAAAGAAACAAGTCCAAACACGGAAAAGAGTGATAGCATGTAGATTGCTTCAGTCTCCATTTAAACTCTGTTCTTTCTAGATCTTTCTCTGAATGTAGGTTTCTCCTTCCATCCTGAGACTTGTAGAGTTGTCTTATAATTGTGTGTTGCAGAGAAGAGTCCAGTTTATCAGAGTTGGTCGTCACACATACGATGTGTCTGTGATTGTGTACAAATTTCTCCTAGTTCTGCTCTTCTCACTTAGCATCAGTTTGTATAAGCCTCTCCAAATATGAAGTCCATCTCCTCCCCATTTTTTATAACACAATAGTATTTCATTACATTCATATACCTACCACAACTTGTTTAGCCATTCCCCAATTGATGGGCATTCCCTTAATTTCTAGTTTCTTGCTACCACAAAAAGAGCTGCAATAAATATTTTTGTACATATGCATCTTCCTCCCACTTCTATGATCTCTTTGGGATACAACCGCAGAGGTGGTATTACTGGGTCAAAGGGTATGCAGTTATTTATAGCCCTTTGGGCATAGTTCCAGATTGCTCTCCAGAATGGTTGTATCAGTTCATAGCTCCACCAGCAATGCATTAGTTTTCCAATTTTTCCACATCCTCTCCAACATTTATCATTTTCCTGTTTTGTCATCTTAGCCCATCTGACTAGTGAGATGTGGTACCTCAAAGTTGTTTTGATTTGCATTTCTCGAATCAATAGTGATGTAGAGCATTTTTTCATATGCTTGTAGGTATCTTTAATTTCTACCTCTGCAAAATGACTGTTCATAGCCTTTGACCATTTGTCAGTTGGAGAATGACTTGTATTCTTATAGATTTTACTTAATTCCCTGTATATTTTGGAAATGAGGCCTTTACCAGAGACACTGGTTGTAAAAATTCTTTCCCAGTTTCCTACTTCCCTCTTAATCTTGGTTACATTGGCTTTGTTTGTACAGAAACTTTTCAGTTTAATGTAATCTAGGTTATCCATTTTGCATTTTATAATGCTCTCTAACTCTTCTTTGGTCATAAAGTCTTCCCTACTCCATAAATCTGACATGTAAACTATTCCTACAAGCATTACTTCTTATAGCATCATAACATTCTATTTCATTCATATGTCAGTTTCTTCAGCTATTGACCCCACTTTCCAGTTGATGATTGTTTACTTTGTTTCCAATTTTTAGAAATCGCAAAAAGTTCTGCTATAAATATTTTGGGGTATATGGGGACTTTTTGTCTTATTGTTGTTTACTTGGTTATAAGCCTAGTAATGGAGTTTCTGGTTCAAAAGGTATGAACTCTTTAGTTAATTCATTTCCATAATTTCAAATTGCTTTTCAAAATGTGTCATTTCGTAGCTCCACCAACAATGTATTAGTGTGCTCATCGTTCCACAAATTCTCTAATATTTGCTGTCACTATTTTTTGGGTCATTTTTGCAGCTTTTTAAGGGTGTGAGGTAAAACTTCAGGGTTGTTTTGATTTGCATTTCTCTTATTAGTTATTTGGACCATTTTTCCATGTGGTTGTGAATAATTTACAGTTTTTCTTTTGAGAACTCTTCATATCCTTTGACCTGTGGAGAGTGGCAGTATTTTTATATGTGGATACACACACATATGTATATGTACGTATGTATCAGTTGTTTACATATCTTGGATACCAAACCCTGTTTTTGAAGCTGGGGAAAGACTTGGGCATGTTTGTGTAGGCATCAAGGAAAGATCAAGTAAATATAGTGAGAGAGGGAGGGAATAATCAAAGGGACAAACTCTTAGAAAACATGGAAGGAAATACAGTCAAGGGAACAAGTACAGAGGAGTTGATCTTGGCATCGAGAAAGGCTGCTTTTCCCTCAGAGGGCTTAACTAGGCCTGGTGATGAGTGAAAGTTACTGGGAAGCAGATGTAGACATAATTCAATTCAATAAGCTTCCTTTCATGGGGTGGGCACTGTGAAATAGCCCCTGCCATTCAGGTGCTTACAGTCTACTGAATGTAAGGATTCAGGGTGAGGAAGAGTAATTAAAACTGTCCCACGTGGAGCTGACCACTTTATAACTCATGAGCTTGGTATGGTGTGTTAGAATAGAGAAGTCCATTGGTCAGGGTGTTTGTAGAATGGGTTACTTACCGTAACCCATTACTGTTAGTTTAGATGACCTTTAATGTACCTTTCCAAGTCTAAGACATCATGATAGAGAAAGCTAGATAGTCATGTGACATAGTATGATATAATTATAATATTTCTGTCATAGGGACAGGGTTACCAGTACTCCCTAATGACTAACCAAATTCTGATAACCTATGAAATAAATTTCATTTGACTAACTTTTAGCTAATTCTCAGAAACCTTTGTACAATGAAGAGTAGGGAAAAGGTCAGTACTTAACAAAAATTACGTTGTTGATACCTTTAGTATTAATACATTCATAAATATATATTTTTAAAAATTACATCTAACCAACAGAAAATTAAATGTCTAAAACCTTGTGTAAAACCCTTGCATTTAATTACGAAAATCAAATAAATAGGTAGGCAACAAACAAGAAATGTTTGCCTCTGTAGCCTTTTCCAAGTCTGTGAAATTCCACTACTTTTGAATTTGTTTCTGTTTTGTCACTATTAATATCTGACAAGGACATATGATAGTTGTTTTTTTCTTGCCCCTGGTGCTCATTTCCTTTCTTTTCTTTTCTAGTTTCACATGTTTGTTCTCTCTCTCTGTCTTTCCCTCTTTCTCCTCTTTCCCTCTGCCTCTCCTTCCTTTCTTTCTAGCTTTCCCACTCCCTTCCCTACCAAGGAGGATAATTGTTATTCTGTTTAGGAAAATAATATTTTATAGATGAAGGCAAAACTTTAAGTAGGTGTTTCAAACTTACTTGCTTACAGCTAAAGCATAAATGTTATTTTAAAAATGAGAAAATCTCTTAGATACTGTGATTTCAATAATAACTAGTTCATCCTTTCTTTTCTTTTTTTAGCTATTCATGTATACCATCTTTCCTTTTGAATTAAACTTAAGCTTTTCTCTTAAAAGGTTTGGGGACCTTTGTGAGGTGGCACTGAAAGTTTATACCATTTAATGACTTCATATGGTGATAGGCTTAGTAGCTAGTAGATGTTTTTATTAAAAATTCATTTCATTCAGATGTAAGATACTTATATTTGCACATGGAATATTTGTTTATGTGTAGGATCTAATTTGGAATAGAATGCTTTTGGGCTTAAAGTACATTACCAGAACTCCAAAATACAGAGCTACATAATCAGTGCCATGGGCCACTTTTGGGGAAGAACATTTTAGCCAGAGCTGGGATTACAGTAGAGACAAAGAATAGGTGTTTGTCTACATCAGCCACAAAGGCACGCAGGTCAGAGTTGCAGTGTTTCTGTCTTATGCAATCATGGCTTTGAAGACATCTTAGAAAACATCTAGCAAGGCCTTTTAAAGAAGCACGCACAAATCCCTTTTAAAGCTTTCTTGATAGTGCTTTCTTTAGCTCCTCTTATATTTAAAAGTAAAAAAAACAAAAACATAACAAATACTACCTATGATAGATATTCAAAGAAGTAACAGACTAGGTAGGAAATAATTTTTAGTCCAGGATAGTGTGTAAGAGAAATATTCATGTTTTGGAGAAGAAAACCAAATAAAGGCATATGTGTGATAGATGTGCTATGTAAGAGCTTGATATACAGTTTTATTATTTCTTTTCTGTTAGCTTGCATTGAAACAGGCAGTCTCTTTTTTAAGTCTTCTGCAAATTGATTGCGTTGTCCATAGGGGAAAATATAGCTTTGGTCTAACCTTTAGCTCTTCCTTCTCTTTTTCTCTTGCCCCATTTTATTTTTAAGTTGACCGCCATTTACAAAAATCCATTTGGAATTGCATTTTGTATTAAATCTAAGTGCACTACAGAGTGTTTTATAAAAGGAATTAGTCACACTATGAAGGAAGAGAAGTGGCATGTCAGCAAAAACTGAGTTCTGCCTGAGGATTCACAGGTTAGTTAGAACTAGTATTAGTAAGTTTGAGTTGCTAGATGCATACTGATACTTTTCATTGAATTTAATATCTATTATATTATATATGTATATATTTACATACATATATATATTTTTTTTAAGGGGGAAAGGCAAGGCAGTTGGGGTTAAGTGACTTGCTCAAGGTCACACATCTAGTTAAGTGTCAAGTGTCTGAGGCCAAATTTGAAGTCAGGTCCTCCTGACTCCAGGGCTGGTGGTCTATTCACTGCGCCACCTTAACTGCCCCTAACATCTATTCTATATAGAAGAAAAGATGGGAAACCTTTTGAATGGATATTAATAACAGAAATGGACTTTTAGAAAAGTATAAGTCATTTTTTTTTTTACAAAGTTCTGTCTTTGAGAGTTATTTGAAAAATATTTTGTGTACCATGGTAGTAGAGAGTGATTGATTATCAAACTCTTCTACAATTTTTCTGCTTTCAAGGAATGTATTAACTCATGCTAGGTGGTTACACCCCCTCCTTCCAAATTTTGATATCTGGTTTTACAAGACTTACTGCCTTGTTATTAGCATGGAAATTAATTGTAACATTCATGATCCATCTCCTTAGTTTTAGTCTGTTTTTCGTGTTAGGTGATTGTGTCATAGTTATTTGATGTGTGTGCAGTTTTACATCTCTGTTCTGAGTGTTGGGAGAAAAAGCAGTGAAAAGTTCACTACTGTTTCAAGAATTAGGCTCACACAATGTGCTGATCACTTTCACGTTACATATTACATCACCTTTCTTGCAGAGTGTGGATATTCTGAAAGTGTTACAGCAAACAGCAGTAACTGAGCTTGAAGGAGAAAGCATTGAAAGGAATTTTTATTATAGTGCTCTCTCAGATACGCAGTTGTCTTATCCCAATCAGGCATCTATTCTAGATGGATAGAAATTGGTCAAGGAAAAAAGTTTCTTCCTTTTGTATGCAGAGGTAATTTCCTAAAAGGAAATTCCTAAAAGAAAATGTGGACCAAGGGTTTGACCACTTGATTGAGGCACAGAATTCCTGACTAATTGTAGAATAACTCTGTGGATCTGTGATCTGACTGATGTGAGTATCCCCTCGATTTATTTGTGCAGGTGAAACCCGACTAAGCCTTCTTATTCTCTTGTGGAGGTCTTTTTACATTTTTAAGCTACTAATGGACTCTTTGTTTTATCCCTCTTACTATCTGTTCTACTGACCTGCTTATTGTTATCATGCTTTTCTACAGTGATATTCTTTAGTCACTTTCTTCAACTTTGGACATCTTTGGAAGTATATGGTGATGTACTTGTGCTCACCATGCATCAATACATTGTCCTATTGTCATCCATAACCTCAATTCCTTGGAGGCTCTGGTTTCAACCTGAGGGTTTCACCAAGAGACTATTTGTATGGATATGATGTGTCCCTTTCCTTTCACTCCCTCTTCCACAGCACCCCACTTGAGGGGCAGTCTGGAATTCATCAAAGCACTATGTCAGTTTCCCAAGTGTAGTCTACTGTATGCTACTTTGTGTGCCTTGTTCAGTTCTGGGTTATATTTCTCCAGTTGTAGCACCTGGTTCAAATATTCATGTGTGCTCATACATATGTACACACATACCTATATACCTATATATATGTGTGTGTGTGTGTGTGCATCTATTTACATAGATACATATAAATAGATACACACAGAGATATACATATATATATGCTAATAGACCAAGACAATGGAATGATCCTCTAATTGTTGTAGAATGTTTTATAAAATTATTTAATTCCTGTATTTTAGGTTTCTGAAAAAGAGAAAATTATATTGTTCACATTTTAAAAAGATGTTGAAATTATAAACATGTAACATGTACAAATACCTTTCAAGGAAATGATCTATTTAAATAGAATGTTCTTATTTTTTTAAATGAATTTTTAAAAAAAAATCTGTGAGCTTTAGCATTTAATCAATGATTATTTAATTCTGGGCATTGTTCTAATAAGACCTGCTTCATGGATTTAATCAGTCAACAAATATTTACAAATCACTTCCGTGCCAGGAGTCTGAACTCTTGTGTGCTGCTTCCTCGAGTTTACGCTCTATTGAAGAGCTGTGAGATCGGCACACATAAATGCAGGGCGGTCAGCGGAAAACACCAGAGGAGTGGAATAGGTAAGTGCTACAGAAAGAGGAGACTGTTGAGGTAAGGGAAAGCTTTATAGTATGAAACAGTTTGAAGAGGGGTTGGGGAAGGCAGGAATAGAATAAAGCCTAACTAAAGATAGTTGGAACCATGAGTTTAGATCAGTAATTCTCAAACTTATCAGTCTTGGGAGCACTTTATATTCTTAGAAATTATTGAGGACCCCAAAGGACCCCAAAACTGGGGTCTGTGTCTCTTGATATTTTTATCACATTAGAAATTAAAATGGGTAAAATTAAAAGTATTCATATAAAATTAAATCTATTACATTTTAAAATAAGTAACTTTTGTTTTTTTACAAAAAATAACTTTTCCAAAGCAAAACTAAGTTAAAGAGTGGCATTATTTTAAATATTTCCTGCAAAACTTTTTAATGTGTTGGCTTAATAAAGATAGCTAGATTCTTATGTCTGCTTCTGCTTTAAATCTGCATTCATTCACTGAGTTGTTTTCCTACAGCTATATGAAGAAAATCTGGCCTCATATAGATGTGTAGTTTGAAAAGGGAGAACTATTTTAATAGGCAAATAATGTCTTAATACAAAAATAGTTTTGACCTTGTGGTCCCTCTGAAAGGATCTTGGGGACCCCCAGAGATCCATGGTGGCTTGGATGAAGGTGATCAGTAACTAGAGATATCATTGGCAGAACTCAGCAATAGGCAAGAAAAAGAAGGGAAATGAGAAGGGGGAGAGTAGAAGAGAGGATTTTTAAAAAAGAGGGGAGGGTTAGGGGTGGCTAGGTGGTGCAGTGATAGAGCACCAGCCCTTGAGTCAGGAAGACCCGAGTTCACATCCAGCCTCAGACACTTAACACTTACTAGCCCTGTGACCTTGGGCAAGTCACTTGACCTCAATTGCCCTGCCTTCCCCCTTCCAAAAAAGCCAAAAAAAAAAATTTAAAAAGAGGGGAGGCCATTTTCCCTAATGGGAGTATAGGGCTGCCTGAAACTAACTTCCTAGTGGATACAGTGTAGCACTGGTAGAATGGCACCATTACTACATCTGCAAAGTCTTTGCTTGATACTTATATTCATTGTAAATAAAGATTAAGGGAACCACACTTCAAATTGCTACAATATTGAAGCTTAATTTGTGTCACTGTGTCTTTCCTCTGATTGCCGTCCTAAATTAAATTGTCCCTACTTTGAGTTGCTGTCTAACTGAGGTGGTAACATTGAGATCTTCAGCTGACCCAGGTCGGTGAATACAGTGGTGAGGAGGGGCTGATGTCCCCTAATCCTTCTCTTCAGGATGCATAACTGGGTATTTATTAGAGTGAAGATACTACTACTAGAAAAGGCCATGGAGGATGGCTCACAGATGGCTCTAGAGCAGTGGGGCTGCATATTGACTTAGAAAATCACAATTCAGTATTATCTGTTTATTGTATTTTTATTTATTGTGTTAAATATTTTCCAATTACATCTTAATCTGGTTCTGGATTATTCCAAGTTTTGTAGGTGCCTTGGGAGTTTAATACCCCTGCTCTAGAAGAGAGCAGATGTGACCACTGTGATACAAGTAAGAATATGATGCATATAGTTTTAGAGTAAAAATATGTGGTTTGAATAAAAATTTGAAGAAACATTCTAGATTATAAGGAAAGCATTTGACAGCTTTTAAAGTGGATTCTTTGAAATTTAAAGTTTTGATAAAACCTTAATAATACTGTGCTCTTGACTTTTGGCAACAAGAATTGTATTTGCTTCTCCTGAGGTGGGTTACAATAGAAAAAGACTGTCCACTCCACCTTTAAATAATGGGCGAAGCAGTTTTAAAAATTTTGGTTGCAAAATGGTTATAAATAAATAAAAGCTGAGATTTATGTAGGCTTCACAAAGAGGCATTGTAGGTTTGGATTTATTGGATATTGGGCTTAACTGATTAGCAGTTAGGAGACCTGGTATCTGTTCCTCTTGTTGCCGCTTAAGTAGCTATGTAACCATAGGTAGGTTACTTAAGTTTTTTGAGCCCATTCCTCATCTATGTATGAGAATGCTAGACCAGATCTCTTTGGTTACTTTCAGAAGTAAAGTTCTAGTAGTGCCAATTGGATTGGATTGAACATTTGGTTCTCACAAGAGCTCTATGAAGTAGGCACCACAAGTATCCTTAGTCCTTCACACCACAAATCTGCTTTTTTTTTTATATCTCACTATCCTTTAAAATCCTGTTAAAAAAAAACAAAAATGAACCAAATCCCCAAACCACAATGGTTAATTTTTTTTTCAACTTCTTACCCTAGAACTTCCATCAGTACTTGGGGCCTTTTCATTGTCGAACATCTCTCTCTGCCATTCCGGCTTCCTTCTCTTATTGGCTAATTCCTGCTGGGGCCTTCGTTTTGGGGAGGGTTTTCAGACAAATGTGCTGTTAATCTTTAATGATTAACCCTTCAAAAAAAGGATATGCAAGACACTTTTAAGTTGAATCTTCATTGTTGATGTATTCTTCATCACTTTTTCTGAGTCTTGGGAATCAACAAAAACATTAAATCAAGCTCCAGTTTATAGTGTTTGATTCTGAGGTGCAAGTGCCCACAGTGAAAATTTAACAACCAGCTTTTGTGAGCCCACTTGAACCATCTCTAGCACGCTTCTGGGCCCTGACCAGCTATGCTTCGTTCCCATCTCTGCTGTGCTTGGGACTCTGGATTTTGCCACCATGCCTACTTTTCCTTCTACCCCTCCAGCTTTTTATGTATTTCTTTATCTATCAGAAAATAAGCTCCTTAGGGATCAGAGACTATCTTTCTTTTTTGCTTTTATTTGTGTCTCTAGCAGTTAGTACAGTACCTGGCGCACGGTAAGAGTTTAATGTTTGTTGCCCAATTGTGGACTTGTTTGAGGAATTGCCATTTGGGGAGAGATAATGAAAGGTGAGTAAAGGGCAGCACAACACAAACTGCTTTAGAGTCATGAGGGCCTGGGTTCAAATTCCACCTCCTATACTAGCTGAGTGACTCTGAACAAGTCACTTAATCCTTAAACTTGCAGGTGACTCATCTCATTTTAAGGTCCATTCCAGCTCTAAATCTTTAATCCTCTGATAGGGGCTCAAAATCAGTATTTGAGAAAAGGTTACAATATGGTAGTACAAGAACTATTGGTCATGTACTTAAAGTTTATATTTATTAGGGGAAATTATTTCATCATTGATGTATAGCTAATTCTTAATATTTAGAAAATAATTCTTAGTATATTTTAAGGAGAAAGCATAGTTTGTGTTTTTGATGTAATTTTCTTGTGTCACTTTGTGAAGTAGTTTTGTTTTCTTCTAGAATATTAATGTGTCAGGGGCGGTTAGGTGGCACAGTGAATAGAGCACCAGCACTGGAGTCAGGAGGACGTGAGTTCAAATCCAGCCTCAGACACTTAACACAAAAAAAACTAGCCATGTGACCTTGGACAAGTCACTTAACCCCAATTGTCCTACCTTCCTCCCTCCAAAAAGCAAAAAAAAAAAAAAGAATATTAATGTGTCAAAGCAGCCCAGATAATGGAAAATCGATATGAGAGAACTTTTCCTTTTTTTTTTTCTGAAAGAGAATTTGACAGTCTAAACTTGATGTGGGAAAAGGTGATGCCTTTTCTTTTGAGATAGAGCACTTATTGATGGGATATTAGAATCTGTACTTTTTCATCAACTTGCTAATTTGTTATTACTACAGTAGACAGTTAAATGGCATCCTATTTTTCTGAGTTTTGATTTGCTTGTGAAAATCCTATCCATGCTCTAGTTCCTAAGAGTATGAAATAATAGTGTGTTCTTACAGAAGGAATAGTAGACCATGGGAGAGCTAGTTTCTAGTTTGGGCTTCACCTTTAATCTCTTTGGTTCTTAGTTCCCTCCTTTGTAAAATGATTAGATTTTAATAGATTGGGCATTCTTTTTTTTTTTTTAATTTTATTATAGTTTGCATCATTCATTTCCACAAGATTTTGAGTTACATATTTTCTCCCCGTCTTTCCCCCGCCCACCACCCCAAAGCAGCTATCCCAGTGTGTCCCCCCTCCCCCAGTCTATTCTCTCCT
>CM053582.1:440948156-440964951 GCA_028627135.1 Pseudochirops cupreus
AAAAAAAAAGATCCCAAAAAGAAAACCTCTAGGAATATTATAGCCAAATTCTGGAGTTCCCAGATCAAGAAGAAAATATTACAAGCAGCCAAGAAGAAACAACCCAAATATTGTGGAAACACAATCAGGATAACACAAAATCTAGCAGCTTCTACATTAAGGGACTGAAGGGCTTGGAATATGATATTCTGGAGGTCAAAGGAGCTGGGATTAAAACCGAGAATCACCTACCCAGCAAAACTGAGTATAATGTTTCAGGGGAAAATAGGGTTATTCAATGAGGTGGAGGACTTTCAAGCATTCTGGATGAAAAAACCAGAGCTGAATGGAAAATCTGACATTCAGATACAAGAAGCAAGAGAAGCATGAGAAGGTAAACAGGGAAAAGAAATCACAAGGAACTTATCTAAGCTGAACTATATACATTCCTACATGGAAAAATGGTAATTGTAACTTATGAAACTTTTTTCAGAAGGAGGACAGGGAAGGAGGAATGAAGGGAATATAAATGTATATATTTATACATGTTATATATGTCTATATAGGAGGGTATATGTGCGCATGAATACATACGTGAGTGTATGTATATATGTGTACAGGTATACATAGACAGAGGGCACAGGATCAATTGAATAGGAAGGGATGATATTTAAAAGGTGAAATTGAGAGGTGAGAGAGAAATATAATGAGAGGAGATGGGGAGAGACAGAATGGGGGTAAATTACCTCATATAGAAGAGGCAAGGGATAATTGTTACAACAGAGGGGAAGAACAGGAAGGCAAAAGGGAATGGGTCAACCTTACTCTCATTGAATTAGGCTTAGGGAGGGAATGACATACACACTAAATAGGGTATCTTGCCCTACAGAAGAGTAGGGGGGAAGGAGATGAGATGGAGGATGATGGAGGGGAGGGCAGGTTGGGGGGAAGGGTAGTTAGAGGCACACACTTCTGTAAAAGGACAGGGTCAAAGTAGAGAATCGAACAAGTGGGGGGCGGCATAGGATGGAGGGAAATACAGTCAGTCTTTCAGAATATATCCCCTATGGAAATGTTTTGCATAACTACACATGTATAACCTATATTAAACTGCTTAACTTTCCAGTAAGGGTGGGTGACGAGGTAAGAAGGGAAAGAATCTGGAATTCAAAGTTTAAAATCAAATGTTTAAATGTATATATACATATATAATTTTGTTTTTTATACGAAACTGAGAAATAAGATATAAAGGCACTGGGGTAAGGAGATCCATCTTGCCCTACCAGAAAGTAGGAGGGGGTATGTGGGAAGATATAGGAGAGAGCAGATTGGGGGAGGGGGCATACAGTGGGATCGCTGTTTTGGGTGGTGGGTAGGGGGAAGATGGGGAGAAAATTTGTAACTCAAGATCTTGTGGAAATGAATGATATAAACTAAAAATAAACATAAAATTTAATTTAAAAAATTATATTCAATAAAAGTCCCCTAAATAAAAATTTAAAAGTAATTGTAGACTAAATAACATAATTATGGAGAACCCATGGGTCAAAGAAGAAATTTAAGAAACAAAAGACAATTTCAGAGAAAATAGCATTGATATCAAACCTTAGATGAGCTGCAGCCAAAATAATTCTAAGAGAAAATTTTATCTCTAAATGCTTTTTTATCAATAAGAAAGAATAAATCAATGAGTTGGGCATGAAATATTTTAAAAACCGGAATTAAAAATCCTCAAATAAATAACAAAGCAGAAATTCTGAAAAGAGATTTATAAAACTGAAAGCAAAAAAAGATGAATGAATTTATAAACAAAATTAGGGGTTTTTAAAATTAATAAAAGATGAATGATTTTTTGAAAAGAAAAATATTGTTCATATCAAGAATAAATAAGTAATACTTAAAACAACTAAAGGGAAAATAAAGGAGATCATTATAAACTAATCTGCCCAATTTCATGCTAACAAAACTGCTAACTTGGGGAAAATAAATACTTATGAAAATATAATATACCAAGATTAATAAAAGATGTATTTAAATAACCCATTATCAGAAAAAGAAATCAAGTCATAAGTGAATTCTCAAAGAAAAATCTCTAGGACCAGATAGATGGGTTTACAAGTGAATTCTGTCAAACATTAAAAGACTAATTAATTCCAATAGCATATAAACTGTTTTCAACAAGAAGGCATCTTTACAACCTCGTTCTATCACAGTCTTGATACATAAATCAAACAAAGCAATCTACAGACTTCCTAATGAACACTGTTGCAAAAATGTTAAATAAAATATTATGAAACAGGCTAAAACAACACATTAGAAAGATCATACACTATGACCAAACTGGGCTTATGTCAGAAACACAAAGTTGGTTCAACATAAGAATATAAATATAATAAATTATCCGTATGATTCTATCAATAGATGTTAAAGGAACTGACTAAATTCAACCCTCGTTTCTCTTGGAAATCTTAAGAATGATTGGGAATCAGGAATATTTCTCCAGAAATCACAGGAATAAGTTAAATTTTACTTAACACAATAAATAGTATTTATTCAAATTTAAAAGCAAACATGTGAAATAGAGAAAAGGTATAAGCCTTTTCCACTAAGATCAATGGTAAGCAAAGATACCCATTACTATTTAACACAGGACCAGAAATACTAGCCATAGCAACAAGACAAGAAAAAAGAAATTAAAAGGATAAGTAGAAAGAGAAAACAAAATTATCACTTCTTATGGATTTTATGACCGTGAACTCAAGATCACCCTAGAGTTAACTAAAATCTGTGATAATAACTTCCAAAAAGTTGCAGAACATAAAATAATTTCACATAAATCATCAAGATTCCTATACATAAAACCCAACAAAATCCAGTGAGAAGAGCTAGAAAGAGAAATTCCATTAAAAATAATACAGAAACTACAAAACACTTGGGAGTATATCTTCCAAAATTTCCTCAGAGATTACGTAACTACAAAACACTCTTTAAGGTCAACATCAATTACTCCTGGGTAGGTCGAGCCCATCAACATCATAAAAATGACAATGCTACCTAAAGCAGCCATTCAGTGACACAGCAAACGCCCAAAAGAACATTTTCACAGAAAAAAATAAAATTCACGTGGAGGAAAAAAACTGATCAAGAAAGTACAGGATAATAATTTAAGAGTGGAAAGGAAGGAGAGCTATCAATTACTACCAGATTTCAGCCCGTACTCACAGGGCAGCCGTTTTGTGAAAAAAGAGTTTTGTGAAAAAGAGAAGTTGATTAGTGAAGCAAACTGTTTTTAAACTTGTTTTTAAACTCTGCTTCCTAAAATATAAAATGAAGGTTAAAAATCTTTTCTGTTTATGTGGTATAGATGTTTCTAGGAATCAGGGTTTCCAGTCCATGGATGAGCATACAAGGATTCTCCTTTCCAGACATAATAGCAGGGGCTCCTCTGAGCATTTGCAATAAGATATCACAAAGAGCTCATCCCTAGGGAGAATCTGAATTAGTTTGGTCTTCACCATCTTTGCCAAGCCCAGTAATAGCTACTATGACAGCTATTACTGAGAATAATAGTAACAGCTCGCACTTACATAGCACTTCAAGGTTGGCAGAACACTTTACATACCTCATTTGATTCTCACAACTCTGTAAAGTAAGTGTAATTATCCCTATTTTACAGATGAGGGAACTGAGGCACAGAGAGGCTAAGTGACTTGTCCAGGGTCACACAACTAATCTGATGCAAGACTCAAAATCCTTAGCTTTCTCAACTGCACCACCTAGCTGCCATGCAGGAAATGCCATAAGCTCCCTAAGTACAACGGACTATATACACACTGCTTTATAATGTGAAATTACTGCCAGGCTGTTTCAAAAATACTTTCCATTAATGAGACTGCAAGCAGGGAAGACTAAAGTTTCTTTGTAGTATGTGATGAATTTCCTAACCAGAAACCAAGATAAACACACGCAGGAATTTTCCTTTACAGCCTACCTAAGTATGAACTCTTTTGATAAAGAAAACTGCTGAAAACTGAGAAGCTGGTTTTCCCTATTACACAGTCTTTCTATGAGGAAAAAGAAGCAAAATAATGCTGCTAGTATGTATTTTATATACTCAAACATCTGGACTAATTACATTCTAACTCCATTTTAAAAGGAATGGGGGATAGGAAATGGCTCCAGATTTTATAAAGACATTAAAAGAAACTGTATAAGACTTCTTTTAAATTTTTAAGTCTGGAGATTTCTGCATGAATCTTCATGATTTCGTGCCGTCATTTCAGAACCTATTTGCAAAATGGAGCCCACATTTATTCAAGGAAAGGGGAAAATTTTTAATTGGAGATTAATTTGAAATATGGAAGATAAAATCACTATTTTCCCTTTCCAATCAATTTTTTCTTTTTTCTTGCAGGCCAGAGTCTCCCCAATAGAGTGAGTCTAAGCCTAAATTCGAGATTTGTGGAAAAGCTATAATGACATAAGAACTAACAAAAGTTTTCCAGGAGGCACAAAAAAAAAAAAAAGAAAAGAAAAATTCAAAACACAGGTCTGGAACTAGCTTAATTTATAACCAAGCCAGAGTTAAGGGGGAAATAATGCTGACTATATTAAAAAAGACTGTTAACCTTTAAAAAAAATTTAAACAAAAGAACATATCTAGAAAATAAGGTTTATTATAACTTGCCCAGAAGAAACAATGAATTGTATCAAAAAGTCAGTTAGACAAACACCAAGAAATTGAATTCAGGATAAAAATCAATACAATGTTGTGGAAAAATAAATCCAAGTTAAACAAGTTAAACAAATCTACTTAGGGATCAAACAAGAAGGATAGTCCTTATACATGGAGACTTCCCAAAAAAGGATAATAGAAAATATTTTCAATTACATCACCATTAAAGTCAGTTACTGGCAATACAGATACAAAAACAGTGGTTCACAGCGGCTCAAAGTCATTTTTCCCTCATCTTCCCTTTCCTCCTCCCCATAATTCATCAGAAAAAGTACAAGCAGAAGTAATCAACAGAAACAAAACGGCTGAGAGAATGTTGAATTAGCAGATACAGAAGGTTACGAAGAGCTCTAGTCGCTTAATTTCATTGTATTTGTGTGTGTGTGTGTGTGTGTGTGTGTGTGTGTGTGTTCAAATCCTCTAGGAATATGAGGAGGTCACAGGCCTATCCAAGGGCAATCTTTGCCCAAACTGCATTTAAAATAAGCTCAGCCCCTTCAAAGAGAACAAATACAAAGCGGTTCAACAAACAAGAGAGGTCAAGGATTTTATCATCAACTGTAACCAAGAAAACCTTTGAAAAAATCTTGACAGTTTAAAATACGGGCCATATCTAATGAGCGGAAATTTAGATGGGGTTTGGGTTCAAAAAGTCAGCAGTAAAAGTACAAAACTGGAAGAAGGTGAAAAGGGCACGACAAGAAAGCAATTCAAGTGAAAACGATCCAAAGAGTTTAATGGAATACAAACTCAATATGAGTGAATGCTGTCACACTGAAGCCAAAAACATTACAGCAACCACAGCACGCAGAAAAAGAAATCCAGCATCTGGAACGAAGAAGGTAAGAGTCCTATTGCACTCTTCACTGGTCAGACCGCATCTATGGCATTGTATTTAGTTTGGGGAACCACTTGTGGTCATTTCCCAAGTCTGCTAACTGTGTGATATTTGAGCAAACCATGTAACATGTAAGCTCTCTAGACCTCAGTTTCTTTATCTGTAAAATGAATGGGCTGGCCTGGATGAGCTGAGGTTATTTCTAGCTCTAAATGTATACTCTATGATCTAGCATTCCAGTACTTAAAAGGAGAACCAAGAAAGAAGAATCAGAAAAACCTAGAGAGGAGGGAGTACCTAGGAACAATCAAACAATATTAAATATTCTGGAAAAAACTAAAAGGATAAGGATTGAAAATGGGCCATCTGGTGACTAATAGATCACTGGTAACTTTGGAGAGGAGCAGTTTCCATTGAATGGTGAGGATAGAAGCCAGAAGGCAGAGCATTTAGAAGAAAATGACAAGCACCAACTTCACACACCTTTTTCCAAGAAGTTTCATTGAGAAATGGAGGAGATATAGGACAATAGCTAGCGTATACAATACTGAGGGACAGAAGGATTAGAGATCATGGTGAGGAAAAAGATAAAAGGTGGGTTTAGGAACTAAAGAAGTGAAGCATAGGGAGAGATGGAAAGATAAAATATTATGATTAGATAAAAGAAACCCTAAAGTTCTTGGATACAGAATTGGAACTCAAGGGATAGAAAAATCAAGGAGGTATTACCATTCCTATCATTAGCTGAAGGAGAATGGAGAACTGGTCAAGGGAGCCGATTAGGTTGAGAAACTAGAACGTGTACTGAAGTTCCCTAAAGTGAGGGAAGAAGACAGGGTAGAAAGGAAGGCTGAGTCAGACAATGAATTCGCTGAAAATAAGGGAAGAATGTTCTGGTGATCAGGACAAGCTGCCATGAAAGGAACCCAACTTAAAGCCTCCTGAAAATGGAGAAGATAAATGGATGGCCCACAATGTGGATCACAGACTGAAAGAACCTCAGATTTGGAAGTGACCTATCCAAGAGGCCGTCTTTGTCTAAATTGCATTTTAAAGAACCTTAGCCCCTTCAAAAAGAATATATTTGTAAAGCATAAGGAAAAAATTATAGTAATAGCAGCTGATATTTACACAGTGATCTAAAAATTTTCAAAGTACTTTGTATATATTATGCATTTCAAGTACAAAATTATAATGGCATTAATAACAGGATAATAATAACAAACAATACCGGAGCCACAAAGGACTTTAATAGAGTCCTAAGCAAAATCTGCTCATTTCACAAGTGAGAAAATTATGACTCAAAAATTAAATAATTTGCCCAAGATTATACAAATAGTAAGAGAACTAGAATTGGAACCCAAGTATCATGAAATCTATGCTTTATAATTTATGTAACTACTAATAAATATTTCATAAGTAATGTAGAAGAGCACTTATTTCTAGTTCTTGTGCACTCAATGTATCTATCACATTTGCATCCCTACATATGAAATACTTTCTGTTTTAGTGTATGTGAGAGGAAAGGGGAGGAAGGGAGTCAGGGAGAAAGGGAAGGGGGGAAGACAGAAAGAGGGAGAGAGAGAGGGAAAGAGAGAGGATATGAATATCCACTACTGCTATGTGAACTGTATTACATTAGAAACTGTCTAATTCAATCTTGGCTTTCTCCAATACTTAGGCTACCATAAGAATTCAATAAACATTTGGTGAAAGTTCTAAAAGAAAATAATCTACCCTTAACATGCTGGCACAAAGAAAACTTTCTAAACTTGGAGTGATTTCATAAATTATCCTCCCAAAAAAGGCATTTACATTTCCTAAGACATTTAGTAAGAAGATTCTTATTGCTTATTTTGAAAGGTTATAGATTTAATAAACCAGTTCTCAAAATTAAAAATATCTAGAAGTTGTTTTTGCAGGGGGAAAAATATGGCTTATTTATGTACTGATTGTGGAAATAACAGATATAAAAAATAAAGATAAAATATCACTGTTACCAATATCAATTTTGACTTTATTTGAATACATTAAGAGTGAAATCCACCTAAAGGTATATAATTATTATAGGCAAAGTATCCAATGTTTTCTCATTGACTGTAGGGTGGGGGGGAGAAGAGTGAAATTAAGAAAATCTGTCCAATTCTTGGGATGTAATTCTCACTCCCGAGAAGAGAGGAACTCAATGGAAACTTCCAATACAACCAATAGAGTTGTCAATTATGTAACTTCATATCCCTTTTTATGGAGTAAAACAAGAGAGAGATAGGTCTTTTAAGTCAAGGATACATTATGAGGCACACAAAACATGAGAAAAATGCCTCTGAAAATAAGTATCAAGACTCAGTTTAGTTTGGCAATTTCTCTTAGTAGTTTCTGACAGAAGAATTTGTAAGATTAGCTATGTATAAACCACCAAAAGAATGTTTATTCCTCAAAGCACATTCATAGTTCATGTTAATTAAAAATAAGTGATACCAAATCCCCTCTTGACATTTTACCATCCAAGAAAGCCATTGTTGACATGAATACCAAGCATTCTCTTGTATTTAGTTTGTTCTTTTGCAAACCATGCAGCTAGAAATAAATGCCAAGAAAAATATTTTCTAGAGTTTGCTGCAATGGTTTCTAATTTAAATAATGTCTCCTGTAAGATGGAATGGAAAATGTATTCTCATGTCACTTAAAACTTAGAGCCTATTTGAAAGACAGTTAAATTGATCAGGAAAATAACTTAAAATTCTGGCATCTTTCAGATTCTATGGCGTATCTCAGAAAACATCTCATTTTGTTTGTTTATGGATCACACGATTCTAGACCTGAATGAGAATTTAGTGGCTATCTAGTCCAAGTATGAGACAAGAAGCAATTTTCTATTCAAAGTATTCCTCTCAGGTCTTCTACTTAAGGAGAGACTCCAAGCAGTCTATTCATCACTTCCCACCTGGTTGCTCCACTGAATTTCTCCATTATCTACAGAAATTCATCTTCCTGAAAGATCAAATCAACTCTCAAACTTCATACCTCCTCAGTACCTCTTGCCTCTTGGGTCCCTCCCAAGGAGAAGACAGAGCTCTCCCGTGGACAGCTCCTCCTACCTCCTATATTTAAGGAGGGGGCACATGGCAGACACACTTTATCATTTCCCACCTGGCTGCAGGACTTCATCATGCCCTTTTACTGTATACCTTCCCTTCTCTCTCCCCTTCCCTATTCAGTTTCTTTTTATGTGCTGCCTTTCCCCATTAGGCGGTAAGCTCCTTCAGGACAGGGCCTGTCTTTTATCTTTCTTTCTATTCCCAACACTTAGCAAAGTACCTACACTTATATATTGATTGACAGCATGTTGAAAGCTAACAAAGTTATGGTGAGGAAATTGATTCCATCTTCATATAAACTGAAAACATGGTTTTTTGTTGCTGTTGTTTTTAAAGAAGGATTCAGTTGTATTCATGATGAAAATAAAAACCAGAGTAGAGAATCTAACTGGAACCACAAGAGCTAATGAATAAGATATTTTAAAAAACAAAGTTCCAATCAATGAATATAAGCTACCCAATCTATCTTTGATGAGTAGGTTACAGAAGAAGTCCTTAGGTCTGATGACATTCAAGTTTCCCATCCAAATTCTCCCTTTTCTGATGTTCAATCCATTTTTTCTGGTTATTTTAGAGAGAAAGCCTCAACTAGCTACTAAATTGTCTTCTGGTAGTAAATTGTTCATCTCTCCTTAAACAAGACTATGCCCTCAAAGCATCTGCAGACATCAAAAGTAATCAAGACGACAGAAATATCCAAAATTGTAGATAATGAAATCCTATTTTTGGAGGCTCCCTATTTATATTACGATTTTTAAATCAAAATCTAAATGTTCTCCATGACTAGTATTGTTAATATTCTCAGGTCTTCCAGAAAATGTCAATGGGTTTATCCTTCTAGGACAAGTAGGTCTGGGAGTGAATTTACATATATTGCAAGGGATCCTGGTAAGTTCTATGAAACTACTGGGAAGTAAGGTGTCAACAGTATGGCTTCTATTATGGTACTAATTCATGGCATTAGAACATCACATATTAGCATGTTATATCCCACAGAACCAAAAAAGGTCCAAGAGAGAGGTTGAATTTCATGGCGGAACAACCAACTAAGCACACTGTGTGAACACGAACAAAAATAAGCACAATATTTTCTGTTTTGGAATGCAGTGAATTGCACTATTATTTGTGTAGGGAAGCGGAAGGTCATTGGACTTGAGAGTTAGAAGACTCGAGTTCTAATGCTAGCTTTGATCCTTACTACCTGCATCGTCTAAAAAAACAAACTTCACCTCTCTTGGCTTTAATTTTGTTAACTACAAAATAAACTGACTGGAATAGAAGTGATTGGAATAGATCACCTGCAGGTCCCCTTCCAACTAAATCCTATGATAGTACAAATTTGTTGTTATGTCAGTTCCCAGACTTCATTTATCTTGGGGGGAAGGGTGTCCTCTATTATCCTTAGATTCTCTCTAAAGCGTAGATGGGGTAATGTCTCAGGTCTGACACTATTACTGGTGTGACTCTGGACATGTCACAACCTCTTCTAGATCTAGGTTTTCTTATCTGTAAAATAAAGGATTTAGGAGTTAGAACAGATGACCTCTCAAATGCTTTCCAGCTCTAATGCTAAATCCTACGAATCTATAAGGGCATTTCCAATATTACAGAACGTTTCATTGCACAATGTACACATACCTAAACCTATAGGTCTCATCTTTAATTCCATTCCCCTAACCAATGTAAACTATCATTCCTAACTTATTCTACAAATGTCCATTTTTCTATACTGGGTTTTGGGTTCTCTTTTAAAAAGGTATGTGTTACCAGAAATTAAATGGTAATCAATACTGCCACAGCCACAAGAGTCCCACTGTTGGCTAACACAAATGTTCTTGGGACTTCCTAAAAACACCTGCCATTGCTCTTTGAATTACAATACCTCTTGAATGCCCTAAACCCCCAATCTGCTCACTTTTGACACTATTCAATCCAAGGTAAAAAGAGGTACGGTCTGCTAACTCCAAAGAAATATCCTACTGTTACATCAACTATGTCACAAACTAACTTCTGCAACTTATCAGGCTTTCCAATATTCTTCCTGCACTTTGCATTTTGCCAAACAATTCAACTAACGATGATGATAATGACAACAATGACTACATAAATGAAAACTGGAATCAAAATAACTCAATGAACTGAATTATTCATCAAGAATTTACTAGCAGGGGCAGCTAGGTGGCGCAGTGAATAAAGGATGCACCCAGGAGTCAGGAGGACCTGAGTTCAAATTTGACCTTACACACCTGACACACCATACTAGCTGTGTGACTTTGAGCAAGTCACTTAACCCCTATTTCCTTGCCTTCCCCCCTTCAAAGAAAAAAAAAGAATTTACTAGTAACGAAGTCAAAAAAGCGAAAAGGAGCATAGGCAAGCTTAGAAAAATTGTAATGGTCTTTGTTGAAACTGACTGCATCTATTTTTAAGATCACTGAAGAACAGTGATTTTTCAAATGTCTGAAGAATAATTATAATTATTAAATAATGACTAAAACTACACCTGGAATAAATTAAGGAGGTGAATTAATGGAGGACAATAGAGGGGCTCAAGAAATGGCTGAGAGGTGAAAGAGTGGGACAAAAAAGACAATGAAACCCCAAGTACTGTCGCATAGGGATAAGAGTATCTCCTAAAAAGTCCTTCAGAGGCTGTGTTCCCCACGCTGAAGAAAAATCAAGAAACTGCCCTGACTGGATCCACTTGTTACATAATTTATAATTATAAACATTCATTTGTTATATAATCTCAACAGGGACCTCATTGAAACAAGGCAATCCTTTTACAGAGCCCTAAGAGATTCAGTATTCCACATTCAGTGGCTTTTCCAAATCTTATTCATCCCTCTCCTTACCAAAGCCGGCCCACCAACCACCTCCACTACCCTTCACAGCCTGGATGGTAGGTGTCCTGGCAGTTACTGCTTTGACACTAAAGTTGTGAAGTACAACACAAAATTAACATTCTTGGACCTAATAAAAAAAAAGGAAACATGTCATCTTCTAAATATACTCCATAACCAACACATTCCCTATCATCATTAAGTAAATCAAGAATGTACTTAAATTTTTAATGTGCCATATTATTTTTTCCATTTTGAATATTCTTTCCTCATAAAAATATATAGGAAAAAAATCTTCTAAGACATTTTTTACATAATGGGAAGTAATTCTGAAATTCAACTACTTTAGAATAAAAACTACTTCTACTTTCAGATTGCTTTGAACAATTTGCTGAACCTTATCTGACCATAATCCATCATCTTTCTCCCTTTTTTTTTTGTCTTGCCTTCCCATACCAAACCCAACTATTCATCCACACCATGACTTTCAATCCCTAAACCCCTCAGTTCTCTCCCAGGCCATCTCTCCTTCACTAGCTGCTCTCCACACCCTTCCCAATCTTGACCCCTTGATGAACAGTTCAACACTACACTCTCCTCTCTCGAGTCCCTGGACCCTTTTCTCATATATCTGACTGCGCCTTGCCAAGCCTTAGATCATTTCCACCATTTATCTCCATCACTTCTATACGTGTGCTGCTGAATGAAGGTGTAGAAAATCATGTAATCATTCTAGGTTCACAAGAAATTTAAGTTCACAACCTTCAACTGGGCCCTCACTTCTCTTCTCAACATTAACTCACCACCCCACTCTCCACAGCAGCTCTTCCAAGCCTTTATATTCTTCCTCAAACTTCCCAGGACTCCCTCTGCCCCCACCTTCTCAGCTGAGAACCTTGCCTCATATTTTACAGAAAAAAAAAAATTTAAGCCATTTGTCATGAGCTCCTACTTCTCTCTTCTTCCTTACACCATATCACTCATAAGCCTTCTGCTACTATTTCCACCTTCACCCCTGTCTTCTCCAACCTATGGCCCCCTTTGTCATCCCCACTCTTTCATTTATTTTCAATTTCTCCCTGTCTACTGGCTTCTTCCCTGCTGCCTATAAGCATGCACATGTCTCCTTCTCCAAAAAACTTTCACTTGATCCAACATCTTGCAACTCTTCTGCCCTTTGTGACTAAACTCCTTGAAAAGGACATCTGTAATATGTGCCTCCATTTTCTCTACTCTCACTTTCTTCTTAACCCCTGACAATCCACCTTCCAATCTCATCATTCATTGAAACTGCTCTTTCCAAAGTTAACAATGACCTTTTAACAGCCAAATCCAGTCTTTTCTTAACCTTAACCTCTCTGCAACCTCTGACACTGCTGATTCCTCTCTTCTCCTTGATACTCTCTACTCTTTAGATTTGGGGGGCATATCTCTCACCTGGTTCTCTCCTTACCTATTAGACCCTACTTTTTCACAGTCTCCCCTGCTGGATCCTCATCCAGGTCCCACTCAAACAACAGTCGTCCCACAGGTTTCAATTATATCTCCCCTAACCGGCCCGCGGAGCCCTGCTACACACACCTCCCACAGCTAACTCAATTACAAGGCCTGTGAATTTCACATGTGTAGTACTGCTCAAAAACACTCCCTTCTCTCTTCTGATACTGCTACTACCCTGGTGCAAGCTCTCGACAACTCACTCTCAGACTACTGTAACAGCCTACTGATGGATCTATCTGCCTCATGCTCCATTCAGGCACCAAAATGATTTTTCTAAAGCATGGGTCCAATTATGTCACACATACAACCTCTACTCAATAAACTCCAACGAGTCCCTATCACCTCCAGGACCAAATACAAAATCCTCTGTCTGGCATTCACAGTCCTTTATAACCTAACTTACATGCACACTCATTTTCAGGCTCCTCCTAGCTCGCTCCCCATCATATTACTCTTCAATCTACTGATACTGGCCTCCTTGATATTCATAAATGAGACATTCCATCTCTTGGCTCCAAGCATTTCTCTGGTTGTCCCTCATGTCCGGAATGCTCTCTCCACTCGTCTACACCCCCTGGCTTCCTTCAAGTCCCAAATAAAATCCCATTTTCTACAGAAAACCTTGCCTAAGCCCAATTAATTCTAGCGCCTTCCCTTTCATTTTCTGTTTCTCTCTTGATTTTCCTTTATATCCGTTATTTCCTATTTATCCTGTGTATAGCTTGTTTGTGCGTATTTGTTAACTTGTCGCCTTCCCCTTGAGACTGTAAGGCCCTCCACTAGAATGACTGTCTTTCATCTCTTTTTATATCCCCAGCACTTAGCAAAGTGCTTAAGAAATGTCTGTTGACCGATAGAGTGGCTCGCTGGTTGGCTGTGTAAATCAGTTTAGGCAATTCTGCATTTCTGTTATATATCTGAAGGAGGTGATGCTTTCAGTATAGTAAAATATGACATTTTTGGTTCAAATAGTTTGTCTTGTTCAAAAGCCCATTATGCCTAAATTTTACTAACTTGTTATGCCTATCAAGCCAAGGGAGGCAAACCTGGAACTACCCAACGAATGTATTCTCATAGCATCCTAAGTAATCTGAAATGGAGACAGAGTAGGCTGGAGCGGCCACTTCTCTCCCCAAGGCTCTATTTAATATAGCAACATAATTATAACTTCTTAGTCTTGAAAAACACCTAAGAATCAAGCGCCCTGGCAATCAAGTAGAGGAAAACTTAGTAAATAGAATTCTAGTCATATTTCCAAGTCTAACCAACCCTGAATATCTCCTCAACCTCAATATGAGATGTCAACCTGAGAAGCTGTTAACTAAGCCTAGCTCCCGGCTATGAGATCCAAGATGTGAAATGCCAATAATTCTGATAAAAAAAATTTTTTTTAACTTACTTTAATGAAGATCACCTCCCTCAATATTAGTGATTAGCTCTGATAATAAAAGAGAAAACAGGATAAACTGGACCCTAATTACCATAATTATTCTTTCCAGCAGTCTTTAAAGCAGAGCCCAAAGTACAGCCACAACAGGGCTAATTGAGCTAATGAGCTCAAAGCCCTTGATTTTTTAGAAGACCAATTAATTTCCATAATCTCTTACTGAGATTCAAATGAGGGAGAGAATTTGGAAGAAAACAGAAATTATCATCCAAATAACATACCAAGTGAGACAAAGGTAAACAGATCAAGCAATTAAATCAAGATCCACATTGTTTCAGTGGTAAAAACTAAGGAAATAAAAAAGTTCTAATCAACGGCTACATAGCAAAATGGGTCAAGTTGATGCCCAATAATAACGCTGCATAGTGAGAAATTTGATAAAGAGCATTACTGCCAATTTAGCTTAAGAAAACTGCCTATATATGTATCTAACTTTATAAAAACTGATATTCACCAAACAGACACTAGATAAAATTATTTAAACCAGGAAAATATATTCATTAAAGCATAAATGAAAGTTAAACAACTATAGATCCATATTTATTTCTTAAAAGATTCAGTTTGTAATAAAAGAAGCACCATGATCAAACCTTAATGGAACCATTACAACTCTTTCAACTCAATAAAAATTTAGGGCAGGGTAAAGGGCTATATTACAGTCAAACCTGTCAAAGCAGACGGCACAGAGGCCTCAATGCTTAAGAATCAGAGGAAAAACCTTTCTAGACTCATTAACCTATCCTACCAATGAATGTTTTCTGAAAACCCAGTTATTACATTATACTAATGCAATTCTTATATTTCTCTCAAGTAAAAAGAATTAACGTTTTTATCACTTAAATTCTATAAAATGATTATTGTAAAAAAAAATGTTAATGGTATTATCAGTTAACGAGAAACTGACCACCACAGAAGAATATTAAATATTCTACTCCTCATACTTCAATGAATCTGAGACTCGTTGAAGTAGGTGGTTCCACAACAAAAGCCTTACTCTGATGCCACATTTCAGCATGGAGGGGATACTGACTTCTGAGGGTGATGCCAATGGGGCATAAATTCTAGTAAGTTACATCAAACATGAAATTATCTAAGTAAGATAACAAGAATGTGTCAGCTGTGTAAGAACCAGACTTAGACAGAATTTAGCTATCGGATAATGAATAATTTGGCTTATGAAAAGCAGCCCCCCCAAAAAATGCATTCAAGAAAATTTACTCCTAGACTAAAGTTACAGTATAAATCTGGTAAGCTATAACACTTACCACAATAGTTATTAAATAGGGCTGATCCTAAAAAACCCTCCCTAACCCAGTCCTAATGCTTTGAACTTTGTACAACTCTTTCCTACCCAAAATTACCTGGTCTATATCCAATTCCTGCAGATTCTAGTTCTGTTAATAAGTTAATCTGAACGAATGTGTTAATGGTGGCTAATGTTAACCTGTTACTTCCCAGGTCAAATACACATTTTACATAAACCTTCTAGAGCAGCAGTTCTCAACCTGTGGGTTATGTTCAATTTATAACAATGAAAATACATGCTGCATATCAGATATTTACATTACGATTCATAACAGTGGCAAAATTATAGTTATGAAGTAGCAATGAAAATAACTTTATGGTTAGGGGTAACCACAACATGAGGAACTGTATTAAAGGGTCATAGCATTAGGAAGGTTGAGAACCACTATTCTAGAGGCATAATGTTTAACACAAAGGAAGAGTGACAAAGCTGAAAAATTCAAGTACTGAAAACAGGTCAACAGAGTGTGAGAGGGTACTTCAGTAGATTTTAAATCACACATGCAGGGGGGCAGAGCCAAGATGGCAGCATAGCAGCAGCAACATATCGCAGCTCTCGCATAGCTACCCCAAAACACCCATAAAATAGGACTCTAAACCAATCCTAGAACTCCAAAACGCACACAAAGATACTTCCCACTAAAGTCAGCTCAGCTACAAGGAACCATATCAGCACTGCGAATTGAAACCAGCCTGGCCTGAAGCCACAGCTGTGGCCCGGGGGCGCCTGGACGGGAGGAGTGGAGGAGCCTCTCAGGTGAGCGGATTAGCAGCAGCTGCGAGTGGGAATTGTGAAAGGGGGAGATAAGCAGTCCCTCGAAAGGCCTCCAGAGCAGAAAAGCAAAAGGCAGAGGTTTTCCACCCGCCTCGGCGTTGCAGCTTCCAACCCGTGGCCTGCAGGCAGCAGGGGGACTGAGCTATTGTTCTCAGGCCAGTGCTCTCACGTTGAGCGGCCTGGATCTGGATCGCCGTCTTGGGCCTCGGTCTTGGGCCTAGCTATCCAGTCAGCCGGAAGTAAATAGGAAGAGTTCCCAGCCTCTTCCTAAGAGC
>CM053582.1:440965451-441002528 GCA_028627135.1 Pseudochirops cupreus
TCATAAAGTCAACCAGCGGTCAGATTTGAGGTAAAATTAAATGAGATGTACCCATCCAGATTTGCAAATGGATGAGTTTTGTTTACTAGAACAAAAGGAGGTAGTGCCTTTAAAAGAATTCGTTATCATAGCTATAGAGTAAATGGTTTCACAGGAAATACCTGTAGGCTGGGGGCAGGGAAGACACAGTACAGCTGGGGGAAGGGGAGAAACAGAGTTAATGCTTTACAGCTGGGGGGGAGGGAAGGAACAGAGTTAAACCGATTTTATAAACTGATCATACACAAGACGGAAGTTACAACTGTGCCACAAAAATCACCCCAAAATATGTTACAAAGACCATTCAGCACCGCTTCATGATATTGTACTGTGTTATGGGATTTAGTTCAACATGGTAGATGTTTATCTTTGAATTTAAGAATGCAGTAACAGTTGATGCTTCCCAACATCAGTAAAGTTTTTAATGTTTGGCATGTATAAAGTGGTGATAGCTTATATCCCATTGTCATGTACTTTTAAAAGACAGAGTATTGAGCAAAATAAGCCAGCTGGAAGAGGCCAGAGTGCAGTTCCTAGCTGTGAAGAGATTTCTTTAAACCTACATGTAGCTGGTATTTAGTTGTAGAGCAGATACATTAACAATTACCTTGGACACAGGTGGATCTCTGTGTTCTGAAGACCTCCTGACTTCTGGAACTATTGCAAATGGAGTATGCTGGTTGAGATGAAGAGTGGACTTTGAGTTTAAGTGAAAGGGAGTTAGAGTTAAAGCAAGAAAAGAACATTTTATCTCTAGTAATGTGTTTCATTTGGATGTAGCTAAACCCTTGATACTAACTCACTGAACAGAGTGCTGGGCCTGGAATCAGGAAGACTCATTTTCTTGCATTCAAAGCCACTTTCAGACACTTTCTAGCTGTGAGACCCTGGGCAAGTCACTTAACCCTGTTGGCCTCAGTTTCCTCATTTATAGAATGAGCTGGGAAAGGAAATGGTGAACCATTCCAGTAAGAAAACTTCAAATGGGGTCACTAAGAAGACTGAAATGGCTAAATGACTAAACAACAAAAATAAATGTGATATAATACAGAGATCATTTAGTCTTATTGTGTTCTTTGTTTTCTTTTTACATTTGGGAAAAGATAGTTCCCTCTCTTTGAGCTAACCTAATGTCTTTCTAAATAATAGAGTACCAGTTAAAATATAAAGAGTATTTTAGTTGAAGAAGAAAATGTAATTTTCTTACTTGTCAAAAGTGAAGGATTTCCAAAGCTAAACTTCTTAACTTCTTACTTTACATACAGTAGTTTTACCTCTTCTAACTGAAGAGCTTTTCATTAGCAAAAACAGCCATCCAATGGAGAAAGTATAGTTAAAATGTTAGAAAACTTGGATTCAGATTCTGATTTCTTTTCTAAGAAGGACTTGTCTCACCTAGGACCACTTTGTTTTTGTTTACTTTTCTTTTTTAAGCTTTTTGGAGGGCAATTGGAGTTAAGTGACTTGCCCAAGGTCACATGGCTAGTATTTTGTTTACTTCTCAGTACAAAAGAATTTTACATTAACTTTCTTCTGAGATGGAAGATAAGTACTTGCCTGATAAAGAGCTCATTCATTGAAGCCTGGGGAAGGTGAATTAACCTTTTCACAAGAGTCTCTAGGCTATTTTATAACTGTCCATATAGGACTATACCAGCATGGTTGGTGGTAAACTAAGTGAAGATTTGTAAGGAATTTTATATGAGGCCTTAGGCAGAGCCCTCTTCCCATTTCTTACTTTGCCCATTCAAGAGAGAGTAGTAGTAGGGAGACTTAGGAAGGTAGGAAAAGGAAAGAACTTCTACTTCTGTGCACTGGTTGCCTGATGTGCTTGACAAAGGACAAAAGGTGATGATGTACCTTGGAGTCCAACAGAGGTAAATTCACTGATTATTCAGTTAGGTTAAAGGGGGAAAGGTGTGGGCTTAGGAATGGAGAGAGGTTAGGCCTGTCCTCATAGAATGTTTCTCTAGGTAGATGGGCTGTAGGTAATTCAGATTGGCTCCCATATCTTAAATGCACCTTCTCTTTACCTCTTGTCCTTGGAATCTGTATGTACCACTCCTAAAAGGGGCTTTTGTCTGTTTGTGCTTCCTAATTACTTTGCATTGATTGATTCATTTATGTGTCTGTGGTCCTTTTGTTTAAAAGACCAAAAAGGATTAAAAATCCTCATTGTCTGTACTTTGTGAGAGCTTAAGAAATGCTCTTTGAAATGGAGTTGGACTGTACTAGTTAGAACTCCTTTGAAATCTCACTTAGCCTTCCCTACTTTTGGTTATTATTCAGTGGGGTCCTGCCACATTTGGGGTTTTCTTGGCAAAGATACTAGAGTAGTTTGCCCTTTCCTTTTCCAGCTCATTTTACAGATGAGGAAACTGAGGCAAACATTATTAAATGACTTCCCCAGGGTCACAGCTACTAAGTATCTGACCTGAGATTTGAACTCAGGTCTTTCTGCCTCCAGGCCTAATGCTCTATCTAAGGAACCACTTAGTTCCATAATAATGTTATGTAGTAGGGGAAGTAAGGCACACTGGGCCTGGAGCTGTGTAACTTTAGGCATGTCACTAGCCCAGATACTACAACAACTAAGTGACTTTGTGCAATTCAGTTCAATAAACATTTTCTTGTTCCCGGGAGTCAAAACCGAGGACGGCAGTAGGTGAAAAATAAGGTGAGCTGCAAAGTCCAAATCCTGTCATCTCTCTAGGAAGCTTTGGGAGGAGTTCAGTGTTCCATCCTCTCCCCCTTCCTTCTGTTCAGGGGAAGTGTGGCTGGCATCTGAGCTTTCGGGGCTGAGGTAACTGCATGATTTAACACTATGCTAAATAATGTTTTTTGAATGAGTGAGTGATGAGATTTTAAAGGGATCTGCTTATCCTGAGATGGGAGTCTTTGAGTCAAATAACTAGGCAGAGCTGCTGGTGGAAAGAGGTGCCTTAGTTTCCATACCTGTGAAATGGGGATAATAGTAGCACCTATCCCTCAGGGTTGTTTTGAGAATCAAATGAGATAATATTTTTACAGCACAGCCTATAATAGGTGCTATATAAATTCTAGGCATTATTATTCATACCTTACATAAGAACTTGTAGGATTGTGGATATAGAGCTGGAGAGTATAGTTTGTCTAGTCCATAGCTCTCATTTCATGCATTAGAAGTGCTTTAAAAATAACCTTCACTCATGATGCTTTTTGATCCCTTGTATTTGCTTTTAATAATTTTCTCTTTCCACATTGTAATTTATTAGTTCTTGCTTCCATCAGTATGATTGCCAGTAACCCCTACTCCCTCCTTCTAATCTGTTTCTAATGTACTATGGGTTTGGAAGCCACCTACCTAAGCTTAGAATGCTTATGCACAAAGTAATGATGCATGGATTGAATGTGAGTCTGAGAGATTTTGTATGAGATTTATAATCCTGAGGTGTAGTTCTTATCTTTACCAATGACTTTCTAGGTGAATTGTCCTTGTCTGTGAAATGGAGCCAATGACATTCCCATAAATCTTGGAACTGAGAGGAACCTTGAGATTTCTGGTTTAAGCCTCTTATCTTTAGGGCAGGTAAAATCTCTGTGTTACTAGTGATGTAGCTGAGGCCTAGAGATGTTATGGTTTATAACTTATAAGTAGTAGTTTTAATCTCAGGTTCTGAATAGCAACCTTCAGGGAAAAGGCAGCGTGCTACCTTCTCTACCACTTATGTTGGGGGGAAGGATGCTGTGTTGGGGGTGGAGTGGGTGAGTGGAGATGGGGGTGGATGAGTAGAAATGGGGATGGATAAAAAAATCAAAGGAACGTGGTTCTTTGGGGCAAAGCCTCGAGTCCCAGGCCCTGGATGGAGTCAGGTATCCAATGTGGGGAAGGTGGAGTGGAATTTTGTGGAATTTTTAATTGAGTTAAGAGGAATACAGGTGTTGGGGTTACAAGTCAAGGGAGATATATACCTGAGATATTGGTTGTGAATTATGGTTCAGGCCTGGTGCTTACTCATGGTGGGGAGAGAGGATAGGGAAGATTGGTAGCTCCTTAATATAAAAATTCCTTCTGGCTGGCTGGAAAAGGAGCTTTGGGATACTAATGTTGTCCTTACTTGGGTGACTCATGGGTTTTATAACCTTCCTGGTTTCATTATGGCTTCATTATGTAGGGAATCAGAAAGGCTACTGTGTTTCTTACAGTGGTAGAGAACAGGTATCATCTGCATCTTTGTCCTCATCATGAGTCATGCTCCATTTTCCACCTTTGCTTCAGTTTCATTTCTCAATTTAGATTGTCAGCATCTAAACTGCAATTTGTAGTCTCAAGAGAATTGCTTAGATCAACTAGAACAGTCCTTAATTTCAAGACCTTAGATAAAATGAACCAGTACTTAAAGGTAGCATCCCATTTTAGTGGCGTTGATTTGATGGGAAAAATTATGCTCATGTTCCTGAATGAACAGAATCACAAACATTTGCCAAAGTTTATTAAGTTCCTACTATTTGTAAGTGACTCTGCTTGGTGTTGGCAAAACAAGGGCAAAAACTAAACAGTTCTTGCCATCAAGGAGCTTATGTTCGAGGGAGAGAGGGAAACATGAGGAGACTTGCAACTCTGTTATTTATTTTATTTTTAAAATATTTTGATAACTCTTAAAATATGACTGTATACAGACTAGTAAATGCAAACTAATTTCTGATTTCAAGAAAGTACTAAAGATGGGTGGGATAATAATAAAGATGGTGGGATAATCAGGAAAGTCTTTCCTGCTGGAGGTAGAACCTGAGTTGAACCTTGAAGGGAGTATTGAGAGCCATGGAAGGGGATCCATTGCAAGGGATGGAGGTTAGTTTGTAGAAGGCATAGAGAGACCCAGGATTTGGGGTGTTGAGTTCATATAATAGCTGGTAATAGTTTGGCTAGAAGGCAAAGTATATGAAAAGGAGTAGTGTGAAATAAGTCTGGGAGTAGGTAAGTGCCAGACTATGGAGGTCTTTAAACTTTAGACCGAGGATTTTGATTTTATTCCAGAAGGAATAAGATATCAGTGATAAATTTTGAGCAGGAGAGTGACATAGTCAAATATGAGTTTTAAGAATATTAATTTGGTAGTATTGTAGATGATGGATTGGAGAGGGGAGAGACCAATTAAGAGGCTATTGTAATAATTGATTTAGGTTTCTTGGGATCTTTCCACTTGTCTTTATCATGACATCTGCTAAATGTGATTAGGCAGCTAGGTAGTACAGTGGATGAAGAGGAGGACCTTGGGTTAGGAAGTTGTTGTTGTGACTCAGTCATGTCCAACTCTTCATGACTCCATTAGCAATTTTCTTAGTAAAGCTATTGGAGTGGTTTGCCCATTCCTTCTCCAGCTCATTTTACAGATGAGGAAACTGAGACAAGTAGGGTAAAATTACTTGCCCACCGTCAGACAACTAGTAAATATCAGAGGCTGGATTCAAACCTGGGAAGAGGAGCCTTCCTGACTTCAGGCCTAGTGCTTTGTCCACTGTACCACCTAGCTGCCCTGTATTAGAAAGACCTAAGTTCAGATGTGTCTTCAACCATATACTGTCTGTGTGACCTTGAGCCAAGTCACTTAACTTCTGCTAGTTTCAGTTTCCTCATCTATAAAATTGGGATAATAATGGCACTTACCTCTTAGGATGGTTATGAACATAAAATAATATTTATGAATTGCTTTGTAAACTTTAAAGCTCTGTATAAATGCTAATTGTTAAGGCAAGTGAACAAGGATTTATTCAGTGCCTGTGTCAGGCACTGTGTTAAGTGCTAGGGATACAAAGAAAGGAAGAAGACAGTTCCTTGCCCTCAAAGAGCTCACAGTCTAATGGGGGAGATATCATGCAAAGAATTGTGTACAGAGGAGATATATCCAGGACAAATCAGAGATAAATTCAGAGTGAAGATAATGAGATTAAGAAAGACTAGGAAAGGCTTTTTGCAGAAGGTGGAACTTTAGCTGATTCTTCTAGGAATCTGAAGAAGCTAAGAAGTGGAGATATAAGGTGGGAATTCCAGGTATGGAGCACAGCCATTGAAAATGCCTGTATGTGAAAGATAGAGAGTCTTGTTTAAGGAACAGCAAGGAAGCCAGTGACCTTAGATTGAGAAGAGCATGTGTGGGGAAGTAACATACATGATTTGTGAGGAAACATTTATTAAATGCCTATACTGTGTAGGGTGTGTGTGTGTGTGTGTGTGTGTGTGTGTGTGTGTGTGTGTTTGTGTGTGTATAAAAGAGAGAGAGAGAAAGAGAGAGATCTGCATCTGAACATGACAGCTGAGTGGAGGAAGGACTGAAGTGTGGAGAGACTTGTGGCAGGGAGACCAGCTAGCAACTTCTTACAGTAGTCTGTAAGACTATAGCAGGATGGTGGCAGTCTCAGGAATAAAGGAGATATAGATGAGAGATGTTACAAAGACAACAGGCCTGGCCAACAAATTGGATAGAAGAGGGTGAGAGAAGATAAAAGCAGAGGATGCTATCTGGGGGATGGAGAAGATGGTGGTACTCTTAGCAATAACATGGAAGTCAGGAAGAGAGGAAGGTTTAGGGCAAATGATACGGTTTTGGACACTTCCAGTCTATGCAGTTCTATCTGAGGAACATATAGTTGGAGAGGCAGGATTGGAAGTCAGGAAAGAAGTTTGGCAAATGGATTTGAGAATCAGTAGAGATGATAATTGAAAACTTAGGAACTCATGAGATCACCAGGTGAAATGGTATAGAAAGAGAAGAGAAAAGGGCCCAGGAGAGAGCCTTGGTGGGGAAGGAGGAACCTCCCGATTACTGGTATGACTTGGATGAAGATCCAGTAAGGAGACGAAGAGGGAATAATCAGACAGGTAGAAACAGGAAAGAACGGCCTCATGAAAACCTAGAGAGAAGAAAGTATCCAGGAGAAGAGGGTGATAGCATCAAAGCATGGGAAGGTAGGAAGGACTTTTAAAGCTGCTGCTGCTGTTAATTGAACTTAGGGCATCCAGGTCATCTCAGCATTCTTTTTATGGGGGTGATAGGCATGCATGTAGAATAGACTTGCTTTAATTCAATTCAAAAGACATTCTTTAAATGTCTTATGTGCAAGGCACTATACCATCCATGCTTTGGGGGCAATGACAAAGAGGTAGTCACTTCTCCTTAGGAGTAAATGTTCTAGAAGGGGGATGCTACACTCAAGAGTAAAATACAAGGTAACTGCCAGGCAGGCTGACCTCCCTACCAAAATGTTCCTCCTTTTCACCTCTGTTCAGGACTCTGAAAAATCTCTACAGCTGCTTTGTATATGAAGTCTTTCCTGAAGTACCCCTGGGGATTCCCTGCCCTTGCCCCCCATGACTTCTCTGTAAATTACTTTGTATTTATGGGCCTGCCTATCATTTTGGTTTTTTTCTGATATATTGTGAAGCATTTTTGACTTTGTATCCCCAGCACTTGTGTCCTTGCTGGATACAGGAGAGGTGATTAGTAGAATACCTTTTGGTTGATTGATCAGAGAAAGACTTCTTGGTGAAGGTGACACCTGAACTAAGCTTTGAAGGAAGAGAAGGATTTTGAGTGGGGATTTCAGTCATTTGTTAACATTTTAAAAAACTCTCATTACCATGGTGATATAGCTAAGTTATTTTCAGGGATAAGAGAACATTTTTTGGGTATGGTGTTGCTTCATGAGGAAAAGTTTTATTAATTTAGAAGTTTGCCTTTCTGTTCTCTTTTTGAAGTTTTATAGGTAAGGTGATGGTATCAGAGAGGTTATGCTTGACCGTTTAGTTCAAATATTGTGCTTACATAAAAATACCCCTTACAGAATTAACCGCCCTTGTAGAGTAGTGGGAAAGGACACTTAATCAAGTAATTGTTTCAGTCTCTTCTGCTATTTTTGATATGTACCTATGGTTCAATCAACTCCTTCCCCCCCCCCCTCCAAAAACCAACCAAACATTTTGGGGGCACAAGATTTGATGTTATTCAAAATTTTATATCTCAAGCTAAGAGGATTTCGAACAATAAAGATATTATAGGATAATCACTTTGATCTAGAAAGGTGACCTTAGCTCTGTCCTCTCATTTTATAGATGAGGAAACTGAGGCCCAGGGCCACATAAGTACTCAGTTGCAAGAGTGAGGATTAAAATAGAAATCTTGGCTTAGTGTGCCAAATTCAAGGTTCTTTCCACTGTACCATGCTGCATTCCGCCAAATATGACTAAATGTGAAACACAAGAAAGTATATTTTCTAGGATGGTACTAAGAAAATGGTTTTTTGTTGTGAACAAACTCAATAAGAAATACAACTGGGATCCCCAAAAGATGTTCAAATGATGTCAAGCTTACCTTTATTTGCTCTGAAATGTTCCTTTTTTTTTTTTTGGTATTTGTTTATTAATAGCTTTCAGACTTATTTTGCTTGGTGTTTCTAAGAGCAACGAGTAGAAGTTGCAAAAAAGTAAATTTAGGCTTCATATAAGAACTGTCTAAAAATCATTAAATATTTATTAAGTACTTACTGTGTGCTCGGTACTGTGTTAAACACTGAGGATACAAATACAAAAAAAACATAGTACCTGCCCTTAAGGAGTTTACATTCTGTTGGGAGAAGGCAACATAAAAAAGGAGCTGTTGGGGCGGGGGTGGTTAGGGAAAGTACCCAGTGTACCGAGAACTGTGCTCCCGCCTTAAACGAAGATTTTAGAGTTCATGACTCCATCCTCCAATCAGAAGGTAGTGATAGGTGGAGTCCGGAAGGCTTGTGGGATCTTGCAATATGAAGAGTTCCCAAGAATGTGCTTCCTTTGAGCTTAGTGGAAAAGTCAGAGTAGTCCTAAAGTGGCACAGTCTCTGGAAATACTGGGTTGCTGCTTGAAGAGTTTCAAGCACAGGTTAGATTGAAAAGCCTCTGAATTTTATGAAGAAATTAGGACAACATTCCAGGCAGCTCTAGTACTCAGACAGGTTATCAGTAAATGTATTGTTTTTAATTAATAGCGTGATATTGGATTGGGTGCTGTGCTTGTGGTCAGGAGAACATAGCTGCAGACCCTATCTTGGGCAGGTTACTAGCTGTATGATCTTCAGCAAATCACTGAATCTTTCTGTGCCTCAGTTTCCTTATTTGTAAAGTTTGTAAAATGAGCTGATTAAACTCCTTCACCTCAGAAGGCTCTTCTAGCTGTGAATCTGTGATCCTCTGATCTGACACCTTGGTGAACTGTCTTTTCCTAATCCTGAATAGAGAGAAGCAAAAGAAATATACCAACTTGAAAATTATAGCGATTGACTGTTAATTCTATTTCTGAATTACTATGTTTATCTTGGGCAATTTGTTATTCTCTGAAATAGTTTTGTGTAGTCTCACATTTTTGCTTGTTTAAAAATTGCTATTGAATGGGGTATAGAAATATATCTTGCCTTACAAGAAAGTAAGGGGGATGTAAGAGAGGGCAGATTGGAGAAAGGGGTATTCAGTATGCTTGCCATCTTGGGGGCGGGTAGGAGAGAGATGGGGAGAGAGTTTGTTAACTCACAATCTTATGGAAATGAATGTTGAAAACTAAAAATAAATAAATTTAAAAATAAAAAAGTCAGAGGACATTGAAAAGAATTGCAAAAGACAAAAAATTGCTGTTGAAATTTTTAGAGATGGTTTTAAAAAGTTTTAATTTAAAAACTTTCCTGTTCAAATGAGGGTTTCTGCCACTAGTTTAGCAAATGTTCCCTGGATGCTTGGCAGGGACTCCTTAGGCTGCTTATGTGAAGCCAATAGTTTTCTTCATTGCCATCTCTGTCCAGATTTGCTTTGGCAGTAACCAAAATGTGGGTGGAAGGTTCTTTGAGGGGTTCTGTTTAAGCCAGAGAACTTCTATGTATAATTTCAGTGGGTCATTGTAATATAATATATGTGGGAACATCTGCCTGCCATTTTTAGATGCCAAGTTACAGATTAATAAATTTAAAATGAAAATTTTAAATTCAAAAATTACTTGATCAAATGATGGAATTTACCTTCATATTGTATAATGATAAAATAGTTAATTCTGTCCACATTTGGTGCCAAGAACAGATGTACTTCTTTTTAAAAAACAAGCAAAGTCAAAATCATATAATTTATAATCCTATTAACATTTTCTGGATATTTTCTTTCAGATAAAAAAAATGGTTTTGCATTGTATAAAAAAGATATAGTTAGGGTGCCCCCATCATTTTAAAAATCAAAGAATCATGGGGATTACAAAAGAAAGAGGGATGTCATTCTTGCCATGAGTAAGTTAGTAGGTAGCTGAGATTTGAAAATGAAAACTATGTAAGAAACATGCTAACCTGAGTATAAATGAGTGTAGTGCAAACTGATTATGTAAAGGTTGAAGAAATGAAGATTCAAGTGATAGGGTAGAGTAGGATTAATTAGGAAGTCTGAAAACTTTTTTCATCCTGGATTTCAAAGTAAAGAAATTTTATGGACTTTTAAATCATGTTCTAACAGAGGAAACTTTTTAGGGGAGTGGGATTGTGTCAAGTTTATATGGCTGGCATCAGATCTTATGAAACAAATGGTTATGCTGTTGGTTCCTCTTTTAAGTTGGTCGTTTTGAATCAAGACAGGTTATAGGCCCCATCAGGTGATGACTTCTTCAAAGTAATAGGACCATAGATTTAGAGTTGGAAGGGACCTTAAAAATTATCTAGTCCAATCCCCTTATTTTTATAGATTAGGAAACAAGCCAGCATAGACAATGTGTCTTACCCAGTGTCATACTGGTAGTCAATTTCACAATGGGAATTTGAACCCAGGTCCTGTGACTCCAAATACCATACTTTCCTCTCTGAACCATGATATTGTTTTGTAGCTCAGAACCTTATTAAGAGGGAAAAAATGATTTAGAATAGAATCACTACACTGGCCCTAGAATCAGGAGGACCTGAGTTCAAATCCATCCTCAAACACTTGATACACTTACTAGACATGTGACCTTGGGCAAGTCACTTAACCCCAATTGCCCTACCTTCCCCCTTCCAAAAAAAAAAGAATAGAATCACCATATGCTTGCATTGCTTAGTGGAAAGAGCAGTCGACTTGGCATTTAAGTGTCCTCATACTATCTGTTTGAGTTTGGAGAGATCACTTTTCCTTTTTGACCCCCAGGTCCTCCTGCTTTAAAAGGGGACAATAAAACTTGCACTATTTAATTCTCAGGGTTGTTGGGAGGAATTGTTGGATTGTTATTATAAGGAGGCTAATGGAGTGGTCTGAGGTCTACTATGCTCCCTAAGGGTAAAACCTTAAAATAGGTCACAGTGTGGTCTTCAGATTACACATGTTCTGTGTTTGTCTCTCCCTCCACTTTTCACACTACTAGGTCTGAGTTTCTGGAGACAGAGCCCCCATCACGTGTTTACATTCTAACTCTCAGGGTTGTAGGGACAGCCCTATGGAGCTTGCACATACTTCCTCCACTCATCAGAGCCTTCATCTGGAGTTTTCTATCTACACAATCTGCCACTCACCATAATGACACTTTTAGATCTTAAACATAACCTTTTACTTTATAAATAAATAAAGGCAAAATAAAAAATATGGATACCGATATGTTAAAGCAAATACATAATAAAATATATCACCACACATACAAGCCTAGATCACACTCTCCCAGCAGATGCGCTCAGAAGCTCTGGTGAGGAGTGAGCAAATACTTAGATAGGAAGGAACCTGGCTTGGAAAAATGAAAAAGGAAGACTTAGGTGTAGAGCAACTCACAACTCTCGACTTCAGGCTTCAATGTTTCTGGTCTTTTCTAGAACATCTGTGCCACACAAAACTGCTTCTCTCTGCCCTGCGAGGCTGACAATTCCATGCCCTGTGAGTCTAGCCTACAGATATGGAGGGCTGTGATGTGGCATTGGCAGTGGACTTCAGGTCTAGGGAGGATCACAGGGGGTATAACTTTCTTTCCCCTTCACTTCATGCCAGTCACCATTATTACCCAACCCTCCTTATGCTTTTTTGTACTAGGTCTTATACAGATGGAATTCAATGAACCCTGACCTTAAGGAGCATACTAAGAGAGACAACTTGATTGTGTATAGATAATATGCAATCATTTTCTAGCCAGGGCTGGGGAATCTGCTGCCCAAGGCCACATGTGCCTCTCTAGGTCCTCAAGTGTGGCCCTTTGACTGAGTTCAAACTTCACCTAACAGTCCCCTTAATAAAAGGATTTGTTCTGTAAAACTTGGACTCAGTCAAAAGGCTGCACCCAAAGACCTAGAAGGCCATATATGGCCTCGAGGCCTCAGGTTCCCCAGCCTTGCATCTAGGCACACTTTTATAAAGCTGGCTGTTCACTTAAATGTAAACCTGCAGCATTGGGCATCCCTAGAAGGATAACACAGAAAAGAAAAGAACAGTGAGGTGAGAAATGATTCCTGGCTTTGCCCTTGATTCTTTGGTGGTTTTCAGATGGTTATAGCAGCTCGAGTGGTTGCACAAGGGCAATAAGGACCCTAACTGTAGTCTCAGAGTAAATGACAGTGAGTGTCACAATACTGAGCTTCTGTTTTAGGGTGCTAAAGGAAAGCTGACAGCAAGTCAAGTCAGCAGGCATTTGTCAAGTGGTGCCAGGCACTGTACTAACTGCTTTCTGGAGATGCAAAGAAAGATAAAATGAGTTCATGCCCTCAAGGTGTTCACATTTTATGGAGGAGAAAATAAGCAGTTAACTTTGTACGTATTTATACAAAATAAACTGAAAGTAATCTCAGAGAGAAGGCACTAACTTCGAAGTGTGTGGAGGGACCTTAAAAGGGCTTTTGCAGAAGGATTTGACCTGAGACTTGGAAGAAGCCAGGAGACCAAGATGAGGATGGAGAACATTCCAGGCATGGAGGACAACCAGTGAAAAGGCACGCAGTTGGGAGATGGGGTGTCATATGTGATGAACAGCAAGGGGCCAGTGTCACTGCATGGCGTAGTGGAAAGAAGAGTGCCCTGAGAGTCAAGAGATCTAGGTTTTTTGATGTCAGCAGACCTTGCATATACGGCCTTTTCTGAAACTTAGTAGTTATGTGATCTTGGGCAAATCACTTAGTATTGTAGCTTTGTTTCTTCATTTGTAAAATGGGGTTGATAATAATTGCATAGATGTGAAGGAAACCATTTTATAAACCTCAATGTACTGTATAAATTAAAGCAACTAGCTTTGTTTGAACCATCTTTAATATAAGCTGGTGGGGGGTAGGCTAGTAAAGAAAGAATGATTGTAGAACTTCACCAGTAGATGAATTGCTCAAGAATAGTGAAGTCTCATCTCTTTGCCTGAGACTTTGAGACTGTCATAAATCACTTTAAAGTCTTATGTCATAGTCTTCTTTTCAGTTTATTTTTTTTTTAAATTCTCTTTTCTGGTTGATAAACACGGGGGTTTTCCTTTCAGATTTTATGATTTGATAGGCTGTGAACCTCTGAGCCCAGATTCACTTGTATCCCTTGATTGGGATATTACATTACACTTAAAACTGAAACAAACTCTATACTGAAGGCTGCTCACTCTCCAGTGTAGATTGTAAATTCTGCTATATATATTCTTCCAAATGTAATGCAGTTATTCATATTTTTTCAGAATGGTTTCTCCCCACCCACAAATGTGGATAGGAAATTTGTTGCATCCACTGTAGTCTTACTTCCTGCCCTCGACACTAGGTTAGGTCTCCAGAGGATGACTGGCTTCTTTTCCCCGAAGATTTTTTTTTTTAAATCATGGGTTAATAACATTGTGAGCTTGGGTTTTTAATAGTATTTCTCTTGCACCCCCTCTGGTGTATATTACCTCTCCCACCCGCCCATTGATAATCAATTAGTCAGACTTAATTTAGACTTTGTACAAAGAGGTGATTGGGTAAGGTGGCATCTTAAGAATCGTTGGTGTAATACTAATCTTCTCTCCCCTCTATTACGTGCCACCCCCCCCCCCCCCAAACAAACAACCCAAGAGTTTTTCATGGGCACAGGTAAAGATCCTTGCACACCTGGCTCGGTTTAGAGAGCCCATGGGGCAAAGGGGTAACTTAACTGTTTCTAGCTGCTTGCAGTTCTTTTCTACCTTTGTGGGGAGCTCATGAGGTTTCCCTGAAGTGTAGCCCTTTCCTGGTTCTAGGATATGGCTGTTGACACTGATGGGATGGAGACTAAAGAGAGATTTCGTTCTTCCTCTCCTCTTCCTCTTCCCCTCCTCCCTTCTCTCCCCCTTCCCCTCCTCCTTCCCTTCCTCCGAAAAAAGCTCCCAGAGTTTGACTCTCTTGCTACCATAATTCTTTTTCTTATATAAATGCAGTGTCCCAAAGGTGTCATATTCTTTCAACCAATCCCAATTAATTTCCTGTCTGTCATTATATGATTTTATTCGGTGGCTCAAAAGGGCTTCATTCAGACTTAAATTGATTAAGGACTTGGCTAGAACTTGGTTTGTGTTTGATTCAAGAAAGGCATCTATAGAGTCTTGTTTGCGCCTTTGTTTCTTTGTCTAAGTCAGGGGGTGTGTTCTTACCTGACAAAGATATGGAGAAGGTATAGAGCATCTTGATAGTTATATTAATTGGGGAGAGATAAGAAAATTGTAAAAATTATAATTTAGTGAATTTAGTATATTAGTATCAACTTAATAGTAGAACCAGTTTTATTGGCAGAATCTATTATGTTAAAAGTGCAGTCATGCACAACATTCACATTTTTAACTTTTGAGACTTAAAGCATTCATGTGATTGTATTAGTAACCTCATTTTCACTTTTGCTTTGGCAACTGTGCTATGGCTAGTAGAAAAAAAATGAGAGGTGAGATGCATGCAGACTGGTATCCTACTGGGCACTTCAGAGGTCTTGTTCATCGTAACATTGTAAAGAGGTCTCCCTGCGTTCATTGCATATTTTCATTATTTGCCTTTAAAACTCAAGTTTTGTGTTGCAGTTATGTCCACAAAACGTAATGCAAGTCCTATGGGCTCCAAGCCCTAACTTCCTGTGAGAATGTTTACAGTACTTGTAGGCTGCAAGTTTGGTGTTAACTAGTCATTATATCTACAAAAAGGAGTGGAATATTCATAAGTGTTGTGAATCTGATCTAGAAAGTGCTAACAGAACCTTTCAAGTACAGATGAGGGAATTGAAAAAATGGAAAAGCCGCTAAGTTTGTGGGTAAATGAGATGATGATGTGGTTGAGAAGCACCTCCCCTCCCCCAGTTCTGACGTAGGACCAGGGGCCAGGGACTGAGGCATGTGCTGTCATGGGGTACAGTTAAATCACAGAGCCAAGATGAGAGGTTAGAGATGGCAGGTTGCCCCTTTCCCGTTTTTTGCCTCAGGGTTCTTCTGATACTGCCAGCCCTGCCCCCTCCCAGTCCAATCAGGAGTTGCTTCTTCTCTCTATGCATTTTATGGGTAATTTCATGGTTACTGTGTTTGGAAAAGTACATATTATCAGAATTAATGTTTTGTTATAAAGAATTATGTGCAGAAAAGTGTATTTTTAGCAATCTCTAGTGAAAGATTATACATTTTGGTGGTTGTAGGAACCTAACCCACCCTCCATTTCCCTCTAGGTTCAGTGTATCAACTTTCATGTTTTTTTCAGCTTTTCGAGCTGTTTTCTAGGAACCCTTACCCCATGAAATTTGGGGATTGATTGTGTACTAAGTAAAACCTCACCAACCTTACTTAACTAATGTGGGAGACCATTCTGAATTAGAAATTGGATCATCTTCGTTTGGAAGAAATGTAGCTTTATCACTTTCAACTGCAAATTAAAACAGCTCGGTGGTTCTCCCTCATACTTACCAGATTGGAAAAGATGATAAAAAAGAAAGTGGTAATTATTGGAGGGGAACAGAGGACAGGTGGAATCTGTTGTATGATAGACACTGTTGGTGGAACTGTATGAATTGGTCTAACCATTCAGAAAACATTTTGGAATTACGCACTCAAAGTCGTGAAACGGAGCCCAAAAGTTTAGCCACATCATTACTAGGCATATACCCTAACCAGAGCAAAGCAAGAGGGTGTACAGTTGAAAATTGATTTTAATTCTATTTCTGAGGCTTAGTCAAGCTGGATTTAATATCCCCTTTCCCTGTTCTTCCTCCTGGTAAACTTCATTCACCACCTACATCCCAGTGAAACTTGCCTGAAGGTCAGGCTTTGTCTTGTAGTTACCTCCACCTTTGGAACTCCACCCACCACCCACTTTCCCCAGGAAACTGGATTCCTTAACCTCAGATCTCTACTCCCATCACCTGAGAACCTTTGTCGTGGGATGGAATCTTGGTCTTGATGGTTAAAGGGGGATTTTAGAATGGGAGATCCCGATGATGTCATCTCAGTTCAGACTGTCATCAGTGGCCAATCAGAAGACACATGTACCTAGCATGACATTTTGCGCTGTCATCTTGTCAATTGTTATAAAATACTTGTCATCCCTCACTTGGGGTCTCTGGCGTTATTGAGGTAACCACTGAGCCCCTTTGTTAGATTTGTACTCTGCTAATAAACTGATAATGCTCAGAACTTTGTGCCTCAATTTACCTTAATTTCAGGTGCAACAAGAATACAGTTGAAACTGTGGAACTCTGTCACCTCTTTAATTATAGAAGCTAGGCCCCTCTTAGTGTTGCCAGTGTCGGGATGCTGGCTCATATTGAGCTCAAAGTCCATTAAAATCCCCCCATCTTTTTTAGACACCCTTCTTTCTAGCCATGCCTCTCCCTTACCCTGTACTTGACTTTTTTTTTTAACCCAAGTGTGAGACTTTACATTCATCCCTGTTTAATTTCATCTTATCCCATTCAGACCAGCACTTTAGCTTGCCAAAATCTTTTTGGAGCCTGATTTTGCCATCCATTGTGTTAGCAACTGTTCTCAGCTTTGTGTCATTTGCAGATTTGATGTCTTTGTCCAAGTTACTAATAAAAATATTACCTCTGGACAGAGCCAAGCATAAAATCCCTGGGACACTGCACTACAGACACAGTGCCAGATTGAAATTGAGCCATTAATTCTTGAATTTGACTGTTTTGCCAATTGTGAAACCATCTGATTTCATTATTATCTCAGCCAGCTTTATAGTCTGAGACCCCCTCGGAGTCCCTGAGACCCTTTCATGCAGTCCATAAGGTCAAAACTATTTTCATAATAATACTAAGATGTCACTTGCCTACTAAAATAATCCTCTCTTCTCCATATTTGTATGAGACTGGATATTATTAATTTATTTCAAGGAAAGCAAAATTGCAACATATTGAATGCAGAATCAGATATGAGAATCTGGCTTCTACTAAGCCAGACATTAAAGATGACAATTTGATCACTCATATTTTGGAAATATAGTTATTTTTCATAAATATATGTTATTTATCTTAACATAGTAGATTTGTAAAATGAATTAATAAACATTAAAATTAAAAATTAAAAAATCTATCCATTTTAATTTCTAATATTGATAGAGCTGGAATGTGCTGCTAAATGATTAACAGCTAACTAAAAAAAAAAACAACCTCAAAATCTCCAGAAAGAATTTTAAGTTTAATATGTGTTATTAATTTTTTCTTAAGTCTATATCGCATGTGACCTTGAGGTGGCTGGTTCTCCACCATTCGTCTAGATAATAATCGAAACAACAATTCAAGCCCCCAGGCAGCTCAGTGCAGCTGGCAGAAGCAAACCCCTGGATATAAGTGACATCATCAGAAGCTCTTTGGGTTCTAAAGTAATTTTTAAGATGTAAAAGGATCTTGAGACAAAATAAGTTTTAGAACTGCTGATCTAGTTCATTCCATCATTGGCAAAAGAATAGTATATGATAATTTATGAAGTGCTTTGCTAAACTCTAGTTAAATTCTATCTACTGCCTGTCCTGTTCTACCACTGTCTCTCCTATTATAATATTGTTGAAAGGAGCTGTTGGTTTTTGGGTTGATGGGGAGAAAGGGGAGTAGAGTATCTTAATGTACATCATTAGATTACATAGTCAAAATAAATTTTACACTGGAAGAATAGACAGAAGGAAAAATAGCTGTAAGTGAGCACTAACCTTTTGAACTTAACCTAATGAGATGAAATTTATAGGAGTACCACTTTCTTTGTGATAATAGCTGACGTTTGATGTAGTCAAAGCACTTTACCAACGTAATCTCATTTGAACCTCAGAATAACGGGGTATTTAGACACTAAAGTAATTGTTGCCATCTTAGAGGCTCATGCCCCATGGGTCCTCTAGATTTATGCTGCTGTAAAAGCGTCGGGATGGTTTAGCCACTGCTTTGTCTGAGTCCCATCCTAAGGTGTGCAGAACTTTATCCATTAGGTGTCAAATTCAAGTAAAATGGGGGCCATCAAACCATACATGAAGATTCCTGCAGCTATATATTTGACTTAGAAAACTACATATTAGCATTATGTTCTATTATATTTATTTATTTATTTTTGTTAAATATTTCACAATTATATTTTTATTCGGTTCTGGTTGTACTCAGGAGTACAACCCTAGTGTTTTATCTCTGTGCCTTAGGGCCTGCAGTTTTTTGGCAGTAGCCATGCATGAAACCATTTACTGAGGCATGGAGGGTTTATCATCTTCCTTCATGGTAGGGACTGTTTTGTTTCTTTTTTCTTCTCAGTCCAGGGTCTAGCAGAGTGCCTGCTGTATACTAGGCACTTAGTGCTTGCTGAATTGAATTAAGTAAAGCCCATTGGGGATCCTTGGTAGGTGTGTAAAAGAGAAAACATCAAAGTCATTTCTAACAGTTATTCCTTTGAAGCTTTTGTCCCTTTCCTCTTGCTTGGATTGAAGAAGTTGCTACTCTCTTTATATTCCCCTTTCTGCTAATTGTATACTTCTGTAGTAAGGAAGATCATTGACCAGATGTTAAAGGTAGCTTAATCCAAATGCCTGTTAGGTAATCCTTCAATTCATGTCCTTGTCTCAGGACTTGTCTCAGTTGTGGAAAAACTTTGGACCTATCAGAGACTCTACTTACTATGCTATACTTCCTCTTCCTGTTTGCTGATTGTATATAAGATGCCTTGCTGCAGTGAGAAGAATGGAAGTGCTCAGTAGAGAGAGTGGTTTCCCTTAGTTGACCTCAACTGCCTGGGGCTCTGAGCAAATCTTACCTGTTGAAATAAATTAGTGGTTTTTATTCTAAAAGCTCATAAGCAGGCATGTCCTATTGTCATCAATATTTTGCATGTAGTATTTGAACACTTTTTTCAGTGTTATTAAATCAGTAATTAAGGCCTATTGGTTTTATATGTGTGTATGTATATATGTATGTGTGTTTTTCTATAAGATGTATAGGTTATATAGACCTTTATAAGGTCTATACATGACAGGGTTCTCTGTCAGGGTACCCTAACTTAACTGCAGGGGCAGCGAGTTACTTACCTCACTCGAGAAGGCACTAGCACATTTTCAAGAACAGAAGAGTCACAGCTTGGAGGTGCAAGCAGAGAAAGTTTATTGAGTCTTCTCCATGGGGAAGCCTTACTGCCAGATCTTAAGGCAGACTTCAGTCCTGCCTCCCCAGTTTGAGTCTTATCTAGCCCAGACCCGTGTTTGTCATAAGTGACAAACAACAGAGCCCAGCTGCCTAGAACAGGATGAAACAAAAATGGGAGAGGGAAGGTGAAGTCACAAGGGCATGAAGACCTCAGGGTGTGGAGACACTATCTGGAACATCTGGTATGTGATCCAGCTAATTCCAGGGCCTCAGATACACCCTGTGCCTCCAACATAACCGCCTGCAGCCTGCATATTTTTCCTAACCCTCTCATGTACAGATTATATTTAGTCTCATTCGATCATTAATTTAGAACTGGAAAGAGTTAATGTTTATCTCAGATAAGCCCCTCTTTTTACATATATGGGAATTGAGTTGAGAGAGGTTAAATGCTTGTTCAAGATCACACAGGAAGTAATTAATACAGCTGGGATTTGAACCCAGGTCCTATTGACTCCCCAATTAGTGCTTTCCCCTTATGTTAAGCCAAGATGTAAGAAATCTCTTTAATCAGTATTTTCAAATTGTTGTTGCTGTTCATTTATTTTAGTCGTGTCCAACTCTTCATGATCCCATTTGGGGTTTTCACTGCAGTGGTTTGTCGTGTTCATTTTACAGATGGGGAGATGGAGGCAAACAGGGTTAATGAGTATTTTGGCCAGGATCACACCACTAGTAAGTGTCAGAATCTGGATCTGAAGGTCAAGACTTCCTTACTCCAGTCCCAGTGCTCTGTCCACTGTGCAACCTAGCTGCTTGATATATTTTGAAGTAGAGTAGAATTTAGTACTTTTTTAAAAAGCTCATTGTTACTGATCTGACAATTAACAGCTTACAAACTTTGGTGGGTTTTTTTTTTTTATGTGGGCTGAATATGAGCCCACTTCATAGTAAGGTGAATTTGATTCATCTTCCTTATGCATATGTGCTTAAGCCATTTCTTAGATTTTGTGCTTCTGAGCTGAAATTAAATTTAAATGGAGATGTTCAATATCCTACCCAGATGGATGTTGCGGCCGGAATGTTCATATAGATACACTTTTTTTTTTCTTTTTGAACAGAAAGCAGCCAACTTTTTAAAATTCAGCCAAACAACTCGTGTGGGTGCTTTTAATTTTCCTTGGGAGAACAATAAAAGACAGAGTAGATCTTCCTTTAAATGACCTCAGAACTGTTTTTCTTCCCATTTCAGAAGTTCCTTTGTGGTTCAGTGGCAATTACATATTCACGCTTAAGATATCAGTCTTTTGGTAGCATTCAAGACCTGGAGAAGATACCTTTGAGGCTTGCTCATCAGACAACTTTGTCCTTAGCTTGAACTTAAATCCTTTTTATTTTTTCCCCGTGATATTTTGAGCCCTTTGTGGAAGATACTTATGTGTTGGAAACTCAGTTTTTTAACTGCAGGTAGAAGTAGATGGTCCCTAGTCACCTGGTGAAGGTAGAGAGGCAGCCCCCTGTAGGCATTTTATCCTCCCAGAAAATGCTCAGAATTCCTCTTTTAAAAGACAAGTTAGCACTTATTGGATGCATAGCTTTATACCTTTCCTGATGTTTATTTTATGTGTGTGTGTGTATGTAGTGTGTATGTCTGTACACATATTTTAGGGGAGTAGGTAGTTAACAAGTACTGTATAATGAAAGCAAATATTTGATAATGTATATGCATTTAAATAATTCTAGTTTACAGACCTGACTTAACACCTCTTCCTGTTTAAGAAAGAACCTAGGACTTTAGTGTGGAGTTTGGTTCCCAGAGTCGATGTACTCTCTGTTGGTTAGGTGATATAGTTGGTTAGAGTATGATGCTCAGTTCTAAATCACATTTTAAAAAGAGTATTAAAAAATTATAGAGTGCAGCCAGTGTGGTTACTGTCCTGAAAATATCATCATTGATATGAGCAACAGGTAAAGTAAGTATGGGAATTTATTTTGGGTAAGAGAGGATTTAAGACATGATAGCAGTTTTCAGATATACTAAGGGCCAGAATGTGGAAGACAGATTAAATTTATTATTGTATTTTGTTTAAGAGGACAGAACTAATAGCAATGGGTACAACCTAAAATGGGCAGCCAGGTGGCACCATGGATAGAGTACTAGGCCTGAAGTCAGGAAGCCCTGAGTTCAAATTCAGACCCTGACACTTAGTAGTGGTGTAACTATAGGCAAGTCACTTCACCCTGTTTGCCTCAGTTTCCTCATCTGTAACATGAACTGGAAAAGGAAATGGCAAACCGCTCTAGTGTCTAAAACCCCAAATGGGGTCATGAAAAGTCCTGACTGAAATGACTTGTAAACAAATTTTACCCCACTATACATAATTAGAGCTACCTCATAAAGTAACAACCTTCTCTACTGTGGGAGTACCTGTTTCCTCAGTTCCTCCCTTATTGTTCCGTTCTCTAGCCTTGGGCTTCACCTTGCCGGAGGCAATTCCTTGCACTTGAAGGGTGAAAGAATGGACCCTGCTTAGTCTGAAAGTTTCTCCCTTTTTGAGCCTCCTTTCTCCCCATATAACTGCTGACACCCTAGGGAGGCTGCTGAGATTAGGTTAATCTTGCAACCAATTTTATGAAGTTCTAACAATGTTTGGCAGTAGAAATCCCTGGTTCATCTTAACCCTAACTAAAGGTACAGGGTAGGGGACATGGAGGAGGTAAAGCTCTTTCTTCTATTGGATTATATTCAGTTGTGCAAAGTAACTTATTCTTGGTAATAAGCATTAACACCATCATATTCCAAGATTCCCCCCCTCCTTTTTTTTGGATAGTTGTCGCATGTGGTCTTGAATGGAATTTCGTAGCCCTTGAATGCCTCCATTCTGACTGCAAAGAGAAAGATACAGAAGGGTTCTCTTGCAGGAAGGAGTTCCGAGTCATTTCTGGGCTGTGGATGCCTTTAGTAGTGCAGTAGGACTGATGATGGGGAGGGGGCATTTCCAGGTGTCTTCTGATGACTGTGATGACACTGATGACTTGGCACAGCTCCATCTCACTTCAATTCCAGTTCACTTGCAAGTCTAGATGTTGCCCTCCTGATGCACAACAACAGAACTGGTGGACTCATTTTAAATGCATAAAATTAAATACATTTGATTACCCAATTACATTGAAATAAAGATGTATTTTGTTGCAACCAGATTTACAGGCCCACTGAAGCAGAATTAGTGACCCCAGGGTTAGACGCTTGTTTTTGAATCATCATTGTTGTCATTGTCATTTATATGGCACTTAAAGCTTGCTGGGGGTATTATCTTTGTCAATAACCCTGGGAGGCCTCTGCTGTTACCACACCCTTTGAAAGAAGAGAAAACTAAGAAGTGAAGTGTCTTTTCCAGGGTCACAGCTGGAATCTGTTGTCAAATTTGAACTCATATCTTTCTGACTCCAAGTCTAGATCGATGTATGTATGACCTGGTTGTCTTATTGTATCACCTTTCGGTTCCAGCCTTAGTCTGGCTTTGGGAAATCAACTTGCATACACTTTTCCCACTTTTCAGTAATATTATGCCTTTTGTCTGCTTTCTACAAACAACTTTTAAATTTTGTCCCATTGGGGAGTTTTATTAACTAAAAACTCTCTAGTTTATGTATATTTGTTACCTCTTCTTATCTTTCTTACTCTACCAGGGCACATGAGGGGAAAAGTCAGACTAAATTTTAACAAAAACAAAATGGAAATGATTTAAAAAAATGAAGTTTTTTGGGTAATTTTTTTCAGGAAGTCACTGCTATCTAGACATAGACTGACTCCTGTTGACCTGTGGTGTTAGGGACTGTATGATTTTATTTGTGAGGTAGAGAAGAGGAACTAGAGCCTTTTACACATGTGCTGCTCTAGGGAAAGTAGACCTTTTAACGAACCAAACATCAGTAGGTTAGATAATGCTGGGGGTTGATAGAATTTCATTGTCTCTAGGAGTACACTAGTGGACTAATGGATTAATCTCTCACTCTGGCTTTCTCTGTATATAGTCTTTCCTGTTATATAGTCCAATCCAGGGACCTGTTCTAATCAGTTTGTTAGTTTTGGGGGTTTTTTTGGCCAAGGATAGATAGGTGTTTAAAAATCTTTTTTCCTACTTAAGCTGTAATTAAAATTTTGAAATAATTGACATAACTCTTTGATCCCTGTCTAGCTTAGAAAAATATTTTTTGAAGTCCCTAACATACATATACCAATGCACATGGAAGCATATTCTAATATACATTTCAGAACTTTGGTACTCCCTCATTACTGTGTACCACTTTTACACATGACGGAAAACTTACGTGGTAGATATCATAATACAAACCGTGCTTAATGGAAGAAACATGAAAGAATTCCAGAGGAAATGACAGTTCCCAATTGAGGGGAAGAATTACTTAGGTTAAGTCCCATGCCAGCATGTTAAAACAGCTCATACAACTAGAGGTAAATTCAGCCCGTGAGTCCCAGAAGGGGTTCTGTCTGACATTCCATCTGGGTTACAGACAGGAGAAGCTTTTTGTCCGTGTCATCTGGGGGACGCTTCTGTGTTGGTGAGCGGGCTTACGTTGCTAGTGTTTGGGGCCACACTGTGTTAGGAAGTGTACCCTTTTTAGTGGTTAAATGTAGGTAATTATTCCTGAAAAGGATTTTCCTGCTTAGGTGATATTTTTATTATTTCGGACATTCTTATTTATAACTTTCTCATATTGCATAACCATCCTGTAAAATAATGAAACTCTGAAGACTGCTATGAGAGAGAGTCCCGAAGCAACATTCTGCCAGTCCCGTTTGCTGGTTTTAGATTAATTGTTTAAAAAAAAGAACCCAGATAATTTAAGTGTCTACAGAAAATAGAAAAGCTGTTAATTTGATTTATATTGATTTTGGTTTTTGCAGTTTGTAGGACGACTGTAAAGATTAACACGCTGGCAGAGACATACTAATTATGGAATATGTTCGGAAAGCTGGGATAGAGAGGAGATTAGATTGGTTAAGAATATAAATTTCAGTACTGCTTTAGAATTTTGAAATACCTTTTATGGCATCGCCTTCTGAATTTCCTTTTGTCAAGTCAACAAGCATTTATTAAGTGCTTACTATGTTCCAGCATTTTGCTAAGCTCTGGGGATACAAAGAAAGGTAAAAAAGAAAACAAAAAGCCTCTGCTCTCAAAGAATTCACAGTAAGACCTACTTTAAAGTTCTCTAATGGCTTCATCAGGTTTTGATGAAAAGAGATTTATACTGGTCATGTGTAATTCTCTTGGGGTTGTGTGGTACATTCTGATTCTGCCCATCTCCCTCTTCTCCCCATCTGCACATCTGTAATGACTTTAATTTGTACTTCTTAAATGTACTTCTTTATTTTGTATCATAGTCATTTGCACGTGTGTAACACCCCTTTACTATCTATCCATCAATCTGTGAACAAGCATTTTTTTAAACCAGCATTCTATGTGTCTGTCACTGGTTGTGCTACTGGGGAGCAAAGAATGACATTGTCCTTGTTGTTAAGGAACTGAATGGGAAACGATACATACCCATATAAATATAGTAAAGGTAAGTGTTTTCGTTTTAGGGTTTTTTTGGTGGGGGGAGAGAAAAACAGTAGGGGGTTTGGAAAATTCTTTATGTAGGAGAATGTTCTTGAGCTGGGCTGTGAGGGAAACAGAGGTGAGGAGGGTGTGCAGTATGGGAAGTGGTGGATGAGCTCTGGTTTATTGGAGTATAAGTCTCATGAAGTTAGGAATTAATTGAATCTTATCTTTGCATTTCACTTAGAATCTCTCTCAATGCTCCTCTCATAGTTATCAATCAGTGATTCCTGAATTGATTTTTTTAAAGAAATCTTCCTGGTTTTTCCCTCTTAATACATAAAATTTTTTGACTGATATTTTTTGAATGTGTCCCTCATCCCTCCCTTTGCTGCCAGTTACTCCTTCTAATGAAGAATAAAAAAAGGATCTACTGAGTCAATGTATGTAGTGCTCCCCAGCCATAGACCCTCCTCTTTGCAAAGAAGAGAAGGAGGCTTATTTTCTCATCTCTCTTTCTGGTCAAGCTTGGTTGTTAATGTTATGCAGCATTCAGTTTCTTTTTTTGTTATTCTTTGTTTATGTGTAGTTGATCACTAGGTTTCTGCTAGTTGTCAAAAAATAATTTCATTTGTGTAGAGTATGAATGTTAGCAATTTGGATTTCAGAAATAGAACAGACTGACATTGCATGCTGTTCTTTTATGGTTATCCATACATGCCATGTGGCATTACTCTGAAACAGAGAGGGTGATACTTGTATAGGAATTAGTTTGTGGCTTTTGTGATCCTGATTACTATTTAATCGTATAAAGCAGGGACTTAAAAATAATTTATAAAAGGTCTTATTAACCCATTGTTTCCCCTGCATAATTTTCTTTTAGCCATGGCTCTTGTGAAGGAAAGTGTTCAGACTTACAAAGAGATTACCTGAAGTACGAGTTAGATAGCTAGTACAAATCAAGGTAATTGAGACAAGAGATCTGGTAGGAAAAGTCTGAGCTACTCCTTTTGTAACTTGAAGTGAAAAAAGTTATAATTTTTAAAAGATTATTTTTGTGTCACTCCCTTGATAAAAATAACTAGCATTTATAGCTTTAAGGTTTGCAAAAGCACCTTGCAAATAGGGTTTCGTTTAATCGTCACAGCAATTCTATGTGGTTGTTTTAATTGTGTCCAACTCTGTGACCCTATTTTAGGGCTTTCTGTAACGATTTGCCACTTCCTTCTCCAGCTCATTTTACAGATGAAGAACTGAAGCAGACAGGGTTAAGTGACTTGCCTAGGGTCACACAGCTAGTAAGTGTCTGAGGCCAGATTTGAGCTTCCTGATTTCAAGCCCAGTGATTTGTCCACTGTACCAACTAGCCGCTCCCCCTGTGAGGTAGGTGCTGCCCCTTCCCCCATTTTATATTGAGGAAACTTAGACTGAGAGGTTAAGTGGCATTTCTCTGGCCCCCACAAACTAGTGTCTGAAGCAGGATTTAAATTCAGGTATTCTGGATTCTAGTCCCATATGTTAGACACCATTCTACCAAGCTGGCTTTTAGAGATAGAAGAGAAGATTGTAGTCAGAGCTGTAGAAGACTGTCCTCTTGAAGACTGATTAAGATCCAGAGCTCTTGGAGGGAAGGGGATGCCTCCAAGCCTCTGACTTTACCTGGATTTTGACTGTCCAGAGGGAGAAAGAAGGATGAGGCAACTTGAGCACAGCAACAGATTATCCTCTTAATTGTGCCTTGCTGAATGAGTTGTTCAGGTGTCATAAAATAGCTTGGCCTATTGGGAGATATTAGCTTCTGAGTAGTTCTTTCATTTGCATTCATAATTTTATCCTTTAAGTCCTTCTCAAGAAGGCAAAAGTGCTATTTAAGCACTGATCTCTGGAAGAGCTTCTAAGCTTATTTTTATTGATATGTATTTTTAAAGATAAATTTCAGCAAGTGTCCCAAGTACAAATATTACATTTTTATTTAAGGCCTGTATCATTATCATACTTTTAAATTTCAGATATTTATTCCCCTAGATATCTGAAAAACTTTTTGTAAAAATAAAATATTTTGACTTTTGACCTGCTTCCTGATCATTTTATTTTTCAGCACAGTTGATGAGGCCAGAGTTGGTTAGGAAATTAATGAGAATAGTGTGTACAGTAAGTTGTTTTTCTTTTATAAGAAGCATTTCCTCCAAGAAGTCACAATCGTCTAACCCCCACCAAAAGAAGTCATCACTGTTGATTTTGCTTCTTTGTTTATATACTTAACCCCTTATCAATGCTTCCCCGCCTCTAACCTCACCTACTTTCCCATCCTTGTACTTCTCTTTGGACAAAAAAAGGAAAACATTTCAGTGTGGAATAATGGATATAATGCTGAATTTGTAGACTTGGATTTGAATCCCATCTCAGAAACTTGCTAGCTGTGTAGCCCTTGAAAAATCAAGTCACATCCTTGTGCCTCTTTTCTTATCTGTAAAAAATCTGAGCGTTATTGGACTTGTGATGTTTATCACATAATATTGCAGTACAGTAAGTACTTAGTAAATGTTAAAGTACTACCAAAATATAAGCAATTATTTACTACTACCATAATCTTCTTTGGAGTATCATACCTAGTTGCCAGGACTTCAGGGTGGAGTCCTTTTTGGTGTTGATTTGAGCTTTTCTGCTGCAGAGTACGTTCATCATACCTCACTCATGTTAAATTATGAGCATATTCTTTATGAAGAGTCATTTGTAATAAGAGCTAGTATTTATGTACCACTTTAAGGTTTACAAAGCACTTTGCAAGACATTTTGGCATAGAAAATGGAGAACTGACTTTTGAGTCAGGAAGACCTGGGTTGACCAGACAGACCACCTGTATCACGTTTCTGTTGGGTAACACGTGGGCAGGCACTCTTATACTCTGTTCCACAGAGGAGAGAGAGTTTCCTCCTTGAAAATTCTTTGTACCAGTGAAATTACTGGTTGGTTTAAAAATGTATCAGTGGTAAATACATACTAAGAGATGAATTTTCATTCTCTGTCTCTGTCTCTCTCTCTCCCTCTCCCTTTCCCTTTCCCCCCCATGCATGCCCACACATTTATAAACACACACGTATTTGTTCTGTACATCATGGATACTAAAACATTGTATTTATGTACATGTAGGAATATCTTGGCTCCCCTGAAGAAGCAAATTATGTTCTTAAGGTTAACTGGCTGTTGATATAATAGTACTGAAACAGCATTTAGAGCTACATTTTTCTGTTGTCCTTAAGAATCCACAGATAAGGCATCCCCCTCATAGTTTTAAAAATCATGTTACTTATATAATTTTTGAAGTGATTATACAGTTGTTAGAAATGAGCATGTTGCAGAAGCACTTGAAGTGAATGTCATATTTTCTTCTGTGAGGTTGGTTTGCCTTTAACATTTACTTGCTTACATAAAGTCCTAGAGAAGAACAATAAAGATATTTTTAAGTTCATTTAACTAATCATGACTTGTCAAGTTGATTTCCATTTTAGTTTTTTATTTTGCATCTGTTTTACTAAATTGAGGTTCTAATGCTTATTGGATGAAAAGAGACACTAATCTCAATCTAATCTCAAAAGAAAATAATTTTTCCTTCGGTACTTATAACACGAATGTAGGACTCCATTGGAAAACTAGTATCCTCATATTTCAGGTTTTTTCATGTGAAAATGTTACCAAATCTGTGATGTAGCAAAGTACTTTATGAATACATTGTTCTTGTACGTGTCTATTGTACTGTTATAAAGTAAAATAATTTTGTATTTATAGAGGAATTTGTTAAATTCATACTCCTTCAAGCGCAACACATAATAATTGGTGATTTAACAGATGAGAAAACTGAGGTCCACATGGTATACTTTACCAAGAGGTCTCTATAGCACATTCATTTCAGCCTCATCCATTGCTTTATCTATGGAACTATATGCTTTCCAGATGCTCGTTCTGCTAATTGTTTTTTTTTTCTTTCCCCCTAGAGGATTGAAGTGCTCTGGCAATTGAGGATGGGGGAGAATGTACTGTGCTATCTAAATGGGTTGGCTGTAAAAGATTTTTTCTTTTCTCTTTGAATGAGAGAATGAAAGTGCATTTTTTCAAGTTCTGTGTACCATGACTGTATTAAGTGCTAGGTATAAAGACGGACATTGAGTTAGCTCCTGCTGTCAAGAAGCTCACATTATAATGGAAAAGGTGAAACATATCACCAAGTGGTAGCCAGAGAAAGGAAATTATGGCTTGGGAAAGTGTCACAATTGATCAACATTCTTTTTTTTTTAATATATTTTATTTTTTTCCAATTATATGCAAAAAAACAACTTTTAGCATAATTTTGAGCTCCAAATTCTTTCCCTTCCTCCCCTCTTCTGTCATTGAGAGGGCAAGCAGTTTTATATAGCTTGTACATGTGTAGTCATGCCAAACCTCTTTCCTATATTAGTCATGTTACTAAAGAAAACACCTCCTCCCACCAAAAAGCAAGAAAAATAAAGTTTTTAAAAAGCATGCTTCCATTTGCATTCAGACTTCCATCATTTCTTTCTCTGGAGGTGGATAGCATTTTTGTTCACAAGTCCTTCAAAATTGTCTTGGATTATCAATTTGCTGAGAATAGCCAAATCATTTGCAGTTGATCATTGTACAATATTACTGTTACCATGTACAATGTTCTTCTGGTCCTGCTCACTACACTTTGCATAAGATCATCTAAGTCTTCCCAAGTTTTTCTGAGAGCATCATGTTCATCATTTCTTACAGCACAATAGTATTACCTCATAGTCATATACTACTTGTTCAGCCATTCCCAATTGATGTGTATCCCCTCAATTTCCGTTTCTTTGCTACCACAAAAAAGAGCTGCTATAAATATTTTTGTACGTATAGATGCTTTTCCCTCTTTTAATTTTAAATCTCTTTGAGATATAGACCTACTAGCAGTATTGCTGGGTCATAGGCTATGCACAGTTTGATAACCCTTTGAGCATAGTTCCAAATTGTTCTCCAGAATGGTTGGATCAATTCACATCTTCATCAACAGTGTATCATCTTCTTCAATATTTATCATTTTTCTTTTCTGTCATATATTAGCCATTCTGATATGTGTGAGGTGGTACCACAGAATTGCTTTAATTTGCATTTCTTCAGTAGGGCACATCCTTTTCAATATTGATGGTGGTTTTTATTTTAATGCTGTGCTCTGAGCAAGAGATTTTTGCAGTACAAAGAGGGGTGGTAACCTGTGGAGGCAAGGTGGAATGTGAAGCACATATAGTATACTTAACTGCCAGCTGGATATAATGTCCCTTAGTAGTTTCAGTTTCCACTTTCTTAGGAGAACTCAACCCCAGGGCAGGAGTTGAAAAGCTGAGTAAATTGATCAGTTAGGTAGTCATCAGACATTTATCAAGCCTTTATTGAGTACCAGGTATTGTACTAAGCACTAGGGATACAAAGGAAGGCAAAAACCGCCGCTCCCCCCCCCCCTTCTTTCCTTCCATTTAGTAGGGGTGACATTATGTAAATTTCTAGGTATATGCAAGATCTATCTAGAGAGGGGAGGGCAGTAGAGTAGCAGCTGGGGCAAGGGTGAGAGGGGAGACAGGGAAAGGCTGTCCTGTCTGCAGAATTGGGATTTTGAGCTGAGTCTTGAAGGAAACAGGCAAACTCAAAGGCAGTTACTGAAGTAACAGTTGGTGCAAAAGCATGGGAGATGGTAGATGCGATGTCCCATGTAAAGAGCAGCAACCTGGGCCATTATGGACCACATAGTGCATGAAGGGATGAGGAAGGAAGGTAAGAAGTGTCCTGGTTATAAAGAGCTTTAAATGCCAAACAGGAGGATTTGGTATTTGATCCTGTAATTAATCAGTAGTCACTCAAATTCATTGAATAGTATGGTGTGACATGGTCAGACTTAAGTTTTAGATAATTTTCCTGGCAGTTGAGTGGAAGATATATTGAAATAGGAGAGATATTTGGGACAGTGACACCAATTAGAAGATAATTTCAGTAGTCTGGGGAAGAGGTAATGGACCTGAACTAGGGTTATATAATATGGATTCTGGAAGTCTGGTGTTCACTATGCTCGTTTAGGTGTGGCAGGGCAGATTGCAAATTGACTGCTTATAAAGCAGGCTTATATGTGAATTATGTGTACAATTTACCTTGAGATAGTTTCATTATAATACTAACTTTGGGATGATAAGCTGAATTCTTTGATTCAAAATTAGTTTTGTTAAACCCTTGATTTTGTAAATCCTCTATTAACTCAGCTGTATCTCATGGTTCTGTGCCCAGCTGTTCCTTCTTTCCTATGTGAACTTGGTTATAGAATAGCCTTTGTATAGGACAAAATTATCTTTGTTCGGGTCTCTCCGAACTGTTTGAAGATCCCAGCTGGACATTCTTCACTGGTAAAAATTTTGATGTAGGTCAAATTTAGAGCCTGACTTTAGTTTAAAAATAGATAGTGGCTTTAAACAACTGCTTTTGCATTATTAACTTGGTCATTTGAGGACCCAGGATAGATAGTTTCTTGTGATTCATATCCTTCAACTCCATAGCCATAAAGACAATAATCACTGAAATGCTACATCAAGACCATAGCATTTTGACGTGGGAGTTAGTCTTCATGTTATGTTAAAATTACTTGTTAATTTTAACTTGGTTTATTCAAACCATAATATTTACTTTAAACTCATAGTATAGCTGGATAAGTAGAGTGCTTACTTAACCTTGGTAATATCTGATTCTGCTTACTGAATTTCATAGTTGAGTTTTGCATTTGGGCTAGGAATAACGTTTGTCTTATTAAACATAAAAACATGCCTCCTCCTACCACCATATTTCCTCCCCCTCAAAAGACCCCCCCCCACCAACAGTATTGTCCAATTTATATTAATTTTGAGGTTGTAAATAAATTATATGCTTTTAAGTTTGACTGGCAGATTGTGTTTGCCTGAGGGAAAAGTCTAAATGATGAATTGGGAAACTTTGATGTAAAGAATACTAGAGGCTACTGTTTGTGAGGCATAGAAATGGGAAATGGAGTGAGGAGCAGTATGTTCCAGAAGAGTGGGCCATAGAGTTGTGTGGAAGAGAGTAATATATAAGAACACTGGAAAATTAGGAAGGAGCCCAGGCTGTGAAGAGCTTTTAAAACTAGAGAGAGGAGTTTATATTTGATCTTAGAGGTAACATTGAATCAATCACTGGAGTTGATTGAGTAAGGGGAGGTGACACTAGCAGCTGTGTGGAGGATGAATTAGAGTGAGAAGACTGGAGACTAGGAGAGAACAAAAGAGATTATTCTAATAGCCTAGGTGAAAGCTGATTAGGCTGGCCTATTGGCCATGTGATTAGAGAGGAAATTTAACCAAGAGATGTATGTTATGGAGGTATGCTATGGAGGTAGTGCAGCATGCACTACTGAGAATGTTTATTCCTTTCTAGTTCCATTTGGTAAGATTTGACAACTGATTGGATATGTTGGATGAGAATGAAGGAGTTGAGGATGACACTGAAATTTTGAACCTGAGTAATTGGAAGGATGGTTATTACTTCAGTACTCATAAGGACATTCACAAGAAGAGGTGGGTTTTCCAGAAAAGTTGATGAGTTTTGAATGTGTTAAATTTGAGATGCTTATGGAACATCCAGTTTAAATGCCCAAGAGGCAAAGTATGACTGGAGCTCAGGATAGAAACTAGGGTTGTATATATAGATCATGGAGTCATATGTGTAGAGATGATAATTTAATCTATGAGAGGTCATGGACTTACCAAGTGAAAGAGTTTGGAGAGTTTTTGAATATTTTATAGTTAAATTTAGTTCAAAGGCTAACCCATGCTCTGTTCAACTTCTAAAATGTGACAGAGTGGTGTGAAAGGTGATAAAAAGTGCTAAGAATCAGAGTTTTTAGACTGTTATAAATTTGTTGGTTTTCTAAATGTGATACGCTTCTTCAGTGACCAATGAGTAGACATATTGTTGGGAGAAATAAATATCAATCTTGATATTTTTGCCATAAACAAAAAGTTAAAGGAAGAAGGAATTTGCAGACAACAAATATTATTGAAAAAATTAAATAAGCTGTATCCTGAAATACAGGGAAATACTGTATACTGATGTCCCTGAATTGACTTTATGTGTGCATTTAGACCATCAGCTTGGCAGAGAAAAGATCAGAATTAGTAAAAAGCAGAAGTAGTAGTAAGAAAAATATGCATAGTTGAAACAATGACATTCTGAACCATTGAAACAAATAAACAGTAATGAAAAATGGGAAGTTAACATTAGAAATGACATTAACAAAAATTATAGCAATTTTATATAGAAATTTAGTTATCTTAAATTGATATCCAGAACAAGAAGACAAAAAGAACTTAGGAATGGTCTTATTCAGCAAATATCTGAGTTACTTGCAAACTGGAAGGAAATGAGAGGCCAGAGAAACTCTGATTTACACTATAAACTGCTTCATAAAATGTCAAAAAGAAGGAGTGATTATGAGCAGTATCATTTCCCAGTATAAAGAGAAGCAGTGGAGTAGTTCAAAGAAACTTGGCAAGAGTTTCGTGTGAGTACGCTCATTCCAAGGGAATTTAATGAAAGAGGAGGGAGGACCACTAATAAAAAAGCAAGTTGAAAAATTCTGTAACTCTTACCGTAATAAGCTACTTTCACCATAAAAGACACTGGAGCCACTGTACTTGGACTGTAATGTCTAAGTTTGGACAGTTTTAGATTTGCTTATAGTGGTGGTAGATATGGCATTAAAGAAAACAAACGGTGAGAGGGCTGATGTGCAAGGTACCTGGAGGAGAGTAAAATAGACAAAAAAGCCGGCTGAGCAATCCATACAACTGCAACCTATTGGCATACTTGTCTTCTGGCTGTACTTTTTTTTTTTTTGTGAATCTTATGTACGTGAATTGAGAACATCCTTTTGGTATTCCTAGGGAATTAGTATGATTTTTATAATTCTCAAGAATAGACTAGATCTTTATCATTTTGCAATTATTGGAAGATCTAGAGAATGTAATGGCACACTATGCTTGTTGTTTGATTATGAAAAGGGATGACTGTTATGATGTGGTCTTTTTGGTAATTCTAGTAATTAAACCATGTTTTTTCTAAACTGTCTTTTAGTCAGATTCGAGGGTATTTCTGAGCTTGTTAGGATCACAGTGCTATGCTTCTTGAGGAAAATTGTTGCCGTGTTGAAGAGAGAATAAAGACATTCCTATTTGTTTAGAGCTTAGGGCAAAGTACAGTTCTTTTAGTTTTGTTAATCTTGTTTTTGACTTTTAGAATTTCTGTTTTGGTGTTTAATTAGAGTGTTAAAATTTATTGGTTTAGGTTTTATTTGTTTTTCTTTTTAAGGTCTATATCTAATTCTTTGTTCTGTTCTTCTGTTGATCAGAGTATTTAGGGTTATGTTATCTCTTAGGACTACTTTGACTGAAACCTAAAAATTTTGTCATCTCATTGCCATTTTCTCTACTGTTTCTCTGCTTTGTTTTTTGACCCACCAATTCTTTAGGATTAAATTATGTAGTTTTCATTTAATTTTTAATTCTTCAATCTCTTATTGAATATGATATTCATTGTGTTATGGTTGTTGAAAGGTTTTTAATATTTCTATTTTTCTCTATTTGTGTCTTTTTGTTTCCTTTTGGTCATTATTTGTAAGGGCAGCATGCACTACTGAGAATTTTTATTCTTTTCTCGTTCCATTTGGTAACCTTCAGCAGTCTACCATATCTAACTTTTCTAAAATTACATTTAAGTCTATTACTTTTTTTTGGTTTAAATTTGTCAAAGTCTACAACTCATTGCTATGCCATTAGGTGAATATATTTTGAGTATTGATGACAATTCATTAACTATGATATCTTTCAGTATAATGTAGCTTTCCTGTGTATTTATTTTATTCTGATCTATTCTTGCTTTTGCATTGTCTTAGATCTTTATCTCCACTTTTTGCTTTTCAACTGAAGCGCAAATAGTTTTTGCTCCTCTCACTTTTATTAACTCATGTGAATCTTTGTTTCAGGTATTTCTTGTAAACATACTACTTTCTCATTTCATTCTGCTCTCTTGTTTTATGGGCAAGATCATCCCATTTACATTTCCAGTTCTGATCATTTGTTGTCTGTTTTCCTCTATCCTGGTGTCTTTTACTTTTTTCTTTTTTTCCCCTCTCTTTTTCAAAGACTGAGATAGGCACTGCTTGATGCAGTTTGCCTTTGCTTCCCTGCTGTTTATTCTGCCCCTTTTCCAGAGTCCCATCACAGACTTCTTCCCTTACTTTTGTTTCTCTTAAATCATCATCACAGGACACCTTCGAAGGTAGGAGCTTAGAACTAATCATCCTTGACTCTTCCTTTTCTATGTCCCTTTTCTTTCTTCGCTTTTTTCATTCCTTCCAGTTTTCTTGTGGAGCTGAATACCCTTCTAAACCAGAATGTATACCTGCATACCCCTGTGTATGTGAGTGTTTTCTACCCTCCAGTGAATGATTTAGGTGAAAGTTAGCTTGAAATGACCCCATTCTTTTATCCCTTTCTTCTTTGTTTAATCTTTTACTTGTATTCCCCAATTATCTGGGATAGTAAATTTCCCTACCTTTCCTTTATCTTTTTTCCTTAGTGTATTCCATTTTCCTTTTCTTCTTTTAAGATCAACAAGGCATAATAAGACCACTCTGAGGCCCTCTGTCTTCTTCAGCCCCTTCTATGATCCCTGATAACGTTAAAGTCCAGAGGGAATACTTGTTTTACCTTCTTTATAACAGTTCTTAAGCTTTTTTGTATTATGGATGTTTTCAATAGTCAGATAAAACCTATGGACCACTTCTCAGAATAATATCTTAAAATGAATAAAATAACCGACATATAAATTGCAAAGGAAACCAATTATACTGAAATACAGTTATTGAAACATATATACACATACCTATATACACATATATTTAAAGTTCACAGACCTCAGGTTATGAATGTATACTGTATTCAAATGTAAACTCTTCATCTTTATAGAGTCCCTTCTGACTTTTTATATATGTTTACCCTTTTATGTTTCTGTTGTCCTGCTTTTCATTTTCAGAGTTTCTTCTCTCTCTGGTTTTTCATCATGAATGCTTGAAAGCTCTCCATTTTGTTAAAGGTCCATATTCCATCTTTAGGATTATGATCAGTTTTTCTGGGTAAGTTATTCTTGGTTGTAAGCCTATATTTTTTTTTTTTTTACCTTTTGGAATATTGTGTTCCAGGCTTTTCTGCTCTTATATAGTGGTAACTGCCAAAGCTTTTCAGATGCTACCTTTAACTGCCTGCTATATTTTTTCTTTGATCTGGAAACCCTAGATCCTAGCTGTGATATTCCTTGGAGTCTTCATTTGGGAATTTCTTTCAGCATATGACCAGTGGATTTTTTGTTTTCACTTTGCTTTCTGTTTCTCATAGGTTTGGGCAGTTTTTGCTTGTGATTTTTTTGAGAAATAATAATCATGCTCTTGTTTTGGTCGTGGCTTTTTTTAGGTCCTTCAATGATTCGTAGATGTTTTTCTCCTTGACTTGTTTTTTTTTTTTGGTATATATTTTTTATAGGTGATTTCTTATATTTTCTTGTATTTTTAAAGTCTCTTGACTTTAAATTAAAAATTCTTGTCTCATAGAGTCATTAACTTCTATTTCATCCATTCTTTTTTTTTATTTTTTTATTTTTTAATTTTTTTTTTAAATTTTATTTTAGTTTGCATCATTCATTTCCACCAGATTTTGAGTTACATATTTTCTCCCCATCTTTCCCCTACCCACCACCCCAAAACAGCCATCCCAGTGTATCCCCCCTCCCCCAGTCTATTCTCTCCTATGTCACTTTTCGGTAGGGCAGGATGGATCTCCCAACCACAGTGCCTGTGTATCTCAAGTTCCAGTTGGATGTAGTCAATAATAATAATAATAAT
>CM053582.1:441003028-441054538 GCA_028627135.1 Pseudochirops cupreus
TTCATTTGTTTGGATCTGTTTGATAGTATCTTGATTTCTCATGAAGTTATTTGCTTCCATTTGCTCCACTCTAATTTTGACGGAGTTATTCTCTTCAGAGTGCTTTTGAGATTCTTTCTCCATCTGGCAAAGGCCAGTTTTTAAGACATTCTTTTCCTCATTGGCTTTTTGGGCCTCTTTTGTCATTTGAGTTAATCTATTTTTTAGGGTGTTGATTTCTTCAGTCATACTGCTGAGTCTCTTTTCATGATTTTCCTGCAACGTTCTTATTTCTCTTCCCAATTTTTCTTCCACTTCCCTTATTTGGTTTTCAAAATCTTTCTTCAGCTTATCTCTAGCTTTAAGGCATTCTTCATGTTTATTGGAGGCCCCTGGTGGGGGTGCTCTGGCTGCGCTCTCCTCCTCCCTCTCTCTCCCATGATTTTTCTTTTCCCCAAAGAAGAAATCTAGGGTTTGATTGCAGTTCTTACTTTGCTTCTTATGTTTATTCTTACTCATGGTTCTTCAGTCCGTGATTTCTTTTTTTAAATCTCTGTGGGGCTTTGCTTCCAGAAGGGAAAACTCTGTCCCAAATCGCTGGGGTCCTCCCAGCTGCCGTAACTCTCAGGAAGGTGCTGGGACCCTTCCTACTTACTCCTGGCTCACTGCATAATGAAGACTCCAAGATGGAGGCCCAAGATGGCAGTCCGGATCCAGGCCGCTCAACGCGAGAGCGCTGGCCTCAGAACAATCACTTAGTCCCCCTGCTGTCTGCAGGCCGCAAGCGGGAAGCTGCAGCGCGGAGGCAGGTGCAAAACCTCTGCCTTTTGCTTTTCCACTCTGGAGGCCTTTCGGCCGGACTGCTATACTCTCCTAATTTCGCAATTCCCACTGACCTAGTTCTGAATGCTGCTTGCAGCTGCCTCTAATCTGCTCACTGCTCCTCTAGTCTGGCCACCCCCAGGGCTCAGCAGCGGCTTCAGGGCAGGCTGGTTTCGGTTTGCAGTGCTGATATGGTTCCTCATAGCTGAGCTGACTTTAGTGGGAAGTATCTTTGTGTGTGTTTTGGAGTTCTAGGATTGGTTTAGAGTCCTATTCCATGGGTATTTTGGGGTGGCTATGTGAGAGCTGCGATATGTTGCTGCTGCTATGCTGCCATCTTCGCTCCGTCCCCCTATTTCATCCATTCTTTTTTTCAGGAAGTCTGATATTTGGGAAATCTATTATATCCCTTTTACTGAGCTATCATTTCTCTTAATAGTGCTAGCTAGTAAGAGCTAACATTTATTTAGCATGTTAAGTTTTGCAAAGTGTTTTGAGATTCTTTTTCCATCTGGTAAATTCAGCTTTTTAAGGCATTCTTCTCCTCATTGGCTTTTTGGGCCTCTTTTGCCATTTGAGTTAATCTATTTTTTAAGGTGTTATTTTCTTCTGTCAGGTTGTTGACTCTCTTTTCATGATTTTCTTGCATCATTCTCATTTCTCTTCCCAGTTTTTGCTCCACTTCTCTGATTTGGTTTTCAAAATCCTTCTTAAGCTCCTCTATGGCCTGTAAGCAGCTTACATTTTTCTAGGAAGCTTTTCGTGCAGGAGTTCTGATTGTGTTGTCTTCCTCCTGTTCCATGCTTTGATCCTTTTTGTCCCCAGAAAAGGAATCTAAAGTTAGATTGCTGAGCTTGGTTTGCTTCCTTTGCCTGCTCATGTTGCCAGTCAATTAATTTGATTTTTGAGCCACTGTAGATCTCTGCTTCCAGGGGGGAGAGCTTTGTCCCAAATCGCTGGGATTTTTGCAGCTACCAGGGCTGTTAGGAGGCCGCCATCTCTGCAGCCTCCTCCAGCTTTGGCTCACTGGTCATGCATCCCAGGAACACCGCCCAAGACCACGATCCCGATCCAGGCAGGTTATGGCAAGAGCACTTAGCCTCTGAATGGTCCCTTGGCCCCCCCTGCAATCTGCAGGCTGAGAGCTCTGAAGCAGCCACATGGAGGTGGCTTCAGGGCCACCACTTCTGCTGCTTTCTTGCCCTGGAGGCGGACAGCTGGACCTGCTTTTCTCCCGCAGATTTAGCTGAGTTCCACTGACCTTTCACTTAGTCCTTGTTTCTTGTTGTTCTTGTTATTTTGATAATTGATAATTCTGGAAATTGCTACAGCTGCCCATGATCTACTCTCCTGAAAGCTCCAGCCATCCCAGGACCAAGCTGTGGTTTCAGGCTGGGCTGGTTTCAGCTGCCAGCACTCTGTGATGAGCCTTTCCTGTCCCACCTGCCAGGCTGCCTTCAGTGGGAGCTTTGTTTCTCTGTACTTTTGTGAGTTCTGGAGCCTTAAAATTTGTTTACAGTCATATTTTATAGGTATTTGAGGTGGTTATGGCGGGAGCCCACGGAGTTTTCCTGTTTCTACACCACCATCTTGGCTCTGCCCCCCCAAAGTATTTTACAAATATTATTCTGTCCTGAGACATAGATGCTATTATCCTCATTTTCTAGATGAGGAGGCTGAGGCAGATAGGGTTAAGTAACTTGTTCAGGTCATAATGCTAGTCAATGTCTGAGGCCCAATTTGAATTTAGATCTTCCTGACTCTAGGTCTACCACTCTATTAACTGTACTGTAGTGCATCCTAAGTCTTCCAAGTCTTTCCTCCAGATGTCTCATTTCTTTTATAATACTTTCTCAAAAGTTCTGATTTTTAGTGTTTAAAAATTTCTGTTTCATTTCTTTTAGGAACTGTAGTTGAACCTTTGGACAGGCTTTGTTTTTTTTTTTTTTGTGAGGGTTTGTAGATGTGGAGTTTTCTTTTGGGTTTGTGTCTTTGGGTATTTGTGACTTTGTAATAGCTCATGTTTTCTTTGATGTTGTCTCTTCTTCCTCCCTCTAGATTTGGATCTAGGTGAGCTCCTACTTGGACCACCAGTGGACAGTTGCTAGTCCAAGTCCCTCTTAGTTAGCTAGGAGGGTCTACAGGTTCAGAGTGAGAGAGCTATAGGTTTATCTTTAGTCTGAAGTTTTGTTTACTCACTTAGCCCTTGCTGGATCTGTGGCCATGTTTTAAGGCCCAAGTATTACAGCTATAGGCTCACTTTTTTCCCTGTTCCTTGGCCCTTGATAGTGATAGTTTATAGCTTAGTTTCCTGCTGGAGATCTCTGCATAGGTCTTCTATGATCTCCTCCCCAGTGCCTGCCTGAACACCTGCTTCTCTCCCTGTGCTCACCTGGGCTGGAAAAATGACCCATCATGGTTTCTCCTTGTATTTCCTCATCACCATTTGGTCTGGTGCTCTTCTTCTATATTTGCTGGAGGAGAGATCTGGGTTGTACTGTTTCCATTTTTCCTTTTAATTTTCTATGTTTCTATCAGTAGTGGTGATAATAGCAATCTCTTCTACTAATGATGTGGGAAAATATCAGTGGGATCATTTTTCAGCTTTCTTTTCCTTATCTCTTTCCTTCTTTCCTTCCTTCTTTCCTTCTTTTCTTCTTTCTTTCTTCCTTCCTTCTCTTTCTTTCTTTCTTTCTTTCTTTCTTTCTTTCTTTCTCTCTTTCTTTCTTTCTTTCTTTCTTTCTTTCTTTCTTTCTTTCTTTCTTTCTTTCTTTCTTTCCCTTCCCCCTTTTCCCTTTTCTTCTTTCCCTTCTCCCTCTCCTCCTCTTTCCCTTTCCTCTTCCCATTTCCCTTTTCCCATTTCCCTTTCTATTTCCATCTCTTTCCTCATCTCATCCTGTCCCCATCTCTTCTCTCTCTTTCCTCATCATCGCCTTCCCATTCATCCTGTGTCCTCTCCTCTCCCCTCCCCTCCACTTCTCTTCTTTTCTTGAATATTTGTCCTTAAGTACTTCTATTATGGATTTTTTAATAAACACTGGTTCCAAGGAAAACTCTCCTGGTTGACTTCTAATACAAATTTGTCATTTGAAGAGTGACTTAAATACTTTTTCCAACTTCCATTTGAGCTTATTTAAACCAATCCATTGGTAGTATTTAATCACGAAGTAATGGTTTTTATAAAGCATTTATGGAGTTTTGGATTTCAATCTGGTCTTGTTTTCCTAATGATATTAAACATTAGTTGGTATCCTATTAAAAAAAATACTGATCAGTTCTTGGTGTATTCATTAAATTTGTTTTACTTGGCAGAACAAAGTGAATTACTTTGACTTTAAAGCAACTTGGCAGGAGAATCCAGTGCCTATTGTATAGTGTGGGCATCCATTGAGACAAACAACAGTTATGTTCTTGGATATGTTATGCTGACTTAAACTTTGTATATAAAATTTTTTGTTTTGATTCGAAAGTTGGTGTGCAACAGAATTAAGCTGGAACATTTTATTAATGGTCAAAAGTAAAACAGAAACTTTTGGAATGTTTGAGTGAAAATTGAGATGAGATGCCTTTTGAATATATCTTAATATTCTACTTGCTTTTTCCATTGTATTAAGAAAAGCATATGCACCCCCTCCTTGAGTACTTCCTGCTGCCCTTCCTCCCCCCAATTCTAGAATACTTTCAAGGAGCTCTTGTTTACTTTGCCATTTAAAGAGACATAACTTTAATAAATCATCCATATTTCAAAAACACAAATAAAAAAAATCCCATATTTGTGGAGACTTGTTGGCCTTTTTCTAGGGAATTGTGGTAAGAAGATGGGCTGCTCTACTGGGTCTGTTCAAAAGGAGACAGTGGAGTCTCTGGTATAAGCCCTTCCAAAGGGGAGTGTGGATGAGTAGGAATTTGATTGTTGATGTTTCTTTCCTTTGATCATTTTGCAAGGAGAGCTCAGATCAAAGCAAGTAAGTCATTCTGAAACTTAGAAGTAAAGAATTGGGAAGTTTATCATTAAACAAACCTCACTGGTCTGTTACTTCCCAAAGGTGGAGGAATATTTCTTACTAACCTTTTCTGCTTTCTTATACTCCTCTAGTTCAGTATCCCAAATAGTTGTATATGTAGAGGCGTGCCTGTGTCACAAAGAATCCGAACTAGAACTTAAATCCTTTTAAGAATGTAAATTCCAACATCCAATTAGAAGGAATTTTTCTGTTGGGTTGAGCATGGAGCAATAGAGCCGAGCTGTAAGGTCCAATAACCCTGATTTTTTAATTCTTGAAAGCTGTAAAAGGAGAGGAAGCTCTGGCAAGTACTATCATGCTAAAAAGACTTCAGGAATAGCCCCGTCAAGAGACTGTGATATACTTTCTAAGGATGAGCAACCTTTGAAACAAATAAAAAACCAAAGTGACCCTCATTCTGTGTAGCCCACTTTCCACAGTGATAAGGACAAAGGGTGGAAAGTATCACACAGATTTTAGATAATTTATGAATATAAATTTAGCTATTTGTACTTTAAATATGAGATCTTTGTCCATTGACCAACAAATAGACATAGTAAGGAAGGAACTGAATCCTTTTAATCTTGACATACTTAATATAAATGAATCCAGCAGACAAAAGGAAGTTTCAGCTAAACAGGACAGCTCACAAGTTATTCTTGGATAAGCCTCATCCTCCCCCAAACAAATAAAAGTCAAACAGGCTTTATTATACTTCCAAAGACAACAGGAAGCAATTTCATGACATGTTTTGTCCTTTCATATTTCAGTATTCATAATAAGTATTTTTTAATATTACCACCATGGAAATGATTACTGCTTTGTGCCAACATAAATTGTAGAAGATGATGACCTACAGGAATTTGATAAAGAATTTGGGAAAACTATCCAAGTTAAATCAATATATATGTTTATATTCTGTAACTTCAGTGCAAAGGTCAGCATAAGGTGGAAAGGCAAAAAAAGATGTTGAAAGATAGGGTTCAACAGTAAAGAATGAATGTAGATCCCTAAAAGTTAAGGGTCAGATATCATAATGAACATCAAATAACGTTTGAGAAAGGAGATTGATTGTATTTAAACAGACTGCAAACTTCTGGTTACTGATGTGCAAGTCACTTTGAATAAACTGTCTTTGGATAGTCAGTCACGAGCTTGTTATAATCAAGACAAAAATTAAGGCAAAGCTGGAAGAAAAATAAACATAAAAAAAGAATAGAGCTTGTTATAACAGTGATTGCAATGTGATCTGTTTAAATTATTGATGTCTAAAAATGGGAAATGGATGGAGGGATGTATATCAACACATTATAATGCAGTTAGATCCCAATTAGTACAAAAATGAATTCCTGATATGATTCATTATTTGAATACCATTGCATATTTCCATTGATATCCAATTGATGACCACATTTTATGTAACTATAACTTAGAATTGTGTGAATTTGAATGCATGTAGTCACTTCAGAAGAACTAATTGGAACCTAGCTGTAATTTCTTCTCGTTAAAAAAAAATTATTTATTTTTAGTTTGCAACGTTCATTTCCGCAAGATTTTGAATTACAATTTTTTCTCTCCCTGCCTTTCCCCTACCCCCACCCCAAAATAGCAAGCCTGCTGAATGCCCCTTCTCCCAATCTATTCTCTCTTATATCCTCCCCCTTCAGCCCCCTAACGTTCTAGTAGGGCAAGATGGGTTTCTATACCTTAATACCTGTATATCTTATTTCCCAGTTGCATGTAAAAAAAAAAGAACAAATTTTTAAATATTTGTTTTTAAAACTTTTGAGTTTCAGATTTTTTTTCCCCTTCTTCTCTCCTCACCCACCTCCACTGGAAAGATAAGCAATTCAATATAGATTGTACATGTGTAGTTACCCACATTATTTTCATAGTAGTTATATTGTGAGAGACTATCTTTCCTTGCATTCTGTCCTGCCCCCCACTTAATCTATTTTCTCCTTTGACCCTATCCCTTTTCAAAAATGTTTGCTTCTAACTACCCCCTCCCTTCTATCCTCCCCCCTCTTATCCCCTACCCTCCTATTTTCCTGTAGTGTAAGATACCCAATTGAGTGTGTTATTCCCTCCTTAGGCCAAATTCAGTGAGAGTAAGGTTGTCTCCATTCCCTTTCACCTTCCTGCTCTTCCCCTCCATTGTAACAGTTTTCTCTTGCCTCTTTTATATGAGATAATTTACCCTAATCTATCTCTCCCTTTCAATTCTTCTCCCAATAAATTCCTCTCTCACCTCTTAATTTTATTTTTTTAGATATAATCCCTTCATATTCAACTCATTCTGTGCTCTGTCTATGTATACATGAACATACAAATGCTCACACTCACATGTATGTATGTATACATACATACACACACACACACAGATATATTCCCTTCAGCTATCCTCATACTGAGAAAAGTCTTATGACTCACAATTATCACTTTTCCTTGTAGGAATGTAAATAGTTCAACTTTAATAAGTTCCTTATGATTTCTTTTTCCTGTTTACCTTCTCATGCTTCTCTTGCTTCTTGTATTTAAAAGTCAAATTTTCTGTTCAGCTCTGTTTTTTTCATCAAGAATGCTTGAAAGTCCTCTATTTCATTGAATGACCATATTTTCCTCTGAAACATTGTACTCACTTTTGCTGGGTAGATGATTCTTGGTTTTAGTCTTAGCTCCTTTCACCTCCAGAATATCATATTCCAGGCCCTTTGGTCCCTAGGTCTTGTGTTATCCTGATTGTCTTTCTACAATACTGAAATTATTTCTTCCTGACTACTTGCAATATTTTCTCCTTGACCTGGGAACTCTGGAATTTGGCTATAATATTCCTAGGGATTTTCTTTTTGGGATTTTTTTCAAGAGGTGATCGGTAAGTTCTTTCAGTTTCTCTTTTGCCCTCTGGTTCTAGAATATCAGGGCAGTTTTGCTTGATAATTTCTTGAAAGATGGTATCTAGGCTCTTTTTTGATCATGGCTTTCAAGTAGTCCAATAATTTTTAAATGATCTTTCCTGGATCCATTTCCATGTCAGTGGTTTTTCCAATGAGATAGTTCACATTGCCTTTTATTTTTTCATTTGTTTGGATCTGTTTTATAGTATCTTGATTTCTCATAAATTTATTAGCTTCCAATTGCTCCAGTCTAATTTTGAAAGAGTTATTCAGTGAGTTTTTGAAATTCCTTTTCCATCTGGCAAATTCAGCTTTTTAAAGCATTATTCTCCTTATTGGCTTTTTGGGCCTCTTTTGTCATTTGAGTTAGTCTATTTTTTAAGGTGTTATTTTCTTTGGGTCTCCTTTAGCAGTCTGTTGACTCACTTTTCATGATTTTCTTGTATCATTCTCATTTCCCTTCCCAATTTTCCCTCCACTTCTCTTACTTGATTTTCAAAATCCTTCTTGAGCTCCTCCATGGCCAGTTCATATTTTTCTTTTGCAGGGGTTCTGACTTTGATGTCTTCCTTCTGCACCATGCCTTGATCCTTTTTGTCCCCAAAAGAGGATTCTGTCATCTGTTTGTGCTTCCATTGCTTGCTCATTGTCAGCCAGTTACTTGACTTTTGAGCTCTTTGCCACAATAGAACTCTGCTTCCAGTATGGAGAGAGCTATGTCCCAAATTGCTGGGGTTTTTGCAGCTGCTGGAGCTATTAGATGGGCACCCTCTTTATAGCCCCCGCAAGCTCTGGCTCACTGATCACACACCCCAGGACCACCACTCAAGACTACAGTCCAGATCCAGGCAGGTCAAAGCAAGAATGCTTAGCCTCTGAATGGTCTCTTGGTCCTGCTACAGTCTGCAGGCCAGGAGCTCTGGAAGTAGCCATGTGACATTGGCTACAACCACTGTGCCTCCTCTGCTTCTTGCTCCAGGGGTAGCAGCTGGACTGCCCTCTTCTGTCCCCCCTGGACCAAATAAGTTCCACACTCACCTTTTACTTTGTCTTTGGCTTTTTTGGATTGAGAAGTCTGGAAACTGCTACAGCTGCTGGTGATTTACTTCTGTGAAGTCAGCTCTGGTGAAGTCTGCTCTAGCCCTGGCTGGTTGGGGCTGCCCTGGGGCTTAAACCAGGGCTCAGGCAGGAGTGCCCTCAGCTCCCAGCATGCTGTGATGGACCTGGGCTTCCTTCAGTGGGAGATTTGTGTCTTTTTGTCACTTTGTGGGTTCTGTAGCTCTAAAGTTTGTTTAGAGTCATTTTTTACATGTATTGGGAGGAGGTAGAAGTCAGAGCTGCACTGGCATGGGCGTCCTGTTTCTACTCTGCCATCTTGGCTCCACCCACCCTCCCTTCCTGTAATTTCTTAAACAGGTTTAACTCATGTAGGTCAGTTACCATAATGAAGAGACTCAAGGAACCTGGAAACATTTTGTGTTGGTTTCCAAGGAGAAGAAGCTTATCTTTTAGGTTTTCATAAGGTTATCAGCATCCCTTGTTCATCTCTAACCATTTATTAACCGTGGCTCTCTAAATATAAAGTTATATAGTAGGTTTGCCAGGATAAAAACCTATACCTATCTGTAAAACTTGGTATCCTAGTATGATTTCTTGAAGTGAATTTTATTGGAATGTATAAATATATGTTTCAATATATATTTGATATTCAATATATATAGGAAATACATACATACATACATATATATATGTATATATATATATATATTTATATCTATATATATACATATCTATATCTATATATCTATATATATATATCTATATGTACTATATATATAGGAAACCTGTGTCTCACTTTATAGGTTTGCAGACCAAAGCTATCTGTGTCATGTAATGCCTGCATCTCCAGGTCAGTTTGTGAGAAGTGAAAACACAAAAATAGTTTCATACTTTTCCCTTTATCTCCTGAAGACATAAAGGTTCTTCCCCTGATAGGTGTTTTTCTTCTTAGGGATTGTAGACCAATGATGGTTGAGGAGACAAGGTATTTCCTGCTACCTTTTCTTCTAAGTGTGTGCATTGAAATGTGAACATTGTAATTGATTTGAGGAGATGAAGGAGAGATGTGAGTCTGGCTCATCCCATGCTGATCTTACAATTTTACTACTAGCTATGGAGGCCTGTTCTCAGTATTCAAATTGTTTTCTTCTTGGCAGCTTGTAATATTTTCTCCTTGATCTGGGGACTCTGGAACCTGGCTATAATATTCCTAGGAGTTTTCTTTTGGGGATCTTTTTCAAGAGGTGATCGGTGAATTCTTTCAAGTTCTATTTTGCCCTCTGGTTCTAAAATATCAGGGCAATTTTCCTTGGGAATTTCTTGAAGGATGCTTTCTAAGTTCTTTTTTTGATCATAGCTTTCAGGTAGTCCCCTAATTTTTAAATTGTCTCTCCTGGATCTATTTTCCAGGTCAGTGGTTTTGTCAAGGAGCCTTCTATTTTTTCATTTGTTTAGATCTGTTTAATAATATCTTGATTTCTCATAAAGTCATTTGCTTCCATTTGCTCCACTCTAATTTTGAAGGAATTATTCTCTTCAGAAAGCTTTTGAGATTCTTTTTCCATCTGGGAAATTTGACTTTTTAAGGCATTCTTCTCCTCATTGGCTTTTTGGGCCTCTTTTGCCATTTGAGTTAATCTAGTTTTTAAGGTGTTATTTTCTTCAGTCAGGTTGTTGACTCTCTTTTCATGATTTTCTTGCATCATTCTTATTTCTCTTCCCAATTTTTCCTCCACTTCTCTCATTTGGTTTTCAAAATCCTTTTTCAGCTGATCTATGGCTTTTAGGCAGTCTTCATGTTTCTTGGAAGCTTTTGGTGCAGGAGCTCTGACTGTGTTGTCTTCCTCCTGTTCCATGCTTTGATCCTTCTTGTCCCCAAAGAAGGAATCTAGAGTTTGGTTGCTGTTCTTATTTTGCTTCCTTTGCCTGCTCATGGTTGACCAGTCAATGATTTTTTTAGCTCTGTGCAACTCTGCTTCCAGAGGGGAAAGCTCTGTCCCAAATTGCTGGGGTTTTCACAGCTGCTGGCTATTAGGGGATTGGCGGGGTTTTTTTTTTTTGCAGCCCCCACCAGCTTTGGCTCACTGAAAATGCACCCCAGGACCACCACCCAAGACCACAATCCTGATCCAGGCCGCTCAAGGCAAGAGCATTTGGCCTCTGAACGATTGGTTGGCCCCCCTGCAGTCTGCAGGCTCGAGCTCTGAAGCAGCCACTCGGCTGCAGGGCCGCTGCTTCTGCCGCTTCCTTGCCCTTGAGATAGTTTGGCTGGACCCGCTTTTCTCCCCCAGTTTTAGATGAGATCCCCTGACCTTTCACTTAGTCCTTTTTTCTTATGGCTTGATAATTCTGGAAACTGCCACAGCTGCTGCTGATCCACTCTCCTGAAGCTCCAGCTGTGGCTTGTCCTGCCTGCTCCCTCTCTCCCCTCCACCCCCACAGCCAAGCCGTGGTTTCAGGCTGGGATGCTTTCGGCTCCCAGAGCTGTGATGATCTTTTCCTGCCGAGCTGCCTTCAGCGAGAGGTATATTTTTGTGAGTTTTAGAGCCCTAAAATTTGTTTAGAGTTATATTTTATGGGTATTTGAGGTGGTTATGTGGGAGCTGCAGAACCTTGCTGCTCCTACGGTGCCATCTTGGCTCTGCCCTTGGAGGCCTGTTCTCATGGCCTTGGTTGTCATCCTTGTAAATTTCCAAGAGTCCACACAGATGGCCGTTATCTATGTAGCCATAGTTCGTTGAGAATTTAGATTAGCCACTTTGTGTCTCAGGGCAGGCATATGGCAAAAAAAAAATGTCCATGGCTTGAATTTCTGACTTAACTTTTAAATTAGATTGTAAAAGCATGATGATGCTGTTTATATAGACCAAATAAACAGTTTCACATTCACCTAGAGCTAATTTTATTTAGTAATTTATATTTTAGGATTTGTTGGTTTAATGGGATGGATCAGCAGGCAGACAAGGAGGGCCATAAAAGGGTTCCAGAATTCAATCTCAGCCAGGAAATGGCTTCTTTCTTATAGAAGTGATTGATGGAAGATTGATTATTCAAATATTAAAATGGATCTAAGGTTCCTTCTAGGTCTGTGTCTTTGATCCTATCATCTGTGATCTCACTGCTCTGCATGTTCCCTCCAGTGATGCCAATTAAAATTTGTGCTGTGGGACTCTTGTCTGTGTTCTTTCATACATTCACCACAGGGGTCGTCTAACCAGCTGAGGGACTTGGTGAAAAGGAATGATAGACAGATAAACATAAACAGAACACTTATCTTTTTTTTTTTTGCATTTTTTCTTTTTGATATTTTTTCCCAAATAAATGTAAAAATAAATTTTCATTTTCATTTTTAAAAATTTTGAGTTACAAATTTTCTCCTTCCTCCAGAAGGTAAGCAGTCTCATATGTTATTCATGTAACAGTCATCTAAAACATATTTCTATATTAGTTATGGCGTGAAAGAAAACACCTTACCCCCGTCCCCCCACAAAAAAAAAAGCCCAAGAAAAATAAAAGTAAAAAAGTATGCTTTGTCAGCATTCAGATTCCATTAGTTCTTTCTCTGGAGGCAGATAGCATTTTTCATCATAAGTCCTTTGGAATATATCTTGCATCATTGTATTGCAGAGAATAACTAAGTTATTCATTGTTGTTCATTATGCAATATTGCTGTGTATCATGTTCTACTGATTCTGTTCACTTCACTTTGTATCAGTTAATGTAAGTCTTTTCAGGTTTTCCTAAAACTATCCTGCTCCTTGTTTCTCTTAGTACAATAGTATTTGATCACAGTCATAACACAGCTTGTTTAGCCATTCCTCAATTGATGGATATCCCTTCAGTTTCCAGTTCTTTGCCAACAGAAAAAGAGCTGCTATAAATATTTTTGCATATATAGATTCTTTTCCTTTTTCTTTGATCTCTTTGGGTAACAGACCTAGTAGTGGCATTGCTGGGTCAAAGGGTATGCACTTTTATAGCCCTTGGGTGTAGTTCCAGATTGTTCTCCAGAATGGTTGAATCAGTTCTCAACTCTACCAGCAATGAATGCATTAGTGTCTCCATTTTCTCACATCCCCTTAAACATTTGTCATTTTCCTTTTCTGTTATATTAGCCAATCTGGTAGGTGTGAGATGGTACCTCAGAGTTGTTTTAATTTGTATTTCTCTAATCAGCAGTGGTTTAGAGTGTGTATTCATGACTATTGATAGCTTTGATTACTTTATCTGAAAAATGTTCATATCTTTGACCATTTATTAATTGGAGACTGTTTTGTATTTTTGTAAATTTGACTCAGTTCTCTATATATTTGAGAAATGAGGCCATTATCAGAGATATTTGCTATAACACTTTTTTATAGTTGTGATTACTAATTGTGTATTTCCCTCCATTCTATTCCCCCCCTCATTTTTCCTGCTCTCTGTCTCTCTCTCCTTTCACCCTGTCCATCCTCAAAAGTGTTTTGTTTCTCCGTACTACCTCCCCAGATCAATCCTTCCTTCTGTCAAGTTCTGTGCCATCCCCCCTTCCCCCCCCCCCCCCCCCATCAGCTTCCTCCGAACTTTCCTATAGGGTGAGATAGATTTCTTTACTTCACTGAATGTGTATGTCATTGCTTCTTTGAGCCAATTCCTATGAGGGTAAGGTTCAACCTTACCCTCACATTCACCCCCTGCCGCCCCTCCTCTGTGTCACTTTTCAGGTTATGTCCCCTTTCTATTTTATTAAAGTAGGAATGCTGTTCAAAAGAAGGATGGGCTGTCAATCAGTAAACATTTATTAAGTACCTGCTGTGTACCAGGCACTATGCTAACTGTTGAGGATAGAGAATAGGCCTCAAATTCAAGCTGACCTGAGTTCAACTCCTCTCTGACATACTGTCTCTTTCATCCTAGGTAAGTCTTCTCTGGACCACAGGCAATTCTCTAAGATTATAAATTATTGAACTGGGGCTGATTTTTATTGCTGGAGGGAGTTTCCTCACCTGGAAAATGAGGTCTATTGTATTTTATAAGGATTCCAGCATCCCTTTAAAAATCTTATGATTCTTAGGGATAGAAAAGGTTTGGGAGAGACACTGGTTTTCCTGAATGGAAGCAAATAGTCTGGTTGAGGTTATGTATCATATGTTTCTTATAACACATTCGAATCAGTTTGATTTCATGTCTTTATATGACTAAAATTTTTATTTTAATGAATTATAAAATTAATATTAAAACAACTGATCTTATTTGATTTGCATAAGTTTACATTTAAATAAATTTAAACTAATAAATTATCACAATTCATTAGTTACTGAATTCAGTCTTCTTGGAATTACTTGTTCATTCTCATATTTTCTTTCATAGAGATAAGAACCTCTGGTTTCATTAATTTGGGGAACTCTCAAATGAGGAAACTTCTGGCAGTACAGGTCCATACCTTTTCTGCAATTTATAGGGAGTTATTGCATTGCTGCAGTGTCAGTCCAGTTGAGATTAGATAACATAAATCTGTAGTAGACCCAGTCTATATAATTGTGTGACTTCTTTTAGTTCTTTTCAGCAGCAAGTCAGTAAGAATGCAGGAGATAGATCGTGTGAATAACCTAGCGTTGGAGAGTTGACAAAACATAAGAAGCCATAGAACAAAAAACAAGGGATTAGAGAGAGGAGAATAGTGTTGAGTTGGAATATAGCATGGGCAATATAGCCAGAATAGATGTGATAACCTTGTGAAACTACTGAGGATGAAAGGGATTAATAGTCACAAGGAGGACCAAAGATAGATTTAAGAGTAGTAAAGTAGAGGTAGCCATGGAATGATAAATGATTATGATCAGATAAGGGAATTTTGAATTTTTGGTTATCAAAATAGAACACTTGTGATTGATAGTGTATGGGGTGAGTGAAAACTTCTCAGGCCATTTGGGATTGTTAGCTTCCCTTCTCCTCCTCCATTGCTGCTGTCTGAATTAGCAGCAAGCATCTTCGGGAATCTTTTGACTCCCCACTTTAATTTCTTTGTCTGTTTTCCCGCTTTTGTGAGCCCCTCCTCCCAGCCAGTGAGTGTCAGGGACAGCCCAGGCTCACTCTTCCTCCCTTGCATTGGGACCCTCCCTCCCCCTTTACATTTCTGGGAACTGTCACCAAATTCCCCAAGTCAGAGATTCACTGGTAGAAAGGATATCCCCTTCTTCTACTTTTAGTCGCCCTAGGAGCTTATCAAATGGCATCCTTACGTTAGGACCCATAGGATATTGCTTACCATTCTGGGCTATATGCATATAGTTTTCATGACTGTCCTTCTCATCAACCAGCCAGACCTTTTGTCTCACTTTAACTCCTGTCTTCCCTTTTGTGCCTGTTCTTATCTAAAGAATGCATCTCTCTTTGGGATCTTCCCAACCCAAAAGCTGTGACTCCCCCCCCAAGTCTAGAGGCTACCGGAGAAAGTTCCGGGGGCGCACCTGCCCCAAGACTGGTGTGGGTGATAGCTGCTTCCACTGGAGGGAAATCCTGGACGAGCCCTCATTTGTCTGGGATGAAAAATAACCCTCATCCTTAATTTAAATAAAAAAAAATAAGCACAGAGATCTCTTAGGATAAGAACAGGAGTTTATTCACTTCCCCAGGAGAAGAGGGCAGTCTTCCCCATGATTCATCATGGAGGAGAGGCATGTTACAAAAGACAGTGCAAGAATTTATACGCTAATGCAGTCAAGCCCCCTTCCTGACTGTCTCCTCTTTCGTTGATTGAGAGGCAGACTTCACCAAATTCTTCCCCACATGGGACAGCAAGAAAAGGGGGAAGATGGTCCCAAAGCAAGGGAGGAGGAGTGAGCCTGGGCTCTCCCTGACTCCCACTGGCCAGGAGGAGGGGCCCACAAAAGCAGGAAAACAGACAAAGAAATGAAGGTGGGGGGGGGGGTCAAAAGATTCCCTAAGAGGCTTGCTGCTGATTGACAGCAGCAATGGAGGAGGAGAAGGGAAGTTAACAATCCTAAACAGCCTGAGAAGTTTTTACTTACCCTATACAATGGCAAATCAAGGATGTGAACATTACTTTGTGTGGCTGAGGTAAAGTGTTAGTCTATAGGGACTGGGTTGGTTGAGAAACTAAAGTAGCTTATTTGAGAAAACATCAACATCTGTATTGATAGCTCCTAGTAAGAGGGCTAGGGTTATGAGGAAGCTCAGTCAAGCATGAGGCTCTTTGATATAGGAAGCAGAAAGCCTATATGTGGTTGATAATTAACAGGCCACAGGATGTAGACTGGGTGATAAATTTGAATAGAATGAACCTGAAAAGAGGAGAGGTTGATGGCAGTAGAGAGAGTATGGAAATGGCAGCGGGGAAAAAGATTATGTCAGTTCCTCCTCTTGGACCAGTGAGTCAGTGGGTATGAGAGGAAGTGCAACAAGTCCTGGAAAAGGATGGGCAGGGATAGAGTCTTCTATGAGGATGGCCATGTCTTAGTGACTCCAGAAGATGGATGAAGCATAAGAAGAAGAGCTCTAAAATGGAAAGAGATTTGTAAATTATGGAGTGGGAATACTAGAGGTCATGACAGAAGTGAATCAGGACATTGGGGAGACTGGGGAGAAGTGTTCTCCTCTTTCGTTGATTGAGAGGCAGACTTCACCAATTTCTTCCCCACATGAGACAACAAGAAAGATGACAGCAGGGAAGGGGATATGTTCTTCATCAACCCAGTATCTCTGGAATGGGGAAAGTAAAAGGATGGTATGTGTCTATATAATAATTGGGTTCAAGAAGAGTGTTAATGGATAGGAGAGATCTGAAGTTCAAGTCAGGTGATTACAAGGGTCTTCATCCATGGCACATTCTAATCTATGATCCTACAAACCTAGACTTGTATCTCCAATATTTGTTTAAGGAGCTGGTTCTTCATTGAATGTTAGCAGCTAAAATTTAGGACCCTCTTCTCTGAAGGACCCATATCGCTAGTTGGGTGATCCTGACCAAGTCCCCTAATCTCTATCTCAGTTTTCTCATCTATTAAGTGGGAATAATTTCCTACCTCCTAAAGTTGCTTTAAGGATAAAAATGAGATAACATTATGTAAAATACTTTGCAAACCTTGCTAGCTATTTTGTTATTATTTTTACTATTAATAGTGATTTTTTTTTTCAGTCACCTGAATGTTATCCACTTTAGGTACCCAAACTAAAAAAAAAACAACACAGCTTTTAAAATTTTTGTGATAAAAATCTTTCTAGAATGTATCATGATTTTCTTTTTTTAAAATAAAATTTTATTTTCCCGTTCGTGTAAAACATATAAAAACAATTTTAATATTCTTTCAAAGTTTTGAGTTCCAAATTATTATGACTTTCTTTGAACAGTGTATCCTAACTTAATTTAACTTTGAAGTCTTATGGATTATTAAATTACAGTTACTGTTTGTGCTAAAACACTATGATCTCATTATGATTTATTGAAGTGTGTCTAGTAGCCTCAGATTGGTTTATTTTTTGAGTTCTTACACTTGTTTTTTATAGTTTACGTCTCTTTTCTTGATTTTCAGAGTGTCTCCTTTCACTTACGGTGGTCAGTGAATCTGCTTTCAGACACTCCACTCTCCTTCTGATTTGCTGCTTCTAATATTGTATGGCCTAAGAGACTAGATGTATTATGTGTAAAATTAAGAACAGAGAGGCTCTAAGTTAAGATCTTAGCCTAAGCTATATACAGATCCCCTCAGTAAAAAGATTTGTTCTGTGAAGTTTGGATTCAGTTAAAGGGCCACACTTGAGGACCTAAAGGGCCAGAATTTTCTCACCCCTGTCTTAGGGTTTTTCCTATCAATAAAGAGGTTGAGCTAGAATTCTTGGACTCGTTAAGTCTAGTTTAGCTGCTCAGAAGTGTTGCTTTCTGTAAGGTCAGTTGCTTTTACCATATTGTCCCTAGATAAGTGATGTGTCACTATACATGATTATTTTCTTTGGATTCGTGATCCAATTATTAAGTATTTTCTCACTAACAAATGGGTATTGGCATGCCTTATAACATTTGTCTATTCTTGCAGATGTGTCATGACTGGCACTCCATTATCCAAACATCTCCAGTCTTGGGAGATAGAGGAGACCTTTTAAAAACAATTTTTTATTGATATTTCCCATTTCTTGTATCACATTAGTATCTCATGTTTCTCTCTCTCCTTCCTTCTCCCAGAGATCCATCCCGTATTTTTTGTAGAGGAAAAAAAAGTTAGCTCAAGTGAAATATATGGAAAAGTCTGAGATGTGCGATGTGTTAACACCTGTGAACCTCCCATCTCTACTGAGGGGTGGTTGGGAGCATCTTCTCACATTTCTTCCTACGGATCTTCCCCTACTTTATCTTCATCACACACATCACTTCAAAGGGCATGGGTGTTTTATTCATTTTACGTGCATAATTATGAATTGTTTTCTGAAATGGTGCCATTTTACAACTCCACCACCAAGGCATTAGCATGTCTGTCGTTCCACAGCTCCTCCGACATAGCTTGGTGCCAGTTTTGCTCATTTTTTCCAATTTGCCGATCAAACCTCAGGGTTGTTTTGATTTGTATTTCTCTTGTTAATAGTGATTTGGAGCATCTTTTAAAAAAAATGTGGTTGTGAATTCTTTGAAGTTCTTTTGAGCTGTTTGTTCCTATCCTTTGCCCATTTATCTGTTGGGGAATGGCTGTTCGTCACATTTATTAATTGTTTGCATATCTGGGATGATATGCTTTCCCCAGAAAATTTTGATAGAGTTTTTTTTTCTCCCATTCGACCACTTCTTTTCTTATCCCAGATGCATTAATCTTGTCTGTGAAGGGAGAAAACTTTCGCAGAAAGTTAGTGTGATAAATTTCAGGAAATTATTGAAGGAAGATATTACATAAAATAGAATCACTAATGAAAAATGTCACACAATAAGGTGGATTGCTAAAATTCTTTTTGAGGATACAAGCCAATGAAAGAAATACTTAAATCATGGATTTGCCAATTTTAAACAGGTTGTTTTAGTGCAAAGGGATTGTGTTGCTAATAAAATTCGGTTAATGGCTTGGTGGATTATAGAGTAAACTAGGATTACATTTTGTGAAGAAAAAGTACATTATGGGTAAAATTTATGTTAGCGTTACCTCTACTTGTGTATGTGCTCTTGATGACAATTTTTCTGGAGACTTTGAAATACTTTTCAGTCACTTTTTCACATCATATTCACCACATAATGGTTGATATCATTGATATTGATCAATTTGCTATAAGAATATGTGATTTATTTTTCATAAGTATTAAATCAGTATAGTTATTACTATATGAACATTTAACAACACTCCTGTTAGTAGAATGGTATTATTTTGGAATTTTTGGAATTTTATGACACTACTGTTATTATATCTAATAATAATCAGTTTTCAGTTTAACATTTTAGTTTCTTTTGTTTTTAGTTAATGTCTTGTAATCACAATAAGACTTTGCAAATAGGGATGGAAGCCTCCATTTGTTAACAGGAGTACAAATTTGGTATATTGATCTGTTATTTATATTCCCAGTTTGAGGTTATAATTAACAATAATACATTTTCTTAGCTCCTGTTAATCACTTTTCCTTTGATATGATATTTCTTTGTGAAGCTTTAAGCGAAAACTGAAAAACATACTTTTTGTATGTGTGCAAAAAGACCCTCGAGGCACTGTAGTATTTTTTTAAAGGGTACTTCTCTTGCCTTTGGATCTATTCTATTGTAAATTGCCTTTAAAGCTGAATGGTCTCTATTATAAAGTGTGCTGTGCTATGAAGCATTAAAGCTCTTTGTTTCAACTTTGACAAGTTAATTTTAGCATTTTGGGTGAATTGTTACTGACCAAAGGGGAGACCTTCAGTTCATTTTCTACATTTGGGGCTTGTTCATTAAATTCTAGTAAACTAATGGCCTGATAAACAATTATTGTACTGTTCTTCAGTGAAGAATGTTTGACTTTTAAAAATGTGTCTTCTCTTACTATAATACTTTTAAGAATAGAACACATTAAGTAATTTAGTATTCTTAATTGGCTGCTTTGATTTTGTAGTATTGATAGTTTTCTGAAGGCAATGAAATTGTTTTTAAAAAGTGAATTGTAAACTTGAAGACAGTTGATTTTTTGTGCGCGCGCGTGTGTGTGTGTGTGTGTTTGTGTGTGGTATAATGTTTTAAAATTCTGTTAGTATTTTTAAAACACATTACAAAGTACTAAATTAGGTGTAACCTCTTAGGCTTTAGAAAAGATAACTCCTTTTTAGTTTAAGGGGAGAGTGTTAAAAATTTTTTTCTTGATTTGTTGGGAAGAAAATTTGATAGGATTTATACAACTTAAGCAGTTTGAATTGATTTTGCTCATTGATCTGGTTTGATTAATTTATTTAAAAAATTTTTCTTTGCAGACGATATTTCTAGATGTTTGCCAGTCTTGTGGAGAGAAATGTTAATGATTTCAGTCCTCATGAGTGCTTGTGATGATCTGTTTCATGAGTGTTTACAGTTGTATTTGGTTGTGATGTAGGGAATGAGGTATTGGAGAAGTACAGAATTATCATGTTGAAGACCTACTTCTTTGCTGCTTGTTACTAATATCCAACAATACCAGGCTCATCTAATCCCAAATACACTTTGTTTTTTTTTCAGGGAAAAGCTTGTATTTTTGAAATAGTACAATCTTGGATCTTTTGTAAAAGTAGTGACTTCTTTGAGTGGAGATGCGCTTTATAACAGCTTGTTTTCTTAAAGGTTGTAAGTAGTGTTATACAAAGAAAAGTGAAAGTTCTGGAATTGTAACATATGATAATTTTGTTTCCCAAAGGAATTTGTGGTTTTCAAAATGCAGATTTGAATTTTTCTTTAGGTGGTTCATACCCCTGTATTTTTTTTTCCTGGATCAAGTGTGTTACATATTATAAATCTTGTTAGAAAAAGATTCTTAAAGTTATTGCCACATTTGGTTACTTAAACTCTTTTGATTTCAGAGAGATCTGCAGCATTCACATTAATTTGTGAAGTATTAGAAACCTCAGCTTACTGTTCATTTATTTAATATTCATTAATGAATCTCAGAACATCTAAAAATATTTCATTAAATGTCATAATGTCCCTGAAAACTAGATAAAAAAGTTATTTATTTAATTACAGATTAAGTGACAGAAATTGTAGATTGCCTAAAATTTAAATAGGTCTTATGAATAATCATTTGCCCAATTACACAGGGCCATGGATTTTACTGAGGAAAATAGCACAGCATGAAAATTTTACTTATTTGATTATGTGATTATTTCCTTTTTTGACAGGTAGAAAAGGTAGAAAAGAGCTCTTAATCCATTTTTAGAAGAGGAAATTGAACTATAAAAAGAACTACCAGACAAAATTGGGACAGGGCAGAATAGGATCAGATGGATTTATAGTAAAATTTTACCATATTTATAAAGAAGATTTTTCCAGTCACCTTGTCATACTCTTTTTATGAGATAAAGTCCTAAAATCTAAACCAGGAAAGGATAAATAAAAAAACAAGAACTATAGATTAGTAACTATCATGAATGTTAATTAGTAACTATCATGAATGTTAATTTAAATTTTTAAATAAAGCACTGGTAAAAAGACTGTCAACTTATCCAAAACATTATTCATTATCATCAAATTTAATTTATGTTAGGAAAACAAGGATGGTTCAGAATAGGATATTTAGTAACACAATCACATAAAAAACATAAAAACCTTGTGATTATATCAGGAAATACATGGGAATATTTTTTAAAGTACATTATTATTTAATGTAAAACCCTGCAGTAAAGGCATAGTTTTCTAAAATATGGTAAAATACTTCTGCAGAAACCAAACTCAGTCATTTTATGAAACGAGGGAAACAGTAGAAGCATTTCCAGTGAATACAAGTGTAAGGCAAGAATATATCATTTCCCTTCTGTTATTTGGCATAGTTTTAGAAATGTTCATTGTTCATAAAATAAGTTAAAAACATTAAAGGTGTAAAAATAGGCAAAAAGGAGACCAAAGTATACTTGTTTGCTGATAACAGGATGATTTATTTAGAAATCCTGTAGTCATCAAGCAAGAAAGCCTAATTAGAACAATTAATAGCTTTATTAAATAGTGGAATACAAAATAAATCCAAGGAATTCAATAGCTTTGTACATAACAGTAACAGAATCCTGGTAGGAGTAGTAGAAAAGGAAAGTCTCATTCAAAATAACAACAAAATGTATAAAATATTAGCCTACCAAGGCATGCTTAAGACCTGTTAACTAAGAACTAAAAAGCAACTTCAATGGCTGGTGGGATGGCCAGTGCTATTGCTGGACTGTATTAATATAACAAGAAGGACAAAGTTACTTTAATTTATAGATACAGTGCCATGCCAATGAAGGAATGCCTTTCATAGTTAGACAAAATAATAAATTTCATTTGGAGGAACAAAATATCTAGAATATTGAGGGAAAAACTGGAAAAGAAAATTGTGAAAGAGACATAACACTTCCAGAACTCAAATGATATTATAAAGCAACGCTGTTGCTGGTAAAAAGAAAAAAAGTTTATCAGTGCTTCACTGCTGTGGAAGCATATTAAAAACCTCCTTTTCAGTAAAAACTGAAAATCTAAAGAAATATTTTCCAGCTCAATATTCTTTTGAGACTTTTCCCCTTAAGACCATTTGTAGAACAAAAGCTAAGGCCTTTATTAGAGAAATATATTCAGAATCTTAAGAAATTCTAAGTAATATCAAAACCTCCCTTATCCCACCAAAATTATTAACCCCTATTCATCAAGGGTAGTGTCCTCTTTTGCATTCTACCTTAAGATAATGTGTGAAGGGAGGGAACACTTTTCAAACCTTGAGAGTTTTCCTGGAAGGAACTGGGTAATACAACACAGAAGACTTAATTTTAACATATTATTATCTTTTTCCACAAACGTCAACTCCAGTTGTCTTGGGGATAGATATATAGGTTGGAAGGTCTGGGGCAACCGTGCCGGTTCTGACATTCTATGCCACAAAAGATTGGGATAGTAAAAGACTGATAAAGCGTATATTAAAGGTTCACTGTGTGCAGACATGGTGCTAACCCCTGGGGTACAAATACAAGCAAAAAGAAAGACAGTCTTTGCTGTCAAGGGACTTATATTCTAATGAAGGGAGTAAAGGAAAATGACCAAGAAAGAGAGCTGAATACGGAAGCAGAGAGGTAGTGGGGAGAGTAGAGATCTCATTTGGGTGAAAGTGAGCGTGGCTGTTCTAGGTGCTTCTTCAAATTTAGGTTCCTGGGAAGAACTAACCAATTTGAGGAGGAGGCTGCGTGGGTAGAAACATAGATTCAAAAGCTGAGCTGGGTTAGATTAAATTAAATATTTTTTCTAGTAAATTTGTATCTAAAATATAGTGTATAATATTAATAATTTGCGACACTAGACAACAAAAATTTAGGGAAAAATGCAGTAAAAGATACCTGAAAATATAAATTACCTGGGAAAGCATCCTCAATTTGATTGCTGTGAAAAGTGGAAAAAGCATGAAATAAATTGGAGTTACACCAATATATCTTATACCATATATGCTAATAAACTAAACATGGATATGTGGCCTGAATATTAAACAGTCATGCCATAAAAAAGTAGAAGACAGATTAGTTGCTTTTCTTTCTTCTTTCTTTCTTCACTTTCTCCCTCCCAGGGTCACACAGCTAGTAAGTGTCTGAATTTGAATTCGGGTCCTCCTGACTCCAGGACCATGCTCTATCCACTAGGCCACTTAGCTACGCCTAGGTCAGTTGCTTTTCACAGCTATAGTTGAAGGTCAAATTCTTAATGAAAGGATGGAGATGATTAATTCATGTAATTGTGATTACATGAAATGGAAATGCTTCTGAATGAAACAAAATTAAGCCATCTAGGATGAGAAGAGAGAAGAAGAAAACTTTCAGTTGGGAAATGATCTTTGTACGCAGAGTCTCTGATAAGGTTTTGATAAATCTAAGATATATAGACAAACTTTACACATGTATGCTCACAAACAAAGGAGAGGGAGTGGGCAAGTGGGGAAAAAAGAGTAGAAGCAGTGTGGTGGTAGAGGTTTGAGAAGCTGCCTTAGAAGATATGGCCTCAAAGTCTTTCTTTAGACATACACTGTCTGTACAGACTCTGGGAAAGTCTGAAGGTTCTAGGCAAGTCTCTAAGATGACAGAAGTTCAGAGAAGAAGTAAACCTCCATTACTAAAAGTAATTCCTGACTGGAACCTCCTTCCATCAATCACAGATACAGTTCCTATGACTCTCCCTATTTAATAGATAAGTGGTCAGAGGATATGAATCTAGAGTTAGCAAAATAAACATTTATTATAAACAATTATTAAAAGCCATATGAATCACTTCCCCCTAAATCAGTAAAATCCAAAGAATTTCAAAGCTTCACCTTACATTACATCAGTTAGCTAAGATGACAAAAAATGAGAATAGTCAGTGTTAGAGGAAGTGTGTGAGTGAAGAAAGAAGCTCTCTATTGCATTCCTAGTGGAGCTCTGAATTGATCCGATCACCTTGGAAAAGCAGTTTGGAATTATGCTGATGGACCAAAATGTCCTTATCCTTTGATCCAAAGTCTCAGGGAGGTCAGTGATAAAAAGAAAGTGCTCATATGTTCCAAAATATTTATGGCAGCTCTTTCCTTAATAGCAGATAACTGGAATCAAGTAGATGTCAATGAATTGGGGAAATGCTAAGAAAATGAACATAATTTAATATTATTGTGCTGAGTATAATAGATGACTGTGATGAATTCAGTGAAGCATGGGAAGAAATGAACTTGAGCACTGTATGTTAGACAGTGTTCTTGGTGGATGCAGACTTGGCTTAACAGGGGTGAGGAGCCTGTGACCTGAAGCCACATGTGGCCCTTGAGGTCCTCAAGTATGGCTTTTTGACTGACTCCACACTTCACAGAAGTGAAGATTTGGTCAAAAGGCTACACTTGAGGACCTTGAGGGCCACAGATTCCTCACCCCTGGCCCAAGACTTGGTTCTAATCCTCCTTCTGATGCATACTAGCTGTTTTACTCTTGCCCAGATCACTTAACCTCAGACTTAAAGTTCAGGTGCTGATCTGATTTCTTCATCTGGCATTTTCCTGTGAATGTGAAATCATGGGTCTGGTCCACCTCCCTCCCCCCCCCCCCATAAAAAGAGAACCCCAACTAGATGTAAGTGTGTTATTCATCCTTCATTTTAGAAGACAACCAAGGGAGTCATGTCTTGACTTGTGTGTGAATTGGATTGAAGTGAGGCAGAGTTGCATAGTCATCAGCCTCACTCTTTCTTCCTGAGTCATTGAAGTCCAATGGCAGGACAGAAGTCAAGACAACTTGGAGTTAGTCTGGGATGCAGTGGACAACCTTGCTGTCTTTGATATCTGACCAAACTCTAAGCACACATGCCACCCCGGATTCAGCTACTCTTGGAACACATAGTTCTCATCCGCCTGTTCTAACTGGAGAGAAGTCTTCACGTACTTGGAGTAGACATCCCCCTCACTCAGTGACAGATTTGAGCTCTGTCTGTCAATCTCCACCTGGGTTAGCCAAGATGGGTTTACTGGGATGTGGCTGCTGCATGTGCTACAGCTTCTTGGAGACACAGGTGAGAGTTGAGTGCCAGGTAGACAACCAAGGTAGATGAGCAGCTCTGAATAGGTCCCTGAACACCCCATGCACCTCATTTTAGTATATGAGTACTTAATGAGAATTAGTTGGTAAGGTGGAAGAGAAATGTAGTATGCCATCAGTGTAGTGTATTTAGAAGAGGAGATCTATTTTCCTTTTGATGGAAAGAACTGTAGGAGTCAAAAAGCCTGCATTTAAATCAAGTGTATGATCATAGACAAACTTTTTAGCCTCTTTTGAGTTTCAGGTTTCCTGTAAGAAAAGGACTCAGCGTATATTTTTGTACCTTCCTCACATTTCATTGTAAAGAAAACATTTTGTAAGCTTAAAATACTGTAGCTATAAAATGCAAATTATTATTTTTAAGAGTCATATAGATTTATTCTCTTTTTTTTTTTTTAGTTTGCCTTCCTTTATTTGTACTTGTACAGAAACAGGTTTTGGCTCCCAGTGAAAAGTAAAATGAAACAGAATAAAGGAAGCACTAGGGTGGTTCTGTTGGCTTCATGCCTCTACCTGGACTCCTCCTTGAAGAGTCACGAATTCAACTCAAGCTCAAAGAATACCCAGTGACTTTGAGGTACAAACACAATGTGCTATGGGGCACTTGACACACCTCAGCCTCTGTAATCTCTCCCAAAGACACCTCTGACCTTTTTTAAAGGAGTAAGAGGCCCAAAGAGCTGAACTCTCGGTGGTGGTACGATGAGGTATGGTGAAGGAGCATGGACTTTACAAAATGCTAAACTTCACCGCTTTTGCAGAATTCCATGCATCACCAGAAAAATAGTATAAAACTGGTTTTCTAGGTCATAAATTCTAGAAATTCTTCTTCATTAAACAGGATGTTCTACTGCTAAGTTCACAGTGCACATGACCGAACAGCTCCGGGCCCTTATACTGGAGTGCCTTCTACTTGGTTCTTGGCATTTTGCTTTGGAAAAGAGATTCTCTTCTCCAGATCTGTCACGGGCTCCTCAGTGCTGAGGTTGCCCTGCTTCTGTCGTTCTGCAAAGATCATCGCCTGGAGCAAAGGAGGGTAATGCACATACCGGACAGTTTCCTCTGACTTAGTGGTGAAGGTCTTAAAAGCTTCTTCCTCATACTTGGGTACCAGCAGCCACATCCCTTTGGTACGTGACCCGGTCAATCTCCTTTTCTTGGCTCTCTGTCTTACCTCGGAGGTTTAGGATCCCCCAGGCCTTAACATGATTCAAATTCGGCACCATGTAGTTGGTGTGGACGTGCCTGACGCGCCAGTAGCAGGGCTCGTGGTACTGCCGCAGGCGGGACTTGCGCGTGATGAGGTGGCCCAGGCCGGAGAGCGGCAGGTGGCTGAGCAGCTGCAAGTGGCAGCTCTCATTCTGCACGTTGGCCCAGGCCTTCGGGGGCAGGCGTCCGCCCGTGTGGGCGAAGCACTCCGAGTCTCGCGCCGCACCTTGCGGGCCAGCTCCACCATCAGCCGCGGCCGCACTTTCTTCCGCACCATCACGCCGGGCTGGACCTCCTGCCTCAGCACCCACCCGAGGCCACTCGGAGAGCAATTTATTTTATATCCTCAGTGAGAATTGAACTAAAGGGTATCTAATTTGATGTTTTACCCTTTGGAAGGAAATGACAATATTAAAGTGCATTTGTGGAGGAAGCAAAGGGAAAAATAGAGGTCTAGAAAAATAAGCCACTAGGAGTATTTGAAAGAGTAGCAGTCACCAGAAGCAGTGTGTGATACTAGATAGAGTGCTAAGAAGCCCTGAGTTAAAAAAGTCTAGCGTCTGACACATACTGACTTTGTGACCATGAACAAATTACTTAACCTAGAAGTGCTCTAGTCCAGAGGTGTCAACTTCATGACCCAGCCACTGCAAGCAGGGTGCAGAACTCCTGCATGCAGGGAAACCAGAATAAGACGTGGTAGGGAAATGTTTAACAAAATCAATAGAAATACAGGACAGCATAGGTAAAACTATTTTTTGGTTTTCTAAATCAATATGCTGCCTACAGGGATGTTTCTATTTGAGTTTGACATCACTGCGGTAGGTGACTCTGGGTACTATAAATTCCACAGAAGGTGCTGTGGTGCTGATCTGTATTGGCAGAGTTTCGTCATAAGGAGCTCCCTAAAACGATGAAGTTAGGGTCTAATCCAAGTCCCGTATGTACTAGACAGAAGAGAGGGTGAGGATTGATAGATTTCTCAAATGCTTTTTATCGCACTTTGAATTTATCAGTCAACAAGTTTATTAATTTATCAAGTCTTTGGGCCATTGGAAAAAGTTAACTGAACTATCGTTGTCCCAGATATTAAAAATGGAGGCAATCACAGAGTTTGTTTTTTTTCTTCTACGTATGTTTTCCATATGAGAAATACTGCAGTAAAATAAAATGTGTTCTGCATTCAGACGACATAAATAATGCTTATTTCCTTTGTATTTTCACAGGCATTAGATTGATGGCCTTTCATTTGAGAAGTCAGTATTTAGGAAATGCCGAAAAGCCTTGGACGGTGCTGCAGTGTAGTATCTCGGTTTCCCTCTGCTCGTTAGGTTAGTCAGGACTTTTGTTTTTCTGTTACGCCCTAGTAAAGAGTGGAAGAAAGAAGCATTGATTTCAGTAACATTTTCTTTGTCCTTTAAAAAACTATAATATCTGAGGATGTGACCTGCCAGGTCACCTTATTTTAGAAGATATGTGTGATAAAATGTCTTTTTGAGCTCAGTTCTCTGACATGAAACTTCTGTAAGATGATTTTTAAAAAAAGTTTTTTCAGTAGGCAGTGAAATTAATATTAACTCATAATGTTTTTTTTCTTTTTGATGTCAGTATACCTAGAGCCAGATTTGGTCCCTAACTGTATTAGTATTAGCTTATTTTGATAGAGACATCTATTTCTTCTGTCTTTTAAATAGATTTTGTTCAGTGGTTTTAAGAATTATTTTTTTTAAAGCTGCTTTTAATACTTTTGGAAGTAGGTAGAAGTATTATTTATCTAAAATAAAGCAGATTAGCTTATTGTTTCCCTGTCCCTCCCTTTCTCCCCTTCTCCCTCTCACTTTCCTTCTCCTCCCCCTTTTCTCTTCTCCTTCCTCTCTTTTCTTCCTTCCCTTTCCCCCTCTGCTTTCTTTTTTCTCTCTTTTTCCCCCTTCATCCTCTTCTCCCTTCTCCTCTTCCTTTCTGCCTTTTTAACTGAATTTCTGGTTTTGGCATTTCAGGTAGGCATATAGTCAAAACTCAAAGGGTGACCCTCTCAGAAATTAAGACAATTGACAAAGAAGTGAAAATTCTAATGAATAATTCTTCCATTTTGATTAGACCCTTTCTCAAACCAACCTGATTAACTTATTTTTCAGAATTGCATTGAAAACCTTAACTGTACTTGATTTATATTGCAGTATTATTACTAAAGCAAATATCTTTCATTTTAAAAAAATTTCAGAAGTTATAATTCTCACTTTTCATTTTGATAACCTTTTGGCAGTTGGATGCTGTTCTTCCTTCTAAGTCTTCAAATGTGTCACTTTCTCCTTTACTTTTCTTTCTGGAATTTAACAAATCTACACCTAAAGTCTTTAGCATCCATTTCTTACTGTTTTAGTTAGAACCTGACTGTAACAGTTTGAAGGTTGGTTGCATCTGTGTGTACATGTGTGTGTATGTGCGTGCACACATGTGTATGTGTTGATCTTGTCTATTATTATTATTATTATTTTTTTTTGGTCAGTGCTTTTCATTTGAGAATGCTTGTAATAGGCAAGGGACATCCCCCATAATTTAGTTCATTATACAGTAATTCTGGTGATGGGGCAGATTCTTCAAGAACCTTGGTAAATTGTTCCACTGGAAAGCAATTAGATCTTATTTAAAAGTCACTTGTTGAGGTAACTAGGCTCTGGAGTCAGGAGGACCCGAGTTCAAATTCAGCTTCAGACACTCCTAGATGTGTGACCCTGGGCAAGTCACTTAACCCCAATTTCTCCCCCCCTCCAAAATAAATAAAAGTCACTTATTTATGTCTCTACCTTAACTGTAGTACAGTGTTTATTCATGCCATGTAGAACTGTGGTAAACAAAAATCTTTCCAAAATGGACTCTTCAATCCTCTTCTGGACAAGTGAAAGGTTGCTTAATGATTATACTGTGATTGTCACATTACCACTTTTAACATTTTTTAAAAAATATTTTTGTGAAACCAATGTAAAGTAAATCTTTCCTTGTACTCTCGTTGGTGTCACTTATTTGACACTTAAAAAAAAGTCTGAAAAGACAAAGGGGTCAAGGTTTGGCAATTATTTTCTATGACTTTGAATTATTAGTTATTTTCTAGTTACGTATATTATCTTCCTAATTAGAATATGAACTCTTTGATCAGAACTTCCAGCATCTTGTATTGTCTCCTTCACAGTATTTTTGCCCAGGGTAGACACTAGCTACCGAGGTGTCATTGGGCAGATTGAAATGGTGCAAATTCAGGGTTTTCAGAAACACTTGGCATATAAAACTAGCTTGTTTCCTAGTGGTTGTTGTGGCAGTGCAACATTTATCACCAAGGGGTACAGAATAGTAATGTTGATCATATGTACTTGAGAATGCTGTCTCAGACTTTTTTGATCAAACTGTGTCGGTTAAATGTTTCAATTAGTGAGTTGAGCCTGTTTATTCTGTGAAGTTTTATTAGTGAAAAGATCTCTCCACTGGCCTAATTTCAGAATTCCACGAAGGGGTATAACTATTTAGAATTCAAGCCAAATGCTCAGTTATTACTGTACAGAAGAAAGCAAACACTGCACCCTGATTTATTCAGTGTGTATTTAAGTAGAGGAATGTGGAGAATTAATGAAACAAAATGATGGTTTAATAAATCTGATGAATGTTAGGGTGATAAAATGTGTTATGTGCTCATGATAATGAAAATTAGTGTAAAAACTCAACTTTTTGGTCTATCTTTAGGAGTCTGTTTCTCCTTTGTTCACTTGCTTAGTTTTATCTTCCAGCAAAAGAGATAATGTTTCACATCCATTGAAGATAAAGTAAAACCCACCATGGCTTACAAAATGACAATTTTTTAAAATCTTGTGTTAGCAAGCAAACAAAATGAGTCAGAGCTGAATAAGCAGAAATGGCACTTGTTTCTCTAAGTAAATTGCCATCTGGTTACACATTTTGAATACTTCTCTTCCCCCCCTCCCATACAAAATGTGGCTCAAAATATGCATTTTTTTTAATGTCCAGGCACTAATGTGCCTGGAAAAATAAAAATGAAAAAAGGAGAATTTTTTTCATTTTGTTTGCCAAATTTTTATGTTTTTTTAAAAAAAAATCTGTAAAGGCAGTATCAATCTTTTCATTAAAAGTGGTTCCTTCCAGTTTTCTATAGGTTCTGGTAGAAAATGGCTAGTTAAATGCTTCCTTGATTGATTTAAAACCAGGTTACATAAAATCACACTGACCCAGAAGTACTGATGTTAAATTTTGGCAGTGTGCTGCATTTTTCATCAGAAGTATTGCTATACAGCCTAGATTTTTAGGGAATATATGTTTTTAGTCACTTGAAAAAGAATCAGATGGCTTTCTAGGAATGCTTATAATGCTTTAGGTAATTCCCTAGTCAAGAATTTGTGGAAGGATTTTAACAAGAATCTGATAAGTTGAAAAGGTAGTGATGAATTGGGATCTGCACTATGCAGGATGTTCCCATATTGGTGAAATCACAGATGTGTTAGATTATCAATCATTTGACAAGTTATTAAGCATCTTTTGTATTGTAGGCACTGTTCTAGGTTCTAGGGATACAACTACAAAGAAGATGATAGTCTACTCTCAAGGAACTAACAGTTTATGAGAGTATACATACGGCATAAATGTAAGAGAATAAATACAAATGAATACAAGGCAATTGTGATGAAGCCACTAGCAGCTGGGGGTGGGGGCACATGTTTGAGCCATCTGAGAGAGATTATCTGTGAGGCAGAAATGTGCTCTGGGCATGGGAGACAGTCAGAATAAAGACATGGAAACAGAAGATGGAGCACAGTGAGAGGAACAGAAAGAAAGACTATTTCACTGGATTTCAAAGTGCAGGAGGGATGGGGAAGGATGGTAATAGATGTTGAGCCTGAAAAGTAGGTAGGGTCAGGTTGTGAAGGACTTTAAAAGCTAAATAAAGGAGTTTATCCAAGAGCCAATAGGGAGTCTTGGAGTTTTTTGACTAGGAGATTGCTATGGTCAGATATGCATAAAGACTGTCCCTTATTGTAGCTGCATGGTAGATGGATTGAATTGAATGGGAAGACATTTAAGATCAGTTTTAGAACTTTTTGTGGGAGTCTGTATGAGAGATGGTGAGAACCTGGAATGAGTTCAAAATGTTTTTAGATGTCTATTTTAAAATTCAATTAAAATCAGTTAGAGATGTAGTGATGGGGAACTGAAGCTCAGAGGAGAGACTAGGGATGTGTACACACACATACATATCTATGGGTTATCTACATAGATTAAAAAAAATTCATTTCCAAATTCTCTCCTCTATACCTACTTCCTCAACCATTGTAAAGGCATAAAGGCAAGAAATTCAATACTTAGACATATACAGCACACAAAACTTAATTTTGTACCAAGCTCCGTGTGTATGTGTGTGTGTGTGTGTTTGTGTGTGTGTGTGTGTATGTAGGAGGAAAAAGAAAAATAAAGGAAAAATATGTCTCACCTTGCACTCAGAGTTCATCATTTATCATTTTCATTTCATCATTTTCAACATTTTTCATCCTAAGTCCTTTGGAATTATCAGGATCTTTGTATTTGATTAGAGTTGCTAAGTCTTTCACATTTGTTAATTGCAATATTGCTTTACTGTGTGGACTGTTCTTTGAGTTCTGCTTACTTCTCTTTGCATCAGCTTATATAATCCTCAGGTTTTTCTGAAACCACCTCCTTCATTTCTTAGAGCCCAATAATTTTCCATTACATTCATATATCATGGCTTATTCAGTCATTCCACAAAAAGAACTGCTATAAATATTTTTGTACCTAGGAGTCCCCTTCCTTTTTCTTTGGTCACATTGGGGTATTCATCTACATAGATATGAGAATTAAAAACATGGAAACTGATGAAATCACTGAGAGAGTAAAAAGAGAAGAGAGAATAGGGCCAGGATGAAGCCTTGTAAAACACTCACAGTTTGGAAATCTGATATGAATGATGAGTTTGTAAAGGGTACTGAGAATTACTGGCAGACAGATAGGAAAACCAGGAGGGAGAAGGATGGTCAATAGTATCAAATGAGTACTGAGAAAACATCTTGATATTTGACAATTAAAAGATTGTGGTAACTTTAGAGGAAGTAGTTTCAGTTGAGTGATGAAGTTGAAAGCTACATTCCCAGGGATGAGGAATGAGTGAGAGGAGATGAAGGTGGAAGCAGTGAGTGTAGACAGTGTTTTCCAGAACCTTGATTGAGAAAGGGAAGAGAGATATGATGAAAACTTAAGGAGATGGTCAGGTTTAGTGAAAGATTGTTAAGGATGAGAAGATCTGGACAGTAGTTGATATAGAAGGCAATAAGGAAATCACCAATATGGAGAGTTTGAACATTGGAGGAGAGAATTATAGTGTTGACAATTGGCAGGAAAAGGGTGTGTGTGGGGGGGGGGTGCAGAATCAGGAAGTTCTTGACAAGGAGAAGGCTATCTTATTAGAAACTGGGGAAGAGGAGGAGAAAGTGGGAGACGTAAAAGGGTTTTGACATGAAGATCAGGGTTTTGATGTTGCAGTTGATGATGAATGACTGTAGTTTTCTTTTTCTTTTCTTTTTTTGCTTTTTGGAGGGGGAAAGGCAGGGCATTTGGGGTTAGGTGACTTGCCCAAGGTCACACAGCTAGTAAGTGTTAAGTGTCTGAGGTCGGATTTGAACTCTGGTCCCCCTGACTCCAGGGCTGGCGCTCTATTCACTGGTGAGGAATATTGGAGGCTTGAGAAGAGGAAACACATTTGAAGTTTAATAGTGCTTACAGTAAAATGGAGCTTGAAAATTGGTTCTTTTATTTTATTTGATGTGTATTTAAGACACATCTTCTTCCTTCTCCCATAGGTATAAACTAGTCTTTTGGATTTCCCCCCTTTTTATTTTCTCCGCCTAATAAAAATTGAGTGGAGAGGTAGCATTTCAAAGACGTTCGACCAGCTATAAGAAAGGGATTATTCTTTCTGTTGCTACTGATTTGACCCCATCGTTGTCATGATTACCTTTCCTCACAGAGAGAGTTACATACATTTATGAGCTCCCTTGCTGTATGTAGACTTCTAACGGATTTGATCCTGGGATAGATGAATTAAACGTACACGTGTTTTTTTAAAGATGAAATTAAGAGGGACACAATTGTAGTGATTGGAGAGCTACACCATCATATGTAATTTTTGTCCTAGGGGATGGTGATAAATTTAAATTTCCTGCCCGTTGGCTCAGATCATCTCTGGTAGGTTGGAATGGATGATCGTGGTGCCTTCTTAATAGTGCACGGTGTTCCAAAAGTCTTAGTGCTGTTTTGAGCTATTAAAGCTTTGAGCACCTTATATTTAATCTGCTTATAAAAAACAGAAGTCAAAATGCAGTTTTCCTCATTGAGGAGATTTGTTTAGTGATCTTCCAAACTCCATTTCCAATTACCTGTTGTTACTTTTCTATTTAGGATATGGATATGGAAGCTAATGATAAAATGTGGGAGATTTTTTTTTATACACCAAATTTTCAATTTACTACCTCCTGCTTTCATTTCTCTCCTTTGTCTGCTCTACTTTACTACTTTACTTGCACATATCCTGTTTCCTTCAGTCCCACCTTAAAACTCTAATACAATTCTAAGGATTATTGTCTCAGCAACTATTATCACTGGATTCAGCTCTTACTTAAGTTTTAATCATGGTCTTTGTAAATAATTTGTGGATCTGGTGTCTGGAGATGAGATTGGTGACTGCATTATTAGTTTATCAGGTTTGTTGAAAAAAAAAAAGAACTGTATGTATTGGGTATATAATTTGGACAGCCATATAATTGAATCTGTGGAATAGCAAAGCTTTTAATAGTAGGGTTTTACTATTTTGGGTGGGGGAAGGATGGAATGGGAACAGCAAGTTTTACACTTGTGGTCTGAATATTGTGGTTACTGTTAATATTTTTAAAAAAGGTCCATCCATATGTCATCCGCACAGATTATGACAATATTCTGTGTCAAACAACCTTGCTTTTCCCCTTTTCTGTGGTTCTTTGCACATGATCTTTGTTAAACATATCTAAACTTTGAATTTCAATTTTTTTTCCTTTTATTAAGAGAGTTACTAATTTGAGATGCTTTTGACTGCACAAATTCTTTGCTCAACATTTTTTAACATTCAATAAACTGTTGAGACGACAACTTAGAGATCCTGGTTGACTGAAGAAATCACACCAGAGTGTATATAAGGGATTGATTATTTCATAGTTTCTCAGTCTTTCCTTAATTTTTTTACAGTGACTTCTGTGCATTTCTAGTTATATCCTATTGAATAGCATTTTAACTGATTCCAAATGGATTGTCTGGTTTCTCAGCTCAAAGATTTATTGTGAAATTGAAGTGTGATTTCTGTGCTCATTGTAAGAAACAAAGACATTAGCTTCCTTTAATATTGTTTAAATATGTTAATGCTGTTGATAGTTTAGTTTCTTAATGCACTTTGGTATCTAGAGCTTATGCTTTTTTTGTTTCTTTTGTAAGGTACCTCCCTTTATATCCTGGATTCCTTATTTTAACATCAATCAGGTCTTCATACATTCTTGCCTTCTGTGTCTCTCCATTAATGTCTGGGAAAGAGTCCAAACATTTCTACTTTGCAGTGATTTTCCATATTGTTGTTACTGGAATTACTGGAAATATTAACATGTCAGTATTTCTCAGTCTTGCTTTCCTTGCAAGATTTGGTATATTGTGGTGTTCTTTTGTCCTGCTGTCTGGAAAAAGGCAGAATTTTTGGTTTTTCACTTTTGGGGTAAGGGAAATAGTTTGTTAAAGTATGCCAGAATTGCTAACACTACTGTTATTTATTGACTTAGCATTCTGCACTGTACTAAATTTTGAGAACTGTTATAAAAAGGTAGGTAGTGGCAAATATTTAAAATAGATGTTTTTTGTTTTGTTTTGTTTTTTACCTCATGATAGTGCCTCAGACCGCAAATTTAAGAATTTGGATGCTGGAGCTCATTTGTCTGGTTTTAAATTGTATTATATTGAATGTGTTACTCCACCAGCTGAAAGAAGTCTTTTTTAGAGAATCTCTTAAGAATTTTCTCCCTCTTGGCTTAAAGTTTTAGCAGCAACATCAATTAATTTTACATTTTTATATTAAAAACCAAATTAAAAGTAACATTTTTTTCAAAGCACAGTAACTAGAAAGTGTACAGATTACCATATTACTACAATGAACCTTTTCTGTTTCCAAATTTATTTATATGCTTCTGAGTTTGGGAAAAGGAAGGTTTGAAACTCTTGGAAGCAAAGCTATCAAAGTGTGTGTTTATGTCAGGATTATTCGTTATTGTAATGACAATTCTTCCATACTATGCCTTGGATTTTTTCCACAGATTGTGTACTTGTAAGAAGGCTATTGTTGTCTAGAGTTCTATGACCGTCATGCCATGAGAGCGTAGTAAGTATTGAATTTTAATCTGATTCCCATAGGTTAATTTGCAGTGAAAATCATTCTCATTTAATTTAATGTTTAAAGATTTCTTGTTGGGGGCACTAGTTATCTGCTGTTAAAGCCAGCATTTTCATGATTGATATACCATAATGCTGATTAAATTCACTGTCTATTAAATGGTGGATTGTTCAGGCTGTTCCTGGTAAATACTAATCTCCATTTTATTTTTAGCAAACCATCAGTTTTTCCCTGGGGAATGTGAGGGTAATTGTCAAAGCTAGGCAAAGTACTATTATTAAATCAAGTTGCCACAGCACGTATTGGATGGTATCCCCTTCAGTCTTAACAGTTAGCATCTAGTGGTTTTATATTTGAATATGTGAGAATAAAATACGATAGTGTTGAATTTTTTTTCTATTTAAGGAAGATTTTGCCTTTCAGCTGACCCATTTTAATTGTACCCTTCACAGTGTTCTCTTTACAGTAGTTGCTTTGTGGAAAGGTGGGAATTTGGCTAGTAGTAGAGATGACTGATACTGAGACTATATGGTTGCAACACTTCTTAAAATCTTGCTCAAAGCCATAAAAGAGTTTTCTATGATATGGTAGAATTTCTGGATCATTGAAGGAGACTTTGGGTTTGTTCTTAAGGTTCTGTGTCAAAAGATAAATACATCATTAAGCTTCCTGGAGAGCTGAGATAAAATGTCTGATTTTTTAAAAAGGTCATCAAGTTTGAAGTAATTTGGTTAAAAGGTTACTTTTTTTTGTTTTTACCATCCCTTTTTACTGATAAATGATTAAAGTTTCTTATTTTTATGTCACTTTTTCTGTGTATTAGTCTGTCAGATGAGAAAAGGGGTATTATATGGTAATGAAATTGCCAGTTATTAGAAATATTGTCTCTGGAAGTATTATCTATTAGCAGCTATATTAGATAGAACTATCTAGTGTGGGCAGTAGTTGACCGGACTTGGGAAGTGGACTGCTCTTGCCAGGGACTCTCCAGAGTTTACTCTCCATTTGCTGTGTGGATGCTGGGCTGTCATCCCCAGGGACTTTTATTTGGATGGCAGATAACTGCTATCATTTCCTTTGATCACAACAGTGATTTTAGTGCACTTACACACACACACACACACACACACACACACACACACACACACACCCGTGGGGAAATGGAGGGGGGGGAGGAATGAGGGAAAGAATGGGGAAGGGAGTAAGCATTTCTGTAGTTAGTTCCTGCTGTGTGAGAGGCAGTGTGCTAAAGCACTTTACAAATATCTCATTTGAATCTCACAACAACTCTGTGAGGTAAGTGCTGTTATTATCCCCTTTTTATAGTTGAGGAAACTGAGGCAAACAGCAGTTAGATGACTTGCCAAGGGTCACACACCAAGTAAGTGTCAGAGGCTAGATTTGAACTCAGGTCTTCCTATGTGCTCTGTGGCACCTATATAGGTGCCTCACATATATGTATGCTCCTGTTCCTTCTGTGTAGAAACAGACACTTGTCAAAGTTATACGTTCTTAGAATTATTGCTGTTTTTATTCCCATTGACCGTTATTTCAGTCACAATTTTGATTTGGCCCCTTTTTTTTGTTTTTTTAATCTCTTACTAGCCACTCGTGTGGCTTCTCTTAACTCTGGAACTTCCTGCTTCCTTTCTGCTGTATTCTCTCATCCTAAAAAAATATTCCTAAATTTTGAGGCTCATCAGAAAGCCAGTGGGATTCAATAAAAATAGGGCCAGGTTTTCCCTGACTGCCGTTGTTTTTCCCTCTGTATTTTCATGGAACAAGAAAGTGATGAAGAAACCGTGAATAGCAAGATAACCTTTATGTTGCTCTGCTTCTGATAATGGAGGATTGCACCTTTGGTCTTCGTCCTGTACAGCCCAGCTTCTGAATTCGGCTATAAAATGGGGAGAGCAAACTTACCTCACAGAATTTTTGTGAGGATTAGATGAGATAATATTTGTGAAAGTATTCATTTAGCACAGTGCCTGGCACATAGTACTGTTTAAATGCCCTGGGCTTTCCCTTCCCTTCCTGTTTTGCATCTGTTTACTTGATCTTGTCATTTAGTTTGAGAATGATAAAATACATTACTTTGCTTATTTTTTTTCGTTCCAATTAGAGCCGCTCAAATATTTCTTTTATTTCTGCCCTTCGTTTTCTTCTTCTGTTTTGGAAAAAAACAGAAAACTTTATTATTTATCTGATCAGCCCAGTTAGAACCAATATGATTCACTCCAGACGATTGGATACTGTTATTACCTGGGTTTTCATAAATTATTTTGGCTGCATACTGCCAAAACTTTGTGCTTATTAATGAAATGGCTCCAACTCCAATTTAGATCGTGTTCAAGGACTGTCTTGTTATAATCTTTGTAGTGAATTTTCTGATTTTATAAAAATTTAATAATTATAGAAGTACTTTCAACCACTTTGATGGTCAAAACTACATTAGTACCACATCCCAACGTATAGGAACAAGTGTGTAGGACATATACGTATGTATATAATATCCCTGCACTTTGTGTCTGCATACATGTGTTTATGAAATTTATAGTGTTCCACATTATAGCATACAAAATAATTACTTTTAATATTTTGATGAGTATTTTAAATGAGTGATCCTAAAAATCATAATCATTCAGTTGACTAAATTCAGAGGTAATAGTGACTCTAGTAAAGTCTAGTAAAGTATAATGCTTTCAGAGAGAAACTGTTGAAGTGAAAAGTTTAAATTAGAATAGTTTTGTTTAGGTTTATTATTCTAAATTCAAGGAATTTAGATTTCTTGTTTTTCTTGTCTTTTTAAAAATTCTCTTATTATTATGAACACGATAAATACTTGCATATAAAGAAAAAAGGTTATACACAGAATAGCACATCTCTGTTATGTACAATTTATTTAAGTATATAACTAATTCACCACAAGTTCTAAAACTGTCCTGCTGTCTGTCTGCCTCTGAACTTCCTCCTATCTTCTGTGTGTTTTCCAACTATTTCATTGGTGCTTTTTTTCTTTCTTTTCTTTTTCTTGGCATCATTATTATCCCTTTTCCCCTCTTTCTCATAACTCCACTCTCCTCCCTCTCCTGAAAGGCCCTCCCTTGTGACAGATAAGCATAGTTAAACAAAGTGAATCTTGTTAGCCATGTCTGAAAATGTATGTCTCATTCTGTACCTTCAGTCAATCACCTCTCCATTAAGAGATGGCAAATATATTTACTCAGAGATCTGCTTGGAGTCATGATTGGTCACTGTATTGATCAGACTTCTTTAGTCTTTCGGAGTTGTTTTCTTTTGCAGTTTTTTTAAAACTATATAACAACTTTACATTTTACAAATTTGTCTTATAAAGTGTTCTTAGCAAATATTTTAAGGGCTGTCATTTGGGAGGATATATTGTTTAGGCATCCTGAGTTTTGATTCATATCTTCTGCAACTGCTTTGATGTAGCTCAGAGTTAAAACATAAAATAAGGCCATGAAAATTAAAATGGCATAAAATGTAGTTTAAAAAAGAGTAAAAAAATAAATGTGTTAGGTACTTGAAATGAGTTCCTCCTGTTGAGCATTTAATTTAGCCCTTGGATTTCTTAGTGACTGTGTCAAAATTGGTGCTTTTGTTTGTTCTTAATACCAGATAAGAAGGAAACTGTGTGTGTCTGTGTGTCTGTGTGTCTGTCTCCCTTTCCATGTTCCTTATGTAATAGATACTGGATACTTATCTTCAACCAGACTTTTGCAAAAGATAGAAAAATGTTCTTCAAATTGACACTTCTTATCTAACCTCTTACCTAGGATAATATATGATTAAGTTGTAGCTTGAAGGCATTTCAGTGGGGAACATAGGTAGTACTTAGTCTGGTTGGGTTGCTTTGGGATGCTCTAGCTTAGTAAAGGGATACAAAATAGCTTTCAGTGAGAGAAGCAGTAAGAAGGCCTGGACTTAAGCCATTTCCCTAACGTTGTATCACTGTGTACAAATCACTTCTTCCTGTCCCAGGCAGCGCCAGAAGACTGGGACTTAACAAACTAGCCACTGATCTGCATTTGTGAAGGTAATCTCCATCCTGAGAGTTCCCCACCAATTGAACAATAGAATCACTGGTTTCCCAACTCTGCCAACCCCTTTCCTCTAATAGTTTGGAGACTTTTGAGCAATGGATAGATATTTGCCAGATTACTTCTTTAAAAATTTCAGAGAACTCGGATGAACTCATAGAGCAGGTTAAATTAGTGCACGGTTGAATTATGTGGCTGATGTGCTGATACTGTTTATTATTGATTAAAGATTGATTAAAGCTTAAATTTGTTAAGGTGTAATGGACTCTCAGTAGACAGTTGGCATTCCTTCAGTGAAACTTCCTTATCCTGGTTTGTGTTCTTTCCTGATTTGATGACCACAGCTCCCATTCCCCAGCGAAAATAAATTTTAAAAATTTTGTATCTTTTTTTTTCTTTGTACCTCAGAGTTTATCGTAGTCTGTGGAAGAAACAATGTGTAACATTGTACAGGAAGTTATCTTCTATAGAGTAAACTTTGATATATTCACATGGAAAATATATTTCACTTCCTGGTGAAAGGAAAAAACAATTCTTATGTTGCGATTGAGTTTTGACAAGGGTTTTTTTCCTTCAGATCTTGTCACAATGTAACTGCCTTAACAGCTTTTATATTTTGGTATCTCTAACTGAACTTTCTAGACAAATGTCACAAAATCTGAGGCACTGTAATTTTGTTTGTTTGTTGGGGCAACTACCAAATGTCCTTTGGGGAGAGGGGTGGAAGTAGAAGGAGGAAGCTTGGCATGGTAGTAGATAGAGAGTTGACCTCAGAGTTAACAAGACTTTTATCCAAATCCTCCCACTGACACCTACTACCTGTGGAACTGTGGAAGTCATAACCGCTCAGTGGGCCAGGCACTTCCAAACCTGTTCATTGCATGGTATTTGCTAATCTTTGTCGCTAGATCCAGCAGGAAGGAACTATGTACTTATTATTTGAAAATCATGACTTTCCTATGTAAGCTTCTCATTACTTCATGAAAAGACTGAATGACCTTTGTAATTATGAGCTTCTTTCTTGCCAGTACTGAATGCCTTTTTCTTTATCAGCCCTAACAGAGACAGCAAGGAGTATACAGTGACTAAAATAACATTCCCTATATCTCCCTCCCACCCCAAACTCTTATTAAAAACATTGTTGAAAAAAGAAGAGGCAGCATATTATAGTGGAGTTTTAGAGCCAGGAAGCTTGGTGTTTAAATTCCACTCTGACAGTGTCTGTGTGACCCTGGGTCACTCAAATAACCTCTTAGTACCCTGGCAAACCCTCTGAGGCTCTACATTTTAGAGCAAGTGCTGACCTGCTTTGGAAAGAGAGTTCCTTCATTTCTGAGTTTTTTATACCAATGAAATCCCAGTTTTAGTCCTTTGTCCCTCTCTCTGTTGGTGGGGAAAATTATTGTTCTTGTGATGGAAGTTGCTTTTAAAAAGTTGAAAGATTTTTTTGGGAAAAAGTCAGCAAACTGACATCACTATTTTTGTTTTCATGGAATGAGCTCTTCAGATTTGTTTTCCTTACAAGGACAAGAGGGGCTTGATATGTTTGGTTATTTTGTTACCCTCAAAATGAAATAGAGCACATCATGGGAGATTGGAAATTAACTTAACCCTCTGGGTCAGCCCATCTCTTAAATGTATAATTAGACATTGTTCTCTACACCTTTGCTGACTTGAAAGTTCTGGATTATTCAACATTTAGCCTGGGCAAATGAGCTAAATCAAAGCAAACTCGGAATGCTTTTCCATTTATTTCCCATTCTGACTGGGGGATTAAGAAAGCAAATTTTTTTTTTTTAAGTTTGATGGTCTTAGAGGAAAGAGTAGGAAAATAAAATCATTTAAAAAATCATTATATTTCTTCGTATACCTCTAGATAAAAATAATATCAGGTGAGTTATTATTTGCCTATGGTATTTCAGAATTTCAGATACAGTGTGGCATAGAATATAGAGGACTGCTTTTGGAGGCAGAAAGAAACAGGTTCTGACTGACATCCTTGTGTTACCATGAATAAATAACTTAACTTTTCAGTGACGTAGGTTATTCTACAAGTATAAATTAGAGATGAGCTGTAGATCTGCATTGGTACAGGGATTTTCTACCCTAGAACTTCCCCATTCCAAGGAAATCATAGATATAGACCCCCCATGCCACCCCCACAGCATCGTAACTATATTGTTCATATATGCAGAGACACTTTGCATTCCTCTGGGTAAAGTGCATCAGACTACTAGTAATGAGGTTGCTCAGAGAGATGGGGATAAGGTATTACAAAGACCATAATCACAATCTTTTCAGCTTGATGGATCTTGTAGAACTTTTGCTTCTCTGAAATAATCTTTGAATACTCAATTGCTACTTCAAACTTAGGGTGGCTAGATGGTACAGTGGATAGAACACTGGGCCTAGAGTCAGGACTATCTGATTTCAAATTTGGCCTCAGACACTTCCTAGCTATGTAACCCTGGGCAAATCACCTAACCCTGTTTGCTTCAGTTTTTTCATCTTTAAAACAAGCTGGGGAAGGAAACAACAAACCACTACATTGTCTGTGCCAAGAAAACCTCGAACTGGAACAGGAAGAATTGGACAAGTCTGAAAAACAACTGAACACACACACTTCACACTTTTGGTGAGACAGAAGAGAAATGCATGTTGAAACAATACTGAGATTTCACTCCATACCATTTATTTTCATGAGGAACTTATATTTTAATATGGGAAATAATAGAAATTTATAATCAACCCAAGTGTGTACTCACAGAAGCATTAAAAGAAAAATCGAGACTTGTGGCTGGTGTTCACAGGAGTTGATGGTTTTGATTGTTTTTCTTTTCTTTTTAAAATACTTTTTTTTTATTTTGTAGGTTATTTCCCAGTTACCCATAAAACATTTTAACACTCATTTAAAAAATTTGGGGTTCCAAATTTTCCCCCTCTTTTCTCTTCCTCCCTTTGAAAAGACAAACAATATATCAATTATACATGTGAAGTGATGAAAAACGTTTCTGTATTAGCCATATTTCAAAAGAAAACACGCACAAACCCCCAAGAAAACAAAAAAAATCTAAAAACGTGCTTCAATCTGCACTCAAAAGTTCTTTCTAAAGGTGGATAACATCTTTCATCATGAAGCCTTTGGAGTTTTCTTGGATCATTGTCTTGATAAGAAAAACTAACTTTCCTAGTTGATTGTCCTTAAAATATTGCTGTTACTTTGTCCCATGGTCTTTTATACTACAACTTGTTCAGTCAAAGACATCCCCTTGATTTCCAGTTCTTTGCCACCACACACAAAAAAGCTGCTATAAATATTTTTGTACAAATAGGTTCTTTCACCTTTTCTTTGATCTCTTTGGGATATAGAACCAGTATTGCTGGGTCAAAGTTTTTTTTAGCCATTTTGGCATACTTCCAAATTGCTCTCCAGAATGATTTAATCAGTCCACCAACAATACATTAGTGTCCCAATTTTTCCACATCCCCTCTAGAATTTGTCATTTTTCTCTTCTGTCATGTTAGCTAATCTGATAGGTGAGGTGGTTTCTCAGAGTTGTTTTACTTTGCATTTCTCTAATCAGTAATGATTTAGTCCATTTTTCATGTGAGTATTGATAACTTTTAATTTCTTCTTCTGAAAACTGCCTGTTTCATTTCCTTTGACCATTTATTGTTTGGGGAATGGCTCTTACTTTTATAAATTTGGTCAATTCCCTATATATTAAAGGCAGGCAGCCTTTTTCAGAGAAACTACTACAAATTTTTTCCTCTGTTTTTCCTTTTAATTTTGGCTGCATCAAGTTTTGTTTGCATGAAAGATTTTTAATTTCACCTAATAAAAACTTACCTATTTTATTTCCCATGTTCTTCTCTGTATCTTCTTTGGTCATAAACTCTTCCCTTATCTATCTTACCTGATAGGTGTATTTTCCATGCTCCCCTAATTTATTCATGATATCACCCTTAATCCATTTTGAATTTGAATCCAAATACACAGATTGAATCATTCACCCATTTTGACCATATCATGGTATGTAGTATAAGATATTGATCTATACTTAGTTTCTTCCAAATTGCTTTCCAGTTTTCCTGGCAGTTTTTGTGAAATGATGAGTTCTTGCCCCCAAAGCTTGGTTCTTTGGTTTTATCAAACACTAAATTACTATTATGTATTGTGTACCAAATCTATTCAACTGATCCACTTCATTCCTTAGCCAGTACCAGGTTGTTTTCATGATTACTCCTTTGTAACATAATTTGAAATTTGGTACTGCCACTTAATACTTTTTACGGGTGGGCAATAAACCAGCCTCATAAATGAACAGAAGGAAAGTGGGCCGAACTTATTTTGGGAAATTGTGATCTAGTTATTTTCAAATAAAATTTTATTTTTATCTTTTGCTTTAACATTGCTTAAAATTTCCTCTGTATCTTTCCTTCCCCACCCCAGTCATCTTTTATAACAATAGAATTTTTTTAAAAGCACAATTAAAAAATAGTATTATGTATCATACTTTGTTTATCCATTTCCCAATAGATCATCATGTACTTTGTTTTTAATTCTTTGTTGTCACAAAAAGTGCTGTCATAGATATTTTGTGCATATGGGGACTTTCATTTTATCAGTGAACTCCTTAGAGTATAAGCCACTGTAGTCATGGAATCTTTGGGTCAAAATGTGTGAGCATTTTATTTGTTTTATTTGCATAATTCCAGAATAGTTATGCAGATTCATAACTGCACCAGTATTCCTATCTTCCCATTACTCTTCCAACATTGACTATTACTTCTTTTGTCTCCTTTGCCTTTTTGTTGTGTGATTTGAAGCCTCAGGGCTGTTTTGATTTGCATTTCCTTCATTGTCAGTGATTTGGAGCATTCTTTCATATGGTTGTTACTGGTTTGCAATTCTTTTGAGAACTGTTCTTTTTGACTTTTAGTTGTGTATATGAGTGAGTGTGTGTGTGTGAGTGAGTGTGTGTGTGTGTTTATGTGTGTATTTTGGGGGGCAGTCGGGGTTAAGTGACTCACACAGTTAGTGTCAGAGGCTGGATTTGAGCTCAGGTCCTTCTGACTTCAGGGCTGCTGCTCCATTGTGTGTGTGTAGTCCGTTAGTTTTTTTATACACCTGGAATACCAAGTCCTTATTTGAGAAATTTGATGCAAGGATTTTTTTTCTCTCAATTGAGATCTGGTTTCAGGCTAACCTAGATGAGGACATACCTCTTCAAGGAGCTTTCTGCTTCCCAAGACAAACTCATATGAGACTATGAGGAGGGGAAAAAAGTGGAAGTTGTCTCTGGCAGCTGGCCTCAGTGGTGGAACTACCAATTTTATCCTTCTGTGCGGGAGAGGTTACATGGGAGCCAATCAAAAGCCTCTATTTGCACCTGGAGCCACTAGAAAAGGGGCAGGACACCTGCCACCAGAAGGAATCCAGCTTTAGGGAGAGCTGACATAGGTACTCTGAGTTCTTTACTGTGACAAATGTGATACTACAAGAGGCTCAACTTCAGGTACATTCCCAGTAAGGGTGGCCTTTCTAGAAATGTAGGTGGAAGATATGTTTCTAGAACTAAATATTTTGTCCTTTTTGATATTTTTGTAGCTATGTTATTCCTGAGCATATTTTTTAAAATAATGCTGTCTTAGAGGCTCAAAATAGTATGTATGCCACAGGCCCTGCTAGGGTTCATCATGTGCCTTTTATGTGTTTATCCTTGATAGTACTGTTTTTGGTTAGCAGTGATATCCGCTTGGCCCATGATGTCCCCTATGATTTCTTGTCATAAAGCCACGATGGTATGAATAGAATGAATGATGAATGCTTTGTCCTACATACTTTCTTCCAAGTAGAGAGTTGTTAAAGCTGTTTTAAAGGAAGTCTGCATTTTGTGGTATCCCACAGTTTTTGAGTAGTTACCCATAATCTTTTTAGCATGAAAGTGTATTTGAAGCCCTGTCCATGGAGGAAACATAGATTTAATATTTTTCAAAATTGATTCTCTTTTTTAACTTTTTAAAATTTTTTTATTTTTGCTTTTTTTTTTGGAGGGGGGAGTGCAGGGCAATTGGGATTAAGTGACTTGCCCAAAGTCACACGGTTGGTGAGTGTTAAGTGTCTGAGGTCACATTTGTACTCAAGACCTCCTGACTCCAGGGCCAGTGCTTTATTCACTGCACCACCTATCCGCAGCTCTTTCTCTTTTTTTAAAACCGTTGTCCCTTTTACTGCTTCTCTCCCAAAAGATTCTTCTGTTATAAAAGGTAAGTCTAGTCATTTAAAAGAAATGTATACATTGACCATGTCTGAAAATGAATGTATTATTCCACACCTCTAGTTCAGGATCTCTCAGCAGAGAGAAAGGAAGCATGCTTTACCATTAGTCTGCTGAAGGTCCTGATTGGTTACTGTAATGATTAGAGTTCTGAAGTCTTTCAGGGTTGTTTTCCTTTATAGCATTGTGATCTGTCTGCATTCTTCTGGTTCTGCTTTTTTCACTCGGCCATCATAGAGATGTGCACAGAAGGTTTTAACCAGATGTCCTGCAGGCATGTGTTCCCTTTGGATTTCCCCCTCTTCCCAGAGAAAGTAAATAGCTTTTCAGTAGAACTGCAGGATATATCTACATGCCCTGTATGTGTGCTTATACCCTGGTCTTCACAAATTTCTCTGAACTTTCCATATGCATAATTTCTGAAGTTGCAAAAAATATTAGATCACATCAACATATGATAGTTTGTTTAGTCATTCCTCTAATTCATGGCACCCAGTTACATGAGCATAACTGAAGCAGGAAGACTCCCTAATGGAGAAACAGGGTGTAGCATGTGCCAGGACAGTCAAACCCACTGCCTCCTCCCCTCAGACCCATGTGAAAAGCCCAGGACCCTAGACCCAGAGCCATTAGAGCAAGAGTGCTTTGCAGGCCACCTTTTGGCCTAGCACTAATAGAGCCATTATTTCTGTGCATAGGAGATATTTTCCTCTCTCAGTCCTCTTTTGGTTTGGCTCTTTGTTTAGTACTGGTATAACTGAGTTAAGTGTATGTACCATTCAGTAACTTTTTGGACATGATTCCATATTGTTTCTTAAAGTGATTGAGTCATTCCACAGCTCCACCAGACATTTCATTACTGTGCTTTACAACACTGACCATCTTCATCATTTTTTGTCTTTGTCACTTTGGTGGGTTTGAGGCAAAAAAATTTTAAAAAATTACTCATTATCAGTGATTCAGAATTGATAATTTCTTATAAAAACGTTTCACCTCTTTTGTCCTTTATCCCTCCGAGAATGACTCATGCCTGTATTTGCTTCATTTTATTCCTGTACCTTGGCTATCAGACTTTTGTCAGCAATATTTGCTGTAAAGGTTTTTTCTCCGATTGCTTTTCTTCTAACTCTAAATGTATTGATTCTGTTTGTGCAAAATCTTTAAAATTTTAAGTAATAGAAATGGTCTGTTTTATCTTCTGTGATCCCATCTGTTCTTTAGTTAGTTAAGTATTTTCCCCTTAGCCATAATTTGTACACAGTACATGAAAAGGGGGATTTTCAAAGGAGTTCTTTAAAGAATGGCTATATTAATATTAATGAAAAAGACTTTTTAAAAAGAATCTTTAGTTCTGTAACTTATTTTGGATTTTAAAACTTTTAAAACTCATTTGAATTATTTGGGGAAAGCAGAACTTAATCTCTGACTTATTTCATGACTTTATAGTCTATTTGGAAGATGTTGGTCATTTTAAAAATTGTGATATTTGAATGAATTCTTAGATTTAAATTTTAAAGTGATATTTTTATACTTTGCTAAATATCTTGAAAATATAAAATGTGCATATTAGGCAACTTTAATAGATAATGAATGATAATTTAGCAGATTCTTTAAAGCCCTAGACCTTTCACAGTGCTTTGAATATAGTAGAAACTTAAATCTTTGCTGAATTGAATATTTTTTTTTGGGTAAGCTCTCAATCTTCAGCAATGCTGGACTGCAGGTTTTTAAAAAATCATTTTTTATCCTTCCCTTGATGTCTTTATCAAGCATTTATATTTTTTGTAATTAGTACTACCTTTTTTTCATAACATTTACCTTATGTATGTAAAAAAGTAACATCAAATAGTCACATTAAATCATAGTTCATAGGTTTAAGCTAGAAGAGACCTCAGATATCTTCTAATTCAATTTTTTTCTTTTGTATAAACTGGTTTATAGCGTTTGTGATTTATCTAAGATCATAGATAATAAGTGACAGAACTAAGATACAAAATCCAGAGCCTCTAAATCCATGAGCATTTCTTTTGCATCACAGTATTATGTCTTCCCTGTTTGTATATTTGTAACTTTTATAACACTTTAAAAAACAGTTCCTAGATTCTTCTGTTGAATTGTTGTTTTTTTGATGCTTTTTAACTGTTGTAGAGTCTTACTGACAGCATGATTCAGCGTTCAGTAATATAATATAAGCAAGTAATATAATCATTATATAATTTAATTTCTTACTTGAAACTATTGAGTACTGCCATGTTTCTTCCATTTCTGATCCCTCACTTGTTTTATTCCTCCTCAGTTCACCTGAACAACATCTTGGAGCATTAAACTATGATCACAATAAATCAGTGCCAGTCAGTCACCAGCAAGTGCTCACTGGGTGGCAGACCTTGTTGTGCTAAGTGCTAGGAATACAGATACAAGCAGAAAGTCACTGCCTGCTCTCAAAGAGTTTACTTTCTAATGAGGGAAGATAACACATAAAATAGAGCTGAAAATGGGGTGGGAGAGGGAAGGGGGAATGGCACAATGGTGTGGTAGAGAAAACCCAGAGAGTCAGCAGCCTGGAAAGAAATAAAGACATGGGGGTGGCTGGGTGACGCAGTGAATAGAATACTGGCCCTGGAGTCAGGAGAACCTGAGTTCAAATCTGGCCTCAGACACTTAACACTTACTAGTCGTGTGACCTTGGGCAAGTCACTTAAGCCCAATTGCCCCTCCTCCCCAAGAAAAAAAGCAAAAGAAAAAGAAATAAAGGCATGACTGGTCTTGGCCTTGTCTTTAAAACAGAGGTTCTGGTTGGAACCAGCCAGCCATAGGAAGAAGCCTCACATCAGGAGGGTACAAAGTCCAGGGATGGTGTGAGCTTCTAGGGCAAAGAGATTTCTGGGACATTGTAGAGAAGGTCTGGGAGACTCAGAAGTGCAGCCTAGACCATGTGATGTGGCCACCCACAAAGCCTATATGTGGTCCTGGTCTATGTTAAAAGAGGCTTTGCTACTAAGAAGAGTGAGGTCATAGTCCCACTATACTCTGCCCTCATCACGCCTCATCTCTTTTATTGTGTTTTGTTCTGGTCACCACTGTTTAAGAAGAAAGTTGATAATCTGGAGAGTGTCTGGCAGAGTATAGCAACGTTAGTGAGTGGAATTGAGTCCATGTCATATGAATATTAATTGAAGTAACGGCTCGTGTTTAGTCTGGAGAAGACAAGAGTCATGGGGGATAAAATAGCTGTCCTTTGGTGTTTGAAAGACTGTTGTATGAAGGAAGAATTAGACTTTTTGACTTTTTCTCTTTGGCCCTAGAGCAGTAGCAACTGATGGAAACTGAAAAGATACCAATTTAGTCTTGAAGTCAGGAAAACCTTCCTAACAATTAGAGCTGTGTAGGTGGGACATACGCTTCCTCTAGAGTGGTGGTTCTCAACCTGTGGGTCGCGACCCCTTTGGGGGTCGAACAATCCTTTCACAGGGGTCACAGGGGTCGCCTCAGACCATCGGAAAACATGTATTTTCAATGGTCTTAGGAACCAAGACACTGCTCTGTCCTTCTCCAGGTGAGTCCGCCCACATGCAGATGCATACTATTAAAGGGTCGCGGCATTAGGAAGGTTGAGAACATTGCTCTAGAGGGAGGGCATTCCACATGCTTGGAGGTCCTATAACAGGCTGTTTGACTGTTGCAATGGTGATTGCTTTCCTGTATAAACTTGACTAGATGGCCACTAATGATCTATTACACTCTCACATTCTCTGATTCTGTGAAAATATTATTCTGTATAGAATGTTAGTCTATCATTATAGGGGCTTTAAAAAAGCCAATTTAATGAAATACCCTATTTCTAGTACTTTGATACTTGAACTGACCCATGATTTCATCCATCTGTGTGCTATTTGTAAGGGTGCCTATCTACCAATCTACCCTTATTCATCCCTGCCTCTGCCCTTTTATGTCCACAGTAGAGGAGGTTTTCCTCTCGGTCATTTACATTTCCTGTACACCAATAACACACTTGGGCTTTCCATCTGTTGTCCCTTCCTCTTGGTACATAATTGAATCACCTCCTCTTCTGATCCAATCTTTTATACTACTTTTTGTCGTCAAGCCTCCTTGTGCCATCTGTCTCACGCTGCCCTTTTCTTGACGCACAATTTTGATTCTTTAGAGACTGTAGTGTGTGATTTATAGTGAGACATTACATTAGCAGAGGAATATTGCTGTTAAAAGATCTCGTATGTCTATCAGAGAATGAGTGTGTACATGTGTACATGCATACGTGCATATGTTTGCATTCGTACTTGTTATGGGAATCTGAAGATCTTCCCTGCCCCAGGCCCTTTGCTTAAGTGGCTTAAATGGCTCTGAGAACCTTCCTGATTTGAAAGTATACTCTGCCCTCTAATAGGCTGAATGTGGTCACATGGAGCCTGTGGCAGGAGGCTTGTTCTTCAGGAATGCCCACACTTTATTACTTTGTGATTGGGCAGTGGGTCAAGGGGGTTGTGATATTCTCTGATCCAGGAGATGGCTATATATACCTTGATAATGAGGTTTTGCTTTGGGGCTCAAATTGGAAAGAGTTGTGTGATTTGGCCAGACAAGACTCTGGGAAGCCGTTGAGTCCCCTGGATTTGAAAACCCAGATGTTAGTGCTTCCTTCTCTGGTAACTGAATAAGTTGGAAGCCCTTCTGCTGATCTGTTTCTTTGTCTGCTTGTAACTTCTGTTTGTATTCTGTTTGCATTCTCTGAAGTTCAGGGTGCTGACTTTTTCCCCTGAACTAGGTAAATGACATATGTTTGATTGATTAAAGTAAAATTGTTAACCCATTTTGAGTTGCTTTCCTTTAGAAAAGCAGGTCTAAGAACCTGTGCTAGCAGCCACCCTGGGTATGCTGGGGTGCTTGCTGATACAATACTCAAGGGGGAGAGAGATTAGGCACTTTGGCATCCATCTTCTCTTTTGCCTGTTCAGTTTTGGTTCTAATTATTTGCGTATCTTCATTGAAAGTTCAAGGTGTAGGCATCAGTGGACTAACTTAATTGAT
>CM053582.1:441055038-441116232 GCA_028627135.1 Pseudochirops cupreus
TATTTGATCGATTAAAGTAAGATTGTTAACCCATTTTGAGTTGCTTTCCTTTAGAAAAGCAGATCTAAGAACCTGTGCTAGCAGCCACCCTGGGTGTGTTGGGGTGCTTGCTGATACAGTTTTGGAGAACTCGGTGTGTAGAGTGAGAATGCTAGGCCTGGAGTCAGGAAGACCTTAGTTAAAATCTAGCCTCAGAAACTAGCTCTGTGACCTCGGGCAAGTCACTTAGCCTGTTTGCCTCAGTTTCCCCATCTGTAAAATGTGAATAATAATAACCCCTATCTCCCTTGGCTATTATGAGCGTGAAATGAGATGATAATAATTGTAAAGCTCTTAGCACATTGCCTCGCACAAAGTAAGTGCTACATAAATGTTAGCTATTTTGTATTTTCATCCCCAGAAATTAGCATAGCATTCTATCAATATTTTAAGTGCCTAATGTTTTTTCATTCTTTCATTTTATACTATGTGCTAGGCTATACACTAGGGATTCTGGATACTAATGCAACTATCTGTCACGGCAAGGTGCTTGAGAGGGAGATTAGATTTATACAGATAAATTGAGGAGGGAATGGAGGACTGACTAGTGGGGGAGATCCAGAAAGGTTTTGAATAGGAGGTGCCAACCGAGCTGAGTGTTAGAAGCTAGAAATACTAAAAAGCAGAGTTAAGGAGGGAGTGCACTTGAGGCATGGATAGCCTGTCGACACAGTCATGGAGGTAGGGCATGGAATGTTGAGTTTGGGCTTTGGAGGCTGATTTGTATTCAGTGTAAAGTATGTGAAAGAGCAGTATGAAATTAATATGGGAAAGTGGAAGGAAGCTCGGTTGGGCCAAGCTGAGGAGATTGTTTTTATCTTAGAGGCAGTAGGGAGCTACTGGAGGTTTTTGAGCAGATGATCAGTTTGGTCAGATCTGTTTTAGGAAATATAATTTGTTAATGATTTGAAGTGACATTAGAGATAAGAGAAACTTGGGAACAAGGGCACCCAATTAGGAGGCAATTGCAGTAGTCCAGATGAGAATTGAAGAGAAGGGGACAGATGAAAGTTATTGTGGAGGTAGAATTGGCAAGACTATTTAATGTCCTGCTTGGAAACTGAAAGTTTATTAGACTTCTCATTTGATGAATTACGAACTAGAGACTCTGAAGAGAAATAGGAATAAATATTGCTATTATTTCCCCCGACCAAAAACCTGGCTTAATTGTTAGAAAATGAAATTTTTGGTGATTGCAATTTATATTAAATCAGCTATACTTTCTTTGCAAATGAAATAAAGTTATCTTACGTTTGGAAACTGGCCAAACAAATGTCTGCATTTTCAGTGACTATTCATCACAGTTGCTTTCTTGCATTTCATAATCAACCTGTTCAGCCAGTAATAGGGAACACTAAAAATACTGTGTCAGGGGGAGTTGACATTTCTTGTAGTCAGCCTATAGTTTACATGAGCAAACCTTTCTGAATTGTTTCAGAACTGTAATCACTAGCTGTCAGAATTTTATTCCTTTGAGAACAGGAGAATGACTGATTGTTACATATACTGTGAGAGTGCCTTATGAGAGACAATTCTCAGCACGTTGTTTGTTTACCCCACCCCCTGAGCCCCCTTCAGTGTATGTTTGAACAGTGTGTTACAGGTAAGGAAACTTGGGCACGGAGGTTAAATGGTGTGTCTAGGATCATACAACTGAAAACTGTTACTTTATTGATGACAAGCTAATAGTTGTCGTACTCTCTGTGATGCAAGTAAATTCTGTTAGGAGCCATTACTAAATATGATTGCTGGTCATACTTGGGTATAGTTAAGGTTTTTCAGTATTTAATAATTCTAACTCACCCTCATTTAAAAAGTTTTTTTGAAGTCCTTAAAAAAAGATCTCAATAATTTTCGGATACTTTATGTCATTTCTTGGGGTTTGTTTTCTCAGTAGGGTGGCAGGGCATCTGGTGAAAAAACGGCTAGGAAGTATCCCACACACAGCGTGCTCCAGTGTGTTTTGTCATTTCTTCTCCAGAGAGAAGCCTGCTCATTCTGAGTAGTGATTAGTTTCATTTTTTAAACATCCTTTCTATTATCTGTCTATAATATGTTTCTGTTTTTTTGGTTCTACATCCTTCACTTTGCAAGAATTCATGTAGTTTTTTTCAGTACTGCTTAGTATTCTTCATATTCATTGTTTTTCATGGCACAGTAATAGTCTGTTACATTCTTGTATCTCAGTTTCTTTTGCTGTTTTCTAATAGATGGGCATTTACTTTGTTTCCAGTTCTTTGCTACTACAGTAAGTGTTGCTAAAAATATTTTAGCTGTACATTGATTTTTTGAGATAACCACTCAAGTGGACTTCCCTTAGTTTATTTACGAGAAAGCAGGTTATTTTCAGAAATAGGAAATAGCTGGGTCCCTGCAAACTTCTTATAAATTTGGACTATATTGACAAAATATTTTATTCAGAAGACATATTTTGTCACTTGTTAGTAATTTACCACTTGTTCACTGAATATACAGTCAATAATGTCTTTTATATCTCTCATACCCAGAACATAATTAATGTTTCATAAATGTCTATGTATGTGAGTAATATGTGTATGTATATTTTTATATATACATATATATCTATGTATATGTGCATATATAGAGAGTATCTGTGTGTGTGTGTGTGTGTGTGTGTGTGTGTGTGTGTAAGAGAGAGAGGGGGGGGATCTTTATTAAATATTAACTGTGTGTTTTCTGTGGTAGCTGAGTGGAATAATGAATAGAATACTGGGCTTGGAGTCAGAAAGACCTGGGTTCAAATTCTCTTTTGACACATACCAGCTCTGTGACAAATTTTTAAATCTCTCTGAGCCTCAGTTTCTGCATCTGTAAAATTGGGATGATAGCATCTACTTGGTAGGGTTTTTGTAGGGATTACACTAGATAATATATATAAAATGCTGTGAAAGTCATCAAGAGCTCTGTGAGTGTTAGCAGTGATGACGATGTTCTCGGCTCTTCCAGGATATCAGTCAAGAAACAGAAGTAATGCTTCGCTATTTGGTGCTCACTCGTGGCAGCCCATGAGGAACACAAATGAGAATTAAAATTAAGAAGTGAGCACAGACGCAGCGGCGTTTTAGACTAGACCATCTGGTATTTGTTTAAAAAACTAGATGGATCATTAAGAACTTACTAGACAAAGGAGAATCAGAAACAGTGGAACTCAGCTGAGTGCTCAATAAAATGGAAAACATAAATTACTTTTGAAAGAACTCTCCATTTGATTAAAAAAACTGCTGGGAAAAGTGGAAAGCAGTGTGTCAGAAATTAGCTTTAGATCAACACTTTACAACATACAATTCATTCTAAATGAATTATCTCTTGATATTAAGATCACACCCCCCAAAAAAATTAGAAGAAAAATAGATCAGATACTTTTTACAGTTATGGGTAGGAAATATATTCTTTTTTTTTTTGGAAGGAGTAAGGAAAGGCAGTTGGGGTTAAGTGACTTGCCCAAGGTCATGCAGTTAGTTAAGTATCAAGTGTTTGAAATTCGATTTGAACTCAGGTCCTCCTGACTTCAGGACTGGTGCTCTATTCTCTGTGTCATCGAGCTGCCCTCTGGGAGATGTATTCTTAACCAAACAAGCGATAGAGGCAGTTATGAGAGACAGATAATTTTGATGGCATAAAATGGAAAATCCTTCATGCAAATAAAATTAATGTACCTTGGATATGAACCAGAGTGGTTAAATGGGGGGGAATTTATCAAATATCTCTGATAAGGGGTTTGGCATTTAAGTTATATAAGTTATTAATGGGTTATAAAACTAGCAGCCGTTCTGATAGGTGGTCAAATAATATGATCAAACAGTTTTCAAAAGAGCAGTTACAAACTGTTAGCAATGTGGAAGAATGCACCAAATCATTAATAATGAGAAAAATTCAGATCAGTACACCCCTGAACTTTTACTTCACACCCTTTTACCTCACACTTTGACAAAAGTGACAAAAGATGGAAAATAAGTCAATGTGGGAAGATAGGAATAGAAAAAAATAAAAATAAAATAAAATAAGAAAAAAAAATGAGACTCCCTCATAAACATAATATCTATGTACCAAAACTTTTTATGTAAAGTTACTATAGAAAAGCTCCCACATGTTCACTTTGAAACTTTTAATTGTTCTTCAGTAACATTCAAGTAAGTTTGATTATTGGGCTGCCCTGTTATGGGTGGGAGATATATTCTGTTTTTTTTGAGGGGAGAAGGCAAGGCAGTTGGGGTTAAGTGACTTGTCCAAGATCACACAGCTAGTTAGGTGTCAAGTGTCTGGGTTTTCAGGAGTTCATTTAAGGTTTTTGAACAGGAATTTATATAAAGAAAGTAATAAGTTGATAATGCTGGATGGTTTGGAGGAGAGTGAGAATTAAGGCAAGATCAGTTAGTGTTATAATCTAGTTATGAGATGGTTAAGGTTCTCCAAGTAAGAATGGAAAAGGGCTGAATGAGTGCAGGAACATTTCACATTACAAATGGATAGGACCTAAAGACCAAGTAAATATGGGAGTGAAAGACAAAGACAGTTTGTTTTATATTTAGGAAGTGATGCATATCTTAAAAAAAAAACTTTTGAGGGGTTAAAATCATGTACATTACTGACACGAGAATTCATATAAATCTTTACTTAATAATTTTATGATAATTCAAAAGTGATTCCTGCAGTTGCCGAATAAATCAAGGCGTATTAGTGTGAGTCAATACAATTGTGCCATGAAAAGTGTCAGATGTGAAGAATACAAATAAAATAATTTGATTCCTCCGCTCCCTAAAGATTCTCCTCCAGCGAGGGTTCAATGAGCCCAGCAGATTCTCATGTCTTCTCTCATCTCTTAGAAATAAGATGAGATCCTGTGTGCTGCTAGTTGCAGTATTCAGAAGCGCGAGCACTTTATTGGTGTTTCGGTCTTTCTGTCATACCCAGCTCTTCTTAGCAAAGAAGCTACTAGAGTGGCTTGCCCATTTTACTGATGAGGAACTGAGGCAAATAAGTGTTAACTTGCCCAGCGTTACACAGCTGGTGTCTGAGGCTTAATTTGAACTCAGGTCTTTTTGACTCCAGGTCCATTTCACATCCTAGCTGCTGTTTTGTTTGTTTGTTTGTTTTATTGTGGATCATCAGGAATAACATAAAAAGTACGACTGATGTTGTATGTCTTCTTAATGAAGTCTGTTTCTTCTCAAGCTCCAGGTCGTTCTTTTCCCTTCCCCTTATAGGGTAGCAGTGAAGAACTTATATTAGTCGAAATGAGGAATATGATTTCCTGAATGCTAAAAGGAGGAACCTCTTAAAAGTATTCATTTAGACTGAAATACATTTAAAGGGAACTGACTGAGGGTGTTTCTAATTTCCACATAAAAACAAGGACCTAACTAATTCTAAGTGTAAAAGATGTAAAAGATTCCTTGTCCTCCAAGGCAACATGGTGTAGTGGATAGAGAGTCAGGAAGACATGAATTCAAGTCCTACCTTTTACATATTCTGACAGTGTGACCCGGTTCAAGTAATTTAACCTCATAGTACACCTGACAAGTTGCTAAGATTATAAATTGCAAAGCCATTATATATCATTTGAGGAAGTTTCCTTATTAGCCATTATTGATACCAATAAAAACACAAATCAGTCCATTACCTCCCCACCACCCCTTCCAGAATTAGGGTCCTAGTGTTTTTATGTTTCTATACCAGTCATACCTCCTGTGTTGCAACATCATATCTGTAGACTTCCATATTAGAAACATGTCTCCCATGTAAGGGAAGACTTAAATGAGTCTATTTGTTCTAATGACATTATTCACTATATTTTCAAGATTTAGTAAATTATGAGTTGACTTAGAAGAATTTGAGATCACCTTGTGCCACCATTATATTTAGTATGGTAAACATTTTTTCCTGTTATGTTTCCAAATTAAAAGCATGTTTATTATAGATGGTATTTATTAATCTCAATATTTATTAATCAGAAGACAAAATGAGTGGGTTATAGGTTAAATACAATTAGTGAAAGACTGGAATTTTAAAACTCACAATCTAAAAAAGTCAAGAAAATTGGATGTTCACTATCAAAGTGAAATTTGAAAAATAAAATGTAATATGTATAATTGATGTAATAGGAGTAGAGAATTATCCATTTATAATGTAAAGGTTGTGAGTACCTAAGCCTTTGTCTTTTTTTTTCCTTAACCCTTTTGCTTCTTTTCCATATTTTCCCAGTTTTTCTCTTTTTCTATGTCTTCCAACAGTAAAACCTTTGATACTGATATTTCTGACAGGTAACTACAGGGAATATGCTTTGTTTCAGGTAACATGCTTAGTTTTTTCCCCATGTTTCCTCATACTTAAACTCTGAGAGAAAAAGGGATGCACTTTGTTCTCTGCCAGTCTAGTTGATTGTAGGTCCTCAGCCCCCAGGACATCTGCAGGGTAGTTTAACTTAATTGCCACAAGGAAGGTGCGAGCAGAAGGCTTAGAACGTCTTGGGGGGGGTGCATTATTTTGAAAGAATGAATGTAGAGAATTTGCAGCTATTTGGTGAGAGAAAAAGCAAAAGTTTAGTTACTAGGCAGGAACTTGACAAACATTTTTCTCTCATCTCTTCTTCTGGTTCTCATACTTAAGGGAATAGAGGTGTCCTGGAGCATCATCGCCCTTCACAACTTTGTGTGATGGCAAATTCTGTACTTGGAGTCGGTAGCACTTGGGTCTGGGCCTCTTCCTTCATGTTTATTGAGTTTGGGATCCAAGCTAAGTCACTTAGTTCCTGACCCTGTATTTCCCCATCTGTAAAATGGGGATAGTAAGGATGCCTGTCTTGTAGGATTGTCGTGAGGTTCAAATGAAATCATTTTTATATAGTACTTTGATGTACCTTAATGTGCTGTATATTATTACTGAAGTAGCTGATCTCTGAGATGCCTTCCATTAGACAGCTAGTTATCCAGCTTCTCTACAGAACGATCCATTTTAAATGGCCTAACAGCAATGCTAAATAAAGAACCTCTTGTCACTTCTTTCTTCAAGACTGTTCTAATAGTTTCCAGCAAGAAGGGTTGGTTTCTACTACCTGCATATAGGTAGGCGGGGAATGGACACAACTCAGAGCCCCTGATTATACCTTGCATAAATTAGGGAAAGCTTACACAATACAAATGGTTGCATAACCTTTCCTACTTACTTTTTCCTTGCCCACCCCCGTTTCTGTTAACTTTGGTAGATAGGGTTGTCTTTAGTATTGTGAACATTAAAAACTATAAATTCTTGATCAGTGAATAGAGGGATTTCTTGTATAATGATTTGAAATAGAATTTAATTGAATTCATGATAGGGGGCATTTATTTTTACTCAGTGAACTTATTAAAAGTTGTCAAAATATGAGGGACACTATCATAGTCAAGTGAGAACTCCAGAGAAAATTTCTTTGTCTTTAGCTACCTGCATTAAAAGTAGATGGCCTGATACCCTTTGACCTAGCAATACCACTATTAGGTCTGTCTCCCAAAAGAGATAGAAAAAAAGCAAACGAAATGGAAAAGGTGGTACAAAAATATTTATAGCAACTCTTTTCTAAAGATAAAGAATTAGAAATTAAGGGGATGCCCATTAATTGGGGAATGACTGAACAAGCCGTGGTATGTGATTATGATGGAATACTACTGTACTCTAAGAAATGATGAGCAGGATGCTCTCAGAAAAACCTGGGAAGACTTGCATGGGCTGATGCAAAGTGAAATGTACTGTGTACAAAGTAACTGCAGTATTGTAGGATGATTAGCTGTGAATCAGCTATTCTCAGCAATACAACTCTGAAGGACTTAGGATGAAAAATGCTATCCATCCCCAGGGAAAGAACGGAAGGTGTCTGAACACAAATACTTTTTTTAGCTTGAGATAGTTTGTTTTGTTTTTTTGTCTGTGTTTTCTTTCACAGCATGGCTATTATGGATCTATTTTGCATAACTACACATGTATAACCTATATTTTATTGCTTGTCTTCTCAATGAGGATGGTGGAGAAGGAGGAAGGGAGAGAATTTGGAACCCGGTGTTTTAAAAACAAATGTTAAAAATTGCTTTTGCATGTAACTGGGGGAAAATAAAATAATAAATACAAAAAAATAACCTTTAAAACTACCACTTGAGTTTGCTGTCACCTGCTTTGAAACTTTGAGTGGGAGTTGGATATTAAAAACACTTAATCCTTCAGCAATAAGTTGTATTAATAGCATTTGTCCAAGTCTTTTAATATGTTTTCATCCAGGATTACTGTTTTACCAATGATGAATTGTCCTCAAAGGAAGTGACTGATAAAGGAGTATTGGGAGAAAGTACTGTAGTAAAAATGAGGTGAGGTAGCAGATGGGCAAGTGCTGCATTGATACCCTCATAATGTCAGGAACCCTATAAGAAACAGGCAGTACTTTGGGTCACTCCCAGGCACAGGTTTTGCTGGAGGATATGAGAAATGTGAATAGGTCAAGATATATACCGTTGAAGGAGGTGCCTACATGTCTGAGATCACAGATCCATTGAAAGTAGAGTCAGTCATTCAACATTGGAATTTTTATAGTTAAGCTTTTTTCCTTCACTTTATGTTTTGCAAGATTGTGTTGATTTAAAAGATAATCTGGTCAGAGGTAGAAGCATGCTTGGTTTTCATGTCCTAATGTTGTTGGATAAAGGGAGTGTTGTTAGAATCACGATGATGTCATACACTTCACACAGTAGCTGCTTCTTAAACTAGCTGATGGAGTCTGATCAAGTTTTTAACCCCTCTCAGCCTTCATTTCCTTATCTGTAAAATGAGACTACCTTATAGGGCTGGTTGTGAGGTAAAATGTGGTATGTTTATGAGCACCAAGGTGTTCCTGGGCCCAAGACCAACACTGGCCATTACACTAAGCAGCCTCTCATTTTACGACCAGTTTCCTCACTTCACGTATCACATGAAGACACTGAAGCCCCAGGGGGATTTGCCCAAGATCAGGTCCTCCAATTCCCCATCCAGTGTTCTTTCCATTACATCTACCGCTATAAAAGTTATTACAACTTTATTCTCTAAAGTATAGAAGTTTCAGCTTCTTCATTGAATTTTGTTTTAGAGATCTGTTTTCAGTTTGTTTAATCTTTGCTTTTCTTGGGCACGGTTTGAGTTTGAAACCTAAAATAATCTGAGAGAATTTGGTTCATTTCAACAAGCCTTATAGTGCCTGCTGTATGGCAGGCACTGTGCTAGGCACTGAGGGTACAAAGACAAAAGCAAAATGTTACAGGTTCTGACTTATTTTTGTTTCTGTTACCACAACAACTAACGTCACTGTGAAGGGGTACACAATGAACGATAACAGTGAAAGGAGAAAAACGTTATTTTGAGTTTCCTCTTTATATTTCTAGTTTGACTTTTCCTAAACTCAGTGTCAGGATATTGAAGATACGGATTCAGAGCATTCTTAAAGAATGGTTATAGTAAAATTTGAGCTTTTCCATTCCAAGAGCTGCACCAGGGAGCTCTCCACTCAGCAAGTGTGTATTCAACATCTGTTATTTGTTGGGCACTTAGGTATTAAGGGCCCAAAAACAGGAAGTGAAAAAGTTTTTGGCCCCAAGGAACTTACATTGTGTAGAAGGAAGGGAAGAAGTACGTAATTTGTACATATATGTATGTATTAGTACTGTGTCTGGGGCTACTTAACATCAGTTCCCATTTGTATGGTGAGACTAGATCCTTAGAAGGTGGTTACTATTTTCTCTTAGGTTTCTAAAAGTAACTCTGAGTTTGGTTTTCTAGTGCCATTGTTTACAAATCCCAGCCAGTAAGTTTAATTAACTTTTATAAAATTTATAAAAATAAAACATAAAATTCTTCCCCTGTATACAAAGTCAGTCAGCAACAGTTAATTTATTTAGTGCCTACTCTGTGCCAGGGACTGACCTAAACACTGGGAATACAAAGAAGAGTTGGATTGGGGAGGAAAATAGTCCCTGTTCACTGAGAACTCACAGTCTAAGAACAAAAAAGATGGAGACAGAATGGATTGAGATTATTTTCGGGGCAAAGCATTGAGGGAAATTAGATGGGCTTTGAAGAAAATAGGATTCTGTGTGAGAATTTGGAATGAAAAATAAAAACCCAGATATGAAAAACTTTACATTTAATTGAGAAATACTTAACAAAATAAAGAAAATATGTTTTTTAAAAAGGAAGTGGGATTTTATTTGGGAAATGAAGTAAGCCAGGGAAGCCAGGAGATGGAAATAAGAAGGGAGAGAATTCCAGGTATAGGGGATAATCAGAGAGAACACAGAGTTGGCAGGCAGATTGTTCAAGGAACCACAAGGAGGCCTGGGTCTCAGTATCATAGAGTGTGTGAAGAGGAATTAGGTGTAAAAGTACTGGAAAGGTAGGAGGGGGTCAGGTAACAAGATTACTTTTCTATTAGATTGCATATTGAATCAAAGACTACAGTTTTCTCAATATAGTTATTTTACTATTCATAAAATTATCATGCTCATTGTCTTGGTGTTTTTTCTGTCAAAATTCACATTATTAAATGATTTTAAAACTAGTCTTTCATTTATTTGTATTGCTTTCACATCACTTCAGGAGGCATTTATAGGGTGCTTGCTGTATGCCAGGCACTGAGCTAGGCATGGAGGATACAAAGAAAACAACAAAACAACTCTTGTTCCCGGAAGTTTAATTACTTTTTCCTGTGTAGGAACATCATGTACTGTGTTATTAAAACAGGGGAGGAATACAGCTTTTTGTTGAGCTAGGAACAGCTAGGTGGCACAGTGGATAGAGTGCTGGACCTCGGGACACAGGAAGACTCACTCACCTTCCTGAGTTTAAGTCTGACCTCAGACACTAGCTGTGTGACCCTGGACAAGTCACTTAACCCTGTTGGCCTCAGTTTCCTCATCTGTAAAATGAGCTGGAGAAGGAAATGGCAAACCACTGCAGTATCTTTGCCAGTAAAACTCTGAAGTAGGGTTATGAAGAGTCAGACGTGACTGGAAAAAGAAAAAGACTTAACAGCAACTTTAGAAGGAGTATGTTAACCTAGACACGAAACTGCGTTTTCAGTTGCTCAAATAAATGGGAGCTCGTTTCTGGGTTTCCTGTAGGTTTAGATACACAAGTGTGTCAAACTTACATATGCTATATAATCAAGGTGTTGCTAAGTCTACAAAAAACTCATTAAACTAAAAGGGGAAAACTGAATGAGGTAAAGTGCAACTAAATTGAGACCACGCACTGGTTTCTACCCTGGAATTTGCAGTTTGTTTAGAGGCCTCAGAAATGGAAGGTCTAGTTTGACTGATTTTATTGTCTTCATTGCTCTTCAAAGCACAATCAGTCTATCTAGTTTTTCATTGGTGATAATTTTGCTGATTGTAGTGTGGGGTCTGCAGCTGATGAGAACGAGACATTTAAATGTTATCTTTACCTTAAGTAGTTTTGGAGATAAATGCTAATTTTCTAACTTGTCCAAGTTGAATTGGAGAAGTTAAATCTGTAGAAGCTAAAGTACTTCTGTGTTGTAGGAAATTCAAGAAATGGAAAATTGTTTATCACTATATTACACAATTTATATTAAAAGATGAATTAGTATTTGACAGTCCTTTTTCATACTTTTCTAAGCAAAAAAAAAAATCTTCCATCCTTTTTTTTGTTTGGGGGAAGAAAAATAGCCTGTCTTATTGAGAAGCACTAGAAATATAAATTGAAAATGTAATTGACTTGGGATAAAAGAAATATTTCCCTATATTTAAAACCATCTCTCTCTGACATCATTGTTTTTAGTTCAGGTCTTAAATGCCTCTAACCTATTAGACAATTAAAACAGTGTCCCTTTTGATCTTTTTGCTGAAGTCTCTCTCTATCTTCCACATCTCTACCAAAGCCATTTTTCTTAAGGGTGGATCATATTTTGTCACTCTAAAATGAAATAACTTTTCTTTCTCTTTGGCTTTTAGAGCCAAGGGAAAATTTCCCAGGGTACCATAATCAGATTTTCCAATCTGATAATTTTCCTACACTATACAACCACACCTTCTGCCCCCCTTGGCACTCTGTACATCCTCTGGCATCCCCTGAATTTGGATTGCGCTCCTTTCTCACAAGTACCTCATGTCAGATGGGTGCTGCTGCCGCAGACATTTTCTGACTTTGTAACCCTGGACAGCACATTTAACCTCTCTCTACCGCAGTTTTCTCATCTGGTAAATGAGAATAATAACAATAGCACCTACCTCACAGGGTCATTCTTAGGATCAACTGAGATAACATTTAAAATGCTTTGTAACCTAAGAGCTATATTAGTACTATTCCTTACTTCTGTCTGAAATACTTCCTTTTCCATGAAGCCTTGCTCTTGTCATTGCTGGTGCCCTGCTCCCTTGCATGATTGTGGTTGATTCTGTTGGTCAGTTACTTCATCACCCCTGTTATCTTTTTTATCAGGTAGGGATTCCTCTTAGTGAATCATTCAAAGGCTTTAACCTAAATGTGAACAATCTAATTAATCAAATGGGGAAGGATTAGAGGGTGGAATGAAATGATGCTCTATAGGAAGATTTAGGATAGGTTGAGGAGACTCAGTAACTCTCTGCCAGGTTTAGATCAAAGAAGAAGCAAATTTAGAACCCAATATTCCGGTGTCTAGCCCGCTTAGTGGTGGAAGCAGGTCCAGCCAAACTCCTGAGAAACTATATCTTGAGGACAAGGGGAAGAGAAACCTCTTTTCAAACACAAGAGAATGTTCTTGTGAACTTCAGAAGATCAGAATATTTTGATCTTCCATGGGTGGTCCCAGCAGTATCTCCAGAACAGCTTTCATCGGTGTCTGTTTTAAGGAGCCAAGGATAAGCTAGAGATAGTTAGGAAAGCCACATTCTGACTCTTCAGTAAGCCCAGGAGAAAGCCTAAGGGAACACCTTAAGTTCTCTATAGAAAAAAAAAAGCTTCCATCTAAGCAGGAGCTGTGCATTACTTCTGCCTCATGGGCTTCTGAGCTGAGCCTGCCTTCTCCTGGAGTCTCTAGAATGTGTACTAGATTTTGAGGAAAAGGTATGTTTTCTACCAACTATGATTATTCATTTCTTGTTCAGTCGTTTCAGCCATATCCAACTCTTCGTGACTCCCTTTTGGAGTTTTCTTTGCAAAGATCAGTAACTGGAGGGGTTTGCCATTTCCTTCTCCAGCCCAACGTACAGATGAGGAAACTGAGGCAGAGTTAAGCAATTTACCCAGGGTCACAACTCAAGAAGATGAGTCTTCCTCACTCCAGGCCTGGTACTCTATCCATTGTGCCATCTAGCTGCTCCTTTCTTATTCATACCATATCACTTTAGTAATACCCATTTAATGCTAATTAATTTCAGCTAGTCATTGGGGGAAGTATACCAGTCGGGGCTCATGAGCTAATAATAACGTTCACCCCAACCCCTAAGGATCCCCCTAGAGTCATGAGGGGAGAAGTAACCCCTTTGTGAGGAACCAAACTGCCAGTGCAAATGAGAATTGAGAGGGCCCCACAGCATGTGATAGGCTTTTATTTAACTACCTTGCATTTATTCTGTATATATTTGTACATATAAAATAGTATGTACAGGTATCTATTCTGTATATACAGAATTGCCTCCCCAGATAGAATGTAAGTTCTGTTTGTCTCAGAGTAGGTACTGGATTAGTCATTGCTTTCCCTGGATCTCTAATTTTGGAATGACTCCAGCCACCATTCCTTTACTTTACTACCTCTTCTCCAGCTGTCCCGAGGGCCTCATTCTTCCTTATCGAAGGAAGCTGCCATGTGGCACAGTTGGATTGAGTGCCAAACTTAGTCAGAATTCAGATTCAGCCTTAGACACTTCTTGGCTGTTTGACCTTGGCCAAATCGTTTAAGCTCTGCCTGCCTCATTTTCTACATATTGTAAGATGAGGATATTAGTAGCATATACCTTCCAGAGTTATTGTGAGGAAAAAAATGAGATGCTGTTTATGAAAGAATGTATAATATTTTCAAAAGAATATGTAAATATGAATGGTTGTTATATCCTATGGTTCTTTTTTTTTTTTAACATTTCCTCAACCCCTGAATTCCAATACACTTCTTTGTTTTAAAGAAGGGTTAATCCAGATTCTTGCTGAACTGTTGTTGCCAGCATTATTTTTATGTAATGAATCAGTAATCAGAAATGTTGTGGAAGGCTCATTAAAGCTGTTGATACAGCGAAATTAGAATATACCCACATATGTAGGTAATTTGATTATGAAGTTTAGGAATCTAAATAATCTGTTTTATATTTTTTTAAACATTTTGCATGCAAGCCCACTGCAGATGTAGATATTTTTCTTTACTGATCATGGAGAGAACTAGAATAAGAGAAAAGTTCTTTGTCTTTTTTGGGGGGGGGTTGGGAGGGAGTTAGGCAGGGCAATTGGGGTTAAGTGACTTGCCCAAGGTCACACAGCTAGTGTTAAGTGTCTGCGGTCAAATTTGAACTCTGGTCCTCCTGACTCCAGGGCCAGTGCTGTATTCGCTGGGCCACCTTGCTGCCCCATTTTGTCTTTTTAAAATAGTGTTTTGTGTTGTTTATATGTTGTGCTGTAGGGAAACACATTGTAAAATGTTAAAAATGTTGAGGTACAGTTATAAACCAGACAAAAACTTTAGAAAAATATGTGAAAACTGTCTGAAAGATGCACATGCAAAAAATAGTGCCTGTCAAATCTGGTTTGTACCTGACTACTTGTGATAGACATTAATTCTCATTCACAGAAGAAATATTAATTATTAAAGCGTTTCTTGGGCATTTAGACATTGATGAATTAGATTTATCTCACTCATAAACTGAATAAGTGTAATAGTTTTAGAATCAAACTGCTGGGTTTTCAGAGGAAGGTGGACACTTTTGTATAATTAAAAAACTTGAAATTTTATTTTTTGTAAATCTCAAGAGCATTTGATGAGAAACAAACCACTCTTTCAGTCGATGCATTTCATTGTGAAATTCACAACTGTTTTGTGGGTAATCATTAATTTAGGTTTTGAGGATTCCCACTTTATGTGATTTAACAATCTGAATTTTCTCTGTAAGGCTACAAACGAGGACAAAGGTTGAACAGTATTCAGTGCAGTTTTAAAAATTGTTTGAAAACAAGGTTTAACTCTTCATTAGAGTGCTCTGTAGTGAAAAATAAAATTGGAAATTTGCTTGCAAGGTCTCTACATAGTTTTAAAAACACATAGTTTAAAAGTATCTGATTTAAGTGGAAAGAATATTTTTATTGTTTACAAATTTTATCTTAATGTTACATTTAATAAAATTAAATATAAATACTTACATTACAAATCATGTAAAATGCAATCTACTGCTCCTCTTTGGAGTCACTGTAGGACATTTATTTCAAGGCCCCTTCCAACCATATTCCTCTGTGATTCCCTCCGCCGAGCCAATTAGTAGAGAATTGTTTGAAAGTTCTGTCTCAGATCATTCGTGGTCACAGTAACTTATTGTTTCTTTTTTGATGACAAGTTTTAGATATTATGAGAACATATATTTTAACGTGTTGGGCTTTTCTTCACCACTTTGACAATGAGAGTGGAAGGCTGAGGAAACTGCATTTTCCTTGAAGGATAACAATTTGTATTTTATTTGAAGTTCTTTTTGGCAGTTTTGTAAAGATCGTATGACCATTGAGTAATTTTATTTTTCTTTTACTTGTAATAAATATTTGTGGAAATGATTTTAATACAGCGTATTATGAAAAAGGGCAGTATACTTTTTAGGGATTCTGAGATTTTCTCTAAAGTTATGAATTGAAACATCTCAAGACAGGTCAGCTGTCAGATATTAATATTACAAAAGTGTCCAAAGCCTGAAAGGTTAATGGTACTCCATGAATTTATATTTATGATAATAAAATTTCAACTGAACCCATAATTCCTGCTTACTGATAGAACATGAGCATTTTTAGTCAAGCAAGAAATGAAGTCAACATCTTTCATGTGTGCAGGGTACTGGGGCACCAGGAATACGGTCCCTTTGAGAGCAGGGGCCGTTTTTGCCTGGCACATAGTAGGTGCTTAATAAGCATTGCTTATTAATTACTTAATTAGAAAGTCACTTATTTAGTCATTTCAGCTGCCAAGAAGCAGGAAAGAAGCAAAAAAAGACACTGAACTGTCAAAATAAATATAACAAAATGCATACACTAGTGGTTATGCACCCTTACTACATAGGAGAAGGCCTCTAAACTCTTCAGTAGAGCCTATTTACACATAATTTTAATAAGCTTGATTATTTAATTTTTTCAGTCCAGGGAAGATGAAAAGGATTTGGGGCTACTAATCACTGATGGTAATTAAGAAATCAATGTCAGAGGATGCAGGAACACTTCCAAACAACTGAAAACAAAATGAAAAGTGAACCACCTTTTGGGTGATTTAATGTAGGGGCAAACAGTACTACCTCACTTATCCTTGTGGTACTATTGTTGTAAAGTATAAAATATGGTCTTTATGATGATGCTGACTGATGACAGTTTAGATGTTTAAAGGGAGTCTAGTTCCAGAAAAAATATGCTTTAAAACATTTTATTCCTAATGATGAGGATTAAGTGGGACGAATTTTTTATCTTTGTTGCTTTTGGTTATTATGAATTTTTTTCCTCATTCAATTTTTTCTTTCTGAAATTCTCCCCCTCCCCACCCTACCCCCACTCTCTGTCTCCTACCCAAGAGATATGATACCCATTATGTATATGAAGTTACAAAAACACATTTTCACATTAGCCATGTAGCCAGAAAGAAGAAAGAAATGTACTATAGTCTGCTCTCAGAGTTCATCAGTTCTTTCTCTGGAGGCAGAAAGCTTTTTCCGTCATGAGTCCTTTGGATTGTTATGGATCATTCTATTACTGAAAAGAGCTGAGTCATTCATGGTTGATTATTGTTACAGTATTACTGTTACTTTGAACAATATTCTCCTAATTCTGTACAGTTCACCTTGCATCAACTCATAGGAGTCTTTCCAGGTTTTTCCGAAGCTGTCCCCTTTGTATATTCCTTTCGGCGCAGTACAATCGTATTCCACAGCTTGTTTAGCTGTTCCCCAGTTGACGGGCTTCATATCAGTTTCCAATTCTTTGCCACCACAAAGAGTTCTTTTCCTTTCATCTTTTTCAGGAATAGACCTAGTTAGTAGTATTGCTAGGTCAAAAGTTGTACATGGTTTTGTTGCCCTTCGGGCATTTTTCCTGATTGTTTTCCAGGATGGTTGGACCAGTTCACAGCTCTACCTGCAGTGAATTTTTTCCAAATCCCCTTCAGCATTTGTCATTTTCCTTTTCTGTCAATGTAGATTGTAAATCGTATAATATATATTATAAATGTATAACATATATTATAAAATGTAACATTTGCTGTATGTAGCCTGAAAGAAATATATTGGGATTGGGTTTTTGTTTTTTGTTTTCTCAATATTTTAGAGATGTTTTCATGTGTTTTATTTTTTCACCTTCGAGATTCAGTACTATATATGATATAATATTTTGCTTTGCGAAATACTCCCAAATTTTTTGTAGGATTTTTTTTTTCCTGTGTTTAATCATTTGCCAAGAGAACTATCCGTGTACTCTTTCTGCTGGTAATGAAGAGGCCTGTAATAAGCTAGTTAGTCCTTTGAAAAAATAGATACAGTCTACTGCCAGGACAGTTCTGAAAACTTCATATGTGGTAGAACCTGCTAGAACTTGAACTCTGGTGGAATATCCTTTGAAAATTAAAGGCCATCTTCATGTCAAAGGAACAAATTTACATAAGCAAAGAGTAAAACAATAGGCTTATAGGACTACTACTGTAGAAAAAATTGAATTTACAGTAGTATTACCTTGAGGGACAATTAATGGACAGCCTGGGTGATTCATTGCTATCCTGTCAATGTGAAAGCATATCCAGCATTTTGATTAGACCTCCTCTGGTAGATATATGCAGGTTCATGTATGAGAGTTGCATAAGGTGGTCAAGAATTGAATGAATTGTGCTCTGTATTGTTGGATGAAGTACCCACTTCAATGAAATGCATTCATTGTAATACTGCTTTTTAGATTTTTTTCCTTTCCAGTGATTATTTCTGTATTTTTTCAGCATCTGCTTCTGGTATCAACATTAACATTTTGATATTGATTCCTTAAAATAGGAAAAATTCCAACATATGCTTATGATTATGAATATAAGTCAGAATGTATTCATCCTCAAAACTCTTCGATTTTATCAAAGTAGAAAGCTTATATGTAATTCTGTCATTTTTCTTCAGTACAATATTAATGTAGGCAATTCTTATCTCCCAAGCAGATTATTCCTTACAAGTGCATAAGTCGGTTGTTTGGAACTGGGAACTCTTTTTGTTTTCCTTCTAGAAACAGTGCTCTGCATGGTGGGTGAAATGATCAGTTTAACTCATTAGTTCCTACGGAATTCATGTTGTAGCCAAATATAGGAGCACTAAATACTAAACCCAAATTCTGAGTCCTGGGAGCCAAGAGACCATATAGTAGAGGAAGGAAGTTCATTTTTTCACCCTTTCTTAGTTACAGGACTAGTCATAGGCAATATTTTTAAATAGGTGAAAAATCACCTCAGTCTTTTCATTTCTTTACTTTTCTTTTTTTAGCTTCCTGAGGTTTGGGCTCACATTTGGGCTAACTAGCATCATCTTTCTCATCTTAGAATCTCATTCTTCTGTCATCTCTTTAAATACCTCGGGCATTTTAAACCCGTAGCTCATCCACAGTAATAGTTTCACTCAACGAGCATGTATTAAATGCATCTACTAGGTTGTCAAGACTGTTCTAGGCTCTGAGGGTACAGAAAAACCAAGAGCTATTTTCCTGGAAAAGCAATTTGATTGAATTAATTCATGATAATGTTTGAATACCAGATAGCCTCATTAACTGTTTATTTGGTTTTTTTTTTTTTGCTTTTTTTGTCTTTGTTTTGGTTTTTGGAGGACAGTTGGGGTTAAGTGACTTGCCCAAGGTCACAGGGCTAGTTTTTGTCATAAGTTTCTGAGGCTGGATTTGAACTCAGGTCCTCCCGACTCCAGGGCCAGTGCTCTATTCACTTCACCACCTAGCCGCCCCTTTGTTTATTTGCTTTTTAAAATAAATATTGGCATTTGGAAAAAAAAAGATGCTTGTGGGAGTTTAGGTATCTAAAATTCAACATGTCCAAAAAAGAACCATTCTTCTGAACTGCCTTATTTTTATAGACGGAACTACTGTTCTTCTAGTTACTCAGGTTTTCAGTGGCAATTGCTTCACTCTTCCTTAGCCACATATCAAACTATTTACTGAGTCCTGTGGTTTCAACCTCCATTCAGTTTCTTGCATCTGTCCTTTTTTCTCCACTCAGAGGACCATTACCCTTGTTCAAGGTGATGAATTTCCTCTTGCCCAGACCATTGCAGTAGCTTCCTAATTGGTCTTCCCTCTCTTTTCCAATCATCTTCCATATAACCGCCAAAGTGGGTTTTTTATATTTTATTTTTACTTATATTTAAAATAAAAAGCAATCTCCTTAAGAGTTGAGACAATTTATTTTCAGACAGTTGAAATAATTAATTTTCATTTTTAGTATCCCTAGCATAGTTCCTTGTATGTAGGCAAGCACTTCTGTTTGGCATTTAAAGCCCTTTAAAACCTAGCTCCAGCATACTTTTCTGACCTTATTCTACATGATTTCTCTTTTATATATCAAGTAATCCAATTAAATTGTTTTTCTTGCAGTCCCTTGTACCATGAGACTCTATTTCCCGTCTCTTTGCCTTTGTGCTGGCTCACCCTTATTCCTGAAATGCACCCCTTCCTTCTTTGCTTGCTTCAGCCTCTTATAAAGCCTGGTCTCTGCAAAGACTCAGCTCTGCCACCAGCTCCCATGTGAAGTCTCAAATCGCCCTCCTTCCCCCACGCTTCTGGCCTGTCACACCCCTCAACTCCTCTCTGCCCCTGAAATTACCTTGCATTCTTGTGTTTCCTTTGCTTTTATTTTTATTTTTACTTTTTTACACAGGAGAAGGTCTAGTCCGGGTCTTGGTCTGGGACAGATCATCACCCCAGAACCTGAGGGCAGCTTGGGATGCTCCAAAATCTGTTAGTCTCAGCTCATGGGGGGTGTGACCTATCCTGAAAAAAATGTGAGATAGCGTAGAAAGTCACACCTCCTGCTTTTATTTTTTTATGTATTTATGTATACATATTGTAAAATGTAAGCTCCCTGAGCACAGAGACTCATCCATTTTTGTCTTTGTATGCTCAGTACCTAGCATGTGCAAAGGCTTGTTGATAGTACCCTCTGAAATTTTTATGTATTTACTTCGTATATATTTTATATTGTTTGCTTACTTAATATTTTCCCCAAATAAAATGTAATACCCTTAAGGGCTGGAACTGTTTCATTTTCTTATCTTTGTATTCCTAGCATGTAGCTGGCACATAATAAATACTTTATGAATGAATGCTGAATAGAAAAAAAACATGCAGAATTTGGATATGATTTTAGTTGGAACTGGTAAGATTTTGTTAGAGAAGAAGAAAGTAAGAGCATTATTATTGACAGACACCAAGGCATTAGGGGACATGACTAATTGATAAATCAGAAGAATGTCCTAGGAGATCAGGGTGAATGATTAAGGTGCAGGAAAACTTCTAGAAAGAATTGTAGTACAACTCCCCAAAACAACTCCTCAGCCAGGATGGGGAAAAAAGGGTATCAGATTAAACAATGACAGATGGACAGCAGCCTGGATGCTCCAGTGGTGGAGGTAGGGAGTTTGGGTGTGGGGGAGTGCTTGAAGCCAGTGAGTTCTAGATAAATCTCTTGTAAATGAATCCTGAAACTAGTGGCATGTTGGATTCACAGTGTCGAGTGCCCCCCAACTTGGACTCTGGGGACCCTATTCTATTGCTTACCTCTTCCAGCTGCTTTCCTCCTCTCAGACTTTGGTCGTCACCAGCTTCAAGACTAGCTTGAAGAACTACCCCCCACAGAGCACCCAGGACTCGGGCAAACGGTAAAGATGTTTATTGCAGCGTATACAGGAACAGAGAGAGCTACACGCACGCGGTTCCCCTTTTTATACCCTAGCTTTTGATTCCCGCCTCAGAGTGCCGTCATCGCCTGGTGAGCCACTCACGTACAGCCCCGAAGATAAGGAGACATCTCGCATGATCATGCCTTCTTCATTGAGACATGCGCGGGCCTCTGCCCCTTCCCCAGGCTGTCCTGGTGCACCCCCAGCGGCTGATGACGTCAAACACCCTTACACACAGTAGGGGGCAAAATCAGACCTTGGTTAGGTAATGGTGTAAGGAAGCCAGATAAATTAGAATCACATGGGCAGTTGATACATATCTTGAAGCCCTCTTGGAAACCTGAAAATAGAATGTGCTCTGATATCTTTGGGGGGCCCAGGAGGTACCAAAGACAGTACACTTTGATATCAATTTGGAGACACTCAGGGCTGCAGCAAGGAGAGAAAGCCAACACCTGATGGGTGTTTGTACAAGGAAAAGGAGATGGGCAGAAGCCAAGGCTGACATTGGACTACCTGGAGATGGAGGCAGGAGCCAGTGATTGAGGCAAGAGTGTTCTAGCTCCATACCCAGTTTCCTATTCCAGGCCTATTTTGCAGAATATGGTAGAGCAGTCCCAGCCAGAATTATGAAGAAATTTTATCAGTAGCATTCAGACTGTATTGGGTTGGGGGGTAGGACTATGACCTAACTCACCATACTCAAGAGCATGAAAAGGGGCAGAATTGTTAAACAAGAAAACTACCAATTCAATTAAGAAATACTCTGTATATATATAGAGAGAGAGAAATGAGTCAAATTTATAAGAATACAAGTCATTCGTCAGTTGATAAATGGTCAAAGGATATGAACAGGCAGTTTTCAGAGGAAGAAATTTAAGATATTTATTAGAAAAATGCAAATCAAAACAACTCTTAGGTACTACATCTCGCCAGCTAACATGACAAAATAGGAAAATGATAAATGCTGGAGAAGACGTGGGAAAATTGGAGCACTATTGCATTGTTGATGGAGTTGTGAACTGATCAGATCATTCTGGAGAGCAATTTGGAACCATGCCCAAAGGGCTATAAAAATGTGCATACCCTTTGACTCTTGTAGAGCTATATCCCAAAGAAATCGATCATACAAGTGGGAGGAGGACCAGTATGTACAAAAATATTTATAACAACTCTTTTTGTGGTGGCAAAGAATTGGAAATCAAGGGGATGCCCTTTAGTTGGGTAATGAATGAACAAGTTGTGGTACATGAATGTAATGGAGTACTATTATGCTATAAGAAATGAGGAGCAGACAGACTTCATAATAATCTGGAGAGACTTATATAAACTGATGCTGAGCAGGGGGAGTAAAACCAGGAGAACATTGTACACAGTTACAGACAATCGTATCGGTGATGACTGACTTTGATAGACTGGGCTTTTCTCAGCAATGCAAGGCTATAAGACAACTCCAAAGGACTTGTGATAGAAAAGGCTATCCATATCCAGAGAAAGAATTATGGAGTCCAAATGCAGATTGAAGCAAACTACTTGCTCTCTCTATTTTTCATTTTATTTTGTTTCTTCTTCCTTGTCGTTCATTCCATTGGTTATAATCCTTTCTCTTTTTTTCTCTTTTTGGAGGGGGGGAGTTAGGGCAGTTGGGATTAAGTGACTCGCCCAAGGTCACATGGCTAGTTTTGTGTTAAGTGGCTGAGGCCAGATTTGAACTCAGGTCCTCCTGACTCCAGGGCCAGTGTTCTATTCACTGTATCACCTAGCTGCCCCAAGTTATAATCCTTCCTTATAACTTGATTAATGTTTAATATGAAGGTATATGTAGAACCTATATTGGATTACATGCCACCATGGGGGGAGGAGAAAGTTGAGGGAAAAAATTTAGAACTCAAAAACTTGTGGAACTGAATGTTGTAAAGTAATAGTAAATAAATTTTAAAAAATTTTTAAAAAGAAATGCTTTGTATGATGTTGGAGAAACCTAATTTTTTTCAGTGAAATGTGGGATTCTTTCCTGAGACTAAGGGAGGAAGATGGTATTGGAGATTACTAGAATAGAAAGGTTGGACCACCTACTGTGCAATAGCCCCCTTCAGGAAAGATGAAAAAGATTGACACATCCTAGGGAGGACCCAGTTGTGACAGACAGTGGAGCCACTCTTCACGTTTGAGTGACTTCCTCTAGGAGGGTTCAAATTCACAGAAGTAGGAATGGACAAGTGAGTGTGATCTAGGATTGAGGTCTGGAAAGGCATGTATAGTGATAGGACAATTTATCACTTAAACTGTAGGGTACGTGTAATTTAACAGATGGATCAAGGCACGTGGCTTACATAATGCATGAGGAGCATATCCTAATGCTTACCTTGTTGTTTCCTGTCACATTGCCAAAATCATCCTTTATGTGTTTCCTGTGCTGGCAGCAAAACGTCAAGTTTGTCAAACTGGTGTTTTTCAATTAGTTTATGCCTTCTTTACTAAACAGGTGTCCTACATCTTCTGAATTTATAGTCCCTTGCTCTTCTGAACTTAAAACAAATTTTTTTTAGAGGATAGTAAAATATTGGAATATATTCCCTGGAACTCGTGCCAGTGAGTGCTGAAAAAGCTAGGAAGTATGGGTGTGTGTGTGTGAGAGAGAGAGAGAGAGAAAATGGTTATTTCAGTAGGAAGTAGCCTCCATCCATTTGTACATAAGTTTCTCTTCTATGCTAGGTACTGTGCTAAGCCCTGGAGAGATAACTACAAAGAATAAAACAATCTCTAGTTAGATAAATTAACGCTCTAACTGGGGATATTAGTGCGTGTATATGCATCATAAAGTAATACATAGAAATATGTGCTAAGTATTGAAACATAAGGCAGTTCAGGAGACCAGGACGGGCTTCATGTGGGAGTATGGTTATCTGTGATTTGCCCTAATGGAAGAGAGGGACTGAATGAAGTGGAGGTAAAGAGGAAGTGCATTCCCTTTCTGGGCGGTGACCGGGGCAAAGACCTGTGCAGATGGGAGATGGAGTGTCATGGGAAGAATAGAGAAAAGACCCATTTGGCTGGCTCATAGAGCATCCAGTGACGATGGAAAAATCTGTTGGGACAAGGTTATGTAAGGCTTTAGAAGCTTAATAGAGGAGTTTATATTTCATCCAAGAGGCAGTAGGAAGGTATTGGAGTTGTTTGAGTAGGAGAGTAATATCTGGATTAAAGAAAATTACTTTGTCAGCAGTGTGTAGAATGGACTAGAGTGGTGAGACAGGGAGATTAATTAGGTGGCTATTGCAATAATCTAGCTGAGTATTAATAAGTGCTTGAAGTAAGGTCATAGCTGTGTGAGATGAAATAAAGTGTTGGATGTGACAGATATTGTAAAGGTAGAAATAGAAATAGTTGGCACCTGGGCTGAGGGAGACTGAGAAATTGAGAATGAAACCGATCTTCAGACTCTGGGATATTTGAAGGATGGTGGTGCCTTAAATACAAATAAGGAAGTTTGGAAGAGGGGAGGATGTGTGGGGGAAACATAATGAGTTCAAGACTAGTTTAAGAAGTCTCTGGGAAATTGTTTGAAATATCCAGTAGACAGTTAGTGAAATAGGACTGAAATTCAGTGAAGAGACTGTGAATAATACATCTGGGTGTCATCTGCATACAAATAATAGTTTAAACTCGTGGGAGCAGATGAGGTTACTGAGAGAATATATAGAGAAGACAAGAGGGAACAGGACCCAACTTTGGGGAATGCCCTCTGTGAAAGAACAGTCACACTGGTGGGAATTGAACCAGGAGAGAGTAATGTCATGAAAACCTGCAAATATCAGGTAGTGGGGCAGAGTAATAGAGACCAAGACTCAATCAGAATAACTTGGATTTATATCTTCTGGCTATGCATTCCTGAGCAAATTACTTAACCTTTTATTTCCCTAGGCAATTCTAAGATTATAATTTATTTGACTGATCTAAGAGTTTCACAACTGTGGTGGTAGTGGGAGCTCCCTTCACCAATGAAATCAGAGGTTTAGACCCCTCAGTTCTCCTAATATGTAGATATACGCAGTTATGTATATATACATACACAAGTATATACGCACATACGTATATAATGTATACCCATGTGTATGATATGTATCTGTATACCTTTAGGTGTATTTACATAAATGCACATAGATTAAAATTAGAAAGGACTTTGTATTGACTGATGGGGAAGGAAAGGAATAAACTTTCTCCGGTTTTGTAGTCATCTAACTATTCAACAGTATCCGTTTTTATTAGTGTGATAAAGTTGTTATTTGCATAATTTTTTTTACAACTGTGTTTTAAAGTTTACAGAGGTCTTTTGACTTTCTAAACTGCTATGAATAAAACAGTTTGGTTAAGGTATTTATGTGGTAGATTAGTGGGAAATAAGACTGGACAGCTTGGGTGATGTTGAATGCTACCTTGAATACTAGACTAACAGTTTTGGAATTCATCTTATGTTGCACTGGAACTTTCTAAAGATTTTTTTTAAAGCAGAGTTTTAAGCAATGCCATAATAAAGTCTTTATTTAAGGAAGACTAATAACTAATTTCTGTTTACTGATCATACACTGAATATGTGGCACTATAATAAGTTATCTTAGGTTGGTACAGACTGACAAGAAACTTGTCATAATGGATAAGGGAAAAAGGTTTTCCTTTTTCTTTTCTTTATTGTATTTTTAAAACTATCTTGTTTTTCCCCCAGTCATCAAAAACCTGCCTCTTTTTTCCCCCAGCAACAGCAAAACAGCTAAAATTCCTTTTACAAAGATGTATGATCAAGCAAAACAAATTTCTGCATTGGCCATGTCCAGAAGTACATACGTCTTCTTCTACACGCGGAAGTTCTTCACTTCTCTGTCAGGAGCTGAGTGGCATGTTTTATCATTAGTACTCTGGGTTTTATGTTAATCAGAGCTCCTAATTCTTTGAAAGGTGTTTGTCTTATCATATTATTGTCACCTTGGGGCGGCTAGTTGGCACAGTGAATAGAGCACCAGCCCTGGAGTCAGGAGGACCTGAGTTCAAATATGACCTCACTCACTGAACACTTACTAGCCATGTGACCTTGGGCAAGTTGCTTGGCTCCAGTTGCCTTGAGTTCCCCCCTCCAAAAAGCAAAAACAGACAAACAAACCAAAAAAAAGAAAAGAAAAAAACATACTGTTGTCACTGCATAAATTGTTCTCCTGCCTCTATTCACTTCACTCTACATTAGTTCATATAAATCTTCTCAGGTTTCTCTGAAACCATTCCCCTTCTTCCGTCCCATTTATATATTGTACCTTATTCATTCATTCTTTCTCCAATTGATGGGCATCTCCTCAACTTATCATTCTTTACCACCTCAAAAAGAACTATAAATATTTTCGCACATCCTTTGCAAGAATTTGTTTTGCTTAGGACTGATTTATCTCTTAGCCCATCCTTCCTCTATTTCCCTTTTCTCCCCTTTCATTCTTGATTCCCTGTTAATTGAAATATATTTTTTTACTCTGTGTGTGTACGCACACGTGTGTGTCAGTGTGTGTGCACGTGTGCATGTGCATGTGTATGTGTGTGCATTCTTTCCTATTTCTTCCCTTTGACCAGTTCGGATGAAAGTGAGGGCCAAGTGTCAGCTATTTTTCCGTATCTCCCCTTCCTCCCCCCCCCCCCCTTATATAGATGTCTATACAAACACCCTAATTTTGTGAGTTAATTTTCCCTAACTTTCCTATCTGCACCCACTTTTCCCCAGCATATTCTTCTTTATCTCTTTTTTCATTCTTCTACTTAAGATCATCAAGATGGAACAGTTCCACTCCCAGGACTTGTTTATTAGACTCCCTCTGTGACCCCTGGTGATGGTAGGATTCAGAAGGGACATGTGCATGACCACCCCTGTTTGAATATTAACAGATTGGTCTCATAATTATTCATCCATATTTACCTTTTTATCTTTCTCTTTAACTCTTATGAATGAATCCTTCTTGATTCTTCCAGCCCTTAGTGGTAACCATCTTCTCTGGTCTCCTCGCCATAAATAAGCTCAGTAAAATAGACTTTATTTCATAGTTTAATCCTAAAACCATTTTATTGTTTGCTCTTAACCTGGTTTCTTAGAATAGTTTGACGGCTCCTGGAGTTCAGGGACAAGATCTTCCACTTCTTCTGCATCCCTTGTTCATACAGTGATTGCATAATGAATATTTTTTGTTTGCTTAATAACTTGCCTATGAAGTTTTAGACTCCAAAACATAATTCTTCCTATCTGTGTAGGAATCGGGTGATTTCAGAATTGAAAGGGGCTTCTCAGAGATCATCCATTCTAGCCCCAGCATTTTACAACTATAAAGAAACTTTAAATGGAACTAAGTTGTTCAAGAAGTCAATAGCAGAGCTGTGACTGGAATCCAGGTCTCCTGCTTCTGTGTCTATAGCTTATATTAGAAAATCTGGTGGTAGTATTTTCTATACCCTAACTCCCTCCAAACAGGGAAATGAACAGTAACCCAATGAATAAATCATGAAGGAGTTTTAAATACAGTTAGCTTGTGATTATTCAACAGTAAAGCATTCTTTGATTACTTAGAACCATTCCTTTCCTTTGGAAGTTTCATTACTAATTAGTACCTACAGTCAGCTGTGGATAAGATGAAAGAAAGAGCATGAACTGGAATCACATATGGAATAAATGGTACTGTATATATGGCTTATGCAGTCAATATCTCCTTTAGTTGATTTTCTGTTGTTTTGTCCTCAGCAGAGACAGTGAAACATCTTTATATTATCATTTTAAATATTGGGAAACTTAGGATATTCCCAAGCTTTCACAGATGGTGTTAAATATTACCAGTTCCTTCAGTATTTCATAAGAACTGTAGGTTGTAGTCTAGATAATGCTTCCTAGGTTGTTGATCAGAGTTTATTGATTAAATTAAGACCTGAAACCTGATCTCCAAATCAGTCCTGAATTTGTAAGGGAAGGTGAATTGTAAAGTACAAAGGAGTGGGGAAGTGAGGTAGGGGCATATTTAGTGATGAAGATAATTTTAAGGTATATCTTTTTGTGTGGCTTCTGGATTTTACTGGTCGTTGGATGATAAAAAGAGTTGGAAAGAGCCCAAGAGAGCAAATTAATCAGTTTAATCCAAGCCTACAGCTGAAAAACCTGGGGCTCAGAGATAAAATCCCTTGCCTAAATACACTGCAGTTAGTGACAGAACTGAGATTGTGACTGTAAGTTCAGTTCTTTTTTGAACATGTCACACTCATTTTTCTAAAATGGGCATAAAAATGGAACATTAATGTATGTTTTCTTAATGTTAAAATGAGATGTGTAACAAAGGGAGAACACACCTGTTAAAATAAGCACAAGAATTCATTTTGCACAATAACTACAAAAATTACTGAGAGTGTTTATTCCCTTTTTTTTTTATGTATTTATTGTGCCCCTTTCTGACCTTGTTTTAATTAGAAGATTCGGTGCAAGAAAACGTCCCTAGAAAGACCAAAAGGCATATTTTAGCTTGTTTTGTATTTTTAATGCTTGGTAATACTCTGTAGAACTTCATAATTAGAAGTCATATATGGAAATTAGTCAAACATTTTGTGTGCCAGGAACTAGGAGTATGAATAAATTTGCATTTCAGGAAGCAAAGGGATCAGTCATTCATACCCTCAGGTAGCTCCCATTCTAATGATAGAGACCGCATGAAAATAACTAAATACATACCAGATATACATAGTAGTTCATCCCAAAGGAAAAGGCACTAATATTTAGTGAAATTGGGAATAGCCTCCTATATGACATGGAATTTCAGTTGCATCTTGAAGGAAGCCAGGAAACTAAGTCAGAGGTGAGGATGGAAAATATTCCAGACATAGAGGGAAAGATAATACAAAGGTATAGAGATGGGAGCTAAAGTTTCATGTGTAAGAAGCAAACAACAAGTTGGTTGGTATTGCTGGGTTGTAGATTACATAAAGAGGTATAAAATATATGAAGACTAGAAAATAAGGAAGTTGTGAAAAGTTTTAAGAACCAAAAATAACACTTTATTTTGATGCTGGTGATGATAGGGAGCCATTGGAATTTATTAACTGTAGGTGGAAAATGTTGAAGGGGAAATAGTGTGATTAGGTATTAGCTTTTGGAAAGAACTTTTGAAACCTAGTGTGAAATAACTAAGACCTTATGAAAAAGAGGGGGTTTGTGTTGAAAGATGAGTTCACTTTCAGACATGATGAGTTTGAGATTTTTCTGAAAATTTTGAGAGGTACAAAAGGCAGTATGGCTGAATGTGCAGATCTGGGATCCTCTTGGTTTCTAATGGGAGCTAATGAAATCACTGAGTAAGAAAAGTACCAAAGACAGAGAGCCTTGGAGCATTCCCAAGTTAAGTTGTGTGTGATATGGACTAACATTCAACCTAGCACACTAGGAAAGAATGATCTAGGAGATCAGAAAGAGAGCAGTCATTAAAAAAAACTAATGGAGAGGGTATCCCAGAGATGGCCTTTGTTGAATTCTAGAAAGAAGACAGCTGCCTTTGTGGCTATTGGAACAAATTGTTCTCATCTGCCCTTTCCACCAGGGGAATCCATGTCTATAAAGGTAAAGGAAATAGATTGTCCTGTGACGATCACAGGAGGGTCTCTCTCTTTTAGTCATCACTGGCAAGGTTCTTGCCAGAGTCCTCCTTAATAGGCTGATCTTTCACCTGGAAGATGGTCATCTACTGGGAGCCAGTGTGGCTTCAAAAAGGGCCAAGGAACAGTCCATATGGTGTTTGCTGCCCAACAACTTCAGGAGAAATGCCAGGAGCAGAACAGAGATGTGTACACAAAATTTGTAGATCAATTTGTACACATTGAAACTTCACTCTAGCAGAGTGATGTCTCTTTGAGAATGAAGGGCAACAACCAAGAAAAAAGGCAAGAAGACTAATATTGGGAAAAGACTATTAAATTTGACAATTAAGCTGTTAATCAAAACAATAAATTTGGAGAGAGCAGTTTAAGTGTAGTGATGAGGCTAGAAGCCAGATTGAAGAGACATTAGAAGCCATTGAGGAAATTGGAAGTATTGAATATAGATAACTTTCTTGAAGATTAGCTGGGGGAGGGGGAGAGTCAGAGAAAAAGGAAGATAACAAGTGATGATGTTAGATCAACTTCCATGTTTTTATAACTTCTTGATTTGTTTAAACTGAAATTTAAAAAAAAAATTTTTTTTTTACAGCATGTGAATTTGAATGTCTCAAAGATTTCTTCCCAATTCAGATTCAAAGTTGACTATGTATTTATGCTGCTTTATAAATCTCACTCACTATTACAGTTAGGAATAAGAGACAGCAGCAAATTTTCTTTTTAAGAACAATTTACTTTAACTATTGAATTTTACTCATTTCTGTTACTGTCTCTCTTAAAAATGTCATATTTTTTCAAGATATACAGTCAGCATTATTTTTAACAGAAGAAAATTAGATTCATTTTAGCACATTAAGTGCTCCTCCATGTGTCTATAAATAAGGGGAAATTGTGGAATATATGTGTATGTGTGTATAGCGTGTGTATGTATATATGTGTGTATGTGTGTATGTATCTCCACAAATAAGGGAAAACTGTGCTTTATCCAGTGCAACAGAATGCCATAATGCTATTAAAAACAATCAGCATCAGGATTACGAGGATCTTTTAGTGAACTAAGGGTTCAGTATGTGTTAATATTGTGGCATGGCAAACAAAAAAGTTTATGAAATCTTTGACTACTTTAAGAAAGTATAGTGTGCAGGACTAAGATGTGATAGTCATCATTTAGACACTGTTTAAATGTTGGCTGCTGTTTATTGTTATTATTTTAAATATTTCATTAATTATATTAATATAATAATTGATGATGTTAACACTGAGTTCAGACCACATATTTAATAATCTATGTTTAGTCCCGGACACTATATTTTAGGAAGAAATTGGCAACCTGGAGAAAGCCAGCATGGTAAAAGGTCTAGAATTTATACGGCATGGGAACTGATCAGCTGAACTGGGGCTGTTTATCTTGGAAAAGGATTGGTTGTGGATTGGGGAGGAACATGGGACAATTCTGGCTTTTTTCAATTATTTGAAGGACTGTAATGGAGTAGAGGGAACAGACTTGTTCTGCTTGGTTCCAAGAAGAGGAGTAATGGGTAGAAGTTGCAAAAAGCCAAATTTAGGCTTGATGCTAGGGAAAACTTTATAAAAATTAGATCTTTCTGAAAGTGGAATGAGTTGCCTCTGGTGATGGTATATTTCCTTTTACTGGATTGGGGAGGAGTGTCCTCGAGTGTAGGCTAGATAGCCACTTGTGGAATATATTCCTTTTGGGGGGGGGGGTTGGACTAGATGGTCTCTGTTGTTCTTCCCATCCCAGAGATTCTGTGATTTTGGACCTTAGGTTCTTCAGTTTCTAAAATGAACAGATTGTTTGTTCCAAATGATTTTCAAGATTCCTTTCACTTCTGAAAATCTGAGTTGCAAAGTCACAGCTTGTGTAGCAACATATACCAGAAAAGATTCTTAATATCTCTTTCAAAATAAAACAATTTTATACCCCATTTAAATAGAATTTGGCATTTAAAAATAGACATGTAAGACATAATCCATTATGAATGGGCTACATTCTAAATGTTAATTTTAATATAATTTGTGTGCAATTTGTATTGCTCCTCAGGAACAATCTTAGAAATGGATAGATTCTCGCGCTTGGTATAAATACATAAATGTCTGTATACCGTAGTAACGGTAAAATGCCAACGTCACGAAGTACTTTACATGGTATCTCTTTTATCACAATAATCCTGAGGAGTGTATACATGGTACAAATATTATTGTCCCCTTCTTGTGATGAGGAAATGGAAGCACACAGATCGAATTACTTTCCCCAGTGACATATAGCTAGAAAGTACCAGAGCTGAGACTCAAATCCAGAGCTGCTCTAAAGGCCAGTGGATGTTTCCATTTTACTAATCTTTTTTATTATTATTACTAATGTAATAGTGATACAGCTTCCAGAAACACATTCTGAAGAAAATGGTTGAAAGATATTTTATTTTGAGATGGTCCCACAATCAGTTTGTATATTCCATGGCTACTTTGTTGGCCTCCAGTTCATTTTATATGGTTTCCTACGACCTCAGCTGTGAAGTAGTATTCATGCGTGCTGACTAGGTTAGGTTCCTCTGCTACGCTACGAGTTTCCTGTTCTCTTTGGAAGCTTAAAATTTGAAATGGAAATTGGCAGTATAAAATATAAGGGAAATAATACTCATTTAGCAAAAGAAATAACCGGAAAGCATTGAATTAGATTTAATTACATAGCTATGCAAAAGTATTATCTTTTTGACAGAGAATGGCAACAGGGAGGTTAGGTGAAAGCAATTGGCGTTTATCTGAATGACTGAGCAGACCCAGTGTTGCCACAAGCCCTGTATTCTGCACTCTCTTGCCTTGCACGCTGCAGTCTGCTTGCATTTTTTAAACACCCCCTAAATGTTCCTGCTTATAAATAGCAGCTGGTTGTTTAAACCCTCGCTGTGTACTGCAAGTGAAATTAAATTGTGCTGCATTTTCAAAGCAAAAGGCTGAGTAGTTGGATGCTTAATTACTGTTGAAGTGGAGTACCTGTTACTGTGGAAGAGGGCTCAGTGCTGTTTTTTAACCTAAGGTTTCAGAAGCTGAGATTTGCAGATAATATTTCACTGTCAAAGGAATGCTGGTTCAGCAGTTATCTTTCCAAACGTGGATTTGGCAAGAATATAAAGGCCACATCTTGTGTAATTTGTGCAGTTTTGGAAAACAATCTGCTTTGGTTTTAGGGTGTACACAGCTGTACAGAATTTTATACTGATGTTTTGTGCTCTTAGAACTTGACTACATTGCTTATAAGGAAATTCTCTCAGTCCCTTCCCCACTTTGACTACTCTTTACCTGCACTCTTTTACAATATTTTATAATCATTTAATTTTAGTATATAAGGATATGTGTGGAGAACATTTTTGGTTTTAATATTTTGAGCTGATGGGAATGAAGGGAGTGGTTATTGGAAGGAAATGCGTTTATTTTGTTAATGAGCAAAGTACTTTGTTAATGAGTGAAATATTTCTGGCATTCAGTATGCTGAAGTGGGCATAAGAAGATGATTGCTGAAGATTTTTTTTAAAGTATTCTTTTTCTGTGTAAACAGCAAAATAGAAATCTGTAAACCAAACAAAAATTTATAAATTTGAATTGTAGAAAAAAACTGCCATATTAAAGTTGATTATTTTTTGAGGCAGAGTTCTGCTTTCATTGGCATAGGGCAATCCAAGTGTAGAAACTTCCTCCATCAATGTGCTCAACTGCATTCTGTAATTTAAAATCAGATAGATTTTCCTGTGGTGCAGAAATGTTAAGTAATTTGCTCATATTCATAGTTCCAGAGCTAGGAAGGACCTGAATCAGGTCTTCCTCACTCCAAGGAGGTGGTGCCTATTAACGTGGTGCCTATTAATGTTGATTATTATATTCAGTTGCATAAATGTTTTTAGTTTATTCAAACTACAGATTGTGCAATCAGTTGATCTAATCATTTGAATTATATTGATTTTGCTTTATTTTTACATAGCCTAACTGAGTTTTGTTGTCTTACAATATCATAGTCACTGGAAGCCTACACCATCACGGTAGTGTAATTAATATCCACATAAGCAAGATCCTTTATTAATTTTAAATACTAGATTTTTATAAAATCATGCCTATATACCTCTTTCCTTTACCATGCCCTGAAGAGAAATGTAGAACTTAATATAGCATTTATTCTGTCTTTATTTTAATTTATCTAGTTTGGGAAATTAGGTATTGATTTTTTAAAACAGCTAAATGAAATTACTAATTCATGTTGCCCTTTTCTTCTAGGGAAAAGGGATTGGATTGTAGAAGTTGCTGAATCCCCTGATGTAAACTCCATTCAGGTTTTCTGGAGAAGAGCCACCTGTTAAAATTTACTACAGTAACTTTTATGGATTTTAAAATATTTGAAACCTGAATCTTTAGTTTGCTGGTAGCAAGGCATGATTTAACCTCTTCAAAGAAAATGATCAAGGTCTCATGCAACCATCATTTTTTCTGGAAACTGTTCTTCAGAAGGGAAGTATACATGTAAATAGAAGAGATGATCATGCTTCCTATAGTCATTTAAGACTAACCTCTTTTAAATCATGACCAGCTTGAAGCGGTCCCAGACTGAAAGACCTGTTGCCACTGAAAGAGCATCAATGGTTGGAACAGATGGGATTTCCAAAGTTCACACCGATGACTTCTACATGCGGCGCTTCAGGTCGCAGAATGGTAGTTTGGGGTCTTCTGTCATGGCTCCAGTGGGCCCCCCTCGAAGTGAAGGTTCCCACCATATTACCTCCACTCCTGGAGTCCCAAAGATGGGGGTTAGGGCAAGGATTGCAGATTGGCCACCAAGGAAGGACAATGTTAAAGAATCTAGCCGATCAAGTCAAGAAATGGAGACATCAAGTTGCCTTGACAGCATGTCCTCCAAAGGTAGTCCAGGAAGTCAAGGTAGTTCAGTTAACCTCAACTCCAGTGACTCTGCCATGTTGAAAAGCATACAGAACACTCTTAAAAGCAAAACAAGACAATCAGACAATATGGATTCCAGATTTCTCATGCCTGAAGCTTATCCTAGTTCCCCTAGGAAAGCCCTTCGCAGAATAAGACAGCGTAGTAACAGTGATATTACTATAAGTGAACTTGATGTGGATAGCTTTGATGAATGTATTTCACCCACATACAAAACTGGTCCATCACTGCACAGGGAATATGGTAGCACATCATCAATAGATAAGCAGGGTACTTCAGGAGAAAGTTTTTTTGATTTGTTGAAAGGCTACAAAGATGACAAATCTGATCAGAGAGGCCCAACTCCAACAAAACTAAGTGAATTTTTGATAGCCAGCGGAAGCAAGGGTTCTGGCTTTTCTCTGGATGTGATAGATGGACCTATCACGCAGAGAGAGAACCTTAGACTATTTAAAGAAAGGGAGAAACCACTCAAGAGACGTTCTAAGTCAGAAACAGGGGACTCATCCATTTTTCGTAAGTTGCGTAATGCCAAATGTGAAGGGGAACTTGGAAAATCATCAGACCTCGAAGACAACCGATCAGAGGACTCTGTCAGGCCTTGGGCTTGTCCAAAGTGTTTTGGTCACTATGATGTCCAGAGCATATTATTTGACTTGAATGAGGCAATTATAAATAGGCACAACGTTATAAAACGGAGAAATACGACCACGGGAGCATCTGCAGCTGCTGTTGCTTCTTTAGTTTCTGGACCTTTATCTCACTCTGCAAGTTTCAGTTCCCCTATGGGCAGTACTGAGGACTTGAATTCTAAAGGAAGCCTCAGCATGGACCAGGGAGATGATAAGAGTAATGACCTTGTAATGAGCTGTCCATACTTTCGAAATGAGATTGGTGGAGAAGGAGAAAGGAAGATCAGTTTATCCAAATCAAATTCTGGTTCCTTCAGTAATGAAAGTGCCTCATTTGAATCTACTCTTAGCTCTCATTGCACAAATGCAGGAGTGGCTGTTCTTGAAGTGCCCAAGGAAAATTTGGTTTTGCATTTAGATAGAGTAAAGAGATACATTGTGGAACATGTGGATCTTGGCGCATACTATTATAGGAAATTTTTTTATCAGAAAGGTAAGTGGTGTTTTAAATTAATTTATTTTGCTATACTTATTCAAAATATTAAATCCTTTATATTACAGGAGAGCTTTGGGCACTACATAATGATAGAACTGATGAATTTTTTATTCTTCTCAGTAGCAAAATTGCTCAGCATTCATTTCCTATAAAAGCAGATAAGGGAATATTTTTGATTCTTTCATAGTATTTTTAAAAATACATTTAATGCTTTTTGCTTTTCACGTGGAAAAATCCACAGATTGATTTTTTTTTCAATGCAAATTCTCCAAATGGCAACTAAATGAATGGAAGTCTTCTCTCTCAAGCATCTGTTGAAAAGGAAAATGCTGCCATGCCACTCTTAAAGATGTGTGTGATTGTTTCCAAGCATTATAGAGTTATTGAAAACATTTGAAACACCCACTTTAACTTTCTTGGCTTTTGATGGCTAAGGAACAAGATCAAGTTCCCCATTGAACAAAGGTAGTCTGAAGGTTGGTGAGATTATATTTGATTTGCTTGTTCTCAAATGAACTTTTTAATTAATTATATCAGGGTTTTAGGCCCATTACCCTCTCAGTCTCTATGCTAAGTGAAATTAAATGACATTGATGAACTTAAAGTACAAAGTAGGTCTCTTTTAAATGTATCTATAATTGCTAGAAGGCATAGTCTCACATTCGTGCAGCCTTGTCTAGGTATTTTTTTGTTAAAGAAAAAACATTTCTTTTCCTTACTTTACTAAAAAGCCAAATGAATTGTAAATTCTCTGTAATAATCATTTGGATTAGAATTAAGTAATAAAAAAAGTTTAGTCCTATCAGTATTGAGAAATTGTAGAAATTGTTTATATTTTTGAGAATATTGAGAAATTGTTTATACTTTTGCTTGTGTGTATACACACCTTTTTACTGCAGTCATATAAACATTGTCCTTTGACTAGCTACAGTTATTATTTGCAGTGTCCACGATACTACTCATACCTGTTTAAACAACTTGTTTTTCTAGGTAAGCTATTTTTGGAACAAGAGTCTAATTCAGACATGATCTTATTTGAATATTTTTTTCCCTTTTTTTTTGGGGGGGGGGAGGTAGGGCAATTGGGGTTAAGTGATTTGCCCAAGGTCACACAACTAGTTTTTTGTGTTAAGTGTCTGAGACCGGATTTGAACTCAGGTCCTCCTGACTCCAGGGCTGGTGCTCTGTTCACTGTGCCACCTAGCCGCCCCCTTATTTGAATATTTTTAACTTCATATTTCCTTGGCTGGCATTTAAACATGAAAATTGTCTTAGAAGTATCTTTTTGCAGCTCATTTCCTAAAATTTCTTTTTTTTTTTTTTACAATTAGCTTATCTCTATGCTATTGCCTTGCAAATGTGGATCATAAATGTAATTTGCATGCATTGGTAACCTCCCCTGTTGCTCTTTTTTTTCTGTTATGATTTTTTAAAAATATTTAATCTTTGTTCATTTATGTTCTTGTATGTATGTGGGTACCATAATCCCATATTTCTGGTACAGTTAACATTTTTCCTAACCAAATCCATAACAAAGTGGTCTTCCTTTACAGTTTTGTTCACGGGCTCAAACATAAGACTAGAACAAATATTTTCAACTTTAGTACTACAGAAGGTCCATTATTTGTCAGCAGTGGGTATTCTCTATTCTGGTGCCAATCATAACCCCTCAGCACTTGAGATGAGTTCTTGTTTTTAAGTAATTAAATCTTATGATGGCCAACCTTCTGTAACGAGCATCTTTGAACCTAATTGTAGGTTTTTTTTAGCAAGGAGGCAGTCTGTCCCTGAACCATACTGAAATCTTTCTGACCTGGTATGAGCTTCTGACATTGTGTTTGAGTGTTAGTCTTCAAAAATCTAGGGTTATCTTTTTTCTGAAATGAAGCATTGGAATAGAACTGTACTAGGGTGAAGACTGATGAGTAAAAGTGTGCCCAAATAGTAAGGATTAAAAAGATGAAAAACAAAGAGTCACAACTTAAAAATAATAGAACTCAGAAACTCCAACTTACCCCCATTATATTGACAAAGAAAGAAAGTGACTATCATTGGAGGGGCTTTGTATGAACAGGCACATTAACATACTGTTGGTAGAGCTGCCATACTGGAATGTAGTTTGGAATTATTCTCAGAAGGGCAGTAAACCCATTGACCCAGTGATGGTACCAGTGTGATCAAAGAAGGAATAAAGTACCCATAAATATAAAAATTAGCAATAATTTTTGAGTGTAGGAAGGAACTAAATACTAACTCCATTGGTTAGAGAATGACTGAACACATTATAATATATGAGCATAATAAAACATTCTAGTGCCAAAAGAAATTATGAAGGGAATGGATTCAGAGAAACTTGGGAAGACTTACGTGAACTGATAAAGTGAAGTGTGCTAAAGTGAGCAGAACCAGGAGAACAGTGTATTCAGTGACTTTCACACTAAAATGAAAGGTAACTTTGAAGACTTAAGCACTTTGATCAGTGTAATGGCCAACCATGACTCTAGAGGACCCATCTTCTGACAGAGAAATGATGGACCAGAGGTACAGAATGAGTAATTTCCAGGTATGGCCAGTATATTGCTTTGCTTGACTGTGCTTATTTGTTACAGTTTTGGTGGGGTAGACAACGGAGTGATGGCCTTGCCACCCCAAAAAAGGAAAATGGCATCAATGAAGTATTTGAAAGAATGCACAGCAGAGGAGAGGCAGGAGGGAGAGTCAGATAAGCAGGACAGCTTTGAAACTAACATGTTCAATTTATTTTATTTCTTTTTAAAGGAAATAAGCTGGATATAGTGCTCTTAGTTTCACATGAGCTCTCTTTTTCTGTTATATGAAAATGTTCATATTTATTGATGTTTGTCAAGTTCAAAATAACAATTTCTTTAAAAAAAGAACATCTTCTACCAAAGCTCTTAGTCTTCTCTTCATCTACCTCAACCGCACTTTATATTTCAGGCAGCAGAAGTAATTTCCAGGAATTCATTTAGGAAGTACTCCCTTTCTATTCTATTTTATATTTTGATTATTTTATACTGTTGTACTTTCCTTGTCCTAACTTTCAAGTTCAATGAGTTGCAGCTTTCTGCATGTAATTACCTAATAAATTTTGCTCTAACACTGATGTAAAACTCAACATAAGGCAGCTCCATCAAGCGCTATATCCAAGAACATCTACTTAACTAGTAGGTCTCATTATAGAGTAGTGTCATTTAAGTAACTATGCCAGGAATCCAAACTATCTAGTGTTTATGTTTGTTTTCTTCTTTTTCATCCTGGGCATCTGCTAGCCATCTCAAAAAACCTACTTCTCATTCTTGCCCCTATTCTTGATGTCTGAAAACCTAAGGATCCAGATCCACTTATCCCTCATTTCTCCTCTATGCATTTTTTTGCTCCCTTATCTGACATGTGACAATTGTGAGCAAAAGAAGAACACAGAAACAAAAGGAAGCCAAATCATCTCCCATTAACTCAATATTGATTCAGGGTCAGAGCTGAATGCCTCCTACCTTCATTTGTGAGGTCATCTTTTAATTTTCTACTGGTGTATATCAGAAAGGTTTTTCTGTTGTTTCTGTAGCGTCCACTCATATATCAGAAAGGTTTCTCTATTGTTTGTGTAGTGTTCATCTCCAAGTTTCACAAAGTACTGTAGGTCTTATCACAGCATCTCTTGCCAGAAAAGGCATTATTCTTATTTTATGAATTAAGATACAGGTAAAGAATGTTGCCATTATAGAGATTGCTTTAGGAATGTTGGGATATTGAATGAATCTCTTTTAACTCTAGCTTTAGTTATATTAGTATGAAAATTATCATATGAGCTCTGTAAATATGCTGACTTTAATCAAAAGATTGTGAATATAGCTGCTGTGATTAGCCTAAAAACTAAAATAGCTCCTCCCAGTTGTTTTTATCGTGGCATTTGCTTTACCATTTAAAGATTACCTGTTGAATGAAATAATACAACCATATTGTTAGTGTGTACTTTGTGAATATCTTGGCCTATTATCGTGTGCAACAATAATTACCACCTTAGGAAAATCCTGTGGTACAAGGCCAACTCTACACAAATATTTTCAAACCATTTTCCTGACAAACATTTGATTGGCTTTTAGTATCTTGGGGTATTTTTCTTTGAAGGAACTTCTACTGTGGTAACTGGGATAGGTTCTCTAGGGTAAAAAGTCATTACAAGAGTAAAAATAAAATCCATTATTCAGTCATTTGACTTCATAGAACAAAAGAACATAAGATCATAGATATAGAGCCAAAAGATGCCTCAGAAATCATTTTCTGTTCTCCTAACTTTACAGATGAAATGAAGGCCCATAGATATTAAATTACTTGGCCCAAGGTCATAGGCTGTAATTGTCAGAAGTGAGATTTGAACCTCAGTCTACTGCCTCTTGCTCTTTCCACCACAGCAATATAGGATATAAGCTGCGTTTAACAAAATGTGGGCCAGAATATTTCTACTGATTCTAAGCTTTCCTCATTAGTGTTATAGACTGTCATTGGCTTAGTGAATTCTAGGAAAAGCGAAGCAGATTATAAGAAACAGTTACACTGTTTGGTACTAATTGAGATATACAGAAGCAATTTTATGTAAGTGTAATTCATCTGTATTGTAGTTCTTATAGGATGTTGCTGCCAAAGCAACTAATGGAGTTAGTGATTTGGGTGCCTCAATTCAGGTAATATGTAGGAAAAAAGTTAAAAATACAAATAGTGTTTGCCTAATTTTCTTTTTCTAAGGGAAAAAAGTTTTAATAGTGAAGTGATTTTAAAGAAAAATAGAAATAAAGTTTTTATGGTGTCATGCTCTGACCTTTGAGTACCAAATATCGTCCAAAAATATTTTCTAAAACATTAACAGTGTCTTAATAGCATACCTCTAAGTGTCATGTGACTTAGCTTCTAGGTAAAATAAAAGATTTAGATTTTTAAAATTGTCTTACACCTCAGTAAAGTTGAAGCCTCAACATTTTCATATTTGATATGAAATCACAGAAAATTTCATATGGAATTTAAATTAAATTCTTAATTCCTTGCATTCCTGGGTTCTTGGAGGCCATATAGGTCGAGTGGAGGCTTTGGGGAATCCTACCAAGATAGAGAGACTTTTAAGACAGACTAACGGTGGTAAACTTTTCAAGAATCGACCTATGTTTGTTATTAAAGGACTGACTAGGGTGAATTTTTGTCAAGTCATAATGAAAGGCTACTCAGGTGTAGAGTGGTAATAATATTGATCCAAAAGTCCACACACTGATTAAATCAAACATCCTTGAAGTATTAAAATCAAAAGATCATAAATTTAGAACCAGAAGGAACCTTAAAAGTCTGTCTAATCCAAACATTTAATTTTACAGATGAATGAACTAAGACCCAGGATGATTAAATGACTTAACACTCAGCTCCCACTGACTCCAAATCCAGCCTTCTTTTCATGGCACCATGATGCCTCAATATCTTATTGAAATTCTATTTTAAAATATTCAGTACTCTGACCAGTCCAAGATTTCAAAGAATAGAGGAATAGTCTCTATAATCAGTTGATCAAATTATTGGGTTTGTTAATTTTTAGCACTATTGTCTGTCTACCTTTCCCGCAGATACATAGCACTGTTGCTCATAAGTGATATATAGTATCTGTTTTATCATAACGTATTTCACTATCAGCCTGGTCTCATTATTTTGTATACTTGGGAAATGAAGCTGCACAACATTTTAGATCTAGAACTCGCCTCTCTCAGTGGTCTGGGGCAATTAGTACTGTTTTATATCCAGGAGAGACAAAGAGAACTTGATGCGTGTTCCTTTCTAGTATAAGTGGATCCCTGGCACCTTTGAAAACACCAACCAGGAGTAGCTGAGATAAAGACAAAGATGAGTTGGTAAAATTCCTTTCATAAGGGCAAAATTCTGTAGGAGTTGAGAAGAGGAAGAGATTATATTTGGTTGGGATGATCCAGAGAAACTTAATTGAGGAGGTAACACTTAAATTGAATCTTGAAGTATAAGATTTTGGCAGGGAAAGTATATTCTATATAATGGATGCAGCATTAGAAGAGATAGGGAATTTAGAAGGCCTAGAGAATGTTTGAAGAACAGTGAGCAGTACATTTTGACTGGGGCATAAATGTTAAGGGAGTAGTAGAAGATCAGTTGGTAAAGATAAGATGAGGCCATATTTAAGAGATCCCTGAATGCCAGTTTGGACATTTTTTGGTTAAAATCAGTAAAGGTTTTTGAGTGGAGGAATAATAATTGCTTTAGTAAAAGTATTTAGTAGTAGTATAAAGGATGGATTGAAGGAGGCAGTAGAAAGGTAAAGATAACTGTGGACATTTTTAGACAGTCAATAAAAATTCAGTAAGGGGTTCATGTAGAAGGAGGTACTTGTAGAAAGAACTGGAAATTGTAGGGATGCCCATCTATTGGGGAAGGGCTGAAAAGTGGAATTTTGTGAGAGGCAGATGTGAGGACATTGTGTTCCAAACAAACATGAGAGATAGTCATTGAAGAGACACAGAGATTGGACAACAGAGTGTGGTGTTTTAGGAACAGAAAGAAGGCCAGTTTGACTGGATCACAGAGTGGAGGGGAGGGAGTAATGTTCAATGAGGCTAGAATGATAGGTTGGGACCATAGGTTGGGCTTTAAAAGATAAACAGAAGAATTTGTGTTTTTGCCAAGAAGCAATAGGGAAGCGCTGGAGTTTGTTGAATAGGGGAATGACAGAGACTTTCACGGCCATGTATAGAATGGACTACAATTGAGAGAGACTAGGCAAGGGAACTAATTAGGAATAATTGGAATAATCCTAAGTGAGAGGTGATGGCCTCTGAGCAGTGGTGACTGTGTGAGTAGAGAGAAGGTCAGATATTAAATCCATGTGGGCAGAAATGATGAGATTTGGCAGCTGATTTGATATGTGAAATGAAGGAGAGTGAGAAATCAAGTATGATATCAGTGAGGAACCCAAGAGATGGAAAGAATGGTGATGGCTTTGGCAGCTATGGACATTTAGATGGACATTTAGAACAACAGTGGTTTTGTGGGGAAAGAGAATAAATTGTGTTTTGGATCCACTGTCTGTGAGACATCTCTTGAAATATCCAGTAAGAAATTGTGTGAGGGTTCTCTGTCAGAGTACCCTAACTTGCCTACAGGGGTAGCCGGTTACTTACCTCACTCAAGTAGGTAGGCACTAGTGCATTTTCAAGAACAGAAGAGTCATGGCTTGGAGGTGCAAGCAGAGAAAGTTTATTGAGTCTTCTCCATGGGGAAGCCTTACAGCGAGATCTTAAGGCAGACTTCAAACTACCCCCAAGGTTTAAGCCTTATATATGTCCCAGATCCACATACCACACATGACAGAGCCCAGCTGAACAAAATTGTGAGAGGGGAGGTGCAGTCACAAGGGCATGAAGGCCCCAGGGTGTGGAGACGCTAATCTGGAATGCCTGGTAACCACATGCATGAGAACCTTGAGCAATGCTCTGAACTCCACGTGACTCAGCTTGTTCCAGGGCCTTGACACTTCCCTGTGCCTCAACATGACTGCCTGCAGCCTGCACATATTTCCTAACCCTCACACAGCTCCTTTTTTGTTTTGCACATCGCGCTCACACTGGAGTGTGATCTGGGCTTTGAGTAGGTTCAAGGAGTTTTGTAACACACTAACAGTACATCTAATACCCATGGGAATACAGAACAGCAAAACAAGAAAGCAAAAGGCAAGCATTCCTAGACCAGTAATCAGTTTCCAACCCCAGGCCCACCATGACATATTCTTCAATCTGTTTATCAAATCAGCCACAATATCTTGTGAGGACAAGTCCTCATGGTTGGCAAATGGTGGAGACTCCTCTGCACCATGGACAAGGTGAGTCATTTCCCGTGGACGACAGGATGAGCCATGCGCTCTCCCCAGCTGACTACATGAATCCGTGGTGGATTTTTCATATACACCCACCACTTGTCCCCCTTTCCATATGAAGGTGGCAGAAGAGACGGCGTGGTTAGCACGAAACACAGCCATTGCATGGTCTTAGCTTGGCTTCTCCTCTGCCTTGGTCATCTCTTGGGTCTCCTTCTCTTCCTCCGCTTCCTTTTGTTGCTGTTGTGGGATGACCCGGACCCTTTGGACAGGATACCAGCACAGCCCGTGTTCTGTGGAGACATAAACATACCCTTCCCCTCTTATGGTTATTTCATAAGGGCCCATCCACACTTCTCCTTCCTGGACCATAGCTTGTTCCCTTGCACCAGCCCTAACTGGGGGCGGGACACGTAGCTGTCCTCTCTGGCACAAAAGATGTTTCATGGCCGGTGTCATTTCCGAATTTTTTGTGAAAGTTAGGTAATTGAATGTGTATAGTGCCAAATCTATAGGTTTCTGTCTGATGAGGCCCCTGCCCCTTTTTGTTTAGCGTGAATCGCCTTCAGTGTGCTATTAGCACATTCACCATAGCTTGGCCTGTAGGATTATAAGGGAGGCCTGTGACATGGGTTATGCCCCATTCCTGACAAAAATACTGAAACTCCTGAGCGAGTTTTAAAACAAACAAGTTCCCCTCTCAGACTGAATGACCTTGCCTCTAGAGATAGTTTCCATGGGCTTTTGGCAATGTTACAACATAAGAATAACTGAAAAGGACTTTAAGGAGGAGCTGGTGGTGATGCCCCTGCTTTGTCAAAATCCCATACATGGAGGAGGAATGGTCTCAATGGACAGAATTAATCCAAATAAAGTTTTCCCTTAATCTCCTCCTTTCTACATACAGCAGTCAACTAACAACTTTAGGTTTTATCGTCAAAACAGTAAAGTAACTTTGATAATAATTTCCATAAGTGATAGCCAAATGGTTTTAGATACAACCTCCTTTTAACTATAAGTAAAGGTGTAAATACCTGCCTTTCCACGGGGCACATACACACATTACAAAACGCAAGTGAATTGTTTTTAAACAAATTCTACATCTTTTGATTCCAACAAAATTCAACCCAAAATTTTGCTGATTTAACACCACTTCTGGCTTACAGTGATTTCTCAATCTTCATTACAGTTGAAGTTTACTATAGTTAAGAAAAACCACAAGGATACCAATTTCATTTCCAAATCATCAGTTGCAAAAGCTACTAACAAAAAATTAGGCTTTTCTCCTCTCCTCACAGCTGTAGAGTCTTATTGTGTATTTAGAGGTTCATTTGCTTATCCCAACAAGGTGTGGGCTTCAGGGTGCCTCAGGGCTTTTGCTAGTGGGCTCCTTGCTAGATCTACCATGAACTTAAATTCCCTATTATTTCTGCAGCACTCTCTCTCTCTTAATCTGCTAATTTTACGTTGTACTTCAGTGCTATGTTTCTTCCCATTTTTCTTAGAGAGTGAAATGCTCTCAACCCCCCACTTAAAGGGAGTGAAACTTCTGAAAAAATTCTCACAGGTGCACCAAATTCCACTTCCCCAAAACTGGGGAACTTGAAGCTCTCACCTTTCAAATGTTTCTTTATCAGATCTTAGCAATTTGCCTAAATGCCAATTAGTATAATAAATTCTGACTTATCTTAGCACTAGGTTATGAATGGTATTAATTCACTTTTTCACATTTCCCTTAAAATGACCAGAATAAGTTCAAATTGATACACAAGATTTTTTCTCTAATAGGTGAGGCAGAAAATGGTGAATTGCTTATTTGTTTACCTTTTCAATCTAAGGGAAAAATTCCCATATTATTTCTCATCACCTTTTCCTTACTCCACTTGGCCAGAGTGGAAAGAAGGGAAGGAGATTTTTAAACCTTTGAAAATTTCAGAACTTCTGTTCACACTTTTCTGACAGAATGACAAATGACTCTCACACACTCACTTACATAAAGACATAAAGACAAAACAGACAGACTCAAACCACAGAATGGATCCAAAAGCTTCACATAGAATTTACAGGAGAGCTCCTGAAAAAATTTTAAAGTTGCTAGCTCTCCAGATAATAATGGAAGCCAGGTGGAACTTACTTGATACTATTGAAAACAGCTGTATCACACCAAAGTTCAGGCCACCTCTGGCATTCTCGGTTCTGATGCTAAACATATCATAAATGTATTCCACAGAAAAACAGCAGAAATTGGGAAATGCTGGAGTCCCTCCTTCTCCCACTTTAACTGAAATTCCAAAATACATGCTGAGGTGACTCCCCCCCACCCTGGCCACCTGGGTCTCAGTTGGCAGAGACTCCCATTCAGGATGCCGCATCTTCTCATTGATGCTTGGTACCTCAGCCTGTTACTACTTGCATAATCTATTGTGGGACCCTTAAGGGCCCCCCCCCAGGAGTTTCCTGAGCCTGCATTCTTGTTTTTCTTTTTAGCTTTTCTGCATTGTGAAGCAAAGTGACCTGGCTTGCCACAATAGAAGCACTTACCTACCCCTTGAGTTCCACCCTTCCTTTTAGTTCCTGCGCTACACTGTGCACACAGGTGCCCCTTCTTCCCGCAATTAAAGCAAGCCTGATCCTCAAACACCCGCAAACCTTTATGCAGAGGGGCAGCAAGCAACTCAGTCTGATACACCTGTGAACCCACTCACTGCCCACATCTGTTTAACTTTTGTAGGGGCCTAGGAAGCCTCTGAGCCACCTTCTTACACTTCTCCACATAGGCAGCGTACCAGACCACACTTTGCCCAGGGGTCAAATGTGCTTGGGCAAGAGCATACCAGTCACAGGGGCACATGATGTTGGAGTCAGCTATGTTGTCTAAACAACTCATCGTACAAGGGGCATTGGTCCATAACAGGAGCAAGCGTCTTTTAACTCTTTTACTCATTTCCATAAGAGAGTAGTACAAGCATGCCTAATCTGCATAGGGTCAGTTGGATCATCAGGTATCTCCCTTTTTTCCCCTTTCTTGGCCAGTTCTGGGTTACTTAAAGTTTCCTCGGCCATTCTGCTTTTGGTTTCACTTTCCCTGCTCGCTCCCTGAGCCTGATTATGCCCCTCTTCCTCAGAGTCAGAGTCCATATCTTTCTCAGATTTTCTTACAGGTTTGTCAGGACAGTGGAAGGTGAATTTCAAAACACTACACAAGATGAAATCTTTTTCAGACAATAAACCTGGAGAATCCCTGTCATAACTAGTCATTTGCTCCTCCACTATTCCCCATTTATCCCTGTCCAAGCTGGTGTCATACAGCCATGGAGAGATCTGTAAGATGTTTTTAACAAATTTGTATGTCCTTTTGGGTGAGACATTCAAGCCTTCCTTTTTAACAAGCATCTCAACCTGTTTAGCATACACCTCTAAATCCTGAGCCTGCATTACTATATCCCCCATCCTGGGCTTCTGGGCTAAGTCCTGCAGCGCCTATTCCCAGGCTCTTCTGTCCTCTCAAGAGAGTCCTCTCCGCCTGCTTTCCTATCTTCCCTGCTGGTTTCCCAGTCCCTGTTCTGGCACCAATCTGTCAGGGTTCTCTGTCAGAGTACCCTAACTTGCCTGCAGGGGCAGCTGGTTACTTACCTCACTCGAGTAGGCGCTAGTGCATTTTCAAGAACAGAAGAGGCACGTCTCGGAGGTGCAGGCAGAGAAAGTTTATTGAGTCTTCTCCATGGGGAAGCCTTATAGCGAGATCTTAAGGCAGACTTCAAACTACCCCCCAGGCTTAAGCCTTATATATATCCCAGGTCCACATACCACACATGACAGCCCAGCTGAACAAAATTGTGAGAGGGGAGGTGCAGTCACAAGGGCATGAAGGCCCCAGGGTATGAAGATGCTAATCTGGAATGCCTGGTAACCACATGCACGAGAACCTTGAGCAATCCTCTGAACTCCACGTGACCCAGCTTGTTCCAAGGCCTTGACACTTTCCTGTGCCTCAACACAATCGCCTACATCTTGCACGTATTTCCTAACCCTCACAAAATTGCTTGTGCTGTATCAGAGCTCAGGGAGTGATATTGAGGCTAGATCTGTAGACCATCTGTATACAAATGATAATCCCATGGTAGCTGATGAGAGAATGTAGAGATGGAAGAGAAGGCTCAGTATAGATCCTTGGGAAGCCCCAAAACTTAGGAGGTATGGGGCAGCAAGGTGGCACAGCGAATAGAGTACTAGCCCTGGAGTCAGGAGGACCTGAGTTCAAATCTGGCCTCAGACACTTAACACTTACTAGCTGTGTGACCCCTTGGGCAAGTCACTTAACCCCCAATTGCCCTGCCTTCCCCTCTCCAAAAAAAAAAGCAAAAAAACCCCAAACATACAAACCCCAAAACAAAAAAACTTAGGGGGTATAATATGGTTGATGAATAACAAGGAAGACTGAGAAATGGCTAGACTAGTAGAAGAAACAGGAGAAAGTAATGTTATGGAATCCTAGAGAAGAGAGAGTATCCAGGACAGTATGGTGAGTAATTTCAAATGCTGCAGAGGTTTTAAGTACATTGAGAATAGAGGAAAAACCATCAAAATTGGCCTTTAAGAGTAGTTTCAGTTGAGTGATGAGATTGGAAGCCAGATTACAAAGGGTTGAAGAAGGAGAGGAGAGAAGAACAAAGAGGAGAAGTGGTGGAAGCAGTTAAGTCCTAGGACAACTCCCACTAGAGGGTTGATGGAGAAAAGAAAAAGAGACATAGAAAAGGATAGAGAGGTTTATTGAAGTTGTTTTTCCACCTCTAAGTATGTGGGAAATTTTCGTAACAGTTGAAGTCAGTAAGGGAGTAACCAGTAGAGTCCAGACTTGAACATTAAAGAGACAAGGGATAATTGAGGGTGCAATATATAGAGAGATTGGCCTTGGCAGGGAGAGGGATCACCTCATTATGCAGCTGTGGAAAAGGAGAAAATGGAAGATGTTATCAAGGGGTTTTGAGATTAAGGATAGAAGACGGAGCTTACAATGAATATCCTTTTTTTTTTTCCCACAGTAAAATAAGAGCCTTAGTCCTCAGCTGAGAGGGGGAAGGTGGTGGTGTGGGAGGTTTGAAGAGAAAAGAGAAAGTTTGGTGATGTGTAATCAGGGACTGTCTTTTGCCTCTTTTTTGTATCCCCAACATTTAGCACAATGCCTGGCACATGGTAGGTACTTAATAAATGTTTATTGAATGAAATGTCTGTTAATAAGTAATCAATTAGTGAAAAATGATTGCCTTGCTGTAGCTAGGGCTCATTTGAGGATGAATATATTTTAAATTCATGTTCAGTCAGCATAGTTGTGTGAATTCCTCCAACTCCATTCAGCAAGACTTAAAAGGGTATTGAGAAGGTGAACTCAGGGCAGTAGTCCAAAAAGAAACAAATGGTATTAGAAATCAGGGAAATTGTATATAAGAAGCATTCAAGGTGGACACTGTATGGGATCTGACAAAATTTGAATGTAAGGTGTAACACAGGAGAGGAGTCAAAAATAATTTAAAATTTTTAATCCTTGATCACTAGAACTATATCCATTAATAGAAAAAGGAAAGTCAAGAGAAAGAAATGGTTTTTGAGGAAGATAAATGATGAGTATCATCTTGGCTTTCTTGAGTGTGAGGTACTACGCTGACATATTCAAGTAGTAATGTCCAATGAGTAGTTGATATTGTAAAACTGGACTCAAGGGGTCGATGCTGGAGATAATATATTTTTAATTGTTGGGTATACCACTGAAATGCTTACAGAGGAGATATTTAGTATTCTAGTGCCTTCATGTTGTTATTGGTTCTTTGTTCTCAAAGAGGACCAATGACATCCCAAGAATGATGACTTGAATGTGAATTAAATTTGAGTGAAGCAGAGCTGCATAAAATCATTAGCCTCACACTCTCCTCCAGGGTCATAAGGAGTCCAGTGGCAAGACAAAAGGTCAGGTTGACTGGTGAGGGATCAAAATGGAGATAAGTGGAGAGTTATATCCCATATCACAAGTAGCCACTACAGGGAGAATGGCCCTGGAAAGAATTAAGGGATGGAGGGATTAGAGATCACAGTGAAGATGCACAGGGTTCTTGATTCCATTCATCTAATTAATTGACCTAGCCTAATGATTTGGCACTTACATCTGTTCCTCTGTTTTGGTATCTCATACCTTACTATTGACCTAGTTCAGACTCATCACTCACCTCTCATGGGTCATTAAAGTACCTAACTGTTCTCCTTACCTCTCTTCTCACCTTTCTCTAATCCATCTTTCTTATACCTTCCAAAACAGTTATCCTAAAGCACAGATCTGACTGTCATCTAACTGGACAGATATCTTTAGTTGGCTCTCTGCTATGTATAGGATGGAGTGCAGATTTCTCAGTTTGTCATATTCAGGGTATTTAAATTCTTCTAAACTTTAGTTTCATACTGTCATTTCAGCTTTATTTAATTCTGTTCTGTATATCTTACTAGTTGTGAACTCTATAGCTATCTATAATCTAGTCCTACACTTTCCTGCCTCTTTGCTTTCCCTCAGATCCTCTGTGCTAGAAAGTCATCCTCTTCCTATTTCTTTTTTATATAAGAGTTTATTACTACCTTTTGTTTCTTTCATCGTAATTATCTCGTATCCCTCCTCTTGCCCCTGCCGAAGAGCCATCCTATATAACACATGGCATTTTTTATAGGGGGGAGGGAAATCAGCACAACTGATCGGTACATAGAAAAGTCTAAAAACATGTATGTTGTTCACAGACTACAGTATAACTGGTGGACCTCCCACCTTCATGAAGGGGTATGTTGGAGGTGTCTTCTCATGGCGTTATTTGAGTTGCTTTAGTTACTATGTATATTGTTTTCTTACCTCTGTTTACTTGACTTTGTTATTTCGTATAGGTCTTTCCATGCTTCTCTGTTTTCACATCAATCATTTCTTACAGCATAGTAATATTCTATTACATTTGTATACCACAGTTTGTTTAACCATTCCCCAATTGATGGGTATCTTCTTTGTTTCTAATTCTTTGTTATTTAAAAAAAAAAAAGCACAGCTACGTAGTCTCTGCTTCAAAGCGACATTCTCGTGTGGATGTTTTATGGACAAATGTCAGAGATTATCTATATAATTCCAGATTGCTTTCCAAAATGGTTATACCATTTTATAGCTTCACTAGTAATGTATTAATGTGCCTGTCATTCTACAATCCCTCCAACGTTGAGTATTGCTAGTTTTTAGGATATGAGATGGAACCTCAGAGTTATTTTGATTCTCATTTCTCTTCTTATTAGTAATTTGGTACATTCTTTAATGTGGTTGTGAATACTTTACATTTCTTCTTTTGAGAAATGTTCATGTCCTTTGACTACTTTATTATTGGGGCATGGCTATTAGTCATATGTATATACATATATACATACATACACACATATTGTTTATGTCTTAAATGCCAAATTTTGATCAGAGAAATTTGATACAAAGATTTTTTTTCCCATTTGACCACTTTGCTTTTTATCCTAGGTGTATTCATTTTGTCTGTACAGAATCCTTTACCTTTTTCTACCTCCTGTCATCCTTTTCTTTCTTAAAGGCCCAGATCAGGTGTCACCTCCTTAAGGAATCCTTCCCTAATCCCACCTCTGACTCCCAACTGATAATGACTTCTCTTTTTTTATTCTAACTTTTTATCTTGATCTCTCCTTCACTTCACTCACATTCCATCCTGTATTTATTTATCTGATTATCATCCTCCCTGTTAGATGATAAGCTCCTGGAGGATCATAACTGTTTCTTTTTCCATTTTTTTATTTCCAGTTATCTAGCACAGTACCCTGTACTTAATAGAGGCTTGTTTAATTCAGTTGGGCCAGAGTAACTGAATAAACCTTTATGTTCTTGGAATTGCATTAGATATTTTTACATTTTGTTCAATATGTGTATAGCCTTTTGGTATAGAATTTTTTTCAGTGTTGATCTCTGAGTGAAGCATACTATTTCTGCAACATAGTGTTAAAATGATTCTTTTATTTTGCTTTAGAACACTGGAACTATTTTGGAGCAGATGAGAACCTGGGCCCAGTGGCTGTGAGCATCAGAAGAGAAAAACCAGAAGAATTGAAAGAAAATGGACCACCCTACAACTATCGAATAATATTCAGAACTAGTGAGGTAGGCTTGAGGCTTAAAAGGAGCTAATGCTAATTAGAAGTGTTGTTGCATTGCAATTGAAGTTTTATATAACTTTTCATAGATACTTATATGTGATAATCCATTAGCTATTTCTGAATATTTGTGTCCAAACATGTTAACATCCTTCTTTTGCCGTACAGATAGTATGTAATACATCCACCGGACTTAATAATCAGTGATACATAGAAATAGCAACTGTTGCTCCGCTCCTTCCCTCTTCACCATCTCTTCCCTCTAGCCGTGTACATACCTAAGATGTTAGACGACAGAATGAGAACATGTTCATCGTCAAAGACCCTGGCCAAACAACAAGTTATCATTTTTGTAGCATTTGTGAGATAGCTATAGTCCATTTTCTTCTTTACAACCCTAGCACATGGTTAGAACAAGAAGAGTATTTCCATATAGTTGATGGAGCTAAAGCTCGGAGAGAATGTCAAAGACAAGACTAGAATATGACTTTTCTGGTTCCGAGACAAAGAGTCCTCTGTTACTATCAGTTTGTACCCTCTGCATGATACTTTCCCTAATCACCCCAGCTAAACAATCGACTTCCTCTGAATTCGTATGGCACAAAATTCATATCACTTGTATGGCATTTATTGTATAACATTCTGTTTACACAGTCTCTCTCACTTTTCTTTGTTTTATCATTGCCAGAAATTTCTAGCATGGAGTTTTAGAATGTCTTTTTTTACCTGTAAGACCAGATAGCTATCATTAAAAAAAAAAACAAATATGTAGGTACCCAGTATATATTGAACATATAGGCACCCAATTAATGGGTAATAAAAGAAGGAACAAAGAAAGAAAGGAAGGAAGAAAAAGAAAAGTTATTGATTTTGGCTTTATATTTTGGGGTGGTACTGGTGTCAGGAAGACCTTAGTTCAAATCCAGCCTTGGACATTTTACTTAGCTGTAAAAGTCACTTCTCAGTTTCTTCTTCTGTAAAATGGGAATAAGAATAGTACCTACCTCCTCAAGTTGTTATGAAGATCAAATGAGATAATAATTGTAAAGTGCTTAGCACAATGTCTCTAAGCACTGTATACATATTTACTATTATTGTCATTATTATTAGCTTGACACAGTACTTTAAGGCTTTACAAAATGTTTTACATAGATTTAAACCTCTTGACAGCCCTGTGAAGTTACTTCTGGTATCATTACCCCATTTTACAGATGAGGAAACTGAGGCTCAGAGACTCAGTCAGCTAAATGTCAGAGTCAGGTTTCTAAATCAGGTCTGATTTACTCTCTGTTATATTCCCTACAATGGCTAATCCAGATCTCTTTTTTTCTCCTCTACCTTCTCCTTCCTCTAAACTCTGGACATCTCCTCACAACACACTAACAAAATAAAGCTATTCACAATGAGTTACATATTCTCTTTTGGTATTCGTCATGGTAGGCATTGAACAAATGCCTATTGATTTGATTAGATTGTACTTCCTTCCCCCACCCCACAAAAGGACAGTCTTTTCTTGTCTCTGTTTATGTTTGAGGCTCTTATTTCTTTTCTGTAATTCCTGCTATTCCCTCTCCTTCTCCACTCATAATTTGTTTGGAATGCCTTTGTGAATATGTTGGCCCTTGATCTCCCACTGCCCCTTTAACTCTTACTGAAGCTCCATTGGGTGGTTCTCTGCTTCCATCAAATTCCTGGAGATTATTTTTAGAGCCACTTTCCTTAGCCTTTGATATTAGAATTAACAGTTCAAATGAAGTTCATTGAACATAACTGTTTTTTGTTGGAGCTCTATTTTTATAATGAAATACTTCAAATTCAGCTTGTTGGGAGAGCAGACCAAATGTAGAACAGCCACTAAAAGAAACTTTGAAGTGTAATTTTTGGTTTCCCAAGGATTACCAATGGTTGAAAAATTCCAAATGGTGATATTGCATTACTACAGTCTTCAACAGATTGGGAAAGAATTAGGCAGGATGTTCCAGATCGGTCTTTACCGTATAAACCTGTTATAATAATGGTGTTGTTGAAAGGTTGTTTGTGTTATCGTGACAAAGACACACCGTGTAACAGTGCTTCAAAAACAAAATTCTCAGAGGAGTCAGTTTATTCACTATTGATTCATCTAACATTCGTCACTACTACTACCAATAGCTACAACAGCAGTGACTAGTATTTATATAGTGCTGCTCACTGTGTGCCAGGCCCTGTGCTCAACATTTTAGAATTATCACTCCATTTGGTCCTCACAGCAACCCTTGGAGGTAGGTACTATTATTAACTTCAATTTACAGATGAGGAAACCAAGCAGACAGAGGGTAAGTGACTTTTCCAAGGTCACACAGCTAATACATGTCTGTGACTAGATTTGAGCCTGAGTCTCCCTGACTTCAGCACATACTGTGCCACCAAGAACACAAATCCTAAAGAAGAGAGCACTAAAAAGAAAAAAGAAAAAAATATAGCATTAGCCTTTAAGGCATTCTGGAGGATATCTGGAAGAAGTGCTTGAGTTGAGTCTTAATCCTAGAAATAATAGAGAGTCATGGAGTTTATTGAGCTGATGAGTGGTGTGGTCAGACTTGGCAGTTTAGAGTGGAGGATCTGTTGGAGTGGGTAAAGACTTGAGGGAGAATGATAGATATGGAATCTGTTGTAGTAGTTTAGACAAATGATGGTGGACAGAGAAAGAGAGATATATGAGAGATATTGTAGAGAAATAATGTATAAGACATGGCAGCTGATGAGATGATGTGTAGGGTACATGAGAGAGAGAGGAGTGAGGTTGTAAAACTCAGGGACTGGAAAGATGGTTGTCCCCTTGATTGTAATGGGGAAGTTCAGAAGAGGGGAATATTTGGGGGGAAAGATGAACGCTATTTTTGGTTGAACATGTTAAATTTGAGATGTTTACAGGGCATCCCATTTGTGGCGTCCTGAGGCATTTGGTTGTGCGAGGGACTGGGGCCCAACAGAGAGACTAGAATTGGATAAATAGATTTGGAAATAATCTACATAGAGTTAATAACTATTTAATCTACCTTTTTATTTGTATGAAATTCTCTTAGAATAAGAACTAGTAAGATTGTAAAAGGAGTTGGATTACTATCATAACTGTATATTTGTAGGCCATTTAATGAAGAGGAAGAGTGAGTCCACATATACCTGTATCAGAGGAAATAAATAATACACCTTACTTTTGTTATATCGCTATATTTATTTTCAAATAATTTCTCCATACATAATATTATTTGCTTTATGAACAATCTTATGAAGTAGTCAGTAGGGAGGTTATTTTCCTGCTTTTATAAATGAGGGTCTATAGTAGAATATCAATGATGTTAACAGTCTTAGTCAAAACATGAGTAAAATGGCAGAGCCTCTTAATTCTCAGGCTAGTGGTCTTTCTACTAAGCCATCTCCCATATATTATCAGGGAGTCACAACACATTTTTAGAAACAAATTTTTATAGATGAGGAATCTGAGGTAATCAGAGGTTAAGTGACATGTCCAAGGTCCCACAGTTGGTGGGTGTCTTAGGCTTGATTTGAACTCCGGTCACCTGATTTCAGTTTCATGAAAGCCATTTTTACAGTGGAACACAGAGAATTTTTTGACTTACTTTGTTCTCCGAAGGGCATAGGCCTAGTCATTAATAACACTAATGCCTTGGAAATTACTAAGAGCAAAAGTAATTATGTAAAAGGAGGGTCAGTCTTTTCCCATAGACTTCATCTTTTGTGAAATTAACTGTTTGTCTTCCTGTTGCTCATGATGCACCTAATGAAATACTAGGTTAGTTTCTAAATAGAGAATATTTGTGGCCTCAGTTCCCATGGTCTACAGAGTAAAAAGAGGAAACACTATAATAACTGAGTTACTCCGCTATTCCTGTATGAAAAAGAAAGGATCTATTTTTGTCACAATTAGATATTAAATAGTAAGAACAAAGTTTTTCACATCATCAGCACTGTGTGAAAAATTACATGCAAATGAAGTGGAAATATGCTAATCAGATGTGCTCACTGCGAATAGCACAAGCCTCTTCCTCATGTATGCAGATTAATATAAGCCAGCATATTGATTTTATCTTTTCCAAAGTCTTCTTATCTCCTCCATAGGCAATATTTAACTTAGATTAACAGCTAGTGGTACATGACATTTCCTGGGAATTAAGCCTCCCTTAGGGTTTATGCCTGAGGGGCATTAGCTCTTCTTGAGCTTGTCTTTAATACATAGGAATTTCCCTTTGACTCTTTTGTTAACTTAAATGCACATTCCATCTGAAGAAAAAGAAGGTCCTTTTAAGAAAATGGGGGAAGGAGAGAAGAGGTTTATATTTGAGGGTTGTGCTACTAACCTGTCCTAATTAGATTAAAATTAATATCCTCTTAGTGAGCCAGCTTTGAATAAAGCTAACATGGCTTTATGTTTTACTTTTTGATTGATTGCAATTCAGTGAAAACTTATTAAGTGCCGACTGTGTGCAAAACACCATACTGAGGGCTTGGGGAAAATACAAAGTTTAGTTAAGCTTCAATGCTTGCCCTCTTAGATGTCATAGTTTACAGATTTAAAAAAAACATTATTGCATTGCACAGTATTTTATCATTAGTTCATTTGAGTTATAAAAGAAAATGCTTTGTGAATTTGATAGATAAGTTTGTTATCAGTGGATGGAAACTAAGAAGAAAGGGAGAAAGGGGAAAGATTAAGCAGAGATTAATGAAGAAGGTGAGATTTCCTTTGGGGATGCATCCAGGTGACTTTAAATAGAATTTTTATTCTGCAAGTAAGTGTAGAGTGTTCCAGATATAATAAATTGTCTGAGCAAAGATAAAGGGGCATAAAAGCTCAGGCTTTGTGTTTCTAGGGAGCTGGAAGTAGTCTACTTTTGCTGGAGTACAGTATTTGTTGTGGGGGAACAGGTAATATAAGTTTGAAAATGTAGAACGCTACCTGATTGTGGCATGCCATAAATGCTACAGAGTTTTGAAACTTATAGTCAGCCATTAATTTTTTTTAATTTAGTAAAATACTAAATTATATTTTATTCTCACCATATACTCTTCTAGATACCCAATTTTGTGTTGTTTTGACTGTTATTAAAATATTTGTTCTATCTTTTCATTCATAAATATTAACATACCCTTTTCTCTTATTCCATCTCTTTAATTCTTCTCCCCTTCTTTATCTAACCTGTGAAAAATTATCTATCTCTCCCTAAACATGCAACTGTGTGGCTTGATTAAGATCACCAAAGTATATAAGGAAGAATCCTTTGAGGTATGACAGTATGTGGGATAGGCCTTACCAGAATATATTTCTTTCTTCCAGCTCCTGACATTAAGAGGTGCTGTGCTAGAAGATGCCATCCCTTCAACTGCAAAGCATTGTACAGCTCGAGGACTACCCTTGAAGGAAGTGCTTGAGCATGTGATTCCTGAGCTCAATGTTCAGTGTCTGAGGTTGGCCTTTAACACCCCCAAGGTCACAGAGCAACTCATGAAACTAGATGAGCAAGGGGTAAGTGAAATTCTGGAAGATGATATTCCTTTAATATTAGTAGAAATAATTTGTTATTATTAATATATTTAAGGTATGTCATTCCTTCTGGGAAAGATGGAAGAGACTAGTGAATATAATAAAGTAAACAGAGTTGTTATTCTGAGCCTCAAGGAATGGTATTAATTGAACGTAAAGTACTCTAGGGACATCCAGTAAATATGGAACTTAGGTGAGCTAAAAGCTTGAATTCATTGGAAACTGTAATATATATAATATATGAAGCCAGAAAAGAAACAGTTGGGTTTGGGTGCTGCTGGGCCAATTGCTAAGAATTCTATCAACTGTCCACATATCAAGACAGGCCTAGAAAGAAGCTGACTAGAACTTGAAGTAAAATACAAAGACTTTCAAATTACGCCCAGTCTTAATCCTCAGCTGGTGAGAATCAAGTCTGGAATTAGAGGACATCCAGATTTCTGTATCTTCAGTTCTACCCTATGTACTGAAAACTATGCATTGTATTCAGAGCTGTCCATCTTTTCTTTGCTTCCTTATAAGTTGTCTTTTGTTCTCTACTGTGTACTTTTTTGCTTTGTTCTTTTTTTCACCCTTCCTCTCCACCATCTTCCCAGAATCCTCTCCTTGACTTGGTACTATGTGTCTTTGGCCAAATAAGTAAACCTCTCTCAAGCTGTTTCATCAGCCTCATCTGTAAAGTGAAAGTAGATGATCTCTCAGCCCCCTTCCAGTTCTAAGTCTAGGATCCACTGTTTTTGAAATTTTGGCTCATGTGGTAGCAAAAGCAGAAACAAAGCCCTGCCTTGTGTCTCAGTTATGTTACAGAGTAAGGAAAACATCAGATAGCATGGTATGGGATATCCTCCTTCTACTAGAGATACTTACTTTATGAGAATCCTTGCTGTTGCAAGGCAATTTGATGCCTGTTAGAACTCAGTTATTTTGAACCAAAATGTTTTGTTACAGACAACATTGAAAGTTACTTTTAACAAAATTCTCTTATATTAGTAGGTGCTTAATAAATGCTTATTGATTGATTGATTGAATCATAGATGCACAGTTATTCATTTTCTTCCCCTTTTACTCTATGTGAATTCTTAACAAGAATATCAAGTCCCCTGTGCCACAAATTTTTTTTTTCTTTTTGGAGGTGGAAAGGTAGGGCAGTTGGGGTTAAGTGACTTGCCCAAGGTCGCATGACTAGTTTTTTTGTTAAGTGTCTGAGGTCAGATTTGAGCTCAGGTCCTCCTGACTCCAGCACCAGTGCTCTATTCACTGCACCACCTAGCCACCCCCAAGTGCTGCAAAATTAATAGAATTTCTTCAGCTATGGGGAACGTTGTTGACAGCCCAGGATAAAGCCAACCAGTTTGTTATGGGTGATGGCAATCAGGGATAACATGGCTAAATGTTACTTCGTTATTTCGTCTGATCTCTAATCATATCAGATATGGGTACTGCCTCCAAAGGTGGTCATTACCACACATCCATATGTTTTCATCTCTTCCTTAAAATCAGGGCCACCCAGCTTGCTTGTAGACTTCCTCTTGATCACTTGCCCTTATGTTGATCCTAGGCCAGCGCATGTGTCCTCTGTTTTTATCTCTTTCTTTTAGTACATAATTAGCATCTTTTTTCTGCTAATACATCTGGCTGATATATTTTATACTGCTTTGTGCATGTGATTCATCATTCCTGCTACGTTGCAGGCTACCTACACCTGCCATGTATCTTTCCATGGTGCTTTAGTTGACCTGTAATTTTGATTTCTTAGAGACTGTTCACCACCTAAATGTCATTATTGGAGTAATACAGAATTTCCTTTTCAGGGGAAGCATGAGGTCATTTTAAGTGTTGTACTATTTTTTTCCTGAGCGTGATCTACCCATTTTTTTCCCACTCAGTTGAGAGCCCAGTTCATTTCCTATTTTCCTCATCCATCTAAGATATGTGTACTGATGCCTCTGTTTAACAGACTGTCTGCCCTTTAGCATATTATGGTCTGTGCAGTGGGCAGTCTTTTCCCTCTTGTATTCGCCAATGTAGATCATTAGGCCAAACTCCTCTGAGAGATTTTGGATCTCATTTAGTAGGCCCTGTAGTGATTCATGGCTTAATAAAGGCAGCACAATGCAGTCCACTAAGGGGAACTTTTTCAGAACCTTATTGCCATCAATAAGGCACTGCTGTGCCATTTGGATTCTGCTAGATCGTTCTTATGATAGTGGCAAGCACATGTGACATATATGCAATTGTCTGTTATGCCTTGCTTGATATTAATAGCCTAAGCCTCATCAAACAAAGCTCTTTCTTTTGGTGATCAGATTACTTACCAAGTAATCTTGTATAAATACTGTATGCATAGAAGACATTGTAGGGAGAGACATTAAAGCACTAATTTTGCTCTGTTGAATCTGGTTTTTTATTTTAATAGTCAACAAACAGTAAACACTGCAAGATCTTTTATCTCTGCAGCTTTCAGTCAGTCATGTGATGGTAGGTTTGAAAATATGATTTGTAAAACCCTGGCTGTCCTTTCCCTCATTTTCGTTAGTGATGCTCTTGACAGATTCTTCACATAGCATTGTAAGGGAACAACCGCTTTTAACTTACCTCTGACCTTTACTACCTCTGTGACCTTGAACTAGACACTTAACATCCCTGGGCCTCAGTTCCCTTATCTGTAAGAAAAGGTGATTTAAACTAGTTTGCATCTGATGCCTTTTCCAGCTCTAGATCTAGAATCTGAAATGCTTGTAGAGGTGACAAAGATTTAGCATCTTTGGGTTTTTTCCGAGTAATTTGATGTTTTTCCTCTCTCAAATATCTTAAGAATCTAAATCCCTCAATGCCCTTAAAACTGTGTTACCTTTATCATGGGTTTCCATTGGTTATGCTTAAACTTTTTATCTAACTACTTTTCTTTGTTTTCTTTAATATCATTTTCACTTTCTCATGCAACACATTAGAGACTAAAATATTTTAATACAGTGATAGTGCCACTTTTATAAATGAGAAGTTTTGATGGCTCTTAACCATTTTTATTTTGTCTATTTGTCATTCCCCCTTTAATTCTCAGTCTCAAATATTTCTAGGATAATATGAATCCATTGGGTCTTTGAACAAGCTCTTCTGGTAAAATTAATTTTTTACTTAACCATTTTTACTGTTTCATAGTGTGGTGCTGTTCCTAATCTTTTAACATCCTTCACCATAAAATACAACAAATGAGATTATATTCTAAACCCTGAACAAGATAATGAATTGAAGTTGTTTTTAGGCATTTTTGGCATTATTTTGAGGAGTTTTTCTGTGATGTTTGGTATTTTTCATGTTTAGTGTCTTCTCACTCAGAAGGGATTCATATAGATATGAGATTTCTATGCAGTGTACAATACTTTGACCTCTTTGCTTTCTTAATCCAGTCATGAATTCCAACCACATTTTCACTATCTTCCTATATGTTTATCTTTGAAAAGGAATCATTTAATAATTCTGTGTGTGTGTGTGTGTCTGAGTGTGTCTATGTGTGTATACCTACATGTATTTAAATATTATTTTATTTTTTTAAATTTTATTTTAGTTTACATCATTCGTTTCGATGAAATTTTGAGTTACAAATTTTCTCCCCATCTTTCCCCTACCCACCACCCCAAAACTGCCATCCCAGTGTATCCCCCCTTCCCCAATCTATTCTCTCCTATGTCTTCCCCCCTCAC
>CM053582.1:441116732-441151907 GCA_028627135.1 Pseudochirops cupreus
GCTGGGTGGGTGATTCTTGGTTTTAATCCAAGCTCCCTTGATCTCCAGAATATCATATTCCAGGCCCTTCGATCCCTTTATGTAGAAGCTGCTAGATCTTGGGTTATCCTGATTGTGTTTCCACAATATTCAAGTTGTTTCTTGCTGGCAGCTTGCAATACCTTCTCCTTGGTCTGGGGATTCCAGAACCTGGCTATAACATTTCTAGGAGTTTTCTTTTGGGGATCTTTTTCAAGAGGTGATCGGTGAATTCTCTCAAGTTCTATTTTGCCCTCTGGTTCTAAAATAATCAGGGCAATTTTCCTTGAGAATTTCTTGAAGGATGATTTCTAGGTTCTTTTTTTTGTCATGGCTTTCAAGTAGTCCCATAATTTTTAAATTGTCTCTCCTAGATCTATTTTTCAGGTTAGTGGTTTTTTTCAAGGAATTATTTCACATTGCCTTCTATTTTTTCATTTGTTTGGATCTGTTTGATAGTATCTTGATTTCTCATAAAGTCATTTGCTTCCATTTGCTCCACTCTAATTCTGAAGGAATTATTCTCTTCAGCAAGCTTTTAAAATTCTTTTTCCATCTGGCAAATATGACTTTTTAAGGCATTCTTCTCCTCATTGGCTTTTTGAGCCTCCTTTGCCATTTGAGTTAGTCTATCTTTTTAAGGTGTTATTTTCTTCAGTCAGGTTGTTCACTCTCTTATCATGATTTTCCTGCATCATTCTCATTTCTCTCCCCAATTTTTCCTCCACTTCTCTTACTTGGTTTTTAAAATCCTTTTTAAGCTCCTCTGTGGCCTCTATCCACTTTGTATTTTTCTTGGAAGCTTTTGGTGTGGGATTTCTGACTGTGTTGTCTTCCTCCCATTCCATGCTTTGATCCTTTTTGTCCCCACAAAAGGAATCTAAAGTTGGATTGCTGGGCTTGCTTTGCTTCCTTTGCCTGTTCATGTTGCCAGTCAATTACTTGGCTTTGGGGCTCAGTAGTAAAACTCTTCTCTCAGAGGGGAGAGCTCTATCTCAAATTGCTGGGGTTTTCACAGCTGCCAGAGCTAGTAGGAGGCTGCTGTTTTTTGCAGCGCCTACCAGCTTTGGCTCACTGAAAACGTACCTCAGGACCACCACTCAAAACTGCAATCTGATCCAGGCAGCTCAAGGGAAGAGCACTTAGCCTCTGAATGGTCGTTTGACCCTTCTGCAATCTGCAGGCTGGGAGCTTCTGAAGCAGCCACATGGAGGTGGCTGCAGGGACACCACTTCAGACTCCTTCTAGCTCTGGAGGCAGTTTGGCTGGACCATCTCCCCCAAATTTAGCTGAGTTCCACTGACCTTTTCCCTTTGCCTTGGCGCTTGTGGGTTGTTTCTGGAAATTGCCACAGCTGCTGATGATCTGCTCTTAGGCTTCTCCTGGATGGTCTGGGGCTGAAACCGCATGGGGCTGGGCTCTGCTTCCAGCTAGCTGTGATGACCTCCTGCCAGGCTGCCTTCTGTGGGAGCTTTGTTATTCCATTATTTTTGTGGAGTCTGGAGCTCTAAAATTTGTTTAGAGTTGTATTTTATAGGTATTTGAGTTGGTGTTGGGGGGCGCTTGTGGAGTTCTCCTGTTTTTATGCCACCATCTTGACTCCACCCCCAATGGTGCTTTTCTTTTGATGAGCGCAAAGGAAGACCAGTGAGCAAGTATTCATTCAACATTGACTATGTGCCAGCTTCTCTGCTGAGAGCACAAATACAAGCCAGAAGAAAGGTTGTCCCTGCCCTCAAGAACTTTGTATCTCCTGGGACAAGGTAGCACAATGGAAGCTAAAAAAGGCAGAGGGAGAAGACAAAAAAGGGAGAAAGTACTTGATGCACAGGTCATTTGAGGAAGTCCTGTCTAAATGGGACAGCATTACAGCCTGAAGATACTTTGTCTTGAGTCTCCGCCTTAAATTAGAGGTTCTGGGAGGAGTCAGCCTGTCTGAAGGTGACGACCTTAAGGGTGGAAGATACTTTCAGTGTGATAAGTAATTGGGGGCTGGAGTGAACTTCCAGAGCAAAGATGGCATGGTAGGCAAATTCCTGTGGAGATGAGCCAGCATGGCATTTGTCCTGCAACTTCTTTACGTAGTTTGTAAAAAATGTAGTCTAGAATAATGCTTTATTCACTTAATGTTCTGAGACAACAGTCAGAACTGTTTGGTCTTCTTACCATTTTCTGTCCAGACCTTTGAGTAATTGAATTATCAAACAACAAGAAATAAAATGTACATTTTCAGGATTTGGTGCTTTTTCAGGCATGCGTCAATTAGATAGTTTTCATGGGTCACTGTGACCAAAAAAATTAATTCTGTAAAAGCCAATTTCCTAGTGATTATCCTCGCTAAACTTAGTTATGAGAAGGCAGGAGACGTTTAGTTCTTCTCAGGGCCTCTCCCATAAGCTTTTCTGACTTAAGAAGGTGCTACTGCATCACTGTGAAGCAGTGGGGCTTTACTGGAGCAAAAGCTTAGGATATTTTTTTTTAATCAACCCGAGATAAACAAATTCTTGTTTACTTTATACATCTCCTAATATTCTATCATGCTAAATGTAAATATTTTTCTTTAATGTAGTTCTTTTTCATAGCCGTAATTCAGTGCCTGGAAACTATTGAAAGGCATTAGGAAAACTGAATGGTTTATAAAGGGATGGGGGAGGAAAAAAAGGACGACTTGGTACCAAAGAGGGTGCACATTATAAAATAGGACAAAAACTGCCACGAAGAGTTCACCAAACTTTAGCAGTATCTTTTCTTCAGGTTGAAGAATCAAGTTCATTGTTTTCCATATTAATTATCAGCTCTGGTTAGGAATGGGCAGATGTATAAAGCACTACTGTGAGAAATGAAGATGGAATACAGATTTTTTTTTCTGGTTAATTAACTTTAGTTAAAAGAAGTTTGAAAAAGTCTGAGTACATGTCAAAATTGACACTTTTATTTTGAGATTTTGAAATGTACTTGATCAGTTCTGCAGGTTTTAGTAGCAGGAATTTAATAATAAAGTTTTTCCCAAGTCAGATTCATAGAGACATCTAACTTACTTAGTTCAGTTGAATACTTACTTATAGCGATACATGTAATTGACTTTTTAAAAAATCAAGCATCCAGGAGAGATTCCCCCCCCTCCAATGTTGTATATTAGGTATAAGTGTCATTATCTTATTATTTTTCCCAAATGACTTCATGATTCAGATTTTTAGTTCTGTGTGTATTTTGCCTTAGTATTTATATTTTCTTAAACATAAATGGTTGGTAGTGATTTCTATGCTCAAGGGTGAAGCTTTGGCATAATATTTTAACTCTCTACTTGAGAGTATTTTTGCAAATATAATGGAGAATGATGAAGTATTGTCAGGTTTTGGAGGAAGATTGGATGATGCAGCTGTTGTTTCACAAGAACTAATGCTCATTACAGCTTTTAACATCTCAAGGGATGAGTGAGACAACAGAGGCAGAGTGTATCGTCATTTCCTACGAGCTAACAAACACCTCACACAGCTTACTAGAGCTTAATAAAAAATAGTTTTGTCATTCTGTTAGATTTCTTTGTAGTTTTTGCTTCTGTGATACCCAGGCATTTTGTGAACAAATTTATTCTGAAACTCAAAATCACTTGTTTTAAGGGAAAGGAGCTTAATTCTTTTCTTGTAAAAGGCCAAAGTAGAGAATGTACTGACAAAATTGTAAAGAATACTAGAACTTTCCATAAGAACTTGGTTCTGCCATGCTACAGAAATCCTTGTTATATAGCTTTCTGTTGGTCAAAAATTGGAATGCTTCTCTGTAGAATAATAGAATATGGTAAGTATTTCTCAGTCACCAATAATTTACTAGTATTTTGAGAGAGATTAATGATTTCTATCCTAAGTAATTTATTTCGTTTATAAATATCTTTTTTTTTTGTAGCTGATTCAACTGGTACCCATTCTCTTTATACAACATACAAAGACTATGAAATCATGTTCCACGTATCTACTCTGCTGCCATATACACCTAACAACAAGCAACAGGTAGGAGACCAGTGCTATTTACATCTCCCACGTTACATTTCACCAAAAGCCTAAGTGGCAGAATTGCAGAATATCAAACCGGATTTTAATGTTGCACCTGTCACAGCAGCAGGAAGCATTCTACTTTGTGGAAGTAAGGAATGGCAAATGAGCTGAGAACAAATGAAGAGTCAAATTCTAGGTTAACAGCCAGGCGGGTAGCTTTGTGAGTTAATTATTTGCCTTTCACCCACGGGGATTGAGGTTTCCATGAAATCGGAAAAGAACAAGTTGAAATAATGGTGATTAGATGCCTCTGCAGGGTTTCAAAGAACATGTATGTGTGGGTGATGTTTCATCTCAAGAAGTCTAAGTAACAAAAGTCAAGACAATCTAATGTTTCATTACGAATTGTAGAGCAGGTTTGAAGAGAAATAAAAATAAATGGGTAATGGAAACAACTCTTGTTCTTTGTTACAAGTATTTGTCTGTAGACAACAGTGAATGTTCACTCAGAATCTAGTTGCGGGGGGAGGCACATTGTCTTGTGTAAGCAATTTAAAATATATGGTATCCAAATTGGCATCTGAATACAGAGATTCCATTGGTCAAGATTCATGTCCTTTCAACATATGTTGTAAATACCAGCCATGGTCCAGTTTTACAAATACTTAAAAATACTATTTTTGTTAACCAAGGCTGTCACCACCCTCTAGCTCCCCTTTAGCAGAAAGCAGTTCAACTGCTGGATAGACTTTTATGTCAGCATTAGATAATCAAGTCCTAAGATAATCTACCTAACTTAATTTTAAATTTGATTAAAGCTTTGGAACACATGCTTAGGATGTAAATTTTAAAATCAACTCAAGATAGCAAATCCTTATTTATTTTATAAGGTGACAACAACTTTTTTTTTCTTCAATGACTTGTTTATTTACTTTTAGTTTACAAAATTCAGTTCCACAATCACTTGAGTTTCAGATTTTTCTCCCCTCCTTTGCCCCTACCTGCCCCATGGTGGCATGCAATCACGTATAGGATCTGCAAATACTTTCACATTGTACAACAGTCTGGTTGTATAGAAGGGTTGTAACCAATGAGTGAATAATGGGAAAAAAGAAACAAAATCAAACATGAAAAAGAACAATAGCATGTATTGCTTCAGTCTCCATTTAAACTCTAGTCTTTCTAGATCTTACTCTGAATGTAGGTATCTCCATCCATCCTGAGACTTGTAGAGTTATCTCATAGCTGTGCGTTGCTGAGAAGAGTCCAGTTTGTCAAGGTTGGTCATCACACATAACGATGATGACACAACTTTCTAATTTCTTTTATTGTGCTATTTGTAAATATGTTTTTTTTTATGAAGCTCCCTTTTATAGCCCTAACTCAATTCCTGGAAATTATTGAAGAAAGAGCACTAGGAAATCTGAGTGGTTTATAAAGGACAACTTGGTATCAGAGGGCACTCCTAGTAAATAATAGTTGGGTAATTATGATCACCAGCATACTCAGAAAGAGACAAACCTGTTTAGTTCTTTGGTCAGAATGATATTGTTTATTTGTTTTATGTTCTGCCCTAATTCTGAATTCCACTGAGTGAAAAATGAGGGGGCAGGAGGAAAGGATATACAAGATTGTGAGGCAGTTTTCCTTAATTATCCAGGGTATTGACTTTGTGGTGTGGTTTGTTTGAGTGTTGGGGAGTATCTGTTGTTTGAAATCAAAGTGCATCAGTAAATTATATTTAAGGCAGAAATGCAGCCAAATGTGGCTAAAAAACATTATCCTTTGTGTGAAAAATTCATAGTTTTAAAATATTTAGTCTGAATACTGTTATTTGAGACCTTACTCTTAAGGAAGGAATTTCAAGAAGTAGAAAATTTGTTTAGATAAAGAGCTGGACAAATAGTGCTTAACAATTACATACTACTTATCACAATGACTCTGTGAGATGGGTACTGCAAATATTTTTTCCACTATGCAGATTAGAAAACTGAGGCTTAGATGGGTTATGATATGGCCAGGGTTACAGAGCAGTACTCAAGTTTTAGGCTTCTCCCTCTGAGTCCTGTGTTCTTTCTTATCCATGCTGCCTCTTTACGGTTCCATTTCTTTTTAAAATCTCATTTTTATTGATAGCTTTTATACATCAAACTTTTTTCTGAAAATATATTTTCTCTTCCCCTACCCAGTATGCCCTTCTTTGTAACACACATATTAAAAGGGGGAAAAAAGTAACTGAACAAAAAAACCGGCTATTTTTGAAAAATACCACACTCCACTTCCATAAATCTCTACTTCAACGAGGAGAAGGTATATTTTCTTACCTCTTCACTAGGACTCAACATGAACATTATAATTACACAGAATTTAGTTTCTCTCAATTTGTCCTCCCCCCATTTACGTTGTTGTTCTTTTTAAATTTCTTTTTAATTATAGTTCTTTAAAAACCTAGTTTTACTCATTTCACCCTTTTCAATGTATATGTCTTTTCAGTTTCATTGTTTTATTTCTAACCAAAAGAACAAAGTGTTTGTAAGAGCCAGTTATCTCTTTGAAAACAAAAAGTAAATTTTGACCTTTGTTAAAAATTAAGGTAAGATGTTATGTCCATATTGCAGAATGTGGAGGAGAAAGCAATTCTTTAGGTATTCAAAAGTGAAAATGTGGCCTAATATATTAATAATGAGTTTTTGCCTACAGGAAAAGAATTCTTTATCGGGGGTTATGCTGGCATTCCTAATTATTTTGTGAAGTAAAAAGAACACTTTTTGCAGGGGAGGGGTTTAGTTACTGTAGGAAATTGATCTTTAAAAATATCTTTGAAAGAGTTTAATACTGTATTTTATTCTAAGTGCTATCAGATTGATAATTTTCTGTCTTTTATTAAAAAAAAGGATGACATGTTCAGTTGTACATTTTCTAACATTATTTTTTTTATATCCTAAATAAATGTTTTTCATTTAGTTACATGCTTGGGTTAGCAGTTTAGTCTGGCACAAGATAAAACTATTTTAGTGCCCTTTTCTTCTTAAATTTCTGTTTTGGCTGTGCCACAATTAGCAGATTTTTCTTCACTGTTGGAAAAAAGAGAACATGTTATTATTTTTTATTTTTGCTTACAGTGGAAGAAAGAATATTTCTAAGAACATGTTGTAAATATGTTAATATTGTGTTCAATTGACATAAGATTCTAACTAGATTAGTACTTTAATTAAAGGTAAGACTTACGCTACAAACAATGTCAAGTAGCATTGATTTGTTTGAACTTCCATTGAAATCTCTTCTCAGCTTTTAAGGGATACAGTGACTTTTTAATAATTGAGGTATTTGGGTCTTTTCAGTCTCTTAAATTTGAAATACATTTCCCTGGGATCCTGACTCATTCCCAGTTTCAGAATCCATGCTGCAAAGCTCATGTTTGTCCCAACAGACTCCAACTATAGTTCACTGATAGTTCTGATGTATTCTTTGAATGGCTTAATTTAAGCAGAAAAAATTGTTTTATGGTACAGATTGAAATAATAGACAAGATAATGTGAATTTGCTCTACTGAATTTTTTTTCTTTTTTAAAGTATACCATATTGTCGTTTTCTTTTGTTGTTTTTTAATAAAAGGTTAGAAACATTACTATAGCCAAGCCATCGTAGAAGAATGTTAGAACACTTAAGAAGGACAGTTTTTGAAACCTAGCCACCAGTTTTTTGGTTTTGTTTTTAAAAATTTAAATGCTATCACTCAAAAAAGACTTTACTGTGAAGCAGTAAATGGCCTTTTGAAGCAGTTTTCATCACAATTATAGAAACTATTTAAGCTCGAAATGTAGCCTACTTCAAAATTGTTATATCATTCCAGAATGTTATTAATTTCTGCATCATTAGCTTGCACTGCTAAAACTGTATTTTAAATTGCCCTAGCAAAATTTTTTTTGATGAATCTAACTAAACCAGCATGTAAATTGTATTGTAATTGCTTTAGCAGTTTCATCATTAAGACAATCTTACCTCTACCAGTCTCTTTCTTATGTGAGAATTAAAGCTGTTGTTATGAAAAACTGGTATTTAAACATGCTGAGATGTTATCTAATATGTCCAGGATTGGCTTCAAATTCCTATGCATTCTCTGAAAATGTCAGAATCTCCTTTTCCCATTTCCTTTAATTTAGGAAAGTGTAAAGCAAAAGAAAATTTTGACAATAGCTATTGGATTTCTTTAATGTTAGTAACCTGTAATTTTTAAAGTTAAAAATGGAAAAAAGGGTAGCTTTGGTGAAAATGTTTTCGTTTTTTTTCTTTTTTAGCTCCTGCGGAAGAGGCACATTGGAAATGATATTGTAACGATAGTTTTCCAAGAACCTGGAGCCCAGCCCTTCAGCCCAAAGAACATTCGTTCTCACTTCCAGCATGTTTTTGTCATTGTCCGAGTTCACAATCCCTGCACTGACAGTGTCTGTTACAGGTAGCTCTTACTACTGTATCAGTTAGGGGATGGATGGAAATTGACTAATGGTTGGACACAAGGTGTCCTTGTCAAGGCTTACTACCTGAAATGGGATATTCTGTCTGTTACTGTTCATTTGTACCATTAGCTAGTGCTTATTCAAGAAGTAGAAAATTTGTTTGGATAAAGAGCTGGACAAATAGTGCTTAACAATTTACATACTACTTATCACAATGACTCTGTGAGATGGGTACTGCAAATATTTTTTCCACTGTGCAGATTAGAAAACTGAGGCTTAGACGGGTTATGATATGGCCAGGGTTACAGAGCAGTACTCAAGTTTTAGGCTTCTCTCTGAGTCCTTATATATAAGTTCTTATATATAATCTAGTGGCATCACTGTACTCTGTATTTGTTGGTTTGGATACCTGCACTCTTCCATTTGGACCTTCTTTAAGGGGAGCTAAACTTCATCTATGCCATCTGGTTTAACAAATAGCTCACTGTTCATATTGCTGATTTTATTTTCCCTATAAAAAGTAGGAGAAAAGGGATAACACATAAAAGAGGGGTGTTTTTTAAAGAAATTTTAAATCAGCCCAAAGCTCTTATGTAGACCTTTAAATTAATTTAATCTGTATATATGTGTAAGTTATATTAGATATAATGTGTTATTGTACCATATTAAAAGTTAGCAGTACTGTCATGATTTCATAAATTACACTTAATCAGTTCATGAGTGCCATATTTTAGACATATGTTTATGGCGATGCACCCCAAATTGTTGCCCTTCTGACAAACACGAAGGTCGGTGTTCTGTCGTTGTGGGGTAGTTATAGTGAATATTGAAGGGGATAGAGATGGCAGATAGGACAGATGAAGAGAAATTGAACAAAGAACAAAGTTTGAGGTTGTAATGAAAAGACTCGTATTTTGGAAATATTTTTTATCTTGTCTTACTGTTTTCAGTTGTGAAACTTTTAGCTTGTCATCTCCCTGAGCTTGGCACTTTGGCCTTTGGTTGGTTTTTTATGTAATAACTGTCCCCCAAATAGCCAACAATTCAAAAAGGTGAATAAAACAGAAGTGCATCTGGCAGTAATTTTTGTTTTTTGAGTCTGATCTGATTTCAGATCAGTGCTACAAGAACTTTTCAAAAACTGTACACCAAACTAAAAATTATGAACTGGAATTCTCTCTTCAGCTGCCTGTGAGTTTATTTCTCTTGTGATACATGTTGTTTTTTCCTCAGTAGAATGTAAGTTTCTTGAGACTAGGGGCTGTTTTGTTTTTGTCTCTTTATCCCAAGCACCTCTCATGATGCCTTGAACATAGAAGAGCTTATTAAATGTTTATTGAATTAAAAACACATAAAAGTATAATCTCTTGAAGCCTCAAGTTAATGTATTATTACATAGAAAAATGGAAATATCAGCCAAATGTTAGAGCTCTCCAAAATCTGAAAATATAAGATGTCTATAACCCGCTGGGTCCTAGATATAATGCAGAGTAAAGTATAATCCAGATAACAAAAGGAGAAAAATCAATTATAATTTGGTTTTTAAGGCTTCTTCTTCCCAAAGTTGCCATTCTATTACAAACAATTACTGTAGGAATTTAAAAGACAGAGAAGTCACTATGAGCTTGCCCAAGTGGGAAAGAATTTCTGATAGAAAGAAGACTTGAGCTGAATTTTGAAGTCTTTGAACTGGTAGAGAGGAAGGGGAAGAGCATTCTTTTCAGGATATGAATTTAGGTCAGAGGAAGCAAGTGTTGCTAGAAATTCAGGTACAGAAAATGAAGTCAGTATAAGGTTACAAATGTCATGCTTATCAAATTTTCAGATGACCTGCTATTGACACAAATAGCTAATTACATTAGCTGACACACTATGGAATAAAATAGGGATAAAAGTCCTGTATTTAGGTTCAAAAATGAACTGCACCAGTACAAAATGGGAGGAGAGGAGATGAAGTAGATAGGTCTAGACAGACCTTTATTTATTTATTTATTTTTTAGAAAGTCCTTGGGGTTTTAGTGATCTGGCAGCTGGGTATGTTTAAGCAATAGAATATTGCAGCTAAAAGTATTCAGGGTAGTATCAGGTTGCATTCATAGAAATAATGTCCAAAAAATTTTAAATGATCATCTTCCCATGGTCTGCATAAGTCAGGTCACATCTGGAGTGCTGTATTTATTTCAGAGAGCCACACTTTAGAAAGGGTGTGGTCAGGTTGGAGTGTGTACCTAGAAGAGGCTTCAGAATAGTGGGGGAATTCAAAACTGCCTTATCAGGGTCATTTTGAGAATGTTTTCTTCAGTCTAGAAGAGGGGAGACCTGTCGGGTAGAAATGTGAGAGATGAAAAATATCTTCAAATATTCAAATGTCTTGTGGAAGGGAATGAGACAGATTTACTTGTATCCGGAGGGTAGAGCTAGAAACAATGTATGGTGAAGTCAGTTTTTCACAAATTGTGGTCTTTGAAGAAAATCTTTTAGATAAAACTTATCCAAAAATAGAATAGGTTAAGGAATTAAATATTGTTGTACACATTCAAGAAGATTAGGAATGACTACTTGTTGGGAAATTTGTACAGGGGAAGACTAGATGGTTTTTGAGGTCTCTTTGAACTATGAGTCTGTGATCTTTAATACTTTTCTATCTTCTCTCGTGTTCCTTACCCTCAGCAGTGATGCATGGAGGAAACTGAAATACTATACCACTTGGTCTCTCAGCTTTTCTCTCCTTTCTATGCATTATTTATATCTCCCCCATTGACTACCCCAATTCCTGAAATTCCTACATTGCCTGTTGATTTACATAGAAACAGTGAAGACTATAGTTAGAGAGTTTTCTGGAAGAGTACACGGAACAAATTATCAGCACCTTCTTGTTAATTTATTAGGTTTGCTCGATTACTTGGCAGACTTGTAAGGGAATGGAACAAATGACAGATTATATTAGGGGAGGTGAGTGAGGAAGAGCAGGAAATCAAGGGGTATTGTCTGGAGAAGTCATTCCCCAACAAAAATAGTATTCCTTACATTAAAGATATAGGGCCTTGGATGGACAGTAAATGGACTCCAGAGGCAAGGTAAGGGGTTCAGCAAGGGAGATAGAGAGATATCCAAATGACTTAGAGGTTCTTCATAATTTTACTTGTGGTTTTCCATGCTTTCATGACTAATTCCTCCCTCTTTTAACAGGAGCTCATTGTTTGCTTTGAAATTTATAATAGATCCCCCCAGACTCTAGTACACTACCTCCTGTTAATTCTGTACATAATGTGTATATACATACACACACACGTATGTTTTCACTATTAAGCTTAATTTAACATGCTTAATATTTTCTTAGTGATTAATGGAAAATGAGATATTGCCATAACCGTGTGACAGCCTTAGAACACTTTTTTAGTTAGCTATAGGATAAAAGGAGTAAATACAGAATTTGGAAGTATTTAGTTCAATCTGAATTGGATAGTCATTTGAATTTAGCAGCTACCTAGAACATTTGAATCATTTTCCATGAGCAAGATTAATTCATCTAGTTTTGTATGTTTTATACCCTGTGGAATTTTTGTACCATCCAGAGAAAACTTAAATTATTCCAATTGTTATTGAGAAGTCTCTTTCTTTGAAGATCTTGGCAAATCAGGGTGTAAGGTGAAATATAAAGTAATTCAAAAGAACTAATGAGACTGAAACATTAGTCATGGATTTCCATCACAGAAGAAAATCTTGAAAAACACAAGGAGTCAAATACCTGTCTTGAGAATTAGCTGTATAGTTCACTTACACTCACTTTACTTGGTCATCTTCACTTGATCCCTATGTGTTTCAGCTGTTTCTACCATGGTTTCTTCCATCAATGATGGCTTTGGGGTCAGGGCTTAGAATCAGGGCTGGTGGTTTAGGGAATAGTATCTATAGTCAAAAGCACAGAAACAGATCTGACCTTAGCATTTACCAAATAATAAAGAGGTCATCTTTTATTAACTAGAAGAAGTGATTTGGAAGTCTTTAATTGTTGTTTTGACTTTAGGTTTTCTATGAGTAAGGAATAATTATTGCTTCTTGGACGTGGAAGTGACATGATAAAAACCTGGTTTTGAGGGAAATGAATCTGGTAACAGCATATAATCTGATAGTAGGAGACGAGAAGCAGAAAAATGAGTTAGGAAATCTGGATTGATGAAGATTTTGACTTGTGTAGTCATATACTTAAATTTGCTATGAAAAATTAATATAGGGAAAAACTAATTCATGTTGATCATGGAGAAGGTCAGTTTGAGTTATATGAATTTTAGAATACTCACCTGTCTGAAAGTCACTGGTTAAGTGAAGGCCTCAACTATCTAGAACAGATGAGAACCACAAAGTAAGCAAAACGTGCCTTTGACCAGGCAAATGGATATCATCAAGGCCTTTCCTTGAAGGTCACAAAATTTTACCTATTGGAAAAGAGTCTAATTTAGGACTTATTTAATCTAGTTTTAGAAAAACTTTAAATAAAATTGGCAGTAAAATTGCCAGCCAGGGACAGAATAAAAAGCAGCAAATTAGATGGGGAAGAGAAAGGAATTGCATAGACAGTGACAGCTTTGAGAAGGGATAGCCTAATATAATAAGAAAGAAGGCAGAAAAACTTTTATATGCTTGTATGTGTGTGTACATATGTATATATACCAACACAAATATTCATAGGTATTTACACAGATACACATTATGTGCATATATATATGGTTACTTACAAGTTTTTGCCAAATAAATACATGTTATTTTCCCTCTGTAGAGATTAAGTTCCATAAAAATAGGGACTTTCATTTTTGTCTTGGTATTGTGAAATCTAGCTCAGTGTCTAACACAAGAGTAGCTATTATTTCATGCATGCTTGTTGTTGATTGGTTTCAAATCCCCACTGAGATTATTCCCGCCATCTACCCATTTCCTTCCTCCAACTGGGCTTCATCCATCCAGTTGACTATAGACTATGGTCACAAAATTTCAAGCCCACCTTTCTTTATATGCTGCTATTGTTTTACTACTCACTGGTTGATTTTGTATTCTACCTCATTCAGTATGTAAAATAAACACAAAGTAGGTGGGTGGGAGGTGAGCATTAGTTGTGGTGTTTTTGGAGGGGGGTTATTTTTGGAGGGTCAGGAAAAGATTTATGTATGAGGCCACACTTCAACTGAGCTGAGGAAATTAGGAATTACGAGGGAATACAGCTTGATAGATTGGAAGGAGCACTAGGTCTGGAGTCCAAGGTCCTAGGTTCACATTTTGCCTTCCTGAGTGTCTTAAGCAAGCCAGTTAACCTCATTTTCCTCATCTCTCAAAATGAATGGGTTGCATTGTATGCTCTGTGATATTCTTCCAGCTCTAGATTTATGATATATGAGAGTATTCTAGACTTGAGAAATAGCTTATGCAAAGCATGGAGATAGAATGGTAAATGTGAGGAACACCAAGGCTTTCTTGAATATATAGGACTTTCTAGAGTATATTATAAGAAGCTTAAGGTAGGTTGAAGCCAGGTTGTTAAGGAATTTTATACCAAGGAGAAGAGTTTCTATTCCATCATTAAGGTAATAGAATAAATGACAATTGCAGGGAGCGGGGAAGGGAACTAGGACTCCAGGGTAGAACACTATAAACGAACTGTGTTGCACCCTACCTATGTAATAGGCTTATTTTAAGGAATGTATTTTGTTCTTTAATTCTCAATGCACTCTAAATATGTGAACTATTTTTATTATAGTAATTCATGTCTTCTGTCATAATGACCCTTAGTCATCATGAGAAGCCTAAATTATGGGAATCATGTTTACAGTGTTAAACTTGGGTTCAGAAAAACCTTTGTTTTGGATCCTACCTCAGCCTTTCTTGGCTGTGTGATTTTGAGCCAGTCACTTAATCTCTTTCAGACTAAGTTTCCCTCATGTAAAATAAGGATGATAAAGACACCTGCCTTCTTGAAATGTTATGAGAATAAAGTGGCATAATATACGTAAAGTGCTTTGCAAACAATGTAGAGTTCTGTATCAGTATAAGCTTTTACTACTACCTCTACTCCTTCTCTTACTATTTAAGAAAATATTGCAGGTTTTCATCAGATGTGATTAAAGTGTACTAAAAAAAAAACCAGATAAATGTCTATTATCTGTACTATTTATTTATGTAGAATAATTTATTCCTCAGCTGGTTTAATTAGTTTTAACTGTAGTTGTAAAGAAATAATAGATTGATTAAATCTAAGAGCATATTACACAATCTAATAGAAACTTTGTCAAGTAGATGTCCTTGGGGGTACTAGTGTTTGTAATGAACATGTTAGAAACATCATTATACAGACAATTAAAATGCCTGAAACAAGTCCTTGGAGTAGAACCAGAGTTGACAGGAACCTTAGAGTTCCATCTTGTATAACTGTGAGATTCGTGTAGATAAAATGCCATCCACATGCACACACATTACTGTTTTAATAATGGATTCAGAACTAGAACCCAATTCTCCTGATTCAATTCAGTGGTTTTCCTATTTAGCTCAGACAAGGCATAATTATCAAGAATTCTGAATGGGCAGTGTCCAGATGAATGAAATTTTACCAATATTGGAAATCTTGAAAGCCAAATTAGTCTTCATTATGCCCTCTAAATTCCAAATAACAAAGATACTCCGTAATACCATAAAATTATATTATTTCTAGAAAAATTTCTAGATCATCCTCTATTCATTTTCTTGGTGAATTTATTTTTTATGTTAAAAAACTAAGTTTGTTATCATCTCCCTAAAATAATGAATCATAAATAATCATATGCTAAAGGCTCAGTTTTTGTCTTCCTTTCATTGCAAGGCATTCTAATTATTGTTAGGTTTTCATTATATGAAGTAACTATATTTTTCTAATGTTCTGTCTAATAACAAATAGACTTTAGAAAGCCATTGAATTTGAAGACTTTGAGAATCAGATAGCTGGATGAATTCTATGCTAGTGGTTCCTCCTGAGTATTTTGTTTTATTATTATTTTTTAATAAAATCACATCTGCTTCCTAAAGGGGGGAAAACACATTAATGAGGAGATGCAATTATTAATTTCAAATAAGAGACATTAAACCATTCTGTATGCTAGAATTTTACTTTTTTTTTTTTAATCCTGGCAGCCTAGATTTGAATGTCTTATACATGAACTTTTAAATGGTCAGTCATGGAATGTTAGAACTAGTAAAGAAACCTTTGATATTATCTTTTACAATTATTTTATTTTAAAGTTAAGGAAACTCAAACTGAGAGACTTTGATTCAGAGCACTGTGCTTAAGAAGTAGACATTTGATTTACAACAAAAAGAATTTTTAGCTAAATAGATGAATAAAGAAGAAACAAAGAAAAGGATGTACTACTGCTCAGGGCAAAAATACTTGACTTATTTTTTTTCTGTTCTCTTTGAGAATAATCTTTGTACTAGAAAGGACAGAACAAAAATAGCTAATGGGGAACAGAAAACCCAAGAAAAATAGAAAGACAGTAAGAGAGACCTTGGTGTCTCGAGAGATATCAAGTCATTGGCCTCAAAAAAAAAATACAAAATTGGCAAATGAGGTTGTTGAGACCCAGCCAGTCATCTTTGAGATATTATAATGGATATGATGGACAGGGGGGAATCTTCTTGAACTAGAGAAAGATAAATGTCTTGATTTTCAAAAGGGGAAAAAAGTGGAGTCTATAAAGTATAGACAAATAAACTTCAGTTTTGGGCAAAATTCAAGCATATATTGTTAAAGTAGAAGTTGAACTTCAATTCTGGGGAGAATTCTAGCACACTGATATGGCTGTTTTGGTTTTGTTTTTTTTTAATGTTATGATCAAGTGGCTTTTTTTTCTTGTAAATGGTATTTAATTTTTTTCCAATTACATATAAAGGCAGTTTTCAACATTCATTTTTTATAAGATTTTGAGTTCCAAGTCTTTTCTCCCTCCTTTCCATTCCCCCTTCCCAAGATGGCAAGGATTCTGATAAAGTTTATACATCTGCAATCATGTGAACATTACAACATTAGTCATGTTGTAAAATAAGAAGCAGAACAAAAGGGAAAAGCCACCCACATCTTCTCCAGTATTTATCATTTTCATTTTCTGTCACATTAACCAATTATAGCTATGAGATGGTACCTCAGAGTTGTTTTAATCATCTTTTGACCATTTATCAATTGGGGAATGACTTAGTCTTATAAATTTGACTTAGTTCTCTACATATTTGAGAAATGAGGCCTTTTTTAGAAACACTTGCTTATAAAAATTATTTCCCAGCTTTCTGCTTTTCTTCTAATCTTGGTTGTGTTGGTTTTGTTTGTGTAAAAACTTTTTAAATTTAATATCTAAATCTAATTATCAATTTTACATTTCATAATATTCTCTGTCTCTTGTTTGGTCATAAATTCTTCCCCTTCTCCAGAGATCTGACAGGTAAACTACTCCTTACTCTCCTGATTTGCTTAAGGCATCACCCTTTATGTCTACATCGTGTACCCATTTTGACCTTATCTTGGTGTGTGGTGTGAGACATTGATCTATGCCTGGTTTCTGCCACAGTGTTTTCCACTTTTTTCAGCAGTTTTTGTCAGGTAGTGAGTTCTTATCCTAGAAGCTGGAATCTTTAGATTTGTCAAACAGTAGATTACTGTAGCCATGTCTTGTGCACCTGATCTATTCCGCTGATCCACCAGTCTCTTTTCTTAGCCTGCACCAAAGAGTTTTGGTGATTGCTACTTTATAGTACAGTATTAGATCTGATATGGGTAGGCCATCTTCCTTTGCATTTTTTTTTCATGAATTCCCTTGATTCTTGATCTTTTCTTCTTCTAGATTAACTTTTTTCTCTACTAGCACACTATGAAAGTGGTCACTTAACATCTAAATAGTGAAGTGATGATCTTCAACATAGTTCCACTGAGAACAGGTCATGAGAAGCTAAGTTCATATAATACAGATATATTTTATAGGCATTTGACTAAATCCTTCTTGCTGTTCTTTTGGACAAGATGGAGAGAAATGAATAAGGTAATGGTACAGTTAGGTAGATTTAGAGTTGGTTGACTATCCTCATCATCTACAGAGTAGTTATTAATAGATACAAATCAAACTGTTCAGATATTTTTAGTGGAGTATGCCAGAGATCTGCCTTTGTCCAATGCTGTTGTGTTTGTTTGGTTTTTTTAAGTGATTTGGATAAAGCATAGAATGGAGAATGGAAATGAAAGGAAGAATCATTTATTTAGCACCGGAAATTGTTCTATTTCTTAAGTGTGGGCACTATGCTAAGTATTTTGTGTGTATTATTTCATTTGAGCCTTATAGATATTATAAAATTTGCATATTACACAAAGCTATGAGAAAAAATTGACACATCAGATGATAGAGTTTGAATTTAAAAAGAATTTCTTAAGCTAGACTGTTCAACTGCATAGTTTTATGCTTAAGTCCCAAAAATTCAACATGGCAAGTTCCAAGTGTGTTTAGCAGTTCATCTGAAAAAGATCTTGATATTTTAGTGGACTATAAGCTTAACATGAATTAACACCATGAAGTTCAGCCAAAAGAACTTATATGATCGTAGGCCACATTAAAAGAGGTATAGTGTATAGAATTAGGAAGATGCTAGTCCCGCTGTGCTCTGCCTTGACTAAACTATGTTTGGAGTAGTGTCTTCATTTCTTGTTTGGTTTTTCAGTCATATCCAACTCTTTGCACCCCTTTTGGGTTTTTCTTGACAAAAATCCTGGAGTGGTTTGCCATTTCCTTCTCCACCTCATTTTACAGATAAGAAAATTGACGCATACAGGGTTAAGTGACTTGCCCAGGGTCATACAGCTAGTGAATGTCTGTGGCAGATTTGAACTTTCGTCTTCCTAACTGCAGGCCTAGCACTTTATCCACTGTGCCACCGAGCTGCTGCTCTTCTTCATTTCTGGGCACTGTATTTTATGAGGGGCATTGATAAGCTGGAGAACGTTTAGACTAGAGTAAGACAGGACAATGAGAGGCTTCAAATTGAGTGCTGTATTAGAATGGGCTAAAACGTCTTTAGGTATTTAACCTCTTCCTTAAAAGGAGGAACGTGATAGTTTCATTACAGCAGTTAAAGTGCATTTAATTGTTCAGACTCAAACGATTCAGGTTTAGGTTGTGCTAGATAGACTCTAAGTCTCTTCCAACACTTAAATTGTCTGATCTGTGAAGTAAAATTGTCTACATTCACACGTCTTGCTAGAGGTAGAACTTACCTCCTGACCTTGAGTCCAATATCAGAATAAAATTTTGTAGGAGTTAACATTCAAACCACATTGTTCTCAGTTAACCAGAAATGCTGCTTTTGTGCTAATTAGTCCATTAAAACTGAACTGTAATTCTGTTCAGGAAAAAAAAATGAACAGTACTTACACTTTTTTTCATCATAAAGTGTTATTTTGATACTCATTTAGGCACAACCAGCAAGTATTTTGAAATGCTTAGAGAGAACAACCAAGTATAATTAATAGACCCTTTTCTAACTTAAGGCTTAAGATTAAAGTTGAAGTTTGCTAGTGTGCATTTTCTTACGGTGCCAGCAACATCTTATTTATACTGAAGTGTTGATCCTCATTTACTATCTTTACATGTGCAATATTAATTTTCCAAAAGTCGAAGCCAAAGTTACCTACACTCTTTCAATCACTTAAAATATTCAAACAAATCTATGTGCATGTCTATATGTGTGTATAAACGCATACATATGTTTGTATAAATACACATATAAAACGTATAAAATCTCTATTTGAAATAGCAATCTGAAAACGCTTTGGAAATTGTATGTCCACAGTAATCTACTTTTTCTAAAAAGAATTAACATTTATGGTAGGTACATACTTGACTGTTTTATTATAAGCAAATAGATTCTGAGGAAAGCATAAAAATGTTTTATCTATTATGTTCAGTGATTCCAGGCATCTAAAATAAGACAGACAAACCTTGATGAGACAGTAAAGGCGGTCTTAGAGCAACATATGAAGCTTTGGTTTTCTTTGTGTCGTGCACGAGGAAGGAAATTATATTTTAGACAGTTTCATTGCCTTTTCTTCTCTCTTTGCCTTCCAATTCTTTTTTTTTCTTTTCCAATAGCCTTTCCCCCTTTTTTAAAAAAACAAAAACTATTTAGTATTTCCGGGAACCTGGTGTAATTGGTATCAGTTTTGTGATTCTTTCATCATGTCCATTTCTTAGATCCTATTCCATTTGAAGGAAATAAAACTAAAAATAAACTCTATTAAATCAGACTGTGTTAAGGGCAGTGAGTAAAGGAAAACATTTTTCTCACAAATAAAACTTAATCACAATATAAGCAGTAAATGTGAACAAAATTATACAATATGTTAAAAACCTCTAAATCTTAGTTTTTATTAAGAAAACATTGAAAGTAAATCAAGATGTTTTAATTAGTTATTCAGGCTTCAGGTCTTCATGATAGTTTATTAAAAAATTTTTAGCCTCCCAAAATTATTTTTCCATTTTATGCACTTCATGTTGCTTTTGTTGTTGTAGGTTAAACTACATTTTGTCAATTTTTCTGTTATTGAAAAGTTTTATTGTAAAATTTTTTTTGTTTTGTTTTTACATTAGTCATTTATGAATACACACACACACACACACACACACACACACACACACACTCTGCAATCAACCATTTACAGTTTTTTTTCCTTAAAGTAGAATGATAAGTACAGAATCTTTATAAGTACTACCCTTTATACTTGGGGAGGAAGGAGGGGAGGAGAGAGAGAGAGAGAGACTGTGTGTGTGTCCATGTGTGTTTATCCTTGGAATATCTAATTTTTGACAATAATATCCCCCTGTGTAAATAGCCACTGCATTCTCAAAATTAAATCTTTTATGCAAAATACCACACGTGTTTATCGTATCTCTTTTTAGTTTAGTTTTCAGTAAAGGAAGTGCCCTCATTTTAGGTAGACTGTAGATTGAGAAATAAAACTTCACACCCTGATAGTGTTGGGAAATATTGTTAGATATCATTTTTATTTTTGTATTCAGCAAAAATGTGTATTGTCTCTGCTAGAAAAGTGCATAAGAAACCTTATGGTATGTGGATAGAGAACCAATCTCGAAAAGAAGAAGACCTGAGTTAAGATCCTGCCACTGATGCCTGCTGGCCAAGGGATCCCCTCAGGGTTCTAGGCAGCTCTCTTAAGAGTACAAGTTGTAGAGCAAGTGTCAACCTGCATTAATAGTAAGTAGAGTTTCCTGATCTGGGAGGGTCTCTATGTACCACTAAAATCATAGGTTCTGTTCCTCTCCCTAGAAAAATGGACAATATGTTACTTGTAATCTGGTAAGAAATCAAAACATCTGTCATTGTAAATGTGCCCTTATTTTAAGCCATTAAAATAGAAAGTAAAGAAATATAGTAATATCAGTAAAAACCTTCTTTCTCTTTTTGTTTGCTTTTCTTTCAGTGTGGCTGTAACCAGGTCCAGAGATGTGCCATCCTTTGGGCCACCAATCCCCAAAGGTGTCACTTTCCCTAAGTCAAATGTGTTCAGGGACTTCCTTTTGGCCAAAGTTATTAACGCAGAGAATGCCGCTCATAAGTCTGAGAAGTTCCGTGCCATGGCTACCCGGACCCGCCAAGAGTACTTAAAAGATCTAGCAGAGAAGAATGTAACAAATACTCCCATTGATCCTTCCGGCAAATTCCCTTTCATCTCTCTTGCCTCCAAGAAAAAAGAAAAATCCAAGCCTTATCCTGGAGCAGAGTTCAGTAGCATGGGTGCCATTGTGTGGAGTGTCCATGCTAAGGACTACAACAAGGCAATGGAGATAGACTGCCTCCTTGGCATCTCAAATGAGTTTATAGTCCTCATCGAACAAGAAACAAAGAGTGTGGTATTCAATTGTTCCTGCAGGGATGTAATAGGGTGGACTTCAACTGAGACCAGCATCAAAATCTTCTATGAGAGAGGGGAATGCGTCTCTGTGGAGAGCTTTAACAACAACAGTGAGGATATCAAAGAGATTGTCAAAAGGTTACAGGTGAGCCCCTTCTCTATTTGAGTGAATGAAATTTTGCATCAGATAAAGCTCTGCCTACAGTCTCAGACAAAATTACTAAAGCTTGCACTATATTATTAGCTCAAATGAAAACTGCTGAATGATATGAAGAAGAGAACCTAACTTACCATCATGGTCTCTATCATTTTTTAGAAGAAAAGAAAATTAGGCCCTGGAGTCAGGAGGACCTGAGTTCAAATCTGGCCTCAGACACTTAACACTTACTAGCTGTGTGACCTTGGGCAAGTCACTTAACCCCAATTGCCCAGGCTTCCCTGCTCCAAAAAGACAAAAAAAAGGAAGAAAAGAAAATTAGAGGAGGATAAGTGGGCAGGATGCATTTATCCTGTCTGTATTAAAAACCTGTTTGCATGTGACCCAGCTCCACTGTCACTCACCTCAAGGTCTCCACCTGCCAGTCATTGTTACATAATTTTGGTTGTTAGAGAATGGTCATTTAGTGGAGCGTCTGCCTTCTGTCTTGAACTCTTACTGGTTACCAGATTCAAAATGAGTGGAGTAATTCAGATTTTTAGTTAACTTTTCTGCCTTTGGTTCTCTCTGCTTCTCAATAGGCATGATTCTTAAATTTTCAGTGAAGACAGTGAGGCCCCCTTTTTGAGTAGCTGGTATATTTCTCCGTGCTTAGTGAATAGACCAATTGAAGACAAAGATCTGAATTACTCTTTAGATAATTAACAACATATGGAATTGATCATCTCAGTCGTAACCCGTGTTTGCATTCTTTTTTATCCCCTCAGCTGAATCCCATAAGGTTATTTCACTCACTTCCTCAAAATGGTATCTTTTGTTTCTATCTCTAGTTTGTGACAAAAGGATGTGAGTCAGTGGAGATGACTTTGCGGAGAAATGGGCTCGGACAGCTTGGCTTCCATGTCAACTACGAGGGTATTGTGGCAGATGTAGAACCCTATGGCTATGCCTGGCAGGCAGGACTGAGGCAGGGCAGCCGCCTGGTGGAAATCTGTAAAGTGGCCGTTGCCACCCTAAGTCATGAGCAAATGATTGACCTTCTGAGGACATCAGTTACAGTGAAAGTGGTCATTATACCACCTCATGACGATTGTACCCCAAGAAGGTAAGTCAGAGAGAGCAGCACAGCACCAATGGCTTCTGTTTTTAGAGCAAAGATATTTTTCGGAGAATTAAATAAACGGGACCAGGAAGAGAGTTTACCATGACAGCAATACTGTAAAAACAGCTTTGAAAAGTATAAGAACTATGATTGATACAGACGATTCATAGTTCCAGAGGACTGATTATATTGTGTGTGGAGAGGGAGAGAGAAATAGAAAGAGAATATGCACACACAGAGATATTGTGTGTGTGTCTGTGTAGTGCGTAATGTGTGTAGCCATGCATATTTGTGATAATAAATTTCCCCTTTTTTCCCCATTTTTAAAAATGGGATGGAAGGGGGGAGTATGAAAAGGAGAGAGCATAGATTTCTTTTAAATTAAAAAAATAATAAATGAGGGGTGGGGCAAATGGGTGGCACATTGGATAAGAGGACCAATTCTGGAGTCAGGAGGATTCAGTTATTAAAATATAAGAAAAAAACCAAGTTCACAGATACTCAGGTTAAGAATCTTTACACTGAGGTACCCCTCATAGGAGCAGTACACTGAAGGAGCCAAAGAGAGATCAGATGATCTCAAATTCAGCCGGACAGTCACTAGATGGGTGACCCTGGGCAAATTACTTAATCTCCATTACTCCTCCTCTGAGCTGCCCACACACCACCTCTACCTACCCCAGCAAAACAATATAGATGAGGAGAGGTATGGGTGTGAAATGTCACATGAACTTTCAGATGAGGTTACTGAGTCATTTTACTCAGCTGTTTTACTTTTTTCTAAGGGAGTGCCCTCAGAGTGAGAATAATATGTGAATGTTTGCCATGTGAAAACTAACATTAGTAAAACTAAAAGTGGAGAGAGACACACACCCTCTGGGAAGTTGTAGGAACCTGGGGAAGTTACTTTAGCTCAGTGCTTTAAGCCAGAGGTGTCAAACTCCTAATAAGGAATTTTGCAGCCTGCAAAACTCTCAGGTGCTTCCTGGACTGCATAAAAATACTACTTCTGTTTCTCTGATACCACCACTTTAGGCTTCTCTGTCAGACTGTAACCTGCAGAGAAGATGCCAGTGTAGTGATAGAGTGAGTTGGCTCACCTGGGAGTTCTCTGTATCCATGAAATGTCATGTCCAGTCCCTCCCCTTTTCCTATATACCTGAGCATGACTTAGCTTTGGGGTGAGATAATAGAAACTGAGGGCAGGGGAGATTGGAGTGATTAATTTGGGAAAATCCCCAGACTTTATGGCTCAAGACTGCAAAGTAGCTATTGTGCAGGAGTCTGACTTAATTCATCCTTGAGTGCTCTGTCTCCTGTGAAATGAACCATGAAGATAACACACTTTGAATGTATAATTTAAAAACATTCTGAATACTGTCAGACAGACGTAATCATATGTCTCACAATTTGCCTTCCATCACTGTCTACATGTTAAAAAAAAAAACAAAAAAGGTTATTCTGACCCATCTCCTTCCCATAGAGAGTTGGACTTGGCTCTTTCCAGTGTAATCCAATTATCTTTCATCACATCAGCCAACAGCATTGGCTTACAATCATCTGATCTCTCTTTGGCTCCTTCAGTGTACTGCTCCTATGAGGGGTACCTCAGTGTAAAGATTCTTAACCTGAGGATCTGTGAACTGGGTTTTTTTTCTTATATTTTTATAACTGAATTTCAATTATCAAATTGGTTTCATTTGTAATTGGTTTCTATTGTAATCCTACACATTTTATGTATTTAAAAACATTATTCTAAGAAAGGGTCCATAGGGTTCACCAGACTGCTAAGGAGGGCCATGGAATTAACTGGAAAAAGGGAAGAAGCACTGCACTAAATTTTGTGCCTCTGTACTGCTGAGCCCCTCCCAATCCTAGTGGTCATGTTAATTTTTAAAATTCAATTTCACATCCTCTTTGAAAGAGGCTTCTTGAATTAAACAAATGTAATCAACTCTCTCTTTTGCTATGGCTTCCTTTGCCTTTGTCAGAGGTTTATTTCTTTGTAACCTCTTATTTACAAAATCTGTTATTTCAGTTTTTCTATGCTGAAGTTCTTAACCTTTTTTGTATCATGAACCCTTCTGTCAAGCCTGTGAAGCTCTGTGCTCAAAAGAGTGTTTTCAGATTCCTAAAATAAAGTGTTTAGTATTGCAAAGGAATCCAAAGATTAATAAAAAACATTTTTTTTATTCATCCAAGTTTATGCACAGACCACTTGGGGAGGGATGTCTGTGGACTCCAGTTGAAAAACCTCTGTTCTAGACTTTGTCTCCTCTTAGCTCTTCTAAAGTCAACACAGTAATTCCAACTTTTCTTTTTTTCCATAAAGCATCAACCCTAAATCTGCCACAGATATGAGTATTAGGTAATGGCTGCCTAATGACTTTTCTATCAGAGAATTTATGGGATGTATGAGCGGTTTAATGGATAGAACACAGGAAGCCCTAGGTTCAAATCCTACCTCAGACTTTTACTAGCTGCCACCTTGGGCAAATTACGTAACCTCTACATAAATATTTGAATTATTATTTATTTATTTAAACAAGTAAATAGTGATGGATGTTAAAATGTGCTTCTGTTGCTTGAATCAAGAATCTGAATCAGGACTTTGTGCTCCTGACAAGATTTCAAGTAGTATTTCCTACTAAATGTTACTCTAACATGAATTATGTCTTTATTTCAAAATAGGGTAATGCTTCATTTATCTAGGGACATTGGGGAATAAAATGTTCTGAAAGACTAGATTTTCTAAGTAACTTAAATAAATTGGGCACTTAAAATGTTCTTGATTATTTTAGTTGTTTTAATAGAAAGAAGCCTGTCTAAAATCTCTTTCATATTTTTATGCCTTAGTAAATAGAGGATATTGGGCATTATTATTCCCTTTTTTAAAATGACTGTGGGAAATTAGTGATATTAATTACTGTACTCTGCTATAAATATCGTGATGCTTTAGGGGCCCCTGCTTAGGTATGGAAAGCTGCTTTCTTTTAAAGAAGCACACAAACACTTTGTCTTTTCCATTACTTTTTCTTCTATTTTATGGCCATTTCTGGACTTACTTCATACACTTATAATTATTGCTACATCTAATCAGCCAACTAGAAACTAGGTCAGAAAACAAAGCTTTTTTTAAACCTTCAGTCTTATACAAAATACAAAGTCAATAGGTGACTCGTAGGTGATCATGAATGGGCTTTTTGATGGCATTCTCCCTGTTAGGAGACATTTTCCCCCAAATCCTCTCCTTTATGTGCTTATGTCATCAAAGTATTATTAATCTTTTAAAATATCAAAATATTTTTGTACCATTTATTTTCATAAACTATTTAAATGGCCTAATAATTAAAAAAGCTTTATAGAACATGAGGGCACCTGGGTAGCTCAACTTCTTTTTAGTTATCATAGCCACCACCACAATCTAAGCCTTCATCATCTCTTGTCTAGAATATTACAGTTTCTTTGCCTCCTGTTTCTCCCCTGTCCCCAAATATATCCGTCACACAACTGCCAAATTTATATTCCTAAAAACATAGATCATATCATCATTCCTCTGTTGAAAAAGGTTTGGTGGCTTCCCCTTATGAACAAATAGAAACTTTTCTCCTTTGACTTTAAAGCTCTTCAGAAACTGACTCAAGCCTAATTTTCCAGGCTGGTTATAAATTTCTTCTCCTCATTATACTCTATGTTCCAGCCAAGTTAGCTTGGAACATAACTCACCCTCTCACTCTCCACAGTGACTTTTCTAAACCTTTTCACCCCTCCTCAGACTTTCCCTGGCTCCTCTTCTCTACACTTTCTCAGCTTAGATCCTTCCCTCATATTTCACTGAAGATATTGAGGTCATTTGCCAAAAGCTTCCTTTTGTTCCCTCCTCATTTCACATCATCAGATGCCTTCTGCCATTAATTCCTCCTTCACTCCCTTTTCATGAAGAAATGATACAACTTCTTGATAAAACCATTCCCTCTCTAAGTACAACTATGTAAGTATAGTTCCATTCCATTCCAACCTTTCTTCTTCATCAGATTCCCTGCCCCTCAATTTTGTTTAGTAAATTCTTCTTGACTGACATGTCATTTTATCTTCCTCAGCAAACTGTTCCTTCTGTCCTTTCCCCCATACACACACACACATACTTTTCTTCAGTGTCTCCCTGTGTACTGACTGCTTCCCTACTGCTTATAGATATGTCCATATCTCTTGTATCCTCATAAAGCTCTTGCTTGATCCATCCATCCTTGCAAATTGAGATCCGATATCTCTACTTTCTTTTTGGCTAAACTCCTGGAGAAGGCCATCTACAAAAAGTATCTACACTTCTTAAGTCTTTACAGTCTAGCTTCAGACCTCATCATTCAGCTGAAACTGCCCTCTTCCAGTTACCAGTGATCTCTTAGTTGCCAAGTCCAGTGGCTGTTTCATAATCATTATCTCTCTCGAACTGTATGCAGACTTTGACATCATCGATCACCCTCTTCTCCCTGATACTCTTTTTTTTTTCTCTCTAGGTTTTCAGGACGTGACTCTCTTCTGAATCTCTTTATACTTATCTGACCATTTCTTTTCAACCACGTTTGTTGGATCTTCATCCAGGTCATGTCCCTAACCATGTGTATACCACAGGGCCCTATCCTGGGCCTACTTCTCTTTCAGCACCTTTTTTTTCCCCTGGTGATCTCATCACTTTCCAACAGATCTAATTCTCTGCTTCTGATTCTCAAAAAAATTTATTCAGTCCTAATTTTCTTTTACTGTACTCCAACTTTGCTTCTCCAGGTGCCTCAAGACATCTTGAAATGGATGCTCTGGAGACATATTCAACATGTCTGAAACCGAACTCATCATTTCCCCAAACTTTCCCCTCCTTCCTTATTATTGTTGAGGGCACCACCACCCTCTCAGTTCCCTAAAATTACTATGTAGGTGTCATCCTGACTCCTTACTATTTGTTACCACCTCCATATCTGCTCTGTTGCCAAAGCCCGTTGATTTCACTTTTGCAACATTTTTCAAATACATCCCCATCTTTACTATCACCCTGGTGCAGGCCCTCATCTCCTTAAGCCTAGACTATTGCAATAGCCCACTGGTATGTCTGTCTGCCACAAGTCTCTACCCACTCCAGTCCATCCTTCATTTAGCCACCAAAGTGATTTTCCTAAAGTATATGTCATCCGCCACCCACCCTCAATCCATTACAACAGAGTATGTCCCCAAACTCTAGTGGCTCCCTTCACCTCCAGGATCAGATAGCTTTAGCTTTAATAGCCCTATAACCCCACTTTCCAGTGTTCTTATACTTTATGCCACTTTCATACTCTTTAATCCAGGAGCACTGGTCCTCCTGACACCAAGCATTCTCACTGGCTGTCCTCCCTTGCCTGGAATGCTTTCCATGCTCGTCTTTGTCTCCTGGCTTCCTTGACTTCCTTCAGGTCCCAGCTAAATGGAGAACCTTTCTCAGTCCTTCTTAGTCCTAGTGCCTCCTCTCTGTTAATAATTTTGTATTTATCCTGTACATGTTATCTCCCCCATTCAGTTGTGAATGCCTAAAGGATAGGGACTGTCTTTTGCCACTTTTTGTGTCCCCAACACTTAGCACAGTGCCTGGCACATGTTGTTTTTCAGTCATTTCAGTCATGTCTTATTCTTCATTACCCCATTTGGAATTTCCTTGGCAAAGATGTTAGAGCAATTTGTCGTTTCTTTCTCTACTTCATTTTACAGATGAGGAAACTGAGGCAAACGAGGCTAAGTGACTTGCCCAGAGGCATGCAGCTAAGGTCTGAGGCCAGATCTGAACTCAGGAAGATGAGTCTTCCTGACTCCGGGCCCAGCGCTGCATATCCCCAGCACGTCACACCTCCTAACTTCTGCCTCGCACGGAGGATGCGTTTAATAAATGTTTATTGGCTAATTGCTCTTCCCTGTATGTGACGTTCCATCTCTGTGTTTTTTGCAAAAACAATTCCCCTATGTTCTCTTTCCTCATTCTCCACTGTAATCCTGCTTCTCCTTCAAAGCTTATTGCAAGTGCTTCTTCCTCTAAGAGGCCTTTCAGAATTCCCCCAGAGTCATTGCCCAAAATCACCATGGTACTTATTTTGAACAAATTCTATGTTTACTTATGTGTGTATATGTTAAATACACATATATATGCCCTGGGAGAATGCAAGCTCTTTGAGGGCCTGGAGGTCTGTTTATTTCATATCCCCACATCCTAGTACAGACTAGGTACTTGATAGAATAATCAGTTTAGAGCTACAAAAGATCTTGGGAGGCCGTCTACTTGAACTCCTTCATTTTACAGATGACAAAAAAAAATGTTTTTTAGGGCTGCTGCAAAATACAGCATTTCAAAACTACATTCAATACCTGCTTGTTGATTGAGTTTTGTCTTATAACTCATTTTATAATACTTAAGGGTTTATTATATACCTGTTTTACCAGAATTCTTTACCTAGTTAGTTTTTCATCCCTTTGTCTTGACATTTTTAAACTTTTGGGTTATCTCTTGAGATAAGATGCCTTCAAAATATTTAGAAACTTTCCTAGTTTTAGAGTTCTGTTACCTGCCTAAAAATAAGGGGGGAAATAGAGTGTTTTGAGATCCTCAGAAATCAGAACAGAAAACATTGAAACTGGAAGAAGTGTAGATAATGGGCGGGGGGGGGGGGGAAGAGGAAGCAGGGGGAAGCATTATGAGGCACGCACTGACATCATGGGAAGTAGGACAAGTTCCATGAGGTTTACAGATGAAATGTTTTTGGCACAAGTACTTGATATGGAAAGTAGCTTTTTCTTACATATGGAAACCAAGCCAAATTATTTTTTAAACGACCTCCCAACAATAGCTCTCACAGACTGAAACTCATCAGACTGAAGAAAGCCGGCATCAAAGTTAAAACTGGGGGCTGAAAAACCTGCATGTTAGTATGTGAAAAAAGGAACCAGGAATCACCCATTCCTTCCACAGAGCAAGACATGGACATTAGGGCAAATGACATCTCCTTTTAGGGATGCACATATCTTATCTACAAGGGAGGGATGGATAATAAGTAGCAGATATTGTTGCTAGTGTGAAATGATGTTGTTGCCTTTGGAGGACCTGAAAGCCCTGCTATCCCATCTTCTGCTCAGAAATTACTTCAAAGGGAATAGCTGAGGCATTAACACCTTGCTTCAGTTTTTTAAGCAAAATAGGATAATGCCTTTCTGTCATATCTCCCCCTCCTCTGCACTTCACACCCCCACTGCTGTTTTCCTAGCAACTAATTATTCTGTTCTTTGACTAGTTGCTTCCCTTGTCTTCCTTTTGTCAGCTGTTAATGCTGTTCCAAAATGATGCTGTGTAGTTCCTCACCTACCCTGCCCCGTCTCTCCAGCCCGTCACCCCCATGTTTTGAGGACAGTCAACCTCCAGAGTAGATTTATAAACAACATTTATAGTTTTTAAACATTTATAGTTTATAAACATTTATAGTGATTCTGTTGATAACCATTAAAAACAACTGTTCAGTCAAGGCAAGGATTTGCAAAGAATGAGCAGTAATATAAAAGATGTTGTCAAAGAAATGTATGGTTAGAAGAAATGAGCTAATCATGTAGCAAGAGCCAGGATGGAGAATGTTGTCCTTGGGTGTCAGGGCCCTAGCACATTACAAGGGGTGGAGGAAGTCCCTGTTGCAAATTTATGGAAAAACATAGATAAGAAAATGGACAGGCATAAATGGCTCATGAGACCTCATTGATGGGAACACCCACATCAGTTAAATCCAGGGTCCATTTAAGTGTGTGATTATTGTGAGTAGTTGAGGCAAAAAGGGCATTTCCACATGCCAGTTAGTTATAAATATGAAGTATCAGATGAAGAACTTAATGTTCTTCTATATTATGTTCTGTATATGATATTCCATCACCTCCATTCTTCTGGAAGGTTCAGGCAAGCCCCACTAATAAGAAAATACTGGAGATAACTGCCTTTTTCTCAAAAGTTTTTTTTTTAGTATTATTTCTATTCCTCTGATTACATAAAGAAGGCCTCAGTTAAGTAAAAGTAGTCTCGAATCTTTTCCATATGCATAGTCAACAGAGGTGGAAGGTGGAATACTGAGTTTGGGGAACAGCATGGAGGCTATTTTGGCTGGAATATGAAGTGTACAAATGGATATAATATGAAATAAGCCTGGAAAGGTAGCCTGGAGCCAGACTGGGATTCATCCAAATGAAGGCTTTGTATTTTGTCCTGAAGGCTTTTAGGGAGCAGCAGAAGGTCCTTGAGCAGGGGAGTAATAATGGTCGAACTTGAACTTTAGGAGATTTATTCTGGCATTTTTGTGGAGGGTGGATTGGCAACAACAGAGGCTGGAGTTAGGGCATAGTGTTAAGAGGTGGTGGCAGTAATCTGGGTGAAAAGCTATGAAACACTGAATTAGGGTGGTGATTGTGGGAATGGAGAGAAGAAGATAAATGTGAGATGTGTTGTGAAGGCAGCATAAACAAGACTTAGCAAGTGATTGGGTTTGGGAATTAAGAGGGTGGGATTGGGGTGTTAGAGGGTTAAGAATAATGTCAGGCTTTCAAATCTGTTGCATTTGGAATGAATAGTGTTGCACTCAACTAAAATAAGGAATTTTGAAGGGTGGGATGCAATTCTTGCTTAGCTATGTTTCCCTGCACAAGTCATTTTAGATTTCTCTGCCCCTTTTTGTCCTTATGTATAAAAAATGAGATCAACGATATTTCTACAACCTACTTCACAGAGTTGTGAGGAAGCCCTTTTAGATTCAAGGTACTCCTTAAATGTGAGCTGTTTTTGTTTTTCATTTTTATCAGAAGCACAGAACCCTACATTCATAGGCTAGGAAGTACCTAAAGAGATTATCTACTCAAGACATCTCATTTTACAGATGAGAAAGGTGAGGCACAAGTCGAGCTTCAACATCTTGGATCCACGTTCCTTACTGTGGGCACCTCCCCCTTTGGTGCAGATTGTCTTTCATGCTTTCATATGTGACTGATCATCATGTTTTTCCTGTAAGATCTGTCTGATGTACTAGGACCATCCTCTGATAGTGTCTAGTGTTTTCTTGGGTACCGTTGCAGCTCTTGCTCGATGTGTTATCCCTCAGTCTCACAATATTATCTTTTTCAATCACACTTCGCCATTGTATCTTCTTACATGAGCCATTTCTCATAGGTTAGCTCCTTTGAAACCATATGCAACTTGAAACTTCAAAAATTGTATTAATACAAATAACTTTGGGCCATAAATTATTGTTGGAAGTTTCCACAATCTGACTCCAGTTCTCCTTCATTATTTCTATGTTTCAGCCACTTTTGACCACTCTCTATTCCTCAGTTTTATCCTGTCTTCCTTTATTTGAGCAGACCATCCCTCATTCCAGGGACACAGTCTTTCATCATTGAACTCTTTCTTTAAAGCTCAACTCGGGTGGCCCTTCTTCCACAAGGCTTTCTCATGAGGCCCTTACCCCATCCTGAGCTGAAAGTGCTCCCTCTCTCTCTTCATAATCTTCCGATCACTTTTTCTTGAGCCCTCCTGTGTCCTTAACATGGCAACATGTTATTTAGTTGAATGAGTACTGGACTTGAAATCAGAAAACATCTGAACTCCAGGCTCACTTCTGAGATTTCCTAGCTGAACCTCAACTTCTTCCTCTGTCAATTTAGGATGATATGTGTGCCTCTGCCTCACAGGGTTGTGAAGAAGGCAGGTTGTAAACTGTCTTGAGGCTATATAAATACCATTTCCTCCTACCATATGTACCACCTTTGGAATGTACACTTCTTGAAGGACTCTGTAATTTTTCTTCTTTGTATCTTTAGCATCTATCATAGTGCCTTGCATATAATGCCTTTAACAATTGTTTCAATTGCTTTGAATGTTAGTTGTCCATATTGGGTTTCCTCAAGCTGTCAGCCAACTTTCAGGCCCTGGTTATTTCTCTTTTATACAAAAAGAAATAGAGGTATTAGAGTTAATTGTCCTAAATTGAGGCTATTCAATATCAGATGTAGGACAAGAAGGGATAATACTTTTTTTTCTGCATCTCTGTGTCATTATTCGTTGTAACAACCCTTTCCTGCCTCTTTCTCCTTAACCAACCCATTCTTGTAACCAGTAAGCATAGTCAAGAAAGGTGTATCAACATATTGGCCATGTACAAATGCCTTTCTCATTCTGTACTTCTAGACCTTTTCCTCTCTGCATGAAAGTACTGATAATTCGTTTAAAAAATAAGTAGAAGAAAACAAGTAGACATTTAGAAGGTTGGACCAATGTGACACTTTTCTTATTACCATGTTAAATTTTATATACCTTTAAAAAAACATATCATTATAAAAGTTCACAGTTTGATATACAACCCTTTTTTGTTCTTATTTGCATATAGATATTTTTCATATTTGTTAAGTTCATACTAAAGAACAATGGATAACATTCAGATTTATTTCTCAAGGCACTAATTTTTGTTAGAAAAAGAATCTTTTTTCTCATAGGTTAAGAGCAGAAGCTGGAAGGAAGGCAGTAGATGATCTTCCACATGAATTTTCTCCCCCAAGTTGATATTTTAATGGGTTATTTTTCATTCCATTTAAAATTTTTATTTTTATCTTTTTTTTTTAATTTTCATTTCTGAACATATGCCTTCCTCAATCACCTTTGCTCTTTCATCATCCATATTTTGCTTCATTGGGCTTGTACCCCAAGGCTATGTGCTGGGTCTTCCTCTCTTTTTGCTTTACAATCTCACCTAGAAACCTCATCAGCTATTTCTGCCAAAGGCACTACCATCCTTTTGGTTGCTCAGGTTGACAACCTTCATGTTATCTTTGACTCTTCACTTTTCCTTACCCCATATACACAGTCAGTTGTCATATCTTGTCTTTTCTCCCTCAAGAACATTTCTTTTAGCCAGTCCCTTTCTCTCCACTCAAGTTTGGCTCTCCTAACCTTTCACCTGGAATATTACAGTAGCCTCCTATTTGGTCTCCTGACCTAAGTCTTGCCTAGTCTGTCCTCTACACAGCTACTAAAATCAGTCTGTCAGCTAGTATTTATTAAGTGTCTACTCTGTGCCAGGCACTGTACTAAGTGGAACTCTCAGTTAAAAGGGGAGACGACATGTAAAAAAACCCATACATACAAGATATATACAAGATGAATTAGGGCTAATCTTAGAGGGAAGACACTAAAATTTAAAGAGGACAGGAAAAGGCATGTTGCAGAAAATAAGGCTTTAGGGAGACTTAGACTTAAAAGAAGCCAGGAAAAATTTGACATAGACATGAGGAGGAAGAACGTTCTAGACGTTCAGAACAGCCAGTGAAAATGCATCCAGTCAGGAGAACAACAAAGAGACTGGTGCCATTGGATCACCAAGTATATGGAGGGAAATAAGGTTTAGAAAGACTAGAAAAGGTTATGAAAGACTTTGAAAGGCAAACAGAAAGTTTTGTGTTTGATCCTGGCAGTAATAGGGAACCACTGGAGTTTATAGTCATGATGGTGTGAACAGTCAGATCTGTGTTTTAGGAATGGATTGGAGTGAGGAGAGACCTGAGATAGGGAGACCAGCTGGTCCAGGTGGGAAATGTTGAGGCTCACATCAGGTTGGTGACCGTGTCAGAAAAGGGCACATATGCAAGAGATTACAGCAGTAAAGTTGACGGGATTTGATCACTGATTGGATATGAGGGCTGAGATAGTGAGGAGTGGAAATGACATCAGGATTGTAAACCTGGGTGACTGAGAAGCTCCTGATACCCAATAGGGAAGTGGGGAGGAGGGGAGAGTCTGGGAAGAAGGCTAATGAATTCAGTTTGGACATATTGAGTGACATTCAGTTCAAGATGTACAGTAGGCAGTTGGAAAAGTGAGGCTGGTGACAAGCAGAGAGGTTAGGGCTGGGCAGATGGTTTTCCTAATGCACAGATCTGACCATGTCATGCCCCTACTTAATAGGATTTTTTTTTCTTTTTGGAGGGGGGAGGGCAGGGAAATTGAGATTAAGTGACTTGCCCAAGGTCACGTGGCTAGTAAGTGTTAAGTGTCTGAGGCTGCAATTGAACTCAGGTCCTCCTGACTTCAGGGCCAGTGCTCTATTTGCTGCACCACCTGGCCGCCCCTATACCCCTACTTAATAAACTATAGTTGCCTTTAGGAGAAAATACAAACTTTTCTGTTTGGTTTTTAAAGCCCACCACAACCTGCCCTCACCTCACCTTTCTTTCCAACCTCGTTTTATATTACTCCTCCTTGGAGTCAAGCTAGGTTTGCCTTTCTGGGTGTACACTCCATCTTCCTAACTCTGTGCTGACAGCCTCCCGTGCCAGAATGCACACCTTCCTTTCCTCCGCCTCTTAGAATCCCTTGATTCCTTCATTACTTAACTGAAAGGCTCAGTTCACCTTTCTAATAAAGCTTGTCCTGATTCCCTCCTGCTGGTCGTGCCTTCCCTGACAAAAATTGCTAAGGAGAGTGTGTGTGTGTG
>CM053582.1:441152007-441221356 GCA_028627135.1 Pseudochirops cupreus
CATTTTCACTGTTAATAGGAGGTAGTAAAGTTTTACTAAGTAAGAAAAGAAGCCTTCACCTGTTTTTCCTTATACTCACTTCTTGACAGGAGCTGCTCTGAAACATACCGCATGCCGGTGATGGATTACAAAATGAATGAAGGGGTTTCCTATGAGTTCAAATTCCCCTTCCGGAATAACAACAAATGGCAGAGAAATGCCAACAAGGGGCAAGGACCTCATGGGTCCCAAGTACCCTCTCAGGTCCAGAGTCCAGTGATTTCTCGAATGAGTGCTGGAAAAGGAGATGGGAAGATGCAGCCTCCAGAACGAGCTGCCAATATTCCCCGGAGCATCTCTAGTGATGGCCGCCCCTTGGAAAGGAGGTAATTAGATTCCTTTAAAGGTTAAATTTTTGTTATTATATGGGAATTGTTTTCAGAGAGATGGAGGAAAGAGAAATATAGGTAACAATTTAGGAAATGTAAAAACAAAAGACATCAATGAATTCACTTATTTCACTCTATGCCCAGGATTTACATGAAACTAAAAAAAGCAAGCCCAGCTTCACGCATTCATATATTTTAATTATTTGAACCTTTGTGATGAAAGTTGAAAATTAGCTAACAGTCCATAAGGAAATAGCTTTCATATTGTCATCATATTATGAAGCAGTGATTTTAATAAAGCATGATTACATCCCAGGAATACCTTTGGCTTTCCCCAAAATGGAAATTTTGGAATTGTAATTGAATTTCCATATGTTACTTTTTAAAAAAATCAACCCTGCAAAGCTAGTAGCCCTATGGATCAGGATTTGGCAAACATTTCTGAGGAGAGGGTGACCATTTTATCATCTGTGAAAGTATTCATCTTTGCGGGGTAAGTGATGTTGATGCTAGCAACAGGATGCAGATTTTTGGTTGAGTAACTGTGCTTGTGCTACTTGGTTAATAAAGAGGTGGGAGGAAGAAAGCCAACTAGTACATTACACCACATACTTTCCACTGCTCTGAATGTGGAAGAGAATTATGGAGAGGAGGCTTTACTCAGGGAATATGTTAAAAAAATAAGTAAAGGGGAGAGGGATTAAGAGACAAAGGCAAGAAATAAACACTAGGGTGGAGGATGAAATTTAAAGCTAGATTTTGGCACTTTGGTTTGTGATAAATGATCAGATTTCCTTGGGTCCAGGAAAAAAAATGGGGGTCTCATTTTGTTTTTCCTGGCATTCTCAATGGAGCATATTGCAGCATTTTGTCTTAAAGTAGCTAGACTTTTATTTGGCTGGTGGAGGCAGATCAACCTTGTGTATAATTTAGCCTTGCTCTAGTCTCATCTAGCCTAGAGTAAAAGTTTTTATGAGAACATTATTTAAACTGAACTAAGTTCTATTAAAATGGAAATGAGTTTGTACTTAAAATTTTAAAATAGACCACTACTATAAACCTATGCCAGTGAAGGAGACTGTCCATTTGGATAATCTAAGAGGTTCATTCACCACCAAAGTTGCAGCCTCTTCTCTGATGCTCACTCTTCAGTGACTTTGCCTCAAGCTATATAGCCAGAGTGCATTTTTTCCCCACTACCACTGCCCCTTCTAATACTGCTCAAGAGTGACTTCTTCCATCCCTACTCAGGAAGTGGAATAGCATCTGATAAAATATTAAAAGTCTCAGATTGTTAGGGAACGTGTTTAATATAATGAGAATGAGTTAAATACCTAACAGCTAAAGGATATTATTTAGGTTCTTAACCATTTAATGATACTAGAGTACCATGTAAATTTAATTTTCAGATGTTATAGTGGTGGTGTTTTGTTTTTTTAATGTACCTGATTTATTCCCCAAAAATGATTCACTTAAATAATCTAGCTGATTAGCTCACCAATATATCCCTCCTCTAGCATCACTATATTTCTATTTGCTGAATTCTAGCTATCTTGATTTGACTTTTTTTAATCTTAAAAAAATCACAGAATTAGCCCTTTGTCCTAAAGATTATAACTCTGGTTCTTTTCAATATGCGCATTAACTAGAATTCATTATGCAAACTAGATTTTTTAATAGACTTCATAGATTGAGAAACAATTCTTTTTAATATTGATAAATATGTATTCCTTAATGCTAAGACTTCTTTGAAACAAATGAGCACGCTTTCTCATGCTATATTTGTCTTGTTTCCTCTTTAAAAAAAACAACAAACTTCCTTCCAGAATTGAATTTAATTTTTGCAGTAGATACAAAGATCAGTTATGGAAGCATTGTCTCTTATTGGTAAAAATATTTTGAAGAGATAATAATTGTATGGTTCTTTATCATAGAGATTGAAGGAACCTCAGAGGCCATTTAGTTCAACCTCTTCACAAATAAAGAAACTGAAGCCCAGGGACATTCGTTTTGTGAATGGCCCAAGGGGTCATATGTTGACAGAGGTGGGATTTAAACCTGGCTTTTGGACCTCCAGAGCCAGTCCTCTTTCTACTATACCATGCCTCTTTAGCTTTTAGCCCTAGAAAATGTATAGCTACATGGGTAACATGCTGAATCTTCCAAATCATAAAAGGTATGCTCCATACTTCTAAAGATCCCTAACTACCCCAGTGTAGGTACTCCCTCTATGAACATGGATTTCAATTTATCCAAGCCTTTGTGTAGTTGATGTGGCAAAAAATAACTTCCTCTTGGGTACGAAATTTGTAATGATAAGCCTCTCTGAATTTGGTTAGACTGGTTTAGATATACAGCCTGTCTTTGGACTTGTACTTGAATGCTTGCCTCACTCAATATAGGATCTATCAGAGCTGAAACTTCATAGGTTTGAAGAACCAGGGTTCACCTTCATTCTATGATATGACATTGGAATAAAACTTTAGTGGAAGCATGGTGTTTTATTGGTATTTTCTCTCCCTCTTTCTTTCAAGATATGGTAAGCTGTAAAAATTAAGCAGTGGCTCTTGATTTACTCCAAGTGATGGAATGGCCCAAGTTGACAGGGGTACTGGGTTACCAATGCACTAACAAACAATTTGATCTTCCGCATTTCCCTGCCAAAAACATTCTGTTTCAGGTATTTCTTTGAGTTAGTAAGGAGACAGATAGACTAAAGAATGAAAGTTGTTTTATGAAGAAAAGCCTAGGTAACTCCAAGGTTATGGCTTAATTATACGGCGTATCAGTTAAAGAATACTTGGCTTGTTATTCTTGGCATCCTTCATTTTAATGAAAGCTATGATTAATTGGTTTTTCCTTCTTTATGAAAGTTTGTCATTGGGATTTTTCCTTCATCTTTCCTAACTATAAAATTTTAACTTGGGCATCTTGTAAAATTAAATACCATTTTTGTGTAACTTATCCGTGTCTTGAATGGAGAGAGACATCATGGCACAATGAATAGCCGGCTTCAGAGTCAGAAAGACCAGATTTCAAATACTACTGCATACACTTACTGACTACATGGCCCCAGAGCAAATCACTTAACCTCTCTGTGTACAAAAGGAACTCCCTAAAATAGTAAATTGTGGAATGATTACAGATTGACACTTGTAAAAGGAGAGAATGGGAGTTGGGGAGAACTTAAATATAAGGTGCTGGTTGAATACTTGGTTTGATGGTATTGTTGTTGTTGTGTCAACCAATGATTTTGTTGGGATGGAACTCCCAGACTTTGTCATTGATGCAGATCTGTTTAGAGACTTAAAAGGTTTCCTGGGGAACTGAGACTTAAAGTGAATTGTCCTGTGGTCAGTCAGCTTATATGTGTCAAAAGTAGGTAAATCTACTACTCTATCCACTCTACAATACTTTTCCCTTCTAGATAGAAGAGAGTTCTCTTATAGTATCTGCAAAGGGTATTTCAGGATAGCTAATATGCTAAATGAATGTCTAGACTATTACATGAAATACAGAAATGATGAGTCCTTGACAAGGGACGGAATGTACTTAATAAGGGCCAGTAAAGGCATATTTGCTGGGTTTTTTGCAAATTTAATTAAGAGGGCTTTAAACTGAATAGGTAAAGGAAGACAAAAAGCTGGAACATTTTGGGTAGTAAATACAACAAAGACAGTAGAAGATAAGTGCAATCCATATGAGACAATATCCAGGTAGAAGACAAGCAATAAAATCCATGTACTTAGGTGCTTGAATATACACTTAAAATGGATAATAAACAGGGTGAACTAGAGATTGTTACACAAGAGGACAAATTTTGACTTAATAATTTTCACTGACATTTGATTAGATTGGAATTATTACCAGAATTTGGTACTGGAAGAGTTTAAGTTATTCAAAATACAGAAAAAAATAAAAGTGGGGTAGGATAACATTGTATTAAATCATACATATGAGGAAAGAAGGCATAATGGGAGAAAGGCAATGAAAGAAGCAATATTGTCCCCAAAAGTATACCATGTACCACCTTAACAGAAAGACATAAATGAGGAATTTAGGAAACACATCACAAATCTAGCACATGTTGTGATAGTAATGATAAACTGAGATTGCCTGGGCTGCTCACATGTTCTCTCTTTCTGCCCAAAGCAGAGCGGCTAGTATTTTTTAAAACTTTCACTTGCCTTAATAATAATGTCATCTTTCAAAAGACAGAGAAACCGACAGCGGAAACTTCTGTTGTGGACCTGGCTCTCATCAACTAGGAGGTTCCTGGGATGTAAATATTGAGAACTTTGTGGGGAAGTGACAGTCCCATTTTTGAAAATGTGAATGAGGATGGGAAAGTCAGACATGTACCTTCAATTTGGGGAGGTAGATTTTATAGAATTCAGAAAAAAAAAATAACTAGGATTCCAGGGATGAAAATTCTTCCTGGACTGTCAGCCTGAGTGATGGGAAGTTTTTAAATACTAAATTCTGAATACATGTAAGAGACTTTTAATTAGCAAAAAATAAAAAGGGGGTGGCGCGGAATTATCTCAGGAGTCCTTATAGATTCACAGGTAACTTATTAACTATCTTAGATGTTAAAAAGACATCTATAGGAGATGGAAGCAAGGCCAGGTAATGGAGAATGAATACAAAATAGCTAAAGCAAATTATATGTGCTTTTTTGGGTCAGCTGTTATGGCAATTGTCTTATTTCTTTAAAGCATTCTTTAAGAGATAACAAGGGTCAATTTCCGTTTTATTTTTATTTACGTATTTTACAGAATCAACAGCTTATTTAGATTGACTCGGAGTTGTAATTATATGTGGTATTATCCTCTCATCTTTATCCTTTCTCAGAATTTTATATAAATTTCAATCTTTGCTCTAATTAGTTGGTCAACTATCTATACACAGCTATAGTGACATCTATTCCAAATAAGCCAGTAGTCATTCAGACAATCTGGTTTGAAAAAAAAAAAGCCCATAGAAAAAATAGATCAGTGGAACAGATTAGATAGTAGTCCATTGTTTGGTAAACCCAAGAACATAAATTAATGGGAGGACTTCATTTTTGATAAGAACTGCTGGAAAAACTAGGAAGCAATTTGGCAGAAATTAGGCTATGCTAGAATAAGTTAAAAATGGAAATGTGACTTGAATTTTGCCAGTGAAAAATGAGAAGAGAATAAGACCAGGTGCCTCCCTCCCCCTGCCTCCCAAACTGTATCTAGAGAGAGAATTTAAAAATTCCCCCCAAAATTGCTAATCACCAGTACATCCAAAACATAATGGGAATTAACATCAAAAGCCATTTCCCAGTAGACAACTAGCAAGAAAAGAGAGCCAGAGAGAGGGAGAGACACAGAGGGAGAAACAGAGCCAGACATCTCTTCAATGTAAATGTCTCAAAAGATAAATGAATACATGACAGTATACTCTAAATTTCTGTTAGTAAGAGAATTGAAAGTTACAACAACTATGAAGTTTTAGGAGACTATGCTAGTCCTAGAAATCATATCAATTTAAGTATTTAAATGAGTATTAATTTATTAGGTGAGAATTTTGCGGTTGCAAAGCAAGTCACCTGATAAGAGTAGGGTCAGAGGACCCAGATTTAAATCCCACTTTCTGATATATGGTCTTGGGCAGGTCACTGGCATTCCCTAGGCCTCCATTTCCTTATCTTCATACTGGGGATTGAATCAAATAAGAAGCCCCTTAAGACCATTCCAGCTCTTCATCTGTTACCATATAATCTTTTAAATAAAACTTCATATTAAAGAAGAATCCACTTGAACTGAATATTAGTTGTCAAAGCCCTCTTGTTTTGTACCTGAATCAGCTATGTTCCAGAGACGTTAACTGACTTGTTGAAGGAAAGTTCCAGGACTAGTTAAATGTAGAATTATATTATATCCTAAAGTTTGCCACACCGTCACTTAATCCTTTTCTGATGAGTGGGTGTAATGAAAAATCATTAACCTTACTAAATATATGCAGTCTGGTCCCAAGACAAAGTTTATTTTAATGACAAAAATTTAACGTGTAAAGAAAAGAAGTTGTTTAGGGAAGTGGCTACACAGGGATTAAAAAGTTTGGTCTTTTACTTGTTACTAGAATCAGAAGCAAAAGCAATTCACTTTGCAGGGTTTGTTTGTTTTGTTAAGGTAGTTAATGTCTAGAGTTCTTTCCAGCCCTGATTCCGTGATACATGCTGTGCCAGAAAAAATAAACATGATATTTAATCTGATAGAGCAATTTAAATTAAACTGAGAGCCAATAAATTGCTGTGACATTTTTTGTTTGTTCCGTTTAGATCAGTCATATGTTAAGGACTAAACTTTGTAAATGTACTTCAGTTGAGCCAAGCTAAAACTGACTAAAACTGAAGTAGGAGTTGCTCTTGATTGAATCTGCCATAGAAGATTTTTAGCTGAAACTAAATTATAGCATAGTATTTGTCAGCAAGGATAAAGTGATAAAATTTTTAAAAGTACAATACTTTACATGAGGAGTTTTTAGTTACAGATTCTTTGCTTTTTGCTGTGGACCAAATGAGATAATGTATGTAAAGTGTCTGGCAAACCTTAGTGCATTATTTTAAAATGCCCCAGATGTCAGTTGTATCCAGAGGAACACTTGATACTTAGGCTCTTGGGTTTGTGACTGATGTTTCCCCTGGCAAACTCATAGTTGCAAGCAAGAAATAGCCAGCTGCAAAAAAATAAATTCAAATCTGTTCCCAGACTGCTGGTATCTGCATTTCTTGGGCATAATTGTCCTGTAAGGTCTTGCCCATGTTGAAAAATTTTATTGTTATTCAGCCTTGAAAATGAATATAGTAGTACTTCTGTCTTTGTACCCTCTTGTTGATCTTAGCACAGCGGTGCCATTTGTGTGTTGTTCACTAACGGTGTTAAAAACATTCTGGATATTTTGTGGTTTCCTCAATTTTACAGGTTTAAGATTAAAATAGAGATGATAATGTATTATCTCATTTCTGGATGAATATTCTTTCTGCTATTTTGTTAATTTTTTTCAATGCTCCTATATCAGTGTCCTCCGGAGTGAGGTATGCATGAGATTGGGTTGCAAAAAGAAAATATTCAAATGTTTATTTTTGTATCTGATATAGTAAAAAATAAATTAAACTTCTCTTTAACATATAGAGTGACATTGAGACTGTCCCTCAGTGTGTATGTTTGTATGTGATTATCTTGTGTTAATGTACAATATGCTGGGCATCCTGAGGGGAAAATAGAAATCACAGCATTGTTGCTGTTCTCGAAGAGGATCGTGACATCAAGAAGGTGATGTCATGACTTGCAGGTGACTTGGATTTAAACGGGGGAGGGCTGTGCTGAGTTACTAGCCTCACTTTTTCCTCCAGAGCCATCTGGGTCCAGTTGGCAAGATGTAGAGATCAGGACAATGGAGATGGCCTCAGATGCAGTGGGAAACCTTGCCTTTTTTAAGCAAAGGTCTTTTCCAGGTCTCAGCTTGACTGAGGCAGTCCCATCCAGTGATTAAAAGCTAGGTAATAACTGAGGCAAAGACTGGCCTCTTTTATCTAGTCAAAACAAAAACAAAATCAATCTAGAAGGGATTTCTGGCCAAGACAATTGCTATTTACACTCACTCTGAGCTATCGGAGCCCCAACAATGACCAAGTAAGTATAGTTGGCCAATCAGTGAGAGCCAGAGTGATCTGGGTTTAAGGCATGGTCCTTAAAAAACAAATCTAGCCCCTAAACCCCAAGATAACTTGCGAGGTTGTAATGATCAAAATGTATATTCCTTTGGGCAGAGTACCTGCAGGTAAACTTATTATTCCCTTTGTGGACAGAGGGAGAGGAGGGAAGAAAGGAAGGAAGGAGTGAGCTGTATTGCCCAACTGGAACTGGCTAGTCAGCTCCCCAGTGGGCAGGTACCACATCCTCTTTCATCTATTAGCTTCCAGCATGTTGTGAAGTATTGCCATTTGTAAGTGTGATTCCATGGCTTTCCAGGCTACTGTATGTAGGTTCAACCAAACTCCCCTGCAGAAAGTGACTTTAAAACATTCCTGCAGGGAAACCATGGATTGGCAATGAACACAAGTGAATGAAAAGAAAACAATAGGGCTGGCACTTCTCCTGTTCTTTGTACGAACTGCATAATGAGGTAAAACCAGCTATAGATTAATCAGATTTGGCAAGAAGGTCACCAGAACATTTGAAATGACCAAAAAGAGTATTCGAAATATGGATTTACATTAACTACAATTGACATTGAATGGCAGCCCAAGCATGTATTTTGCCTTCAGATAGTAGCTAATAATGGTAGGAAGCCATCATAATTAGTAAGACATTTATAAACTCAGATTCATGTTCTGTGTAAACATGAAAATGATCCTCTAGAATTATTTTTTCAGCCTTGTCTTAAGTCAACCAATACTCAATCCAATATGTATTGAAATTTGGCTTAACTGAATGATAAATGTTTAGAAGAAGCCTCTTTTATGGTTTTTTAATAACAAAAAACTGCATGTCATTGGGGAAGTATTTCCCTTTCCTGCCATGGCCATTTAAAAAAAATAATTTGAAATAATACATGGAAAACAATATGGTAACAAATTAAAATTCATTCCTTTGTCAGCAAGTATTATGGGAAGATATAGAGAAAACATTCCTATCAAAAGTATTAGAGAAATTTTACAATATAGAAAGTTTGCTTCATAGTTACTTGAGGAGACAGGTGTTCCTAATGTGTATCAGCTTATGGCATTTTTCAATACTGAAATACACTATTGTGAGCAACTAAAGGAGAAATGTACCAGAGAAGATATATTCTCAATGGTAAATGACTTCTTTATTTAAGAAATAGTGATGGGGTGGCTGCTTTGATTGGAATTTAAAAATAGCAGTCAAGTTCTAGGTTAGCATCACATAAACTTGATTCACTGCATTACTTGTAGGCAAGCCATTGTGGCAGAAGGAACAAGAAATGCACAGGATATCATCAGGGTGGCTAATTTTATTTAAATTATTTAAATCAAATATTTACCATACTTGTGAGCAGTGACCATAAAAATCTTTTGTATTCACAGATGTGTGTCCTCTTTGTCTAATGACTAAGTCCTTCAAAGAGTTCTCAAACTTAAAGATGTCATGCATTTTTTTTCTTTTACAAAAAGACAAGTATTCCAGATTTGTCAGCCTTTTCTGTGATGACAAGTGGCTGATGGTACTGTGTTACCAGAAGATAGTTTAAAAAAACAACAACCACAAAACCCTAATCTGCCCCTTCGAAGTAAAAGTGATATTTTAACATGAAATGAGAAAGAAACTTATGCTAAGGATTGTACATTTTGAAAGTCAATGTTTGGATATGTTTCCCTCATTAAATGATTTTGGGGCAGAAAATGGTGTGTAAAAAAACCCATATCTGATAAACTTTTAAAACTTTGAAACAGAATTTTCTTACCCGCTTAAAAACTTCCAAATAAGGAGCTCCAGTGGATTTTTAATCCATTTAATAAAACTGTAAGTAAGCATGCAATATCTTTCAGTTAGATTATAAGAATGATTGACAAGAGGGAAGATAGACAGAAAGAACTGAAAATTAGTAAATTTAGGTAATGATATACTTTCCCCAATCATATTACATATCTCTGTGAGTTGTCTTTTGTCAGCTATGACAATCATTAAAACCAGGTATCAGAATAAACTGAACTCCGAACCAGATCATCAGATTACAGTATGTCAGAGTGTTAAACCAGAATTTTAAAAAAAATAGTGAAATGTATGTATGACATTGTTCTCATAAAATATTATTATTAATAAATTATTTTAAATATTATTTATTTCATTCTCTTAAACCTATAATTATATAAAATTTGTACAATGATGCAAGTGTGTAATTTGTAAAGGTATATACATGTATATATAAAAATGGGTATGGATACAAATAATATATATATATGCTTATGTATTTACCTATTATGTGTGTTTATGCATATGTGTGTTATATACATAAATATAAATCTATTTCTCTGTGTTAAAGGTTTTTTTTGTTGTTTTTTTTTTGGTTTTGTTTTTGTTTTTTTGCTATTGGGATATACACACTCAAAAAAATTTGGAAAATTTTATCCATAAAACAAAGTTCAATTAAAATGTAAAAGATAAAGCCTTGAAAGGTTAGTTGCTAAAGACAGTAGAGGCATTTTCTCTGGAGAGGACTCATAAATGTCAGATATCCTCAGCCTCAGCTTCTCTAGGTATATGGGTTGGATCACAGTCATGATCATAAATCTACAACTGGAAGAGACCTCTGAGGTCTTGTAGTCCAGTGGCTTCATTTTACAGATGAGAAAACTGTGTCCCAGGAAAGTTAATTGACTTTGTCCAGGGTCACACTGGGAATAAGAAGCAGAACTGGGATTTGAACTCACATCCTTTAACTCTGAGATTAGCATTCCAAGCTCATCACTCTTTCCATTACACCACTAGCATGTTAAAATTTATTTCCATGGAAACATTGTGTTTCTGCCTATCAAAAATTTACCTTTCACCCCAGGTGGAATAGGAGATTAGATTTGTTAGATACCTATTGGAAATTATAATGGTTTTCAAGCAATCATAGAAATGATAGATAATTAATAGTAATAGTAGCTAGCATTCAGTGTAATAAGGTTTTTTGTTCGATTATTTGCTATAACGTTTTAAAGCACTTTACAAATATTATCTCACCCTCACAACCTTGGGACACAGGTGCTGTTATTATCCCTATCTTATAGATAAGGAACCTGAGGCAGATGGACGTTAAGTAGTTCACCCAGGGTAACATCAGAAGCCATGTCGTGTAAAATCCCCTTATATTATAGATGAGGACACTTAGGCCCAGGAAGATTAAATTACTTTTCCAAGGTTTAAACAAGTCATAATTATCAGAGGTGAAATCTGAACCCAGGGCCTCTGACTCTAGAGCAGTGGTTCTCAACCTTCCTACTGCCATGATCCTTTAATACTTGTATGTGGGCGTATCTGCATGTGGGCAGACCTGCCTGGAGATGGATAGGGGAGCGGTGTCTTGGTTCCTGAGACCATTGGAAATATGTGTTTTCTTAGTGACCTCCAAAGGGGTCACGACCCACAGGTTGAAAACTGCTTCTCTAGAGCTAGTGTGTGCAGCCTTACAGGAGACTCATGAAGAAATACTGACAATCTGGGATAATTGAAAATTATTTTGTAGATAAGGTCAGGTTTGCTATTTAAACAGTTTGTTTAATTTATCCTTTATCATTGAAAATTTTTTTTAGTCTTATTGTGCTATTATTAGTGTGTGGGGGGCAGGGGGGGGAACCTGTAGCCTTGAGGCCACATGTGGCCCTCTAGGTCTCAAGTGCAGACTGAATTCAGACTTCACAGAACAAATCCCCTTAGTAAAAGGCCACAGGTTCCCTACCCCTGATTTAGGGCATGTCCTCACAGAATGGTCCCTCTGTGAAGACCAACTACTCAACTCTAATGTCTACTTTTATAGAATTACTTGGGAGCACTGAGATGTTGAGTGATTGGCTTAGGGTCACACGATCAACACCTGTCAGATACAATGTTTGGAGCCAGATGTTTCTTCTAAACCTTTCTCCACTATGACATCATTGAAATTTATACATTTAATTTGATTTGAGTATTAAGTCCCTTCTGTATACAAGGCCTTTTTAAAAGTGTTAGTAAAAAGATGACAAACAACATTTTATGCCTTCAAATTACCTGCAGTCTAATCGGATAGAACATTTAAAATATAAGTATGGTGTAGTGCAAGGTACAATTTGACAGGCAAAGGAAAGCTCTAAAAAGATTTCTCTAGAGCAGTGGTTTTCAACCTTCCTAATGCCGCGACCCTTTAAATACAGTTCCTCATGTTGTGGTGACCCCCAACCATAAAATTATTTTCGTTGCTACTTCATAACTGTAATTTTGCTACTGTTATGAATCGTAGTGTAAATATCTGACATGCAGGATGTATTTTCATTGTTACAAATTGAACATAAGCCACAGGTTGAGAACCACTGCTCTAGAGGGTATTCTAGAAAAATTGAGGGAGAGACCACTTTCAATTGGGAGACCCTCTTTCAAATGATAAGGATCAGGTCTTCATGGAGAAAGTCATCTGAACTAGACTTTGAGTAGCATCTTGATTCCTTCTCAGATAATCATATCCATGAAAAATTGAATTTTCCTGTATTCATTTCTCAAGAGAGAATTATTACCATTTTGAAATAGTGAGAGACACTTCTCTGTAGTGAATAGAGTAGACTTGGAGTTAGGAAAACCTGAGTTCTAATCTTACCTCATTTATTAGCTATATGATTATGGGAAAGCCATTTAACTTCCATGAATGTCCTACAGTTAACAATAACCATAGTACCTATGGCACAGAGTTGTTAAAAATAATATACGTCATGCTTTGCAAGCCTTCACTGTTATAAATGTTAGCTGTTTTTCGTTGCCAGAGTACATATGCCTCATTGGTGTTGATACAATGACAAGAAGCAAGACGTTCGGAGAAAAGCTCCCACCCATGTTTGTGGTTGGCACCTCCATCCCCATCCTCACCCCCCAGGAGATGTTTAAAAGTACATAGCTAAGAGTGGCTGCAGAAGTTAGGAAGGTGCGAATGCGTGACCTCCTGTATAATTGGAAAAGCAAGTACGTACATAATGACATCACATCCATTTAAGTATTACTTGTTAAATTTATCCTTGTAAAGATAAAAGTAGAACTTGGAGGTCACTTTTCAGATTCCAGCATAAGTTGGGGAAGTATTTCCTTCCATAAGCATAAGAAATCAAAACTGTTCCCTCAAGGTAAATGGAAAGTTTTACAAGAATCCAGTCAGCACATCAGGGAGAGAGAGCTTATGACAGGAATGATAAAAATTAAAAGCATCTGAGTTCTGCACACGTCCAAACATGCAGTTCTTACAGGATTCTTAGTGTGGGATGACTGCCCTTAACTCATTCCAGAAAGGCCTGTTAGGCTGCTGAGTGATCCAGTTTGGAGGTAGCTACATGGCCAAAAAAGAAATACATCCTTAAAACTTGGGGTGGGACAACGGGGACACTAAACCCTCAAGGGAAATTTACCTGGCCATGATTTAAAACCTCATCTCTACCTTCAGCTACCTGTGCAACACCTTCATCTGCAGGTGACTACCCTTTCTTGAAGCTAGAATTAAACATTTTATTATTGAACCTGCTTAGAACTAAAATCTGTAGAGAGCCAGCATTCTTGGTTTCATTTCCTCAGTTAGCAAGCACTTACTAAGCCAGGTACTATGCTAGAGACAAAGCTCAAGAAACTCAATTGGGGACAAAATATATACATTTACAAGTATGTATATAAAAATTGTCTTCATGTAGTAATAGAACTTGAATTTGAGGTAACTGAGACTTTTATGGACTAAATAGGGAAGGAGAGAGTGAAGAGAAGAAAAAAGAGAACCACCCCTTGTCCAGCAACTACAAGATTTCATTTGTTAACTATAAAATTGCCGAGAATGGCTCACATAACAGACCCTTGTAATGCCCTCCCACCCCTGTTGGTGGGTTGATAATATTCGTCGTCGTCATCATCATCATCATGCCTACTGTGTCATAACTGATTGGCAAATTTCATCTAGTTTGGTAAAAATCTTAATCACTCTGGACAATAATACCATTTTGTGCCCCCGTAGTTTACATTGCCAAATTACATTCAGTTATATAGTTACTAGAAATCAAAATCAAATATGTGTTGGAAAAAATATTTGAATAACTGACTTTATATTATGCCTTTTAAAAAAATCTTTTTTGGAGGGGGGGAAGGGAGAGCAATTGGGGTTAAGTGACTTGTCCAAGGTCACACAGCTAGTAACGGTGTCAAGTGTCTGAGACCAGATTTGACCTCAGGTCCTCCTGACTCCAGGGCCGATTCTCTGTTCACTGTGCCCCAATAACTGATTTTTAAAATGTGACATTTCTCTTTAAATTTTTTTTGCTATTCATAGTTACATTTTAAAGTATTTTTAAAAATCCAGTTTCTTTAAAATTACCAATCTTATCAAGAAAACCAAAAATCAGCGATAGAAAAAAAAAAAGAAAACTACCTGGAATTCATTCCTGTAGTCAATATGGAATTGTTTCCATAGGCATTCATGCAAGTCCTTTGTTTTGTTCCTTGGAAAATATAACTACTTCTTTTAATAGAAATCATTTAATTTTGCACCATGGTGACAATTTAGGTTTTTGTTTCTGATCTTCCCCATTAATAATGTACTTGGAGAGATAAATGTGATAAATTTCCTTTATTTTTCATGAAGGAGTAATTGAAAATTCAATTAAGTAAACAAGGAATTACTTGATAGATAAGGTACCTTTGTTTAGAAAAACATGCTCTTCTTGAATAAGCCTTGCATTTGCTTGTATAAACATGCATGTATATGTGATCTGGAGTGTCAAGATGGTCTGTCAGTTGCTGTCACTACCAAGTGTGCCATAGCCACACTCTTCTCATTCCACCCATAGACATTCCTGTGGAATTTTACATATCCTGCATAGCATGGTCATATATGCGTGGAATCCTTGCCAGAATTTAATGGATTGCCTTAGTTCAGAGGTTCTGAGCTGCAGTAGGGCTAATGCTGATCGGATTTCCATACTGCATCAATATGGTGAGGCCCTGTGAGCATAGAACCATCAAACTAACCAAGGAAGGGCAAAGTAGACCAAATTGGAAAAGCAAGACAGATTAAAGTTGAGAGAGAGAGAGAAAGAGATAAACAGATAAACAGACATGGAAAGAAAAATATCGCCCTTTGTACTTCTCATATGATAACTTAAACTATGCTCCCTTATATTTTGTATTTGTCTTATTATGCCATACTGGATTATAAGCTTCACAAAGAACTTGGACTGCCTTAAAGGGTTTTTTTTGCCTATCCCCCAGACCTCAAAACAATCTCTTTCACTAGACAATGCTCAATAAATGTTTAATGAATGATTGGAATGTTTGCTGAATTTACTCCTTCTGTGCCTTGGAACCTATTTTTTTGCTTCCTATACATACATATGGTATCTCACTCCAACTTGAAATCCATCCTCTTTGGAAAAGGATCCTTTAATATATCCTAGTCTGTGTACATGTAACAGCTTGCCAATAGCTGTGAAGTGGTGATCATTTGTCAGAATGTGATAAATTGCAGTTGTATAAGGGAATCCTTCCTTGGGGAAAGCTGACCTTGGCACAGGACAATCAATGTTAGAAGTGTACCCCACTAAGTAGTTGGTGTCTGTGCCTCATGCTCTTAAAGTATTATGAAGACTGTGTAGTGGGATGGGTAGGAAGTGAGATTGTTTTTATCCAAGCAGTTTGTTTAAATCTCTTACTGACACAGGCCAAAACTGTGTTATCTAGATGTGTTTTGGGAAAGTTCTTTGATTTCTGCCTTTGATTTCTCGCACATGCACACACGTTACACACCATTGAATGTAGTAGCAGAAAAGTCACTTTGGTCTTGCCCTTTGACTGATGTTATTTTAATTGCCAAATGTGCTTAATTGAGGGCTAGGGGTGGATAATCCATCAGTCTTGCTATTGTTCTGGTCAGTTTAACTTGTTTGTTGTTGTCATTTCTAGACTTCAATTTGAGATACGGAGGCCTTTAGTCTTGTTAACATCTCTAAGCAGTGTTGTCAAATTGGAAAGAAGGGTAACACATACAGACATAATTGAATCTAAAACATTACAACTCATGTGGGAAAAGATTTTGACATAAATCACACTGGGAGTGGTGGTTCCTTGTCCATAGACTTTAATCAGTCATTTCAAAGGTCAATTTTTAACAAGTAAATTTGTGTGTTTACTGTAGGAGGTTTGGGGGCAGTGATGGCAGGGTTATTATGCCCATGCCCAGGAGGTATAAAAAGAAGGAAGGAGAGCTTTTCTCACTTTCACCCCCACCATCCTGTGAGTATATGTATCTGTACGTATGTAAAGAGTAGGTCACCTCAGAAAGCTGGTATTTTTCTTAGCACTTTTTTCATGTAGAGATAATACTTTTGGGAAAATGAGGAACTGGTATTAACCTTCTTGGACCAACTTTCCCTCAATTTCCAATGTGTTAGCTTTTTGTTTTCCTTACAAGAAAATACTTCAGGATTTTTTTTCTTATGCACTTAAATGAGACTAGTCTAAACACAGTCCTGCCGACCGAGGAATCTGTTGGATTCAGAACTCTGATAGCCATGATTTTTTTTTTCATTGCTTCATTCTTGGTATTACAGAAAAGTGCTAGGATTCATTTCTGCAGACAGAAGTTGGGAAGTCTTAGAGAACATTTGGTATAAGTTACTTTACAAATATTTAGCTATTTCTTGGCCAAATTTTAAAAGATGTAAGGAGGGGAATTTCTGAAATGAATGCTAAAACATTTGAAAAATTCCTTTCTGGGTGTGGCTAGGTGGTGCAGTGAATAGAGCACCGGCTTTGGAGTCAGGAGGACCTGAGTTCAAATTTGGCCTCAGACACTTAACACTTACTAGCCATGTGACCTTGGGTAAGTCACTTAATCCCAATTGCCCTGCCTTCCCCCTTCCAAAAAGCAAAAAAAAAAAAATTCCTTTTTTGCAATGATTAAAACACTGTTAACAAATGTTTATGTTTACTTCTATTAAAGCATCTCAGAGCAGTCTTTTTTTCTATTTCTTAAAATCTTATTATTACTCTCTTTTTACATCACCTTAATTTCTGAATATGTCCTTTTTCCCTTCCCTTCTAAGTTGGTTGTTTCTCGTAACAAAAAAGAGAAAGAACCAGCAGTCTACCTTATCTGACAGCATATTCCGTATTCCGTATCTGTAGTCCCCTACATCTACAAAAAAAGAAGGTGTATTTTCTCAACTCTTGTCCAGGGCCAAACTTGGTCATTATGATTTCAAAGTCTTCCGTTTTGTTGTTATTCTTTCCATTTTCAGTATTGTAATCATATTATGACTGTTGGGGTTTGGGTTACTCTGATGCAACCAAGTGCTTTCTGGAAATACCCCCCTTCCACTTTTTATCTGGAAATAAAATTCATACTTCTTCCTAACAAAGAAAAACTAAAAAAGAAAACCATTGAAACAAAAATGCCCTTACACAGTGACCTCATCTGCCAGTTTCCATAAAATTCTCCCCACGCAGACCGCCCTCCCCCCCCACGTCTGTCCGGAAGAGGAAGAAGGCGTTCTTCTTCATCCCTTTAATTACTTTAATTGCTCAGGCTTCACCTCCCTCTTGATGATCTTTTCATTTACTTTGTAAAAATTGTTCTTTACATTCTAGTTATTTCATCGATTTTCTTTCCCCCACAACACACTTTGGTCTTGATTATTCCCATAGCTCTGAAGTGGGCGGGATTTTCTGTAGGAAGATTATAACCCTGACCCCGACCCCCCCCCCAAAAAAAAAAGAGGAGAAGGAGGAAAAAGAAAAAAAGCCACAATCTTAATTCCCACAGCCCTCTGAGATTTTTAGTAGGCGTTCTTCCCATTTTATAGACGAGAACACGAAAATGACTTAAATGTGGTCACATAGTTAGTATCAGTCCTAGGATTTGAATCCAGGTCCTTAATAATTCCACAACACCATATTATATAAAACAAGCATGTCTCTTTGTGCAATTTCTTTTTTATTATAAACTTAATAAACATTTAACAAAAAAGGTTCAAAGAAAAACAGAAATGGATATTATATGACACTGAAATTTCCCACTCTGTACAGATTTTTAAATTAATTAAAATTTTACATGATAGTTCCAGGATCTCTTTGCCTCTTTTTAAGCTCTTGCTTTCTTCTGTTTGTGTTTTTAACGATTCATGGACGCTTTTTTTTGTTTCCTTTCTTACTTCCTTTGGTATCACTTTCTACCCCTTGACTATTCCCCCCAAATTTCTTTGCCACATAAAAAAAGAGGAAGAAAAGCCTTCATTGTAACAGATTAATAGTCATTATGTCAGAGCATTCTTAACAATCCATCCACAACCCAGAGTCTGATGAGTTCTTTGTATTTGGTTCTTTATATTTAGAAATTGGGTTCCATATAATATGGAGTAAATATTTAGATGATTAGAACATTAATCAGGCTTTGACTTCACAGAGATGAAATGAGTTTCTTTCTCTTGCTCAGTGCCTGCATCAGATTATGTCAACAACCTTTGTGTGTGCCAATAGTGTGCCAATTTTCAACTTTTTTCCTTTTTGTTTTTGGTGGAAGAAGGGAGAGGTGTATAATGTAATGGTGTTGACTCCATTTTGATTTCTGATGAAAATTATTTAGGTGTGTGGAGGAGCTGAAAAAATCCTAGCTGCCAATTCTTGAGGTGACTCCAGGAAGCGATAGGGAGTCTTGTGTGGTTTTGACAATCAGTGGGTATACCATTGAAAACCAACTACATGCCATCTTTGGTAGAAATGTCACAGATTCCTGATATGTGGTCTGCCCATCGAACACCCTGAATTAAATGCCTGAATTTTTCCAGCTCTCAAATTTTGTCAGTGTCAAAATCAGAGCATTTTAAAAGAGATCAGATCATAAATAAAGATTAATATTGGAACTTGCTACATGCTGCAGATCAATAAAATTATCATGATTATATTGTTATTTCCTATTTATGTGTTCTTTGTTTTTACAATTAGAAAACAAAGCCACTATTGAGTTTTATGAATACAGAAAAAGAATGAATGCTGATCCTCTAAAAAATGCCTTTTTTTCTCCCTTTGGGATAATTCCAGTAACCAAGTGGAATTTTCTGAAGCACTTGCCAAATAAAATGAGCTACAGCCAAAGTCTAGTGTTAGGCATTTCAGCCGAATGTAGAGGATTTGGGGTACTGGGATTAGAGGGAAGATTCCTTTTTTTTCTCGTTTTTGTGTTTTGAACTCAAATATGTGGCAGGTGTAATCTTGGGACATTGCAGTAGGGTAAGCAGCCTACATTGGCTCATGTGCTGCCATCCATATACCTGCAGGAAATGCCGTATGTCACTTTATTAATTATTCAAAGAGGGAGTGCAGTATCTGAATTGTCCTCCTGGTTGTTTATATTCAAACCACCCTACAGACAGTCCAGTTACTTTCTGTATCTATATGGAGTAATTGCAGTTTTCACACTTGCCACTAGAGAGCACACAGTCTGGAAACATTCCTTATTTCCCAACCACCAGATTGGGTCCTAGAACTTCCCATAGTAGCACTAGCCATGATTTTAAACCAGGATAATAATATGACATAATGACTCAGATTACTAATACTTATTAAATTGAAGGCTTTTTATTCATCCAGCATTTGGAATCTCTTTTCTCAGACAAAGACAGTCAACATAATAGTGACCAAAGGGTTTACTTAACATCAGAGAACTGCACATACATTTTGGTGCTCTTACCGGGGGTGTCCCATCTCCAGCTCTTTATCTAAAACCTCCTCCTGTTTGCACCTCCAGCCTTTCTTTTGGGGATGCTAGAACAACGGTCCCAAATTATTTACTAATCGATGGGAAAGATCAAAGAATGAATTGTATTCCTGAAACCCTACCTTATGTTTGAGGCTGTGAGCAGAGAAAATAGGCAGTACAGGGAGCTAAATCATTGTTCCCACCTCAACAGCTGTAAGATGTTACAATTTTGCCTGCGTGGTTCTCAACCTTCCTAACGCTATGACCATTTAATACTTGTATATGGGTGTATCTGCATGTGGGCAGACCCACCTGGAGACGGATAGAGGAGCAGTGTCTCGGTTCCTAAGACCATCAGAAATATGTGTTTTCCAATGGCCTTAGGCAACCCCTGTGAAAGGGTCGTTCGACCCCGACCCCCAAAGGGGTCATGACCCACAGGTTGAGAACCACTGTTTTAAAGGGTTGGATCTGGATCACCTCTGTATTGCTAGCCTCAGGTAGTTTGCTCAACTGGCAGTTAGCATCTTGGAACTGTTCCTCTTTCCAGCATGGCAGACTGGAACTATTCTCAAGGACAAAAAAAATGAGGAACTCTAGAAACCTATGTATCTATGCCCAGGTCTTGTAACTTCCCAGTATCTCACTAATCTCTTCCTCCTGTTGGAAATTTAGAAACCCCACTCCGCTCCTAAGAGAGGAGCCCCAGTTTGCTACTTAAAAACACCTGCTAATACCTTGAATAGACTGGACTTGGTTCTAGTCAGTGCTGATACTACAGAAATGGTTGATGTTTGTGGACATGACTGAGCTCTGGTGGCCACCTTCCTATTGTCACCAACAATAGACTTACTCCGATGTATCTCACGTATTAAAAATCCTCGTTACTCAGTCTACTTTGGCACAGCCTAAGACTGTATAGGTTTTTTCCTCATATGCCTGTTATAGAGTGATTGGAATAAAATGGTTGCTTAAGATTCACTATCAACACAGCAGAACATTACACATTTCCAGTCTTTTTCATCTTCTCTCCATGAGCACCTTTTAATCTAAGTGGGATGTATCCATAAGCAACTGATAAGGGCATTAGGCTTAATGAAGCAGGGGTTCTGGGGTGTCTAGTGCATCCCTCACTCTTATTTCCATCCAGGCCACAGTTACAACAGTAGATAGTTCTGTGTCTGCAGCCAGTGTTCTTTCCTGCAACTATTGTGACCTCTTAATCCTTTGTCTTTTCAAGTGAAATGCTTTTGTTCAAAGATCTAGTTTTCATCAGATTGTCTCCAGTCTCCTACCTTTCTATCCTGATGGCCAGTGAAACCTTCTTATTTTTGCCTCTGTGCCTAATTCGCAAAGAGGTGTTCTGGAGTTATTCAAAGTTGAATTTTCCTCTGTGTGGCCATTCCTTACACACTCTCCATTCTGCAAATATCTTCACTATTTCTAGCAGCTGCTCATAATTCAGCTATTTCTTGTTTTCCACTTATACCAATCCTCTCTGACTGTATCACAAAGTCAAGAGGCCTTTTCCCCTTTTTTGTGCTGAATAATGTTATTAAACTTGGCAAATACCTCCTCTGTGTCCTGGGCACTCTTATAGTGTTACTTTAGCTTTCAAAACCATTCTAAATACAAAATTTGTTTAGGGTAAATGGAAAGTAACCTTAGAGGAGATGGTGGTAGCAGCTGAGTAGAGGGGGAGTCCAGACTTGCTGAGTTTTGAAGGAAGCCAGGGATTTTAGGAGGCATAGATGAGGAGATGGAGCACTTTCCATGGGGGATAGCCAGTGCAGACATACAGATGTGACAGATCAAGAATCACATATGAGATACAACTAGTCTGTCAGTAGGGCTGCGCTGTAGTTTTCATGGAAGGAAGTGATATGTAAAAAGACTAGAAAAGTAGGAAGTAGCCAGGTTGTGAAGAGCTCCGAATGCCTAACAAAGAATTTATATTTGATCCTAGAGGTAATAGGGTGCCACTGGAATATACTGAATAGGGAGAGGACCTCCCCTTTCGGAAAATCACTTTGCTGTGTGGAGGGTGGACTGAAGTGGGAAGAAATTAAAGGCAGACAGACCAATTATAAAGTTGTTGAAATAGTCCAGGTGACAGATAATGAGGACCTGAACTAGAGAGGTGACCGTGTGGAGAGGAGAGAAGGAAAGATATTCAAGAAATGCTATGGAGTTAAGAACAATAGAAGAATGAGAAATCAAGAATGGCTGGAAGTATGGTAGTGACCTCAGCAGTAATGGGGAAGTTTCCAGGAAGAGTATTTGGTAGTAAAGATAACTAATTCTGTTATGGACATGTTGATTCTGAGATATTTAGGGGACGTCTTGTCAAAATGTCTATTAGGCATTTGGTTACTTGGGACTGGCACTTAGGAGAGACTAGGATTAGATATATAGATCCAGGACTCGTCACTTAGATGTCACTGAATCCTTGGGACTTCAGGATAGATCAGGAAGTAGGATAGTGCCAGCAGAAATTAGAGTACTCACAGTCCCGCGCCCAGGAAGCGTGGGAGCTGGTATTCCCATTGCTCTGGGTCCCAGATTCCCCTCACTGTCGTGCTGCTTCTTGCATATAACAGTCAGTCACATTCGTAGAGTGTCACTGATGCTTAACAGGACATTTGTATACACATTTCAACCCATGTGGTACATAGGCCATGTATCATTATCCCCATGAATGGGATGAAGAAACTGACTCAGATGAAGTGATTTGTGCAAGTTCCAACAGAGAAAATGTATTTTAAATGGCTTTTTAAATTGTACCTAATGAATTCGTATGTTAGCCTTTCAACCAGGTATTCTTTACCTTTTTGCTCTGATTCTTACTCTTTACTTTCTCCTGCAAAAAATAACTGTTGACCTCTTTTTTTTTTCCATATGAAAGGATTTCCTTGGTTTCATATGATGTTTCCCTTTATACCACAGTTCCTGGCTCTGAAACCCCTTGAAGGGAACTAAGCTGGGTATTAGTTTTGCCATAGATTTAGCTGACTCCAAAAATTTGATTTAATGTATCAAATACCCTTATATTCAGAAATTGTCATCTAAAACAGTTTATGCTTCAAGTAGAGCCTCTGCAATGGAAAAGAGAGAATCACCTTTGCAGAATGGTGGAGCTGGATTCCGGTTGTAACCTTGACAATTTCTAACTTGTAACCGCGTCTACACAGTTACTTAGTCTTTCTTTGGCCTCACTTCTTCATCCATAAAGTAAGGGAGTTGGACTAGAATCCCCCTAAGGAGCCACCCAACTTTAAATAACTTAAGGTTTTGTTGTTTTTTTTTTTTGATATGTCAAAGTACTATTTTTAAAGTGTTTTTTTTAAACACATAAAAGTTGGTATTAATGAAATCAGTCTTTTTTTTTCCTTTCAAGGGTAGTAAGTATAGAACACTTTCCAGAGTTTGAAACTCTGTTTCCACAATCCCACAAAGGAAAATGTTTCTTCAGATTAATCAGTGAGCACCAGTTACCGTGTCTGACAAGTACCTGCCTGAAGAGTGTGGGGTGGTAGACTCGCTAATGCACAAAGGTCTGGTCCCTGCCCTCGCCGCAAAACAACACAACTTCTTGTCTTGGAATCCAGGAAGCAAATTAGGGTGTTCTCATCTCAGGGAGAAGCACTTTAAGTGAATGTCTGCAGAGTTGTAGCCAAATGCAAATTACTAAGATCCGGACAGGAGTTATGATGATTTGTTTTTGTGGTTGGGTTTTTTCAGTCACGTCCAGCTCTCTTTGACCCCGTTTGAGGTTCTCTTGGCAGAGATACTGGAATAGTTAGCCATTTCCTTCTCCAGCTCATTTGATAGATGAGGAAATGGAGGCAAATAGGGACAAGTGACTTAACCCAGGATCACACAGCTAATAAGTATCAGTGGCTGAACTTGAACTGATGTCTTCCCGCCTCCAGATCCAGTGCTGAGCCATCCGCTGAGCCACCTGATGGACCCATTATGATGATTACGTGCATGTTATTGTCGTCTTTTTGGTAGCTACTTTTTTCATGCACCAGGCTTATGAACAATAGAAATTGAGCACGTAATCCAAATTTTCAGCAACATAGATTAGGTGACAAAGAAGCCCTTGCAAACACTAGTGTCAGTGGTGAAATTATTGCAAAGGAAAGGACTAAGCATTTCTATAGCCCCCTTCTTTGTCCCAGGCACCATGCTAACTAAGTGCTTTTTTACAATATTATCTCGTTTAATACCCTCAACAACCCTGGGAGGTAGGTGCCATTATAATACTTGTCTTACAGTAGGAGAAATGGAGGCAACCCAAGAGTGAGTGACTCATGAAAGATCACAGAGGTCATGAGTGTCTGAAGCTGAATTTGACCTCAGGTTTTCCTGACTCCAGGCTTAGCTGTGGTAAAGAATTGCCTCTTTCAGAAGAATTAATGTGAAAAATTGAATTTCGTTTCATGATATTTAAGTGCAGTACAGTTACATACTTGAAGATTATAAAAGCAATTAGACCAGTTTATTTCAGGAAATTTCTAGATATGCTCATGTTTTCCTAGAGTTTTTTTGTTCAATTTCTCCTTAAGAGCACTCTCCTCAAACAATCTGTAGCCATTTCCCCAAGGAGGAGGCTTGTAAAGGATAGTTTTCATTGGCTGCCTTCATTTTTCACTGTCCCCATGAAAACCCAGTCACTGCTGATACGGCCGTTCGTGTAGCATCATACATCATGCATTGCCTTGGGATGTTCTCTTTTGAGTTGTTGACTTTATATTTTTGGTTTGCGTACACAGGTTGTCTCCTGGTTCTGACATCTATGTGACAGTTTCATCCATTGCTTTAGCGAGATCACAGCAATGTCGTAACTCCCCTAGCAGCCTGTCTTCATCTAGTGAGACTGGCTCTGGTGGGGGCACTTACAGACAAAAATCCATGCCTGAAGGGTAGGTATGCAGTTTGCACCGTTTTATCAATCAGTTGACAAGCAGTTATTGAGTGCCTGCCGTGTGCCAGATATTATGCTGGATGCAGGGGTTGCAAATAGAAAGAATGTGCCAATCCCTGCTCTGAAGAGGCCTATATGCTGATGGGGGAAGACAAGAAAACTATATACAAAATAAACATAAGAGAAAATTAATTAGGGAGGAAGGGCATTAACAACTGGGAGATATGAGGAATAAAAATGTACAAAATGGTACTTAAGTTTCATCTTGAGGGAAGAAAAGTTTTCTGTGAGACAGAAGCAAGAAGGCATGGAGGAGAATGACCAGGACAAAGGCACCCAAACCAGAGTTGGACTGCTGCTGGCTGCTAGGAACAGAAAGAAGGCCAGTCTGGCCCCGTTGTACAATATAGGAGTGGCAATCATGTACAATATGCTACAAAGACTGTGACCAAGCGGTGAAAGTCTTAAAAAACTAAATGGAAGAGTTTATACTTTATCTGTGAGATAACAGAGATCCGTCTGAAGGAAGCAGGAAGGGAACAAACATTTATATGGTGCCTACTGTGTGCCAGGCATCGTGCTAAGCCCTTTACGAACTTTCTCTCGTTTGATCCTCACAACAACCTTCTGAAGTAGGTGCTATTATTGCCCCCATTTTATAGTTGAAGAAACTGAGACAAACAGAAGTTAAGCCACTTGCCCAGAGTCACACAACTAGTAAGTATCTGAGGCTGGATTTGTGTTTAATCTTGGACCTGGAGTCAGGAGGACCTAAGTACAAATCCAGCCTCATCAGGGTGGGTGCTCTATCCTTCATCACAGGACCTAATCCTTCAGAACCTTAATAGACATAAATTATGACTCAAAAAAAGTCATCATCTTATGGACAACCTTCTGGTGAAGTGTACAAGATGTCTGATTTTTCTCTATACCATACTAAAAGTTCTTCCATCTGCTAAGACCCAACAGCACTTATATTCCATTGTTAGATCCTTCAGCAAGCCAGATCACAATGAGGCAGAGTTAAGACTTTAGCAGGGGTGTTTGTGGGTGTGTGTAGACATACACATATATATGGGTGCACGTATGCATACTTTAAGCACGAAATGAAACGTGTGCTTCATATTCCAAAAAGGAAAATGTTTTGATGTCTGCTTAAAGCCTCTTCTTGAGAAGTTTACCCTTCAGGAGTCTATAACATACTCAGGGCATGCTGAATTATCACATGAGCTGAACTTCATCCACTTCATTAAATCGATTAATTTCATATGCCACACATTAAATCTACTAATTTCATGTGTCACATTTCTTCATAGTATTAACTTCTTTGGTGGATTTAGTAGGAAGTGCTCTCATTGTTTGCAGCGTGCATTATTGTGGAAGTAGATAAAGGCTATTCACATCCCAGACGCTGACTTGCTCTTTTCAAGTGTTGCAAGTTTTCTGTAACCTTTCCCTGACATCTTTCTTCCTTCTTGAAATCCCTGAGCCACCTGAAAGCCATTATTTGCCTTTGGGTAAGACTCATAAAGTAAAACACTTAAGCGCGTGGCAATTTCCAAGAATGTGAAAAAAAGAAATAAATTGGAATGTCTGAAGCTGGGAAAGTAATTAGCAGCAGTAACATTACATGACATACACTGAAGTATCTTTTGCCCAAGGAAAGAAGTAAAAGATAATTGTCAAAGAGTTTTTGCTATGATTTCCCTTTTCGGATATTACTGAGAACTTAAATCATGTGAAACATTTATAAAAGCTGAAGTTTCTATTCCCCCAAAATTCCTTTCTTAAGTACATTTTTACTATGTGAATGTGTTTCTTTGGTAATTTTGTTGACATTTCACAAGAAGTCACACACTGAGCACAAGAACTGAAGTTTCCATCGTTATTTACTTAGAATTATTCTTTATAAAACCTTTCACAGGTCATGCAAACCGTTACAGATTGTACCTTTTCCCTTCTAAGAATGCTTGAAATGAATGCTTTTTCATTAATATGAGAATAAGAAACAAATTTTAGCTCTTTTCAAATGATTATACAGAATAAGTATTAATGAAACAATACAATATACATTATTGAACATTTCGATTTTAGTTGTGGGGTAAGGACTGGAGCTCTGTTTTTACTGGTCTAGGGAATTCCCAGGAAAGGAAATTCCCTCCTGTGCAGGTCAGTACCTTCTCTGCTTCTTGAGAATTGCCTATAGCTCTGAGATCTTAAGTGACTTGCCCATGATTACTTATTCAAGATACCAGTGTTGCTTCAAGGCAGGTTATCTCATTCCTCACACCACACTCTCTCTGTTCTCTCTATGCTCTCTTCTATTTTAATTGTTTGGTTTAAAATGGCCTGGTTAGTCTTTTTTTTTAAGAGCTAATTGCAGCATAATTGTTAAGATGGTGATTAACATAAATGAACATGAAAGCAGGGTGCTTTCTGTGAGCTGCGACAGAGTTCACCAGAAATTAATCAACTGCATTATATGGCCTCCAGCTCTAAACTCTACAGAACAATGATCCCATTACAATGACTGTTATAAATAATAAGGCTCCAGTGAAAGGCAGCATGGCACATTGACTGGAAGGCTGGACTTGGAGTCAAGCCTGGATTCAGGTTTTGCCCTTGACATGCCATTTGTTCTCATGCCAGTCATTTACCTTGTCCTTCTTGGCCCAAGAAGCTCCCTGACTATAAATAACAACTCATCAATGGAGGAAGCTTCCATACTGGTGAAATCATGTGAAATCTGTATGATGCAGTTTGTTAAAGGAATTTCTTAACTATTTGATTCAGCATTTAATCTCTAAACCAACTATATTGATAATCTTTTTTTTTTCTCTCTTCAAAATAGTATCTCTACATTTTATGACTTAACGGATGTTAGTTCCCTTGTCGGAACTAACTGAAGACCAGGACCCTAAACTTGATTCTTCTTTGAGCCAAATAGTTTTGGTAATTTAAAGGATGGAAGAGACCTTAGAGATAACTAAACCGTTTCCCTCTATTTCTAAAATCAGAGATGTTCAGGGACTTGCCCAAGGTTAAATAAGTCACAGAATATGAACCAGAAGGGATCCCAGAGACCATCTCAGAAAGCTTTTCCTTGTAGTCAAGTCTAATTCTTCTCCTCTTCAAAAGCTGCCTGTTCCTATTTTACTTCTTTCCTATGATTTCATGATCCCTAAAATTGCTTTCTAGTCTTCACCTGGCGTTACTGGCCTTAGAGGCAAAGAAGAATTTTGACCTGTGTCAGGAAAGTGGAGTGTAGAAGAGAGACACACAGAGAAGAAAGGGCAGCAGGAACACTGAGCCTAAATCTTGATAGGCCTTCTCACCACTAATTTTAAAGCAACCAAAAGCACATACAAATTAGGATCAATATCAGCATATGATATGATCCAGTAAATATTTAGGACATTAAGAATAAGAAATCTAAATTTTTTTTACCTTCTGACTCTGCTGGTCCATCTTATATTTTATATATACATATAATATATATATTATAACATAATATATATATATACATCTTATATATACCAGTCTTATATTTTTAACAGGGATGTTGAAAATATTCAGAATGATATGATTATTTTAGCCCTTCAAAGAATAGTGTAAAATCAAATTTGAACATGTTTATTTAAAAATTTTAGAGAAAATTGCCCTTTTTCCTTAGAATGCTATTTAAAACAGTACAGGCAGGGTTCTTAACCTGGGGTGCATTAACTTTTGTTTTTTATAACTATATTTCAGTTTAATTGAGTTCCTTTGCAATTCTGTTTACAGGGTGTCCCAAAAGTCTATGACTTTTATTTTACAAATTTTAAATAGTTATTCTGAAAACACATCCATATACTGAATCAGAGTACCATTGGGGTTAATGACACAAAAGAGGTCAAGAACCCGTGTAGGAGACAAGAGAATCTATACCTAAATTTAGATTTTTTTAAATCTTCAACTTTCAGGAACAGTCTTTTACTGATAAAATTCATAAAATGCCGTTGAAAAGTATAAGCAAAATTATACTATGTTTAACTCATTCTTTTTTGGGGACCAAAATTTACATTTCAAATCAAGTCACATACAAAAATTTGAATCATTTCACCAATGAAAAATTAAATAATCTTCATTTTGTGACTTGATTCAAAATGTAAATTTTGAAAACTGCCTAATTTCTGTATAGTTAACAGTTTCAGAGCTGGATGTGTCTTGTTTGAGTAGGTGGTAGCAAAACAGTCTATTTGTTGGGCCCTTTGTTAGCAACTTTTCTTAAACATTTGTATTAAACTTTCAGAAGACCAAGTTTTTGGATCAAATGTAAGTTGCCACATTATCTGTTGTACCTCATATAGTAAAATGGGAAAGTTCAAATCCTTCTTCTGCCACTTACTACCTATATGATCCCAAGGCACTAAACTTGTCTGGACCTGTTTCATCATTTGTTAAAAGTGGTTAAACTAGAAGAGGAGTTCTTCTTTAGTCATGAACGCTTTTGGCAGTCTGGAAAAACCTGTTTCCCATCTTAGAATAATGCTTAATCAAAAAGTATTTAATAAATGACTATTTAGCACACATTCGGACACCATACTGAGTACTTGGGATACAAAGAGAGGCAAAAAATGGTCCCTTGCTCTTAAGGAGTTCACAGTCTAATGGGGGAGAGAACATACAAGAACATACAAACAACTATGAACACACAAGATGTGAACAGGATGAATTGGAGCCAGTCTTGGAGGGAAGACACTACTATTATTAAGGAGAATGAGGAAAGGCTTCTTTTAAGGGGTAGAATTTTAACTGAGAATATTTAAAAAAAAAAAAGACAGGAAAGCTAGGAGATAGAGATAAGCATGGAGAGAACTCCTCTGAAAATGTCCAGAGTCAGGAGATGGGGTATCTTGTGCTGATCAAAGTGGCCTGCGTATCTGGATCACACGGAGTATATAGAGAGGAGTAAGTTGTCAGAAGACTGTGAAAAAGTAGTGGTTTTAATGCATAAAATTAAATATAAAATATAAATGAAACCAGTTAGGATGAAAATTATTATCAAAATCCATTTTTTAAAAATTCATAAATCCCTCAGTAAGAACTTCTGGACTAGAAAATCCCCAAAGTCCCTTCTGGTCCTAAATCTGTGATGGTGGGAACCGTATTGTAAATGCACTATCCTCTGTAAGAAAATGTCAAGCAGGCAAAAGCTGTGATGTTATATGTACTACTGAAGATTCTTCTTGCATAAAAAACAATTAGTAGATTCATTAATTAGGGTGTTTTTTGTGCTTCTCTTATCTAGATTTCTCATTTGTTTCTTTTAAAGGAGATGAACTTCTTTCATTAAAATCATTATAATACAAGTAAATCTGTACGTTTCCACAAACATGTTTGGATTTTATATTCTTCCATTTCATGGGAAGGATTAAAGCTTATTTGAAAGTTTGCTTTGTTGCTATTTTAGTAAAAAAAAAAAATAAGGCTTTTTTTGAGCTATATGATTTTCTTTCACGTGGGAAGAAATCAACATTAATTCATTAATTTAATGAATTAATTCATTAATTTACCACTTATTATTACCTGATAGGTTCATTTATTTAATTCATTAATTTACCACTTATTATTACCTGATAGGTTCATTTGCCCTAATATATAATGAGCCATACATAGAAAATCTACCCCATTGCAAATAGACTTAAACCATAATCTTATGCTTAGTTATGGCATGCCCTTGAAACCATTAGGAAAACAGTTCTTTAAGTTCTGGATTTAAATATAAATTGGCTTTAAACACTTCTTCCTGCCCTGTGACCTACCTGCACTTTCTAGAGATCACTTAAGTCCATTTAAAACAAATGAAAATTGCAACATACATTGAAAGAAGGCCATTAGTAATATAACTAATAGTTTATCTCTGATCTGAGCTAAGCAACCTATTAGAATGAGTTAGATGTAGAATGATGATGATGATGGCAATGATAATGATAACTAGCATTTATAAAGCGCTTTAAGATTTGCATAGCTCTTTATGTAATTTCCCTCCTTTGATCCACACAACCCAGTTGGGTAGGTGCTATTATCATCCTCATTCACAGAAGAGAATACTGATGCTGAAAGGAGCTAAGGGGTTACACAGCTAGTAAGTGCCCTGGGCAGGATCCACACTCAGGTCTTCCTGACTTCCAATCCAACACTCTTTCCACTGTGCCACTCAGCTGCTTATATTTAGGATATTCAGCCTGCCATAATTTTATTGTGGTGGTTTTGAAAAGCAGTTAAATAACTATCCAGTTATTTAACTTTATCTTTTAGTTCAGATTAGAAGTCATGGTCATAAATGGTTGTTGTCTGTTGGCCATGGTGCCAGCATGTCATATTTGTTTACATACAGAGCAGTAGTCTGAGATATGTAGGTAGCTATAGATATGTTTCACATATATAGTTCCATTTTTTTTTCCACTTTCTTGGATGTCACATCATGACCACCTTCTCTTTATGTATGATGTTAATGAAATCCTTGCTTTTGTCCTGGGGATGTTTATCTTAGGTTTGGGATGAGCCGCAGATCCCCAGCCTCCATTGACCGGCAGAACACTCAGACAGATATCAGTGGCAGTGGGAAAGTCACACCCAGCTGGCAGCGAAGTGAGGAGAGCATTGCCGACCAGATGGGTAGGTCATTCATTTTTATAGAAAGAAAATTATTCTCACCACAAGATGAAAGTCACCAAAAGTGACTGGCATCCAGGAGATGACTCTTTAAAAAACGAACTAAAAGCTCTGCCTGCCTTTAAAGTAGAATTTTAACTTATTAAAGTGAGTTAGAATCAGGTCCCTGGCAGACGGTCCCAGACACTCTTCCCAGAAAGCAGTGAGTGAAACACAAAGGATTTTAAGACTGTCTTTGCTTGAGACCTCTACTCTTAGGATGCATACACAGACTAGTAAATTATCAGCATCTTCAGTACCTAGAATAGTCACCTGGACCATGAACATATGTGTAAAACACTTTTCTTTGTTTTGCTTTAGTTTTTGCTTAGTTTATTTAGTATTTCCTTGTGTACCTTTCCAGATGGTGCCATATATGTCATATATATGTATTAGAACTATACATTTTCTTTTTAATTTTTAAGAAATCCTAGTACAAAATTAAAAAAAAAATCCAGAGGTTTAAATCATTAAATAAACCTGTAACTCGATTAGACACTTTTTCTACCATTGTATACATTTTCATTGCTCTCTATTAAGCTGTTGACTAAGGAAATGTGTTAGTAGCATTGAACAGCGGGGTACAACAGCTTTGCATCCTTAAGCTCTCATGTGGAATTTCAGCATATTGTTCCTTCCCTTATCTACACTGTAGTTGTTTCACAATGACATAATGACACAAGTTGGTACTGGTGAGATCGTGCCACAAATTTATTTTATTTTATCATTATTTTTACTCCAATCAAGTATTTCTGTGTAATTATTTCACCAGAATTGGCATTGGTCTGGCCTGCTAGATTTTACTTTTCTGTCTCCATCAACAGTAATGGCAGAGTCACTATCAATGTGGGATGTGATATAAGGAAATTTTAAGGCTAAAAAAAGCCTAACTTTTTGTAAGCTAAAGACTCATAGTTTTATCATTACGCAAAAGCAGCTCTTGTTACTATTCTATATCTGATTACTGTCCTCACATAATTGTATTAACACATAATGGAGGATGGGATGGGAGTGGTGGTAGGGAGAATATTTCACAAAGACAGGAGTTTATGAAGTGAAATGTAATTCTCAGGTTCTGAAGATATGCTTTATTCCAGTAACTTCAGAAACTCAGTGTGCTATGCCTTGTTACTGAAGCCATCTGTCGTTCTCCACTCTCTTCCCCACCCCCATTTTTACCTCTTTTTAATATGAAAAAACTTTAGATTGTACAGATCTTCAGTTCTCCTTTTGACAGACTGAGTTTAATCACATATGTTCAATACTGTTGTGATGGCAACGATACATGTGAAGCTGATCCCTTGTTCAGCATTATTTTTGCAGCTTTGGGAGTGGGGGTGTATGCTCAAGCTTTGAGCAAAGTTGCTGGCAGACCAGGCACTTTTGCACTTTTGTGCCATAAAAGCATAGTTCCTACATCTACAAAATCAAGGGAGGATGGAAGTAAGGAGGGGGAGATGGAGCACATATCATGAAACTAATAAGGATCATGATGAGATTCTTCATGGATTTATAAACTTAGATTCGGTCCTTTTTCTTCATGTCCCTTTTAATTCAGTGCCATAGCTTTACTTTGACGCATCAAACCTTAAAATTAATAATGATGAAGGATTTTGGTAATTGGTTCATTCCTTTAGTAAACTGTATTTTCACACACTTTTTAGGAATGTATCTTAATGTCTGTAAGAAAAAGCATTTTTCACTGAAGTTTGAGGGGATATATCCAAGTGATGTCTTCTCTTCATTCCAAAACTCAGGGTTTTCTTTGGACTTGCAACTTACAAGAGAGTTGAGATGTCTAAGAGCTATTTTGTTTATGGCATACAGTCACCTGTTATATTCAAAGGGAACATAGGGACTTGAAAAGGAGAAATAATAATAGGGAGGGTTTAGAAATAATAACTACATAATGAAGTACATTTTTCCTTCATCTGTACTTAGGTATAGCTATAGTCAGTTATGGACCCAGTTTTGCAAGAACAGCATTCTCTAACAACCCAGGTTTCACTAATTCATAATATCTAGAAGATTTTCCTGCCTGCCTCATCTTTCTCTGTATGTGAATGTGTGCTACTGAGAAAGAAATCAGAGAGCAATAAACTCCTCTTGCCAGTCTTAACAGGAGAAAGAAAGTGATCATCCTAGCTTGACTAGATCTGTCCATAGGGTAGGGTTTTTGGGTAACATTTTTTAGGCCAATTGTCTTTCAGAAATGGTTAAGAAGAGCAGTAAAGAGAGTAGATTACAAAATGCTTTAATCCTTCAGGAAAAGTTCTGTATTTGTACCATTTTTTGTCAATATTCTATTAAAGAGAATACTGATAAACAATTGATCTTTTACCTTTGGAACCCCACTTTAATACCAACTTGGAGTTCAAAAGGAAGCCAATGTTTGAAGTAAACTAGTTGCTATGTGTCTTTTCTGTTGTGCCTAGCTTACAGTTATAGAGGACCTCAGGATTTCAATTCTTTTGTCCTCGAGCAGCATGAATATACAGGTAAAATATTTCCAAAGTACCATGGTAAGTAATATGTAACTGCATCCATGCCTGTCCAGGTAATGTAGTTCAAGCTAGGTTAGCCAAATGTCACAATTATTTTCATAAATCCAACCCATATATCCTAAATATATCCCCCAAACTAAAAGTGGATTACAAACTTTGCCCTGTTGCTCATGGCCTTTTTCTTTTTCTTTTTTCTTTCTTTTTTTCTTTTTTGGTTTGGTGGTACTTGGCTATGCTACTGTGTCTGATGTGACAAACTGTCACCAGCTGCAAGCTTTATCCATCAACCACTCAGTTTCTGACATGCTGTTTATCATGTCAACTCTCAGTAAGCTTTATTGCTGAAGTTCCAAGTTTGCTGATCAATGCACTGAGAGATACAATGCCAAGCCGTCTTCATTTGTTACCCATGTTCTTGCCTTTAACTTGTGCTTGTACCTAATATCATGTGTTATATTCCAGAGCCAACATGCCACCTCCCAGCAGTATCAAAGGTGTTGCCATCTTTCCGAGAGAGTCCTAGCGGGAGATTAATGCGGCAGGATCCAGTTGTTCATTTGTCGCCAAACAAACAAGGGCATGTAAGTTAACTTAAGAAACAGTAAAAGTCCTTGAAACGTTTTACTTCCTAGCTAGGGATATTCTTTATATAACTCAGAGACTCAATACCTTTCAGAAATGTTATTGCAGAATCAGCTTAAGATAGGATTTCTTTGTTGGAATATAAAAGAGGTATCGAAGCAGGCCTTACCGAAAATTTTTAATATTCTAAAGCCTTAGTGAAGTCTAACAGTAAATGTATTCATGGAAATATATTCCATCCAGTTGAATTAGGCTTTGGTATTTAGAATAAACAAAGGACCTGTGGGAATGTTGATTACAGTAAAATATTCATTATAAATTCATATATTTAAAGTTTTTAATTTCTGAAGTTTTAGCTTATGAGATTTGCAAAGAGGTCTACGATTTAAAAAAAATTTCCAGTTATATTCCTACTCCTGTAAGTCATAGAGCAAGATACATTTTCATACTTTTTCACATTTTAGGAGTCATCAACATTTATGAAATACCCAGAATGTTCAAAGTATTTTGGAAAGTTCTTTAAGAAGGATAGTCACTTCTCCATTATTTGAATGTGAGTTTTATCTAAGTAGTGCCAATTTCTGGCCAGTTTATGAACTTTGTACATTAGAAAGAGCTCTGGATGTGGAATGAGAAGGTCTGGTGTTCAAATTATAGCTTTATCATTGCTGATGCTGCTGAAAGGAGAAGCAGTTACCAGTTATTTGCAATTTAGTCTAAATTGATTTCAGTTCCTTTTCATAAAAACACATCACTCTGAAGGAAAAATACATATTAGTGATATGTATGGTGATTTAAATCAGCACCAATTCTCTCTGGAAGATAGATCTGTCTCTTTAATGAAATGCCTTCCCCATGACATCAGCCAAGTGAAGAATGTGTTGTGTCCTGCTTTAAACAAATATAATGTATGCATGTTTCCTTCTCTCCCCAGCCTACTTTTCATCCCCACCAAAAAGCAGAAACCTATCTTAATTGAAACACTATTTTAATTGCATGTGTGTTTTGAATCTCATTTCTTCTTTCTCCTTTTCTCTAGATAATGAATTAAATGATTTTCTATGGATTCTAGAAAATGCCCCTTTTATACAACATAGCCATTGCCTAGGACATGCTTCTATGAGTAAAAATCATCAAATGGGAAGGTGTCACTCCCAGGAAAGTGCTTCCTAAATATGGGGGAGTTGGGGGCTGATGGAAAGTGAAATTTATTTGGGAGTCAGTCTTACATCTGTTCTGTTCTTCAGGTTACTATGAGTAATCAGGCCTTCTGGAATAATGAATTCTTCCAAATGACAAGTCCTTTAGAAATGGCATCCCCTTTCTATTTTTAAGATTAAACGAGGTGCTTAATACTTTTTAAAGACATGCTTTCTTTTCATATGAACTCTTAACAAGTAAGGGAAAATGTTCTTAAAAAGACACACACACACACACACACACACACACACTCTATTTTGTTGTGATCCCTTTAAATAGGATGGAATTGTGGGGGTCTTTTGAGGTACCATCTCTCCAGCTTTGATTTGTCAGTGTCCTTGATCCATCAAGATCTCCTTGAACCATTGAGAACTTATAAAAAGACTTCCAGTAGTGCTTTGTTCCTTTACCTATGCTTTCCTTGTAGACACGGAGTAAAAACCTGGCTTTATCTTTTCAGTCTGATAGTCATTACTCAAGTCACTCCAGCAGCAATACTCTCTCCAGCAATGCATCGAGCGCTCACAGTGATGAGAAGTGGTACGAGGGCGATCGCACAGAGTCAGAGCTCAACAGCTACAACTATCTTCAAGGCACTTCTGCGGACAGCGGCATAGATACCACCTCATACGGCCCGAGCCATGGCAGCACAGCATCTCTGGGGGCTGCTACATCATCCCCACGCTCAGGACCCGGAAAGGAGAAGGTGACACCGCTGTGGCACAGCTCCAGCGAAGTTGTCTCCATGGCAGATAGAACCTTAGAAAAAGAGAGTCATGGAGCAGACCGGAAGACCGAGTCTTCACTGAGCCTGGATATCCATAGCAAGAGCCAGCCCGCCTCAAACCCTCTAACAAGGGAGAACAGTGCTTTTAGTATTAATGATGCTGCTTCTCACACAAGGTAATGGTCCTCTCCAGATGCCATTTCCTTCCCAGTCCTCCATCTAGTATCTCCTCTTCCATTCCACAGTCTACTAAGTATTAAAAAAGTGGAAGGAAACCACCCACTTTCTTCAGCTCAAAGGAGGCATTCAGTGTAGTAAAGAATATTGTTGTGCATTTAATGCCTTGTGGATCACAAAGTGCTTGGTGGATGGGCCTGTAATCGCACATTCTAAAACTGGAGGATTCTTAACACGTGTGTCCTTTTAAAGACTGTATTTGAATTATATTTATTTTTCTTTCCTAATGTGCTCATTATTTCAAGCTACTGGGCACTTTTAAAGAATCACAGAGAAAAGACAGTAATTCCGCATATCATCTGATAATAGCAATGCAAAATAGGACAGTCTTCTATTTGCAAACCTTTTCAGGAAAAAAACCACCACGTTTTTAAGGAAAGGGGTGATGTTATGCAAAATGCTTTCATGGTAGTTTTTTTCAGCTTCATCTCACAAGAATGGGGGAAGGATCCAACACAGTAGATTAAGTAATTTAGAGGGAGGGTGTGTGTGTGTAAATCCACACATACATAAAGACACACATGAAAGGCAGCACGTTATAGCAGATAAAAAGATAGCCTCAACCAGGAAGACTTGGGTTCAGCTCTTCCCCTCAGAAGCATAATGGCTGTGTAGCTCTGGATAAGTCACTTATTCTCTCTATCTCCAGGCACTGAGATTATGAATTTCAGAATCTAAGATTATAAATCCCAGAAGAGAGTTTTATCCCCGAGGGTTCCACATACTAATGAAATCATAGGTCCAGACAAGAAAAAAAAAACACAAAATACAAAACAACTCAGTATAAATGTCCATACACACACTTCTCAGAGTAAAAAAGTCTACATTCCCTAATAAAATTGGGCAGTACTCAGCTGAGCAAAACAGGTGCCACTTTTCTTTTCCTCCCTTGGCTTTCAGCCAGAAACCAAAGATTAAGACTTTACCCATTATTATAAGTTACCCATTCCGTCCGTCTCTTTATAAAACTGTTCATCTTAGTGCTGGTTTCTCTTTTTTCACTCTTCACTTTCTTTTTTTAAAAAATGATAGTTTTTTATTTGACATCACTTCCATTTCCCACTTGATCAATGAATTTCTTTTTTATCATCCCCTCCCAGAAAAACCTTCATTTGTAGTAAAGAGGAGGGATGAAATAAAATTCTCCAAAACTAACATATCAGTAAATTGACATGTATTATTATACACACCCATGGTTCCCTCCTTCTTCAGAGAAGCAAGGGAGCCACCCTGTACTTTCATTCCATAGTCAAGTCCTTTTCTCACCTCTGATGTCTTCATCTATCCTCATGAAGAGAAAGACCTTACTAAGTGAGGCTTAGTCACGTTCCATTTGGTATTAAGTGCAAAGCTATCTATGTCCATCCTTCATTAGTTCACTAGACTCGAGTAAGTGTAATCATTTACCTTTCATTTGGACCAGTATAGAAGTCATCACTTTCTCTGTCTGCTCAGTAGAGTCATCGATTTGGAAGTGGAAGGAACCTTAGGAACATGTTCCTAGATCTGTGGCTTCAAGGGACTTGAGAGGCAGTCTAAGCTGACCTGCTTCTTTTCCAAATGAGGAAATCTGAGGCCTACGCAGCGTCAGGTCTTCCTCAGAATCTCTCAGTCTTTTCAGGGTACCTGGCAGAGGACATAATGAATGGGGGCATCGCGGAGGTATCCTGACCCTTTAGGAGAAGAGAGACGGCTACTTGCAAGTCAGTTTGGCTTTCCCAGTCTTTGTGCTGAGTCTGCGCTGTGTTCAGTCACAGAACATGTTTACAAGTTAGGTTATTTTCTCGGTAATTCAAAAGATTATCCCCGTCCTCTATTTCTTTGGTCTTCTCTTAAATTCTTTGTCTTAAAGTACTGCAGTATTTTGTTTTGTTTTGTTTTTTTCCAAGAATTGTGCTATATTTTGGAGACAGAGCTCTGTTCCAAATTTTCAGGCCTTTTTCTTAATTTTATATCTTGACTTCTATTTTGATTGGATGCTTGCATGGTGCTGAATTCACTATATGTTATCTTACCATTCTACTTTATATTAGCTGTATAGAGATATGTTTTTTAATTTAAAAGACCTTTCAATGCATTGAAAATGAAAATGTTTTGAAGAATAAAGATTATGAGTCTTTAGGACACAGATTTTTGGGGGGACAATGGCAGGGCCTGATTTCTCACCCCCAACACCACAACTGATGTGTTGAATAACATTAGTTTTAGGACTCTGATAACTTCAATGCTTTGTGATTTGAGTGGGTTGGTATAGGGGAAAAGATCTGTAGAATGAGAGATTTAACAGCTATTCTCTGCTAGAAGAAAAGAACTTGGTAACCAAATGAATATTGCAGGAAGAGCTAAAATCACTGCAAATTAGAGTGTTTGTGTCCTCAGAAGACAGGAACAATAATTAATGTGGAGATCACTTGACAATGCGTGAAAGAGCTTGTACCTGAGAATTGGTGACAAAAAGTAAATTATAGTGATTAAATTCTGCTGCAGTATTTCTGGCTGGGCTCTGTTCCTTTCCACTGTCCCTATTGATGATACTGCAGGTCTCTTGTGGCATCCCATGAGAATTGCATTAAAGTAGGTTGGTAATTACATAGTATTTGTTATTTCTGAGTGTCATTAAGAGAAACCGTAAGACTAATAACTTCCCAGAATTACTTTTAAGTTAGCCTATTAATTCTTATAAACTTCTTAGCTAGGTAAAAGTCATGTTATTTGTGGGTGTTTGGTTTTGTTGGGGCTTTTTTTATTTAAACCATTTTCAGTGAAACGTAGGAATTTATCATTCAACTTCATTGGCTATCTCAGTTTTAGATTTTAATATAGAATTTTAATTTAATAATTTAGATTTTAATTTTAATGTAGATCAGGATAAGAGATTGGTCTCTTTAGGTGTGGCTCCTTCTTATTATAATTTGTCATTCTTTGGTTTTCTACTCTTTCTTTGAGCTCTGACCTTGCCTGCAGCGTGCTGCTTTTCTATGTTGACAAAAGGCTTTCACAATCGTTGTTAAATAACCCTAGTCCTACTGAACAGTGCCAAGGCCAACCACCCATGCAGACTGAGAAGAGTGCTTCTGTCTTCAACACGCCCCTTGCCTACCACTGTTGGGCACTGAATTGTGGTGATCAAACATTATAACCTCTGAATTGCCCTTTCTGTCCCTTAGCCAAGAAGAAACCCCTAGAGAACGAATTCAGAAACTTTTTGCAAACTTTCTTCATCCTCCCTCCCCCACCGCAGCCCCCTATTATCACCTTAGGTTCACCAGACCTTGCTTATGTCCTTTACCTTTAGATCATCTGAACAGTTTCTTTTCGGATTGAGCTTTTGTGGGGAAAGGGGAGACTGTTGCTGCACTCGTAGAGTGTTGACTCCAAGCATTACCTCCAAAGTCCTTCCACCTTTTTGACTAACTGGAACTCCAAATGGCAGAGGCAGTTCTACCATGTTACCACTAGTCTTCCTAATCTTAATAGGTTCTTATTGTGTACTGTTTTATTTTCAAGATAATTGAATATGTCTACAGTCATATAAAATTATTATGCATGTATATGTAATGTGTGTGTATGTATGTATATCTGCAGCTGAGCTTCATCATTAGACCAAGGTTTAGTGTTAGCAAGTTATTGCCTTAACAATGTGAGACTGGCTGACATTGGGTATAAAACAAATTCCATGGAAAAAAGCCCTCACTTGAATTATCCTTGCACAGTCATTTTCTAAACTGTTTTTTTCTGATTGACAAATTAATGTCACTGTCCACACCTGAAGGAGTGTGTATATAGAGAAGAAGGGTAGGTTACAAAGACCAGTAACCTGCCCTTCAGACTGCTACTGGTGGACTGTATCTGTAATACAATACAGATACATAACATATTTAATTTAAAGCACATTTGCTGTAGCATTCAATCAATCAAAAGCATTTATAAAGTGTCTGTTAGGTGTTGAGCACTAGGGATGCAAAGACTAAAGTGAACCAGTCCCTTCCTTCAGGTAGCTTACAGTCAGTCAGCCCTGGTAGACAATATATACAAATATAGATATCTACAAAAGAGATGCAAGATAATTGGGGGAGGGGACAGAGCAAAGAGTCACTAGGACTTGGGGGAGTAGTGACAGCCCAAGTGGCACGGTAATGGGGTGGGGGGCAGATTTTGAGGGAGACTGGGTTTATTGAGAGTGATGTCCAAAAAGAGAAAAAGGAATCACTGAGGCATTTTAAAAAAACACAGTAGAACATAGAAGAAAGTTCAGAGGTCATAGACAAGCAAGACAGCTTTAAAACTAATCCTGTTGAATTTGTGACATGATTTTTTTTAAATGGCAAACTGTAATAGAGATTTATAGTTTCATATACAGTCCTGTTTTTTTGCATACAGAAGTGTTCATATTAACTGATGTTTGTCAAGTATAGACTAACAAAAAACATTTTAATTACTTAAAGACAATAGTCTATGAATGGAGGACAGACAGTGCAGATACATAGACAGCAGTTCACCTTGTACATCTATGAGGAGCAATAAGAAGACCAGGGGAGAATTGTATAATAAAGCTAAAAAAAAAAAAGTAGCTTAGGACCAGATTGTGAAGGATTTTAAGTGCCAAATGTAAGAAATTATCTTTGATCCTAGAGGTAATAAAGAACTATTGAAGTTGATTGATGAGGGGAGTGACGTGATCAGACAGACTTGTGTTTTAAGAAAAATACTTTGGCAACCGTGTAGTGACTGAACTGAAGTGATGAGAGACTTGAGGTCAGGAAACCAATTAGGAGGGTCATGGACCCCTTTGGCAGTCTGGTGAAGGCTATAGTGAGACCTCAGAATTATGTATTTTTTCCATAATTTTTAAATGCTCAGTTAAAATTAAAGGTGAGTGAAAATTAAAATGTAATTTTTTTTCTCATCTAAGTTCACAGACCCACTGAAATCTCACAAGTCATTGAATCTCAGGTTAAGAAATCCTGCCAGGAGATCATCTGGGACTAAATCGTGGGGTAAACATATACATTTAGGACATGTAACATGGATAGTGAGCCAGACAAAGATACTGAGAAGCAGAGAGACATTTGAGAGGAGAACCAAGAAAAAATAGTGTCGCAAAATCCCGGAGAAAAGGGTGATGGATAATGTTTAATGTGGTAGGGAGGTCAAGAAGGATTAAAGACTGGAAAAGCCTCTCAGATTTTATCATTAAGAGATTATTGGTAACCTCATAGAGATCAATTTCCTACTTCTAAGAGGTTGGAAGCAAGATTGGAAAGGATTGATGAAGAGGAAGTAGAAGTAACAAGGGTAGACAGATTTTTCTAGGAATTTTGGCTTAGAAAAGGAAGAACAATGTCTACAATAGAATCAGTAGCTCACAGTGATTTTTCTCAGGAATATATCCAACCAATAATATGCTCAACATTTCTTCCTTGCTTAGAATGTTAAATCCTCTTCATCTGTACCAACTTTTTTTTCTATAGATTTCAGTGAAACGACCTTATTTTTATTTTTAAAGGAGAAGAATCTATAATTTATTTCTGATTTTTAAGAACCTAGAAATATAACATTCTTTTTAAAACTTAGATTTTTTTTAAAGCTTTCAGTTGGGCAGGTATATTATTTTAAGTTTTTATTAAAACGTTTGCTTTCCAGGGGCAGCTAAGTGGCACAGTGAATAGAGCACTGGCCCAGGAGGCAGGAAGGACCTGAGTTGAAATTTGGCCTCAGACACTTGATACTTACTAGCTGTGTGACCTTGGACGAGTCACTTAGCCCCAATTGCCTTGCCTCCCCCCCAAAAAGAAAAAAAAAACTTTTGCTTCTTTTATACAGAGGAAACATCCAAGATTTTAGTTTATGTTGATATATAATCATGGCTACAAATGATCCAACCCCCAAACCTAGAGTTTCCTCAACTATAAAATGGGGGTAATAATAGCACCTCCCTCAGGATTGTTGTGAGGATCAAATGAGGTTAACTTTTGTAAAACACTTAGTATGTTGTCCGGCACATAGTAGATGTTTAATATGAGGTGGAGTTGGGTGATTGTTTTAGTGGAATTTCTAAGTAATGATGCCTAACCAAGTATAAATACAGTAAAAAACAGAATTCCAGTGGTTAAGATTGCAAGTAGATATTTTAAAAAGTGATCCCTCTTCACATCACAAAATTAAACTGAATTATTTCACTCATTCAGCAAAAAGTCAATGATTGATTTCTTCCCAGTCCAGTTAATCCAGGTGAATGACTTACTGTGAAAGGCACAACATTCTGCAAGTGTCATGGAGTCAGGAGACTGGAAATGAGAACAGGGGTCACTCAGTTCATTAGGTAGAATCAAACTTAAATAATATAAAGATGAGAATTTATCCTAGTAGGTTTTTTTTTAAACCTCTAAGGAATGAGACTCCACACCTTCCTTGGTAATTAATTTCAACATTTAATTACTCATTATCAGGAAATATTTTTCCATTTCTAACCTGAATTACTCCTGCAGCAGTTTAAATGTTTTCCTTTTGTTTAAGAAAGTGAAGTCATTTTGTCTAGACACCTGCTTTCTTCTAAGCAGCTAAATTGCGAAAGTCAAAACGTAGAAAAAAGTTGCATTATTTTGTTTTTGTTTGTCTTTCTTTTTTTGTTTTTGTTTTTTTTTTTTTTTAAAAGACTTCCAGGGAGAAATGTTTTATCACTTCCCTTGGCATATAGCTTCTTCCAATATTTAATCAGTCTGAAATTCCAGAAGTTCTTTCTTACACCTAGATTAAATCTCTTCTGCCACAATTTGCCCATTTCTCTTCACATAGTCTTCCAAGTAGACAAATGGCGTAAAACTCCCCATCATAGTAATCATTCATTACATTTGAAGAAACCAATTACCTTTTAACTATCTCAAGTTTAGACTGGCTTCACACCATTCTTCTGATTTTCCATCCCTGCAACCCCATTTTTTTTGGTTATGATCTTTGGGTTCTCCAGGTTTCTTAAATGCTTTGTATAAATCGATTTCAAACATAGTATTCTACTTAGGTTCTTAACTGTGTCAACATACTCAAAGTGTTCTTCCTATATTCTAACGCCATCTTTTTAAAATAATAATTCATTGTTGATTTGTGTTTAGATTGTACTGCCATTAATGACTCCTAGATTTGTTTTCCTGCTTTATGTAGACTTACTCAGGCTTCTCCTCAAAACACGTGGAGTGTTTCTTCCTTAGCTACCATGTACTTGTTAAGAACATACTGCTTACAAGGATTTTTTCCTCTGTTTTCTTGCAATTACTCAAAATCTCTATACAAATTCAACATAACATAACATTCAACATAAATAGTTATTAAATCCCTGCTCTGTTTGATGTACTTTGTTAGATACTGGGGTTACAGAAATAAGAAGGGCTTGATCTGTGTCCTGAAAGGAACTTACAGATCTTGATCCTTTTAGTAAGTTTTTCTTCTCTGACCTTTTAATCTCAGTGACAGTTCTCTGAACACTCTCCAAGTCTCTCTTAAATTGTGGCAGTCAGTCTTAGCCACGAAACTGTGTTAAAAGTCTGATTTGTGCTCAACCTATTAGGAATATTACCTAATTAGCATCCTTTATATTCCCCATCACCTAGAGGATTATTTGCGCAGCTCGTATTATCCCAGCATTTAGTCTGTTCTTGGATTTTGCTGCACCTCTTGGACAGGGGGCTGTGTGAACATCACCTCCCTAAGGATATCATAATAGTATGCAGTCTTGCATACTAAGCTTATCCCTGCCGTGCCTACTCAGGAGATGCGTTCCAGTTGTTTTCCTGTACTAACCAATGATAGCTAAAATCTGTGTAGAGCTTCCTGTGTGTCAGGTACTGTTCTAAGTGCTTTGCAGTTATTATCTTGTTTGAGCCTCACAGCAATCCTTCCTCATTGATGAGGAAACTGAGGCAAACAGATTAAGTAACTTGCCCAGGGATACACAGCTAGTAAGTGTCTGAGGCTGGATTTGAACCCAGGTTGGTTTATCCAGCTTCATCCACTGCACTGCCAATATGCCCCCAACATAAAGAGCAAAGAGATAGTAGAAAGTCACTTTTGGTTTCTGTTCATAATCCTGTTTGTAAATCTTATTGTTCATGTTGATTCATAGCTGATATTGTAGTGGCCTAAAGGCCAAGGAAGACCTGGGGTCAGGTCTCATCTCTGATGCATCCCAGCCTGTGTGACCCTGAGTAAGTCACTGAACCTCTCAGCATCCTAGGCTGTTCTTGAAAAAGGTGTTGTGCTGCCTTGGTAGAGGAGTTTTCTCCCCTGGAAATTCCACATACCTGTAAAATTACATGTTTAGTTCCCATCCCTGTTTATTGTTCACTTAAAAGATAGAATTTTGACAACATAACTGTTTGTGAAGAGCGTATATTGCCATTCCGTGTTTTGCATTTCACACTTTGAGCCAATTTCAGCCAATAATTTCATGTATTTAAATCTCTATTCGAGGATGAATATCTCCCTAATATAATTACTTTTGATAATGAAGTGCATGAGAAGACCAGTTTAAGCAGGACAAATTTGTTCCTTCTTCTCTACTGTGAACTTGAGTGAGACTTTATCTTTTCCCCAGTTTATGAATTAACCTGAAGATGGAAGATTCTTTAACATTTTCATTATTCTTCCTTATTTTAACCATTACTCAGTGTTCAGGCCTCATGCAGATATATTTGCAATAGCTAATGAATGGTTCATTAATTATTAGGCAGCAGGTAATTCAGTAGGGAGAGTATTGGACCTGGAGTCAGGAAGATCTGACTTTAGATCTGGCCTCAGATATTTAATGACTGTGTGACTCTGGGTAAGTCACTTAGCTTCTGTTTGCCTCTTTTTGAGGCATTTGAAAATGGGAATAGTAAGAGCAGCTGCCTCTCAGGGTTGTTGTAAAGATCAAGTGATATAAATTTCTTAAAAGTCCTTACTTCGGTGGCATGTCCATTTCCTTCCCATTATTAGAATTACTGGTTTGGGTCTAAATGTGTGAATTCATCAGTTTAAGGAACCCCCAGAATGAAAACTACTTTTATTAATGGAAATCAGCCATTTATCTGGTAATTTATAATCTTAATAACTTGCCTGGGACAATTAACACTGAGAGGCAAAGCACTTAGAACTTGCCCAGAATCACATAAGCTAGTGTGCATTAGACCCGAGACCAGAACTCAGGCCTTCCTTGCCTAGGATATTGCCGTGCCATACATTGTAGCGTGGGATAGAAGCAGTACATGAACCAAAGCCTTACTAACAAACTAATATCATGCATCAAGATTGTAAACTCATTTCTATAGCCTAACACAGGAGGAAAGGACCTCAGTTTAATTTTTTTCAGGATCTCAAGTACCTGTACTTACGTGTATCTGTGTGTATATCTTCACAAATTACTGTGTGTTTCTGTTTTGCTTTGTATGTCCATGTTTTTTTCTCTTTAGGAACTATGATTCACAGTGCATCATTTTTCCATTGTATAATGTCTGTGTGTCCTCTCTATCCCTCTTGGTGTCTGTTTTCTCTCCCTTTCAGTCTCTCTCCTCTGCATGTCATTTTCTATTTCCATCTTTCTCTGCTTCCCTCTTTGGAATTTCATCTCCCCTGATTTTTTTAACTTCAGCTAGCTCTCATGTAGACTTGATTTTTTTCTAGGTGTTTTAATTTAACAGAATCTTATGTTCTCTGTTCTCATTTTAAAAGCCAATCAATGAGGCATAGATATCATCTTGTACAAAAGTCAGCTTATTTCTTTTTTATACATCCCTCAGTTGAATATTTTCCCTATGCTTGGTAAAAGGGAAAAACTGACTAGGTTTGGCCAGTTACTTTTGAAGAGACTCTGAAGCAGGCTAAATGACAGGGATGGAAATTTACTTTTCTTTTTGTTTATCTTCATCTTCATCTAAGTGCTTTATCTTTTGCCAAGTTTTAGCCCAATTACTTCTTAGCAATTATAAGAATGAAGGAAGCTTTGCCATCTTCGTAGTCTGCAGATAGCACATGGGTTTTGTTTATTATTGTAAAGGCTCTTTGTTGTCAAAGTTAATCTAGGTAAAGTTTGAATTAATGTGGTTAACCCTCCTTCAGAAAAAATTCATCTTTGCCAGTTCTATTTCTTTTCCTTAACTTCTCCTGAATCTTTTCCTGGGGCCATTAGTTGACTTGAATTTTTCCTCCTCTACCTTAATTCACTCACCATGCTAGTGGAAATGATGACAAACAGTGGGAGAGAAAAATAGCAGAGAGCATGGACAATCTAAATATAGATTTTGACCCTCTGAATATCTTGAAAGTTAGAATTCATTTTAATCTGTCTTTGGTTCTTTTTTAAGCTAGTGATGTCAAAAGGATTCTATATTGTGCAAAAAAAAGTCCAGAGGAACATTGTATAGGGCAAGGTCTTGACCATTAGGAGGTACTCTTCTATATGAAAGGAACCTCTTCTTAGACACTAAGCACTTATTAAGGGCCTGTTACATGCCAGCCACTATGCTAAAGTGGTAGAGATCTGAAGAAAGGCAGCAGACAGCCCCTGCCCTCACGGAGTTCACAATCTAATGGGAGGACCGCAAACAAACGAGTACAGACAAACTACATACAAACAGAGATGTCAAAAACTCTGTGGTCCTTGATGCAGAACCACATTAAAGTATAAATGAGAAGGATTTAGCAAAATTAATACAATGTAAGAAAAATACAATGGAACATAGATAAAGGTAATCTGTGGCTTTCTAGGTCTGTAATATACAGCTGGCAGGAGTCCTTGTGTGTGATTTAGTGGCCCCTGTTTCTATTCAAGTTGGGTACCACATTATAGGAAATAATTAAGGAAGGGAAGGCATTAAGAGAGATTGTTAAAGACTTCCTGTAGAAGGTGGGATTGGTGAATTGAAAGTCTCGTTGCCCAGTTTTTAAATACTGTTTGAGTCTTGTTTTTTCAGATACCACATGCCAGGAACCTAGTAGGTAAAAATAATGAGAAGGAATTTTGGCATGTTTCACCATTCTCTTTGGGTAGTTCATAAGTTCAAAGATTCCGAACTGTAAAAGGACTTTTAAAGCTCATCTGATTTGACAAATGAGGAAACTGAGGCACAGAGCATATTTTGCCCAAGGTCACACAAATACTAAGTAGCAGAACTGAAATTTGAACTTGAGGCTTCCCCAGCCACCGCATTGTTTACCATCAGAATACCTAGAGCTCTTTGAGTTCCATTTTCCTGGGATAGATTCTTCAGACAATAAGAACTAAGAATGAAATGAAGGGAAAATGTTACATGTAGCAAACAATTCATTTCTTGGAATTTAATACCATAATGTTTTAACCCGGAAGCAAATGTATTCATGATAAGCAACCTTCATATGAGAATATAGAGGCCTGAACCTAGACCAAGAGTTGAATTCACTTTAAGTATCAGCATAAAGAGGACACACAGTATCCCCACCCTCTGATTCCTGTTCCCAGTTTTACCTCATCCATGCTATCTACATAGATGTGGATACTCATCCCTAAAACTTCGAGACCATCACCTGTCCTTCCAGGCTAGACTATAATGAACTTCAACAACTGACTTCTAAATAAAAAGCTTCTTTGGCATTCTCATATATTTTTTGTTTTAGTCTAAAATGCAAAGGGGGACCTAGGTTACCACTTACTTCAATGGACATTTAAATTACAGGCAGTAATGAACAATAAGGCCAGTAACGGACCTCCTTTAGAAGTGTATAAATTGTTCATCTTCTTAGTATTGCAACCCTCATCTATGGCAGGCTTTTTCCAGTAGCAGTAATTTTAACATTGTGTTCCCGGTGACAGAATGTGGCTGTAGTAAATAATTATACAAGATGCATACATGCAAACTTAAGTCAAGTTTTGTCTTTGTTACACTTCTCTCCCAGTACCATGAGCTCACGACACTCTGCCAGTCCAGTTGTTTTCACCAGTGCCAGAAGTTCACCCAAAGAAGAGCTTCATTCTGCCACTTCCCCGCAACTTGCACCTTCTTTCTCCTCCTCCTCTTCCTCCTCTTCTGGTCCTAGGACTTTCTACCCTCGGCAGGGTGCTACTAGCAAGTACCTGATTGGATGGAAAAAACCTGAAGGGACAATAAACTCTGTGGGGTTTATGGATTCAAGAAAGTAAGAGCATTTTTTGCTTCTATTGCTTGGTTGTTCATTTTAAACATGAAGACGAGAAAATCCAGAGCTGCTGCTTTAGAGACAACATAAAAGGGGGAGGGGGTGGCAACAAAGAATGTTTGTTATACTTCTCACAAATACTTCTTATTTGTGAGCTTTATTTGTGTACGTACTGATCATGTCATCATGATCCCCTTCCTGGAATGAGCAATGGCATGGACATTAGGATTTGAATCTCAAATCTCCAAAGATAAAAAGACATACCTCAGAATAATTGGCCAACTGGTATACCTGTTGAACACTTGGGCCACTCTGATGTTCTTGCAAATGTTAAGTGTGATATTATTCTCAGCTGACAGTAGCAACTGTACATGCAGCTGAACACCGAAGGGAATACCTCAAAGGGAATCCCTGAACACACAGGGACATACATGCATGTATAGATTTTAGTACTTTTCAGACAATAGAAATTGAAAGATATGTTGAGTCATTTGTTTTTATGCAAAAAATATTTGGGGGTGGATAACCAGCATTTTTTTCCAATGGATTCAGTGTCTTTTTTTTATTCAACTTCCACTCTTACATTGACTTATTAAAGTGATTGGTCCTTTAGTATTTAAAGAGTTAATTGTTTAAACACGATTTCATTCCTTTAACAGGTGCTTATTTAAATAAGATCTGCTTTAATTACATAAAAATCACCTACCTCCCTCCTCCACAACCTTCTCCCCTAGTTTAGGGTGCTACACTCTGTTATTGATTTTCGTTTCTCCTATCTCCATTTCTTTTTAAGACGCCACCAGAGTGATGGCAATGAAATAGCCCACACCAGGTTGCGTGCTTCTGCCAGGGATCTCCGGGCATCCCCAAAGCAAACATCTAAGTCAACAATTGAGGAAGATCTCAAAAAACTAATCGACTTTGAAAGCCCAACTCCTGAATCACAGAAAAATTTTAAGGTATGTGAAAGGAGTTTTCTCAAGAAATGTGTAATTCGTCAGTCAACAAGCTTTCATTAAGAACTTTAAAACAGTCTCTACCCTCAAAGAGCTTATATCCTAATGGGGGCACATAATTGTATACAAAATACATACAGAGTGATTGGTGGGAGGAGAAATAAGGGCACAACAAGCATGAAGGAAGACCAGGAAAGTCTTCATGTACTTGAACCCAGTTATGAAGGAAACAATCAAAAAAATATTTATCAAGGACTTACTATGTTCTAGGCACTCTGCCGTGTGCTGGAGATATAAAAAGGGAGGTAGGGGCAGAGGCACCATTCTGGTCTCAAGGAGTTCATGTTCTAATGGAGCAGACAATATAAATAATTATATGTGTACATGCTATACATAGAGTCGATGGAAGGGAACCTCAGAGGGAAGGTACTGGCAGGAGATGGAGCCTGTGAAGGGGCAGGGCAGGGCAGGACAGGAAAGGCCTCTTGCAAAAGGTGGCATTTGAGCTGAATCTTGAAGGAAGCTGTAGTGGCTAAAAAGTGAAGGTGAAGAGAGTAGAGCATTTCAGGCATGGAGCCAGGAGAGTGTGTGTGAGGAACGGCAAGCAGCCATGTGTAGCTGGATTATAGAGTGCATGAAAGAGAGTAAAGCATAAGAACAATGAAAACCCAGGAAGGGACCCAGTTGTGATGGGCTTTCAAACAGAAGATAGTATTTGATCTGGGAGGTAACGGAACCACTGAAGCTTATGGAGCAGGGCTTATTGAGGGCAGGATTACAAGACCACACCTGGCCTTTAGGAAATGAGGGAGGAGGGGACCCAATTAGACTGTTACTGAAGTGGTCCAGGTATTAGGTAATGAGAGCCGGAGCCAGAGTTGTGGCTATTGGGGATCAGGAAGGGGGAATATACGGAAGATTTTATAAAGGTAGAAATGACACGTGAAAGTGATGAGTCATAGGTGACACCAAGATGTGAGGTAGGTAGCTGGCAGGGTGGTAGTGCCCCTCACTTGTAATGGGAAAATTGGAAAGAGCGAAGGAAGTGGAGGAAAAGTAATTAGTACTGTTTTTGTCATGTTGAGTTTGAGATCTAGTGATAGATGTCTGAAAGAGATCTGGTAATGACATGGTACTTCATCTCAGAAGAGAGAATTGGTTTGAATATATAGATCCCAGGAACCATCTGATGGTAATTGAATCCATGGGTACTGATAAGCTCACCAAATGGATATAGAGGGAAAGGAGAGATGGGTCCATGACAGAGCCTTGGGGCACACCCAGAGTCAGTGAGTGTGACCTAGGTAAAGATCCCACAAAGGAGACTGACGAGAAGTAATCATACAGGTAGGAAGTGATCCAGGAGGGAAGAGTTATGAGAGAGTACCCAGGAGAAGCTGCTGATCAACAATGTCAAAGATTGCAGAGAGCCCCCAGAATGTGAGGCTTCAGAAAAGACTAAGCTTAGGAGGGAGAAGTTTCACCTAATTGATAGAGGTCAGAAGCCAGACGGCAGAGGATTTAGAGGACAGTGAGAGGAGAGGAAATGAAGGCACCTAGTGTATACAGGCAATTTTTCTTTAGATGTTAGCCTGAAAAGGGAGGATCCATATAGTACAAGAATTTGTCCCATAGAGATATGGATCAAGAGAGCCAGCCTGTATGGTTGGATCAAGAGAGGTTGGTAAGTCTGGGAGAAACATTCAGATGTTTGTAGACTTCAGGGAAGGAGCCAGTAGAAACCAAGAATTCTAAGAGACAGAGGTGAGGTAAAAGTACATTGGAGACTTAGGGAACAGCCACTGTTAAGGACATGGAGATAGAAGATGAGGTGTCTTGTGAGGAACAGTAAAAGTCCCCTTTGGGTGAACTACAGAGTGTAAGAAGGGGAATAATGCATTTTCAGATTAGAAGGGTATGTTAGTGGTAGGTTGTGAAGGGCTTTAAAGTTTAATCAAGAAATTTATAATTTATTCTAGGGGCAATAAGGAACCACTGGAGTTTATTGAGTAGGGGAGGCACATAGTTAGACTTGAACTTTAGAAAAATCCCTTTGTCAACTTGATAGATAATAGGTTGAAGAGACTTGAAGCAGGGAAACCATTTAGGAGGTTATTGCACTAGTTTAGGTAAGAGGTGGTGAGGGAATGAACTAGTGCTGGTTGAATGTGTAAGTGGAAAGAAGGTGAGACGAGACAGAATGGAGCTAGAAAGGACAAAATTTGGCAGGTAGTTGGATGAGAAAGTGAAATAGAAAGTGGAGCATGAATTGACTCTTGGTGGATGATCTTCTCAGTACTGTTTCAGAAGTGCTAAAAGATAGCTTATTAAATACCAGAAAATCTTGTCGATTTTTTTTTTTACTTAATCCTTCCAGATTCTGCTGTATAAGACTTTGACACTCCTCTCCTTATTTCCCCCGAATCAGGTCATCATCAAATCCTTCTTATGTTTTCTGAACTTTAAAAAAACAATTGATAAAGAATCATATTGTAAAAGATAGATTGGGGGGTGGCTAGGTGGAACAGTGAATAGAGCGCCAGCCCTGGAATTAGGAGGACCTGAGTTCAAATCCGGCCTCAGACACTTAACACTTACTAGCTGTGTGACCTTGGGCAAGTCACTTAAACCCAATTTCCCTGCCTTCCCCCCTCCAAAAAAGATAGGTTGGTTTTGGTCAGTTAATTTGGAATATTCCCTAAGAGACTGAATTACAATGACTCCTTAAATAACTTTATCCTAATTTAATCAAAATTCATTTTTCCTTTTGTATAGAAACATACATGAATGGGTTGTGTCCTTGTTTCCTCATTAGATTAAAAGATCTCAAGGTTGTGAATAACATCTTCTAAACTTTTATGATCTTTCCATAGCATGTTTTGTATATAATATTCTTCCTAAAATGACTGCTTAGCAAACACTTTATTAATGACTTGAATGAATGCATACACAGCATGCTTTTCAGGCACACTAACTATGATCATGTGAGAAAATGGCCATGATGAAAGCTTGTGAAAATTTTGAGGGAGATGTTTATTACACTTTATGCATAGAAATTGATAAGTAGAAAATTAAGTCAATTTTGGTTTGTTTTTATTGCTATTAAATATTAAGTTTCCAATAAAACATCTGATTTTTTTTAATGTAATATGATCTTAGGAGTGTTGAAAGAAGCTTTCTATCCAGAATGATGGAGGTGATAGGCCCTCTGTTCTCTGCTCATGTCAGATCACATGTATGGCATTATGTTCAGTACTGGATGCCACACTTTAAGAAGGACATTGACTAGCTGGATATTATTCAAAGGATGACCATGATGGTGGGCAGATCAGAATCCATGATATGCAAAAGATCAGTTGAAGGAAGTAGGGATATTTAACCTGGATAACACTTGGTGCAGGGATAAGGAAGGGCAGGGAGACAAGAAAAAGTCCTAATTGTCTTTGAGTATTTCAATGGTTATTGTATGGAAGAGGAAGGATTGTGTTCTTTTTTTCCAGCAGGTAGAACTAGGAACCAAGGTTAGAAGTTTCAAAGAGCCAAATTTTTTTTCTAAGAACAGAAACTATTCAAAATTGGAACAATATATCCTGGAGAGGTAGTGGGCTTCTCTGTCACTGAAGTTCTTTGAGCTGAGATTGGGTAACTACTTGTCAAGCAGGTTCTAAAGAGCTATAGGTTTTGTCTAGATTGTTCCCAAAGTCTCTTCCAACTCTGAGTCTGTGATTCTGCAGTTCTGTTGGTACTACTGACTGACAGATATCATTTTGCTTATTTATCTCCTATAACAATGACAAAAGAAATCTTCATGGTCATACGTGTTTTTCCCTCAATTCTAATACAGGTGAAATATATACATCCCAGGTTTATAGAGAACTAAGGTTTTATCAGCTAGACAGTTGGATGCCGTGTTTAGGCTAATAGGAAAGGAAATAAATCTGACAATAATAATTCACATTTACATAACACTCAAAGACTTAAGAAATCACTTTTTCCCCACAAAGCCTATGAAGTAATGCAAAAAGCATCTCTGATTTACTGATAAATAAACTGACACCTGAAAAGCTTATAGTCACAAAACTAATAAGCCTAAAAGCCACCTCCCCTGAAATTTTTGAGCACATTTTATTTCTTACTTTAGAGTAGAGGTTCTAAACCTTTGTGGTGTCTTGGACCCCTCTGAAGCCTGTGAACCCTTTAAAAGAAACTGCTAGAATTGATTGAAAATAAAAATTATAATATTCTCTCAACTGCTAGCGATACTCCTTATCTTGATTAAAACAGAAGGGAAGTTGCTGTTGTCACAGTACTAATCTATTGTTGGGGTGGGATGGCGCTTTTTTTTTTTTGCCAAAAAATTTAAATTCACTCCCTAAACTTCATGGGTATTTACATAGAATAAATGCTTTTGTAAGATTTGACCAGAATCTGTTGTAAGATTTTTATCAGAAATGATTTTTTATTATAAACATTTACATAATTACTTTTTAGATGTATAGTTTCTTTATTTCCATAATTTCTGTTTTATAAGCCAGCCCTTAACAGTTCAGATTCATCACCCAGGGTACAAATGGTTTCCCTGGCAACCTTTGCAAAAGCAAGTGCTTGCCACTCCTTTCTGTGTTTGTCAGAACACAAGGAGGGCTATTAAAAAATTTAAATACCATATTCCAAATAGCAAATTATTTCGTGTCTTGTTTTGGTGGTCAGAGGAAAATGAAATTTGTTCTGACAGGAACTTTTACTGTGATTTCTGACTTAAAATATTGGGGAAATGAGAGAGGTTAAGGTTCTGAGTCTTTATTTCTTGAAAAGTTTCAGTATAGCACCATTACCTTGAACATACTCCTGACAGCTGGGAGAGAATTGATGCTATGCTGGGCTGGATGTCTAATTGTCTGTACAAAGAATGGAGGATGGAAGGATTCCTAAGAAAAACGGATTCTGGCCAGCTTTGGTCAAGTGATATGACATAGCCATAAAGTGCTGGAAAACACCCAGTCAGATGGGTTTGCTATGGGCAGCCTTTGAGATGAACAGTGCCGTTGTAGCAGTGACAAGCTTTCCAAGCATCAGCCATATCTACAGACAAACCAAAGGCTAGACTTTGAAGGTGGGGAAAGATGGCCATGCTGCTCACTAAATACAAGACAGTTTTAGATTTGTATTGGTAATCAGCATCCCTGTAATGGCAAAAGCACCAGACTTGAAGTAAGGTGACCTGGATTCTCATGCCTATTCTACCATTTACTGTGGAGCTCCAGAAAAATCACTTAACTTTCCTGAAGCTCAACTTCCTTGTGTAAAAAAGTGAGACAGATTGACCAGAGGATTAAGATCTCTTCCCATTCCAGTATTTCTGGGATTCTCTAATTTTCTTTTAAATTAAGTATGATTCACATTTCAGTTAGTCCTCTATAGCATTTGATGTTTCTCTCCTTTGGGCAAGACTCATTTGCCCATCCGTAGTTACTTAGGTATTCTTGGCTACAAGTGATATAGTTTCCCCCAAAAAGCCTTGACAAACACAACTGTGAATGGCATGATGAGGATGATGATAATAGCAAGTAACATTTATATAAGGCTTTAAGGTTTTCAAAGAGTTTTTCAAATAATTTTTCATTTGATCCTCACAACAACTCTGGGAGGTAGATGCATTTTATCCTGATTTTACAGAGGAAGAAAATGAGGAAGGCAGAGGTTAGGTGACTTGCCCAGCATCACATAGCTACTAATTAGTGTCTGAGGCTGGATTTTTGAACCCTCAGGCCTTCCTGAGTCCGGCTCCAGTGCCCTGTCATGCACCAGCACCTAACTGGTGGTTAGAAAGAAGGGGAGTGTTATTCTGCCACCTCTTTTAGGATCCATCCTGGAACTTTAAGTGAATCTCAGATACTCCAGGAATGATACTTTCCATCTTCCAACCTCTTCCTGAAATGTGCAGTGTTTAGCCTTTTAATAAGCATTCTGATAGTAGTATCTCATAGTAAGGATGACAGACGAATGAAGAGGAACCATTAGCTCCCAAGGCAGCACATTCCACTTTTGAATGGGTCTGCCAGTAGGTTTTTCGTAACATGAGTCTAAACCGGCCTCTTTACAGCTTCTGCCCGTTGCTTTTAGTCGTGCTTATTGGGTTCACTCAGAGTAAGCCTGATCCCAAGGACTTCAACATAGCAATCTTTCAGATACTTGAAGGCAGCCAACTATCATGTCACCTATGAATTTTTCTTTTTTTCAAACTAAATAGTCTCAGTTCCCTCACCCAAACTTCATATGACATGATCTTGAGGCTTTTTATTATCCTGGTCACTATGTAGATACTGAAGTTTATCTGGGCCCCTCCCAAAATCTGGTCCATAGAACTGAATACAGTGTTTCAGATGTGTTTTGACCAGAGCAGAATGCAATGGGACTATCACTTTCCTAAACCCTGGGTATTATGCCTCTAGTAAGACAGCCTTAGATCACACTGCCTTTTTTGGCTTCCATTCTTAAACAAATATTTCAGACCACTCAGTTTAATATACTGAACTTAAACACAGTTTTGCATTGTTGAATTTATGCAGTCCCTCTGAATTTGTCTCTTTTGCTATTATACCAACCCTTCAATGAGCCATAGGATCCTATTGTATTCTCCTGCCGAAAGAGCCTTGAACTACCTCCTCCCCATTGGTGCTTCTATTCTTTTTGACAGGTTGGGCGATCACCTATTGCTCAGAACAAATGGGCATTTAGGTGCTGTTAAGTTTCTATTGCTCACCAGTGGATGAGCCTAACAGAAATCTCCTGCTTACAGAAAATTTTCAGATAATTTCAGATTTGGTTACAAAAAAGCCAAAGGTACCAGTCAGAGAAGCACATGCCTTTTTTTAAAAAAATCACCAGAACATTAGCCATTTAAACAGCCTGCCTTCTCAGAACTTTCTTATGTTTATTTTCTGGACAAAAAAAACCCTTTCCATGAGCTTCAAGAGGCAGCTCTCCATGCCTTTAATGTATCTGCTACAAGCCACTGAATAGATACAGAAATTTAATTGAATAAATCTTGATAAACTAACACCAAGCAGTTGTCTTGATGCCCAACAAATACATTAGGAGGAGGTAAGAAAGGAGGGGCAATCACCTCACAAGCTTCTTTGTGAAGCATTCCTACTACCATGTGTCTCCAATATACTTGGAGATACACCAGTGTTTGATGATAATGAAATACCTTAGGGATACTTCCTGAGATCTCAAGCTGGGAGATGTTGGCTTGTTTTGAAAAGGGCAGAAACTGTAGCTGTTTCTAGTCTAATGATCTTACTTTCCTCCCCCAACCCCGGTCCCTCAAGTTCCATTCCTCTGTGTACTCTTCCCTGAACATCAGTGGACTCTAGTTCCTGAACAGATGATTTACTCTCTCTTATGTTGACATTATTTTCCAGTTCCATGGGCTTTCCTCTCCGCAGTCTCCTTTCCCTTCCACTCCTACCACACGGCGGACCTTACACAGAACTTTGTCAGATGAAAGTATTTACAGCGGGCAAAGAGAGCACTACTTCACCTCCAGGACTTCGATTCTGGACCAAGCCTTGCCCAATGATGTTCTCTTCAGCAGCACATACCCCTCCCTGCCAAAGTCTCTGCCTTTGCGGAGGCCATCATATACATTAGGAATGAAGTCATTACATGGTAAGTGGGCTTTCCAGCTGTTACAGTTCTCTCATAATGATGTCCAGTATAGCAATAGGTAGCCTGATTTTTAACTCAAACATAATTTAGAAAATGAAAAAACTACAACAAAAATCACCTTTCCCTCCCCTAATGCAGTGATGCGACTCCATTCATACCTCTGTATTAGTCTTTTCCTTGCATATTGTTGGCTAAGTCAGACATAGTCTCGAGTGAGAATGCAGTGTCTGACAGTGGGATTGGGGAGAGAGAAGAGACTCGTCTCTAGCTGATATCTTTGTATTTCTCTTCTAGACAATAATAATAGTAGTAGTAGTAGTAATGATATCACTAATGTTGTTGACCGTCACTTGAATGTTTCCGAACACTCCTTGTGATTATGATATACCTCTGTACATGTGTCCTTGACTTTTTTCTTAGTCTATATTACATTTGGTATGACTGGCTCGATCTCTGTATCATTTGGTACTGTACTATGGGGGCATGGGGTAGGAGGAGCCCTTCCTTTTCACTTGCCAAGAGGACTACTTGCTCTTCTCCCCTACCCTGATTTTACTTTGGGGTTTGTTTTTTTTCCCTTGTAGAGGGCTGTATATGATGGGCCCTCAATATGAATGGGCCACTGGCTGTCTGACAATTCAGGAAACATTTATAGTGTCCTTACTAAGTTCAATAGATTTTGCTAGATTGGGGTGGGTCTGTAAAGGTGATTTGAAATACAGTTCCCTACATTAGTTAACACTGATCCATATAGCTAATTCCCTTCCTCCCTTTAGTCTTCCGTGTGAATGCAATTGGATTTTTTTTACATTCTTCTGAATTGCTGTACTTTCTCGTTCTTCCAGATCAGTTTTTGCCTCTGTGTTTCTTTTCTGCTTTTTGGCAGTATCGTATCCTACTCTGGTCCCTTTCTTTATTTACATCCATCTCCAGATATATGCATTTTAACCCATTACCTCTGTCGTGTTCTTTGCTTAACAGGCAAAGACCTCACTCCTCCACAAGAAATTTGTTTTTCAGTAGATAAAGCATTTCTAAACTTTTCTGCTACTGCTTTCTTCATGTTTAGACCATTCCTGTTATTAGGGTGGCTTCTCCATTTTCATACTTGTCCTTGGGTATTTCTCTCATCTCTATATACTTTGGAACTACCAGCCTTGACAGTAATCACATCATCATGAATTAAAAGATTTATTAATGTTTATTGTAGTACGTAGGGAGATGATAGACATGGCCCTGTTTTAGGGGAACTTAAAAATTAGTTGCCATGTAAACCTTGTTCTCATCCTGTGTGTCCACCATTGTACTCTCTCCCATACCATTGGTATCTGAATGGTTTCCAGTTGCCCATGTAGCATGGCATATTTTTCCCCTCATTCACAGTTTATGATCTCCTTTGGAAAATGTTCTCCATCTTATTTGCTCCTCTAACTTTCACCTTCTAGGAATAGACGTACAGAGATTGTATAGTGCAATGGTGGTCAGAAGACCTTGGTTTGAATTCTGCCTTTTTCACAACTAGCCGTGTGACCAATGAAAAGTACTTTAGATTCACAAGATCCTCTTCTGTAAAATGGAAATAGTAATATTTATACTCTCTCAGGGAGAAAATGTGAAGAAAATGCTTTGTAAGCCTTTTAGAACTATAGAGTTGTGAGCTCCTTATTTTCTTATTCCTTTTCTTCCATCCTCTTCCTCTTGGGGGGGGGGGAGAAGGGGAGTGTCCGTTTCCTGTTTCTTTAGAACACGAATTTTCAGAGGGGAGAAATGGTTTATTCCATGTGGGCTGTATCACACCTCACACATAGTTCATACTTAATAAATATTAAATCACTTGGCTTCACAGTAACTTCAGAGTAATAGGCAGGCACAGCAAATCCAGCAATATTCACATGCTGAGCTATTTCCTCATGATCAGTGTCAAACAGAGAGAGCCTGATGGTAAAACCACAGGGACTGAATCAAGTCTGCACGACCCTGCATCATTTCTTAAGAGACAAAATGCCCAGTCTTCTGGCTGCACATGATTTTTTTTCTTTCACCTTCAGGCTGCTAACATTGGGGATTGTGCTGGTGTTTGATCATCACTTTGAAGGGCTATTCAAGTTGAGAGGTTAACAAACCAAGTCTAGCTTCTGTGCCTTCTTCAAGCCAAAGGGGAAGGTCCATGCTATCCTGGTTCCTTCCTCTCCCGTCTGCTTTTGAGTTTTTTCTGAGTAGCAAAGAGTAGCGTGGCTGGTTATTTTAACTCAATTCAGCCAACATCTATGGAGCACCTGTTGTATGCAAGGCACATAGTGAGCCTGCAAAGACTAAACAGGGCTCACCCTCCAAGGGTCTGTGTTCCGCCAGCGCTGAAGTTCTTGCCTTCTCCTGTGCTGGGGATCCCTGTGGTCGCCTGGGGGCCCAAATACATAAAATAAAATTTACAAATTTATAACAGAAAGAAGTTACATTATACACTTTAAAAACATTTTTAACAAGTTCTAAATATTAAAAAATACCAAAATTTAAATACTTCAAAAGCATATTTAAAAATCAAAATATAGGAAACAAATTCATCTCAAGTTAATAAGAGCCCCTGTCCTAGGAGGATACTACTGCATGTACACAAGTAAATATGTTCAAAGTAATGAAAAATAATTTCAGGACAGAAAAAGGTGCTAAGAATTGGGTGTGGGGGTGGAAAAGGGATCAGAAAAGGCTTATTTATTCAGGAGGTGGCACCTGTGCAGTACATATTCATTCCCAAATCAAGGTAGACCTTGACCGTTTCTAATTATACAGCCCAAAGCCTAGGTGTCCATGGATATCTCTAAAGTACTATTGGGGAAGGGGGGGTGAGAGAGGTGGGTGTGTGTGGAGAGGGCAGCATTGATTTCCTTTTCAGAAGCATCTGAAATTGGGGCCCTGGAGGTAATTTTGAGTGGTACATAAACAGATCTGTTCTACCTACTCGCCCTTGGGGAGAGCCAGTTTAAATAGAACTGAGTATTAAATCTCTTCCAGTGTTTGCTGATTGCCATTCTCTCATAATTCTGCTAATTTTAAGCACATTAATAACTAGCAGCTGCACTTCAGAGCAGTTCTTTGCGTACTTTGGAAAGGAAAACAACTGCTAAATATACTCTGTTATGCCAGCTTATCTTAACTGACAGAACGTTTTAACTCCCTGCAAACAGGCATTTTCTAGAGATGCTGATAGACTCACGCTGACCATTTTTCCTGCCTTTTGTCTTTCTTGTGTGGTCGCATTCTGTAGGCTGATCATCCTGCCCTTGCATCTGCCCTGTGTCAGGAACAAACATTTTAAGAGCCACAGTTTCGGATGACCCTTACTAGCCCTCCTTTTCAGTTTTCTCCATCTGTATAATTTGGTGCTGACTGTCATGCCCTGAAATGCAACAAAGTGGCTAATTTTATAACCTCAAATATGGAAATTGAGCTCCTTCTTCAAACTGCCCCCCCTTAGAAAATGTAGCTGTGGAAATGTGTTCATCTGAAGCTTTGTTTGGCTTCTTTCACTGGTTTTGACGATGGTTGAGTATTTATAAAATGACATTATGTCACTTTGGATTCTATATGTATGGCTTCATACTCAACCCAAAGGTGGTTCAGAGTTATTTCCATAACCCTTGAAAGTGAAAATAAAGGCAAATGGGCATATAAGTCATGGTCAGTTCTTTTCCATATGTATATGAAAAATTTTAAAACCTAGCTATCCCCTTTTTATGACTCATCATCTTTTAGTTTCTTCTCCTGTTAAAGGAAAATGGCCTCTCACTTTTTCCATCTCCAGTTCCTACTTGTGCTGACTTCTTAGAGCAAGAATCTCCTGTACATAGTATTGCTCTTACATTAACAGTGTTAGGAGCAAAAAGAATGGATCTTTCTATCAAGAGTCAGGATGTAGGTTAGAATAGGATAGGGTTTCTTTGATTGTTTAATGAATTAAAGATTTCATTCTCATCACTTGGCCACCAATTCAGGATCAGTACTGGTGCATAAGCAACACCAATTGAAAGTATAAATTTGTTTGTTAAATTTTACAAAATGGAGGGTGGTTCAAAATGATCACTGTGGCTGAGGAGACTAGAAGCCTAATCAGCATGCAGCCTGTTTGGTGAGAGACCCGATCATTTGAAAGGCATCTAAGGGTGAGAGTAGAAAGAGGACAGCACAGGGCAGATGTAAGCATTCTTGCATTTATAAATTTGTCACTCACTCTTTTCTCTGTCATCAACATTAGAACCACCGCATTTGGACTCTTAGCCTCACATTTCCTGATGTATGAAAAGAAGAGGTAGAGATGTCACTAAAGAAAACAAAGATGGAAAGACCATCCGGCAGTTGGGTGGTGCAGTGGGCATGGAGTCAGGAAGACTTGAGTTCAAATAGTGCCTCAGACACTTACTTGCTGTGTGACCCTGGGCAAGTCACTTAACCTCTGCCTCAGTTTCCTTATCTGTAAAATCATCTGTAATGATATCACCTACCTTCCAGGGTTACTGTGAGGATCAAATAAGATAATATTTATAAAGTGCTTCGTAAACTTTAAAGTGGTATATAAATGCCAACTATATACATTACCAACCCATGTCTTCATTTTCATTTCTATGAAATATTTATGAAAACAATCAACATATGTGTTTGAAAGTATGAGAAGGTCTTTCACAAATTATGTTCTATAGTAGGCTATATAGAGACATCTTAGGTTGCACAGTAAATAGAGTGTGAGACTTGGACTCAAGTACATTCATCTTCCTGAATTAAAATCTGGCCTCTGACATTTACTAGCTGTGTGACCCTGGGAAGTCACTTTTGCCTCAGTTTCCTCATCTGTCATGAGTTAGGGATGGAAATGGCAAAGCACTCTGGCATCTTTGCTGGGAATATCCCAAATGGGGTCGCAGAGAGTTGGATGTGACTAAAAATGACTGGACAACAGAAGTAGTCCCTATCGTCACAGTCGCCTGAGTGATTGTGCATATCATTTTTTGATGATAGAAAAAGTATTTGATTGAGTAGATCGGAAGGACTTTTGGGAGGAAACTCTGCAGTGCTTTTGATGACCCCAAGCTTCTCTCTCCGACAAAGATCCATTTTTTTAACATTAATATTCTTCTAGTGATTGTGTACGGCCCTGAATCAGTAGTACATCTATTAAGAATTAGGGCATGTGGCGGGCATGACTGTGCTGGAACATACAGATATTATCATTAAAGGACTGTGCCATAGAAGCAACAAAAAAAAATGTCATTAAAGAGATGTGTTGCTGACGAAAGAAGAGATCTCACAGGTGCTCCACTGTATATCCATATAACCTCGAAAAGCTTCATGGAGGAGTTTCTCAGAGTCAAGTGGCCTTCTGAAGGAGTTACAAGGGAATTTTATATTTTATATTTATATAAATTTTGTATTTTATACAGTTATACAAGATAAAAAGGTGTGGATAGGTTATAACATTTGTAAAAACTTTATGAAGATAGGGACTCTCATACCTCATCCTTGTGGAGAGTGCTGATGTTTTGATCATACATTCCTCCAAATAAGTATTTTTCTCATCAAAAGGTTCTGACTAATTGGTAGCTCCTAGACCACATTAGACCACCAGATAGACATAATTAGGCCACTAGATGTCTTTGTCCTCTGCAGTCAATATGGGCTTTTGCTTTGGTGTCCTCCTGGATGAGTCAGTATAAATATAGAGATTCAGGAACTTCTAGGATTTGAGTAACAATGTAATTGTCACATTCATTCAGCAGAATTTTAATTAAAATTCGCTTTTTTACATTTCCTCACTCCCAGTTATACCCGTTATTTCTTCCCCTTTCCTTTCACTCCAGTATAACCCTTCCTGGTGATCAATAAGTACTATTTAAAATTAACCAAAAGTCAACAGATTCACTCTTTTTGGAAAGGTAAATCTCATTACACTCCCATCATTCCCCTGCCTGTGCTTCATCATCCAAACTAATATTCTAAATAAACACTGCAGAGAACTGGTAGGCACCAAACAGAGGAGCATGCCAAATGTAGATACAGCATGATCTCTGTCCTCATAAAGTTTTGCAGTGTGGGAGGGAAATAAAAGAACTTAGCTAGCTGTAATATACAATTTCAAATGATAAGTATTACAGTTACACAACAACTATTATGTGTGGTGCAAAAAGAAAGGTTATTACCACTAGGGACAGTTAGGGGAAGGAGTGGCACACAAGCTGCTTTTTAAAAGATGTTTGGGAGGCAGCTAGTAGCACAGTGAATAGAGCACCATCCCTGGAGTTGGTCAGATCCAAGATGACAATGTTTTTCATTTACTTCAAAGGAGTCCTGAAGGGGTTAGAGCAGAGTGAACCCCTTTGCTTCTTCGGAACATATCAAAACAAGTTCCCCCTGGCTTGACTCCAGGGAAGATCAGTTAGGAAATAGGTTATTGCATGAGATCCGTCAGGTTTCCCTGATAGAATTGAGTTGTTCTCAAGGATTTTAAGAAACCAGAAACTGTCGCAGGCCAAAGAGTTTGGGCAAGAGATTGTTTTAGTCCTTCAGTTTCATATAACATGCGTTGGATCAAAAGTAACTTTTCCACAGCTTATGCCACAGTCAAAAAAAAAATGTGGTCACAATTTGGAGCATTTTCTTTGGCCCTCAGTCTGTTGAACAGACCATCTGCAGGAGAATTTATAGAAAAACTTGGATGAAAACTGCACAAACAGTGAAGGCATAGGGGGTTGCAGTGTTTACTTGTGGAAAGAGTGTCCACCCATCTCCTTAATCATAAAAATACCAAAGCATGTTTCTTTGTCAAAGAAAGTACCTGAACGTGAATAAGCAAAGAATTAATTCTTATTCCCAGTTCCTGGCCAATAGGAGTTAACAGTGAGCTGTTTTTCTTCTGATTGAAGGTAGTAAACGTGAATATTTCATTGTTTTCTTATGAATGTCACATTCCTTCTACTTCCTTACAGGAGAGTTTTCAGCTTCAGACAGCTCCCTCACCGACATCCAGGAGCCAAGAAGGCAGCCTATGCCTGACCCAGGTCTTATGCCCCTGCCAGACTCTGCTTCTGACCTGGATTGGTCAAACCTGGTAGATGCCGCCAAAGCTTTTGAGGGTAAGTGTACTGAGCCCCTCTGCTGGAAGGAACCTGTATTCCCTTAGGTGTCCTGCTGAAATACACATCGCAAAGACATAGTCATGTTTGAACTCAGGGTCAGCTGACATTCTCAGTGACAAAACAAGAACATACATGTTTTCTGGACATACTCCAGTATAATGAATTGGCTTTTCATGAATGTAAATCTATGACAAGAATGTCTTGCTGAGTCTCCCATCTGTCATACTTAGAAAGGAGGGGTGTGGCAGAACCCAGTGGTTATTGAGTTGCAAAGAACGTAACCACATTATGAAGACATTTCTATAACTTGGCTAAAATATCTTTCAGAATAACATAGGAAGGCTGTCTTCCAAACTCTAGTTCCCACCCCCAGTGTAGTCTGTGGCCTCCTATGCCTTCCTTCCTCCTCGCCAGATGCACAGCCATTTGGATGCTTCATATCTTCCTCTTGCCTATTTTAATACTGACCAGTTGACCACTGGTCAACTGACAACCTTTTTTAATGCTTGCTGAGCCAAAACAAGCCCCAGATTGTTGGTCTTTCCTCTTTACACATGTGGGGATGCCTAATTATGTCTTGATTAGAGAGTTTTGATTTCTCTTCTTGGCTCAGAATTTAAATGTGGATGTTTTTAGTTGAGAAGAGATCAGTTTTTAACTGCCTTTTGAGTCTTTGATACCAAGACCAATTTTCTTATGGAGTGATATAAATAAGTAGACAAGAATCCCTAATGGCTAATTAACTTTAGTTTCACTGACTCCAGCTGGTTTGAAAGTATTGATCAGGGGTGGCTAAGTGGTGCGGTGAACAGAGCACCAGCCCTGGAGTCAGGAGGACCTGAGTCCAAATGTGGTCTCAGACACTTAACACAGAACTAGCCATGTGACCTTGGGCAAGTCACTTAACCTCAATTGTCCTACCTTCCCCCCTCCAAAAAGCAAAAAAGAAAAAAAAGCATTGATCATATGCCCTTCTTCAGGTTATATGCCCTTCCCTCACTCAGGAATTGACCTCTTATGGAATCTTGAACTAATGCTAAGAACTTCTTGTTGCCATGTGCTCTAGTTCATTAGACAGAAAAAGAGGAGCCTTTAATTTTTTGCAGATGACAAAGCTATCCCCATTTTATTATAAAACAGATAATATTTTTGCTACTTCTGTACATAGAGATTCAATGAAGATTCTTCCTTGTTATAACAGTGTGAATGTGACAGCCTGCACACCATGCCCCATGCCTTTTATTTATTTCACCTGTTGTATTTTTCCCCTGAAGAGCATTTTTTGGCTTTTTAGTGCACATAGGGCCCTGACTCATTTAATTGCCAAAGGGAAAGAATGAGTACCTTCTCATTTCCTTTCCAGTCCAGAGAGCCTCATTCTTTGCTGCTAGTGATGAAAACCACCGACCCCTGAGTGCTGCATCCAACAGCGACCATCTTGAGGACCAAGCCATGGCCCAGATGAAGTCTTACGGAAGGTTGGTCTCCATGGGCATGTGTTTTACTTTGTGTACTCTTTTTTTCCTAATGCCATTAAGCAGTGTGAAAGGCTGGGAACATGCATGACATCTTTACATTATTGGAGATTGAAATTATTCTGCCTAAAGCTTTTCTTTATAATAAAGCTTAATTACCTACCAAAAGTACCAAAACCTTTTTGTCTTTAAATTTTCACCATTTTGAATGAAATATTTCCTAAAATATTTTACCTACTTTGTTGCTTTTTTAAACAGAATGCATCACATATCTGATATGATGATACTGTTTGTCCCCACACTTAAATGACATCACACCACTATATTTTGAATTACCATTTTTGCTTTTTAGAATCATTTTTCCACCCACTTCATTATCAGGCTGTCACTTCTTCTTGATGATGCCAGTGTGCCTGTCTCTAGCCCTAACTTCTTTCTTCCCTTTACCCTCTGATTTGCTGTTTCTAATATTCCGTAGACTAGGAAACCAGATGTTCAAGCTTATTACATTTGTGTCTGATACAAAAGAAAGTGGTCTTTATATCAGACCGGGAGGGGTGGTTCTTTAAGTAAAGTATCCAAGCTCTCATGCATGGTTTTCTTGCTTTTTGGAAGTTTTTTCTGCTTGTTTCCTGGCTTTTGGCTCAGGTCTGAGTACTTAAGGCTGTTCCTATAAAAGAGAAATCCATCAGTGAATCACATAACACTTAGTAGACTATAGAAGTGGGAGAAGTGTTATCACTAGTCCAACCTGTACCTGATAAGAATCCCATCTATACATTCTTAACAAATGATCCAACCTTTTCTTGAAGACTTTTATTGAGAACCAAACATCCTGTTCAACTTAAGAGAAGCTGTAATTGTTAAGAAGCTGTTCCGTTGTATCAAGCCCAAGTCTGTTTCCTGACGTTCTGAATTTTACTCCTAATTCTGCCCCATGGGCCAAGCACAACAAATATAATTGCCCATGATATCCCTTCAAATATTCAAAGACAGTGATCATATTAAGTATCTCTTCAGATTAAGTATTTTTTCCCAAAAAAAACAAACATCCCACATTCTTGCCCCATATGTTCTTACAACTCTATGATCTTATAAAAAATTTTCCTAATTTTTTTTAGAAAAGGTATAACATGGCATCTTTGGAACAGCTCATCCTTGAGCAAAACAGCGTCAGTTCAGGACTTCAAGAGTGCTTGGGGTGGAGGGAGGAAATCACAGATGTCATCTTTCTTTGGGAAAAGGTGTGTGAGGAAATGTTAGGATTACTTTATTTAGGATGGGAAATAACTTGTGCTTGTCATGCTCTGTGTGCTCTCTCATGTTCAAAGAGAATTGAAGCCTTGGTACTTAATTTCCATCCTCCTGCTCCTTTACAGACAAGTTCAGTAGCAGTTTAGAAAATACCATATGCTTCCATTTTAGTCAACCATAGTCCATTAATTGCAAGTGGTGGTATCTTTGCAAAATCATATTCATTTGCTGCTTGTGGTAAATGAACAGGCAAGATTTTTAGCTAATAAGTTTTTTCAGAGGGCAGTGGCAGAGGGTCCAGTCTTCCTGTTCCCATGTGATATGGTTATTTTTTATTATTATTCCTTTTGCTTTATGGTGCTATGGATGAACCAGAAGCAAAGATCTGCATAGCCTTCTCTAGGACAGGAATTCTCACTTGCACTTTGACTAATGCCTCTTCTCATTTCTCTCCAAATATGCAGATGAGTTGAACATCTTTTCCCTCAAGGATAGTCTTAGGCTTACAGAGATTATGTGACCAAAAGCCCCCTGAGGAATGTATAAAAAGAGTAGGCACCTTAAAGAACTACCCTCTAGAAAAGAGATAAAACATGTTCTTCTTGGTTTTGCCAAGCAGAATGAGGAACACTAAGTAGATGTTGTTGTAAAGACTTTGGCTGTGTTAAAATTAGTTCTTAAGATACTTTAGAAAGTTTAGCCTGGTTTTTAGGATGTGATTAGACAACTGGCTACAGAAAGTGATTTTCTAAGAGTAACCAATCTGGATAGCCTCTCCCTGTTGTCTGTATCCAGACCATCTCTCACAGGTGGGTAAGTAGCTGGTCTGTCTTGAAAAAGCACTGAAAGATTCCATAGTTTCCTAAGAAATTATTTCATTGTTTAGTTATCATTATCAGATAGTTTCCCTCTTTATGTGTTGCTGCCCCTTTATATTACTAAAGAATATGTTTTTGCTTATTATCCTTTCTTCTTTGAAAACAAAGATATGGCATCCTCAGCAAAGGCTGTTATTGACTGTAGCCAAAACATATGTATAGCTTTTGTTACTGAAGTTGTCCTTCTGAAGAAATGTATATTACATTGACCATACTGAGCCATTTAACATCAAGAAAACCCATTTACAAAGGCAGTCTCACATTGTGAGATGTAAAATGGATAAGTTTGATACCAGTGTAGCCAGGATCCAGAAGGAAAGCAGAAAATGGCTGGGGGGGGGGGGGGGGGGAGGGGTGCGGAATTTTATACAGACAGTTTCTCAGATAAAGGTCTCATATCTTAAATATATGGAGAACTTTGTCGAATTTAGAAGACCATGAGTTACTCTCCAATTGATAAATGATCAAAGGATATGAACAGGAAGTTTTTGGATAAAGAAATCAAAGCTATATATAGTTATATAAAAATGTTCTAAATCAGTATTGATTTTGGAGAACAAATTGGAATTATTCCTAAAGAGTTATAAAATTGTATATACCCTTTGACCCAGGAGTACCACTATGAGGTCTTTTTCCCAAGGCAATGAGGAAAAAGGAAAAGAACCTGGATGTTTGTTCTAAAATATTTATGGTAGCTCTCTTTGTGATGGCTAAGAACTGGAAATTGAGGGGATACACATCCGGTGGGGAACAGCTAAAGAAGTTGTAGTATATGGTTGTGATGAAATACTATTGTGCTGTAAGAAAAGATGAGTAGGTTGATTTTAGAAAAACATGGACAGACTGGTATGAAATAATGAAGAGTGAAATGAACAGAACGAAAAGAATATCGTTTACAGTAACAGCAATATTGTTCGAAGAATAACTGTGAATAACCGAGCTATTCTGAGCGTTGTAAATATTCAGATCAACTACAGAGGACCTCTGAGAAGGAAGTGACGAGTAGAAGCATGCATAGTGTGGCCTTACCTAGATATAGACAGGTGTGGGTATAAATGTGTCTGTGTCAAACCGTGGCCTTCTCCAGGATCGAGTGGGGAGGGAGGAAGACAATTTGTAACTTAAAATGTAACACAGTAAAAAAAGACACAGACACA
>CM053582.1:441221456-441236456 GCA_028627135.1 Pseudochirops cupreus
GTCATTTTGCCCCCCCATTTTAGTTGTAGGTTAAAAGTGTAGCCTAGGACTCCCAAGCTTAGATGCTATGGGGCAGGTTTAGATGAATGCTCAGGGCAGAGCTGGCTATTCAACCTAGTCCCCATCACCTGAGATATAACCAGAATAAATATTTGGTGCAATGCACAAAAAGTGTTTTTCTTTCCATGAGATTTTTTGAGTCTCAGCGCATGATAGGAGAGCATACATATATGTCAATGATTTGGAAAAGGGACTTGTTCTCATATGTATGGGCTCTCAAGTGCTTCTACATTGTTTTTTTTTCCCCAAGCTGAATTGTAGTAATTGTAGCCCAGAAAGAATGAATAGTACTTAGTGCCATCAAGGTTGGGAAAATTCCTCGGTTCTGAGCACTCTGGGACATTTATCTAGTTACCTAATTATCTAGATGTGAAAATAAGGGGCCCAATATGACCCACATCTAGTCTCTTTGTTGGGTATAAGCCTGTATTTTCTACCTCTTGGGTACTTGCCCTCTGAGGGATTTCCCCCCTTTTTGTCACCTCTCAGGAAAAAGAAGACAAAGCCCACCTGCAGGCTGAAGTCCAGCATCTTCGGGAAGACAACTTGCGTTTACAGGAGGAATCCCAGACTGCATCGGACAAGCTGAAAAAATTCACTGAATGGGTCTTCAACACAATTGATATGAGCTAAAGACTGATAAAACATGCAGGTGGGGGAGGGAAGGTGTGGAAAGGGACCAAGAGGGAATGTTTCCTTTCTCCTGAGACTGCTTTAATGCCCCGGATCATGCTATTGAAAGCATCTTCAGAGCACTTTCCCCACCTTCCTTATAGATATCCCCTTTTTTTGCGAGTGCACAAACAGAACAATTGCAGATCAACAATCAGTGTCTGCCTTTTGTAGAAAAACAAAAAAAGAATAAAGAATTTAAAAAGTAAAATAAAAGTTTAACTGCTAAAATGTGAATGTCTTTATTTTTTTGCACAGTATCTTTCTCTGTAATGTATAAAGAAAAAAATGGGGATTAGACTAGAATGATCTAGTCCATCTGCCTCATTTACTCCCCATCAGCTCTTTCCTTTCTGTTCCAGGTAATTCCAAGCTTTCTCTTGCTCTCCTGGCAAATATGATGGTTACTAGAAAACCAGTACATGTTTATTTTGGAGTGTTTGTTGGGGGTTAGGGTCAGGACCCCACGAGGGCTGTGTTCCTTACCTTCCTTGCTGAAGTAACTAGCCATGAGGAGTTGGATCTCCCTTGAATGCATGAATCAATGCTGTTTTCTCCTGTGTTACCCAGAACAGCAGGATTAGGCCAGGGAATATAGGCTAAAGACCATGGACGGGGCATGTTATTCATGATCTTTTCCACATCCCACATGACTACATGACTTGTCACCCCTAGTTTCCTGTGGATATACTTCCACCTGCTTTCCACAGGGCAAATGTACTTCTTAAGTGAAATCTTAAGCAATCTCTCCTAATGTAGAATTGACCTCTAATAATGCTCCTGGCTGTAAACATAACATTGTTTAAGATTGCCTCATGCCACGTCCATTGAATGACCCATCCCAACAATTCCAGACTCTCCATTTTATGTAATCAAAAAGTGATGGTCCTTCTGTATGGTTTTTCTTTAGTGGGATATAAGGGAAAAGATTCATGAGACCAAAAGCTCACTGATTAAAAGTACCCAAAGAAGATTTAGGTGTTAGTCTTTGCTAGGGGACAGTTAGGAATGTCTAGTGATAAAATGAAATTATAAAATGGGAAAGAGCTGTTGCTTGCCTTTTGAATGCACAATATTTACATGCTTGGTGATGTATCTAAAATTGACTTTTCCCCCACATGACATCAAATCATGGGATTGTCCAAGGCCATCAAAGTAGTTACTCTGAAGACATGATTGATTTGCTATTTAAATTCAAAAAGTCCAAACAGTTTGGGTATGATAGGACACCATTAATAGGTCCCAGTGCTGGGCCCCAATACTTCTCTAAATCATGTTTAGCCTTCTGGAGGAAAGCACCCCAAACCTTTTTCTCCAAGCCTTCATAATCACAAAATTTGTGTCATCATCTCTGTAATGGAGCAACTGACCTGCAACAATTGTTCATCATTTTTATATCTTTCAAATTTTCTCTCGTACAGTTTAAAAATAATTGATCCCTCCCCTGACTCCCAAAGAAGCCATATACATTCATATTCTCTCTCTTCTTCAAATTTTTACCTAAATGTCACTCCATGTTGTGATTTCCTCCCCCCCTCATGAAATCCTTTTCTAATAATACTTGCATAATGGGAAAAGGAAGATTTCCAAGTTATTTTGTAAAGATTGTAACTCTTTCTCTTTGATTTGTATGAAGGAGGTTTGTACAGTGCCTGATATTATTTGTAAATGGGAAATACTGCTAACATCCAAGCATTCTGAAGTCTTGCTTATCCTAAGTTTGGTCTTTATTTTGTTTTAAATTTTGTTTTGGGACTTGGGGCAGACTATTTATTAGAGTTTTGCAACAGAATTCTTGTATGAAGCCTCTAAAGGCTACTTGTAAAATTCAGACAATAAAACTGACTTTAAAGGCTCTTCTAAAACCCTTTGGTATTATTTCTTGAGGTTTTCTTATTTTGAAGAACTACATAAGAATTTATTTTGCTATTTCACTTCCTTTTCCACCACATTTCTTTAACATCATATAATACCAAAGTTGTATTATCCATTATTTGATTATGTAAGAGAATGCATAATGAACCTTCTATGTTTAAGTTAATATTTCTATACCACTTTATATTTTCAAAGTGCTTTTATAATGGAGCAATTCTTGATAATTCATATGTGAAATTTTCATAGGAAATTTTAATTCCCTGAGATTTGGCACATTGTTCATCCCAGTATCAGTTAGTACATGCTCAGAGCAAGCAAATTAATATTGCTATTAGCCTGTGTAAAATATAATTATAAAAGTTAATCTACTGCAAAACAACAACAAAAACCACAATGCATTTCAAAACCATATAGAATTTATTTTTTTGGATTATTTACATAACTGTTCTCCTTCAACAGTGCAGCTAATTGGGAGTTGACTGTATTTTTATACTTTATTCCTCTCAGCAACCCTAGAAATTCTGGAATCAGAGTTACACTGGATCCCAAGATATCCCACATGGAATTCTGATAACCTATGAAGATGAATACTCTCAGGTATACAGGGTGTCCCAAAAGTTTTAGTTCCGTTTTAAGCTATTAAAGCTAAAGACTTTTTGGAACACCCTATACGCAGCACTGTAGTTATCAATGACATGCCAATTAAAGTGGTATTCTGGAGGAGATGGTCCTGAGGGTAGAAGTATTTTATGAAACTAATATATCTAACTTATGAAGTCTAAGAAACTCATGACACTGAGATGAACTATAACACAGTTAGGATAGGACTTCAGATATGTTTTAGGCCACCTTCTGCCTTCAGAGGGGAGGAATATGGGTCCCTAGGGAAGTTTTGACTTGCCTAGAGACACACTACTAATTAATAGCAGAACCAGGAGAATAGCCCAGATCTGTTCCTGTGGAAAGTTCGTTTTCCTGCTTCACATGGCCTCCCCCATATGGAGATAGATTCAAACAAAATAGTCAACTTTGAGACTTAAAAAATCCAAGATGTTTAGTCAGGAAAAAAAAACTGTCAAGTGTCATTCTTGACCAAGAAGAGCTGAATGAGTAGTGACGCGGAGGCGTTGAACAATAAAGATCTGTTGTGTCTTTTTCATATATGAATTAGAATGCTATAGACCTAATCTGTATCTAGAAGGATATTTTATGTGTTTCCCATAGTGCATCCTAGGAAATCAAAGGGTCACAGTTTTAGAGTTGGAAGGAACCGCAGAATTCATCTAATCTAGGTCTTTTATTTAATAGTTGAGGAAACAGGACCAGAAATACAAAGGCTGATTTCACATGGCAAGCAGCATAGGATTCGAATTCAAATCCATCTTCCTTTCCATTCTACCACACTTCCTCCATCTCTGATTATAGCCATGTGCTTGTTATTTAGCCAAAACATTTCTCTACATTTAAGAAAGATGTAGAGAAACTAGGAGATTCAGAGAAAAATAACAACGATGGTTAAAAGGAAATGGTGTAAGAGAACTTACTGGCTCCCAAGTATATTTACTAATCAATCTGCAATCGTTCATTGCAGATTCACTGATCAGGGTGAGATAATATATGTACTTCTGGATATACATGGGCTGCTAGAGAGCCCTGACATCGAAAGGGCAAGGGACACCAGGAAAGGCTTCATAAAAAAGCTAATACTTGAGCCTAATATTGAAAAATACAAAACAAAACCCAGGGATTCCAAGAGATGTAGGAGAAGAGGGAGTGCATTCTGGCATGGAGATGGCCAGTTCAAAGGCCTTGTAGACAGAAAAGGGAACATAGTGCATAGAGAACAGCAAGTAAGCCTAAACCCAATTCATGGAGGGGTGTAAAATGTAGTAAGTGGAAAGACAGTAAGGTACCTGGTTGAAGGAGGGTATATTAGATTGAGGTAAGAGAACCATTGGAATTTGTTGAAAGAGAAGGGCTGGTGACATGATGATACTTGCACTTCAGGAAAATCACACTAACAGCTGTGTGGAGGGTAGGATTCTGGTGGGAAGGGCAGCTCTGTGGTGGATCCTGGGTAACCAGAGGTCAGTATGAAGGCACTGATGGCCTACCAGGGAGGTGCTGGAAATAAACTGCTTGTGTCATAACTTTACTGTAGGTCCAGCCCAAGCAAAGAGGGTCAATCTTGTTTTAAAAGGTTCTTTTCAGCTTCCTTCAGGAATCCAAGCTCCCCCCTCTCCATTTTAACATCCCCAGTAGAAAAAAAGACCTTTCTCAAAACCACTTCTTCAGCACCACCTAATTTTCTCTTGATCTGCCCTTACCAGAGATAGTAAAGGTTTGCAATTCTTCATATTTAATTTAAGCCTTCTACAAAGGCTTAAATTTTTTTATTCCATTATCCTTAGCCTTCTCTTATCAATAGTAACCAACCCCAATTCCTATAGCCTACCTAGGTTTTATTTGCTAAATAATTTTTCATATTTCTGATTCTCTTACTCATCCCTCTTTAAGGTACGGAGCTGGTAAAGACTATACTGTATTTAAGCAAATAGATCTTACACCTTCCTCTTATACATCTTAAACCTTTCATTTTTTGAAACTGTTTGTTTTTCTGCCTCTCATTATACCTTTCTAATAATAAATCAGGGCAGCTAGGTGGTACAGTAGATAGAATCCTGGCCCCAGAATCAAGAAGACCTGAGTTCAAATTTGACCTCAGACACTTTAGCTGTGTGACCCTGGGCAAGTCACTTAACTCTGTTTCCCTCAATTCATCTATAAATGAAGCTGGAGAAGAAAATGACAAACCTTTCCAGTATGTTTGCCAAGAAAATCCCCACAATAGAATCGTGAAGAGTTAAACACAATGGAAATGACTCAACAACAACAAAATAATACATCTGATTACATCATTTCCTCCATGTATTTCATTACACCCCCTCAGACATCTCATTATAGTCTTTACATCCCATTATGGAACTTCAATGTGAGCATCCTATCGCATCTTTCTCTTCCAGAATTGATTTGTACCCTTTCCCCTAGTGTCTTCTTATAGCCCTCCAGTGTTTACATCTCATTATACCCCTTAAACATGCATATTGCATCTCACATTCCATCTAAACCTCCCACTACTGACTGAAAGTGTACAGGTTTCATTTCTCCTTTTAAACAGGCTCTTGCCAAGCATCTGTCTCTACCTTTAAACATATGCAGTTCATTGCCACCTTCCTCAGACATACTTCATTACTCATTTTAAACCTGCATGTTCTTTTAGACATTTTACACTCAACCCTTTTAAACAGGAGGATTCTTTTAAGCACCTCATTACATATTCCACTGTTATAGCACTTACCAGAATGGATTACATTCTCATTATACACCTATGCATGCCTTTCATTTTCAGTCATATTCAGTTGTGTCTGACTCTTCATGACACCAGCAGGGATTTTCTTGGCACAGATACTGGAGTGGTTTGTATTTTCCTTCTCTAACTCATTTCATCGATGAGGAAACTTAGGTCAACAGGGTTAAGTGACTTGCCCAAGGTCACACAGCTAGTAAGTATTGAGAGCAGATTTGAACATAAAAGGATGATCCTTCCTGATTCCAGGCCCAGCACTCTCTCCACTTTGCCATCATGCCTTTCATTGGTTTTACCTTTTAGAGGTACTCATTTGAGCTATTTCTCATCTCTTGTGACTGCTCTTCTCCCCACACCCCCTTTTCCTGGACTTTTTTGTTAGGACTTTAGAAATGAGCTCTACCATCCAGTCAACCAAAGGAAGCCATTCATCTGCCTTTCTGTGAAACTCCTGAATTTTACTGTAATACCTCTCTAATTCTATTTGGGGGAAAGGTCAATCTCAATTACTGAAGAATATTAATAAACAAATATATTTAAAGGACTACAATTTAACTTTGTGATACAGTAGTACATCAAAAAGGAAGAAAATGCTAACAAAGTGTTAACTCAAATGGTAGAGCTTAAGGGACTTGCTTTAAGGAATAATTAAGAATGATTTCTAATTAGCCTCTTTTGCTTGTATGTAAATGGATGCTTTATGAAGTGCCTAAGGGGACTTAAAAATAGTTTGTTCTCTTAAATTTAAGTGTGCTTACCCTGTCTCCACACCATAAATTTGCTTATATATAGATATCAGGGCCTTGTCAAATTAACACAAATTCCAAATTAATGAGTTTTCATGTGCTAAATATTTCTTTTAAATTAAACTGAGGTTAACATTCCAAATTGGTGCAGAAGCCACGAATAAATTTACAAACAGAAGAAAAGCACATCCCCCCACACTGCCCCTGAAATATGTACTAAATGCTTACTATGTTCAGTGAACAAGGCTAGGTAATGGAGGAGACAAAATGCTTAAATTAGAAGAGTCCCTGTCCTCATGGAGCTTACAATCTAATAAGAGAATATGATTCATATGTGTCATAATATACAATAATTGCATGCAAAAAGTTCACTCAGGAAATGTGAAACAAGATCTATATGGGGTGAATTTTACCTTGAAGAACTGAAATTCTCTTTTTAAATTTTTTTTAATTTTAAGTTTGAAAAACACTCACAAATATGAACATTTTCATCTACAAAGAAGAAGAGAAAAGAGAGTATTGGGACTGAAACCAGGAATCTCCATTGTTTACAGCTTGATGTTTTCTTCTAAGCATATAGTAACATTCAGGATATGGCTTCCAAGTTGTCCCACTTGTTGGTGTTTACCTCTGAACTTCCTTCTGTTCTCCTCTTTTTAAAATGCTGCTTCATTATTGCTCATAATTTTAAAAAAAATATTATATGACCATTATTCCCCGTCTGGCAAGCAACCAAAAAGAAAGAGTTCAAGTACCAAAGAACCATAGTCAGGATCACACAAGGTTATGCTACAGCTACTATAAAAAAGAGATAATATTGGAATATAGTATTCTAATATTCAAAAGGCAGTCAAGAAAACCTTACCTGGCAGGACAGTATAATCCTACAAGGGGGAAAATAAACCTTTAACAAAAATGAAACCTTTAATAAACAGTCAGGCATTCTTGATAAAAAGACGAGAGTTGAGCATAGATAGATGAGTAGACAGACGTAGATATGTGTGTTTACCTAGTAGCTCTGGATTTTGGCTATGATATTCCTGGATGTCTTCAATTTAGGGATTCATTTAAGAAGTGGCCATTAGGTTCTTTCTATTTTCACTTTACTCTTTCATTTTAATAGATATGAGGGAGTTTTCATTTATGATTTCCTAAAATATGGAGTCCAGATTTTTTTTGTTTGGTCATGGTTTTCAGGAAGTCTAACCTTACATCAACTCTCCTTGATCTATTTTTATTTTTCATAGTTTATATGATATATATATATATCTATGTACATACACACGTGTGTGTGTGTGTGTGTGTGTGTGTGTGTGTGTGTAATTTCAATCCTTTGATTTAGTTTTAATATTCTTTGTTGTTTCCTGGAGTCAGTGAGTTCTGTTTGCCCCATCCTATTTTTCCAGGAGGCTTCTACTTGGGTTGGGTTTGTCACATTTTGTTCTAAGCTACTTATTCACCTTCCAATTTTTTTCCCCTCCAAAGCTCTTATTTAATTTTTTTTTTAATCCCTTGTGTTTCATTACTTCTAGATATCCTTATAGTCCTTGTAGCCAAGCCATTTTCCCTTCTCTGAAGCTCTGTCTGTAGCTGTTGTGGAGTTACTTTCTTCTTCTGGGTTCATGTCTTGGACAACTCAACACAGAGTATTTTTTCATTGTGTTGTATATTTTCTTCTTTTTACTCATAACTCCAGCCTCAGTTTCTGTTTTGGAATTTTGTTCCAGGGTTAGCAGAAATTTTTCCCTTTCTTACATTCTTGAACAGAGTAGTTGAGTCCTATTTGGTCTTGTCCCTGATTTCCTGGGTTCCTGCGGCTGACTTCTATTTCTCCTAATGTGTACTGTTCAGTGGAATGGAAGAGTTTAGGCCCCCCAGCATGTCCCCAATTAAAGTATCTTCCAGACCCCCTGAATGATCCCCAGAGTGTGACAAGCTTTGGGGGCCTCTGGAGCAACTCTCATCAGAGCAATGACAGTTTTCAAGTTTGGATTTTTGGTTTTTTTGTTGTTTTTTTTTTTTTTTGCCTAGCTTATGCTGGCTTCCCTGGATGAACCCATTTCTCAGTTCTTGAAGGATTTTAGCTTTTTTTCTTCAGTCCTGGACTGTATGGAGGAGATTACTCTTGGTTCTCTTTCAATTTCTTAATTGTTATCAAAAAATGATTTAATCTGGCTACATTTTGAGGTCTTTGTCAAGTACATATAAGAGAACTAGGCTCTTCTTAGACCTTTCATGTCATTTTAACTGGAAGTTCTCTTTTCTCTCTAAACTCTTTTGGTAAACTTCCTGGCTCCCATGGGTTTCATTATCATTTCTTTGAAGATGATTATCTATCTATCTATCTATCTATCTATCTATCTATCTATCTATCTATCTGGATATCTATCCATCTATTTATATAGATATCTATCTACAGAGATAGATATAGATGCATGCATAAATATATACATATTAATATATTTACATATATACATACATACATATATATGTATGAATACAACCTCAGTCCCAAAGCCCCTTGGTATGGGACTCTTTTTTTATTGGGGGAAATCAATACTCTGTGCCTATGTGAAGGGTGGCATGAAGTTGACAGAGAGAGAGAAAGAGAGAGAGAGACAGAGAAAGTTGAGAGGAATAGTTTCTTCAGACTCTTCAGCCTCTGCAGGTTCTTTGGGCACTTTTAGCATCCAGCTTCAGGAGAGATGGGCAATGCCAACCCCACTTCAAGTTGCTGAAGGGAAAATATATACAAGACAATACAGTGATGGAGCTGCACTCTCTCACTGGGGATGAGGTGACTTAGCTCAATCAAGAGAGAATACTCAGTCTCACTCAAGAGGAAATTCCACAGTCTTTAGTAAAACAAACTGGGGACAGGGACATGAGGGAGAATGCCAGCTCCTCTCGTGTCGACTTCTTCCCAGAGCCTTTCTTCCTTCAGTAACCTGACATGTTCTTCTCTCTCCAAGCTGGAAGCCAAAAGCTGCAGAAGAGACTCCTGAACTTGAACAGTCTGAAGAGACCAGAGTTCTCTTCCCTCCCTTGATCTCATCAATGCCATCCTACCCCTCACACAGGGGCATTGATCTCTTCCACCGAGACAAGAGTTCCAAACTAATGACCTTTGGGTTTCCGGTTTAGTACATTAAGATCTATAACTAACGCACATCCATATATCCAGCCCTAGCATCTTTCCTCAATTTCAGTCCCCCGTTACTAACTCCCTGTTGGTTATTTCCAAACGAATGACCCATAGTTGAATTCAGCATGTCCAAAACAGAAATTGGGTTTCCCCCAAACTACCCATCTTCTAAAATTCCCTGTTTCTGTTGCAGTCACCCAGGTTCAACACCTTAGTGTCATTTCCAACTCATTCTCCCTCCCCACCATGTGCCATCAGCAGCTAATTCTTGTTGATTCTGTGTCAAGAGCCTCTCAAATATCAGCCCCTTCTCTCCACTAACCACACAATTGCCCACATTCAGAAGCTCATCATGTCTCACTTGGACTTTTGCTTGGTCTCCTTGCTTCAAGTCTTTTCACTCTCTAATTTATATCCTCTCAAAGTGATTTTTCTTTCTTCTTTTTTTTTTTGGTGGTGGGGGAGGGGGAAGGGCAAGGCAGTTGGGGTTAAGTGACTTGCCCAAGGTCACACAGCTAGTAAGTGTCAATATCTAAGGCCGAATTTGAACTCAATCCTCCTGACTCCAGGGCTCTATTCACTGTGCCACGTAGCTGCCCCCCAAATTGATATTTCTGAACTCAGATATGACCTTAACTTACCATCCCTATATCTCAGTTTCCTCCTCTGTAAAATGGAGATAATAACCCCTGTCTCACAGGGCTGTTAAGACCAAACGAGCTGACATGTAAAACTCAAAGTGCTACATAAATGCCAGCTATTAAACACAAACTGTTTGGCATTTAAAGCCCTTTTCAGCCTGGTGCCTACCAGTGTTATTCCACATGACTCCCTTGCAAGCATTTTAAAATATCAGCTCAATCTGCCTACTCGTTGTTGTTCCTACACAGCATTCCATCCCTCATCTTTGTGCCTTTGTCCAAGTTGACCTCCAGGTCTGGAATGACCTCCCTCTTCACTGCGGCCTCTTTCTTGGAACCCTAGTTTCCCCTCCAAGGTCAACTCAAGTGCCCCCCCCTTACAAGAGGTTTTTTCTGGCCCCCTCATCTACCAAGGAACCATCCCCAAATAATGCCTTGTCTTTACTTTGTGAATGTTTTGTATTTAATTATATTGTGCATGTTATTTCATAGAATGTGAGATGTTTGAAGACGAGGAAGCTTCTGTCTTTGTATCCCTGGCCCTGGCAATTCAGTAGGTAGTTAACAAAGGTCACTATCCCAAGAATCTCCACATGAACATACTTATAACTGTTACCCTGTGTCCCTTAAAGGATGATAAGTCAGTGTTTAAACCCTCCAGGCTGGTGCCAAAGAGAGATGGCGGTATATGGAAGGGCTGACTACTTAACCACATCCCCCTTGGAAATCAAAGGGTGGTTCTTTACTCTTCTGTTACATCTAGTTCTTAAAAGTATCCTATGACCTATTTAGTCCCTTTATTTTGAGTCCTGCCACAATAGTTAAGACATCTTAGTAATGGGAAAGAGTTAAGGATCTGTGTGCCCTAAGCTCTCAAGACCCCTAGAATAAGCCTTTTTGGGTCCAGGCCCTAGCAGTGAACTTGCCATTATTGTAAATTAGATAGATGGGCAGCTAGGTGGCCCAGTGGATAGAGTGCTGCGCCTAGAGTCAGGAAGACTCATCTTGCTGAGTTCAAATTCAATCACAGACACTGAGCAATTCACTTCACCCTGTTTGCCTCAGTTTCCCCATCTGTAAAATGAGCTGGAGAAGGAAATGGAAAACCACTCCAGTATCTTTGCCAAGAAAAATCAAATGGGATCATGAAGAGTCAGACATGACTGAAAAGCAACTTAACAACATAAATAGACAGACAGACAGAGAGATAGATAGATAGATAGATAGATAGATAGATAGATAGACAGACAGATAGACAGGCCTCCTATTGGTTATCTGGGCTACTGATTCATTGATTGTCTTCAGTTTTTATCAAGCAGTACATGGGAAGTAGGGGCAACTTAAATATTTTTCTGCTAAGGGTTCTGAACTCTTTTTTGTCTTTTAGGCCCCTTTGGCAGTCTGGTGAAATCTGTTGACTTCTTGGAATAATGTCTATAAATAATTGAAGTGAAAGCTAAATCTTGGTTAGTGAAAATAAAAGGTGCAAGTTTTCCAATTCCGTTTCACAGAACAACCCCTCCCCTGCCACACACATGTTCACTCAATGAAATCTATCCTTGGGGGGTGGGAGGTTCTGTGGGCCCCAAGTTAAGAACTCTTATTTTAAACAAATTTCAGAAATTTTGACCTACTACTCAGACTCATTTAAAGCCAGGGAAACAAAAGGAATTTCACCTTCTGGTTAAACATATCTCATTATTGAAGTCACTCATCTTAGTAATCTGGATCTGTGCGGTTCCTCAAAGGTGAGGCTGCAATTAGAAGACAAAGCAAAGTCTCCTGGCAGATATAGCTCAAAGCCCATTGGCTAGAAGACTTCTCCTGTACTAGGCCTGCAACCTTAGATTGAGGGAAACAGAACAGGCACAGTTCACAAGTATAAACCACAGCAAACACCCAACTGACTTTTGAATGCTTCCTGGTGAACCAGGAGAAGCCCTGGCGTGGGCATGAAGGAAGGATAAGAGGGCTCTGTGTCAAAAGCCTGGGCATTCACCCTATCCTAGATCTCCCTATTTTTTTTAAAACATTTTTCAGGAAGGGAAGGAGAGAACAGGAGAAATGCATTTCCCTCTGCCCCACCCCAGGGTGACCTATTAGGACACTGAGAGAGGCTAAATTGCAAATTACTGCTAGCCCTTAATGGAAAATACTTCTAAACTCTGAAGTGAACTGAAAAGATAAAGCACTTCTTTCTTTCTCCCTCACAGGGTCAGTGTTTGGAATGTCCACTAGCTCTATAGATCTGTGTGTCACTAGGCCAGTTACTTAACTTGTGTCAGTCAATCAATTGGCCAGTCAATAAGCATGCATTAATGTTTATTGGGGCAGCTAGGTGGCACAGTGGATGGAGCACTGGAAGTAGAGTCAGGAAGACCTGAGTTCAAATCTGGCCTCAGATACTTACCAGCTGTATGACTCTGAACAAGTCACTTAACCCTGTTTGCCCCAGTTTCCTCATCTGTAAAATGAGCTGGAGAAGGAAATGGCCAACCACTCTAGTATGTTTGCCAAGAAAATCACAAATGGGGTCATGAAGAGTCAGAGACCACTGAGCAACACCACCCCCAAAATGTTTATTGACGTTTATTGGCTCCTCCTGTGTGCCAGGGACTGTGGTAAGGCCCAACTTTGTGCCAGGAACAGTGTTAAGTATCAATTCCCTTATATGTAAAATTGGATTAATAATAGCACCCTAATAGAGCTGTTGTGAGGATCAAATGTGATCATGTAAAGCACTTTGCAAATCTTTAAGTGACATACGAATGCTAATTATATAATTATTTGTACCCTTGAAAGGAAACTCCTCAAGGTAGACTTGGCCTCCTGGAAGTGATGTCGGGGAACAAACACTAATAATGACCTCAGAAAACCCCTGGCATTGCAGTCAGAGAAGATCGGTGCAAATTCCAGCTCTGCCACTTGCCCCTGTTACCTGGGTAAGCCACGTAACCTGTGTTGGTATCAGTTCCCTCATCTTTAAAATGGGAATCACAATAACACCTGCCTCATAGTGCTGTTGTGAGGATCAAATGCTATGACGTAATGATTTGCAAACCTTAAATCACTACAGAAATGCCAGCTATTATTGTTTGTCATGTTCTCTATCCCTGAAAGGAGACCGCTCTCTGATTAGTAATTGGCCTCCTCAAGAGGGTAACGAGAAATAAACACCAACGACGATAAAGTAAAAGCCTTGGCTTTCGTTCCCCAATTGATAAATGGTCAAAGGATATGAACAGGCAGTTTTCTGATAAAGAAATCAAAGCTATCTATAGTCATATGAAAAAATGCTCTCAATCACTATTGATTAGAGAAATAAAAATTAAACAGAGGTACCACCTCATACCTCTCAGATTGGCTAATATGACAGAAAAGGAAAACAATAGATGTTGGAGACGATATGGGAAAATTGGAACACTAATGCATTGTTGGTGGAGTTGTGAACTGATTCAACCATTCTAGAGAGCAATTTGGAGCTATGCCCAAAAGGCTATCAACCTGTGCATACCCTTTTACCCAGCAATACCACTTCTAGGACTGTATTCCAAAGAGATCATAAAAAAGGGGAAAGTATCTATATGTAAAAAAATATTTATAGAAGTTCTTTTTGTAGTGGTAAAGAACTGGAAATCAAGGGGATGCCCGTCAACTGGGGAATGGCTGAAAGAGTTGTTATATATGAATATAATGGAATACTATTGTTCTATAAGAAATGACAAACAGGGGCAGCTAGGTGGTGCAGTGAATAGAGCACTGGCCCTGGAGTCAGCAGGACCTGAGTTCAAATCCAGACTCAGACACTTGACACACTTACTAGCTGTGTGACCTTGGGCAAGTCACTTAACCCTGATTGCCCTGCCTTCCCCTCTTCAAAAAGAAAAAAAAATGACAAACAGGTTGATTTCAGAAAATTCTGGGAAAATTCACACGAACTGATGCTAAGTGAAGTGAGCAGAACCAGGAAAACATTGTACACAGTAATAGCAGCACTGTACGATGATCAACTATGATTGACTTAGCCCTTCTCAGCAATACAATGATCCAAGACAATTCCAAAAGACTTAGGATGGAAAATGCTATCCACATTCAGAGAAAGAACTATGGAGTCTGAATGCAGATGGTAGCATACTATTTTCAATTTCTTTGTTTTTTCTTTCTCATGGTTTTTCCCCTTTTGTTCTGATTCTTCTTTCACAACATGACTAATGTGGAAATATGTTTAATATAATTGTACATTTATAACCTATATCAGATTGCTTGCTGTCTTGGGGAGGGGGGAGGGGACAGAGGAAGGGAGAAAAAAAATTAGAACCAAAATCTTATTTAAAAAATGAATGCTGAAAACTTAAAAGGAGGACAAGAAGGAAGAAGAAAAGAAGGAGAAGAAAAAGAAGAAGAAGAAGAAGAGGAGGAGGAGGAGGAAGAAGAAGAAGAGAAGGAGGAGAAGGAGAAGAAGAAAAGAAGAGGAAGAGAAAGATAGGTAGATAG
>CM053582.1:441240923-441303469 GCA_028627135.1 Pseudochirops cupreus
GATTGCTTGGTCCCCCTGCAGTCTGCAGGCTGAGAGCTCTGAAGCGGCAATGCAGAGGCAGGTGCAGGACCTCTGCTTTCCACTTCTTAGCCCTGGAGGCAGTTTGGCCAGACCACTTTTCTCCCACGACCTCGCAAGTCCCACTGACCTAATTCTGGATACTGCTGCAGCTGCTGCCAATCCACTCACCTGAAGCTCCAGCTGGGGCTCGGCTCCTCTTGTCCAGCCACCTCCTGGCTCCTCTTGTTTAGCCACCCCTGGGGCACAGCCGTGGTTTCAGGTCAGGCTGGTTTCGGTTCGCAGTGCTGATATGGTTCCTTGTAGCTGAGCTGACTTTAGAGGAAAGTATATTTGTGTGCATTTTGGAGTTCTAGAATTAGTTTAGAGTCATATTTTATGGATATTTTGGGGTGGCTGTATGAGAGCTGCGATATTTTGCTGCTCTTATGCCGCCATCTTGGCTCCTCTCCCCCTAACAATTTGGGGTAGACTCTTAAGGAGCCTCAGTATCTGTGATGCTTGCACTGGGCAAGCAGGACAGAGTAAGTCTCTGCTAGGTCATTCTATGGCGCTCTCCAAGATACTATAAAATAAATCCAAACAAATGAAAAAACAGAAGGCAATGTGAAATATCTCATTAAAAGGGAAGCAGCCAGTGTGTCTTCATCGAGAACAGGTCATGCCAGATTAATTTCTCCTTCTTTTCGGATAGTTTAGATCAAGAGAACGCTATAGACTGATAGAAACTTAGCAACTTAAAATTGTTGTTAGTCACTGCCGTTGCATCCAACTCTGTGACCCCATTTGGAGTTTTCTTGGCAAAGATACTGGAATAGTTTGCCATTTCTTTTCTAGCTCATTTTTACATATGAAGTACCTAAGGCAAATAGAGTTAAGTGACTTGCCCAGGGTCACACAGCTAGTAAATGTAAGAAACATGCTCACTCTAGAAAGAAAATATTCTCTGTGAAGCCAGGAAAGTTCTCATTCTATTCATCCTATTTTACATTTATTTTACATTCCTTGTGAATGGGTAATTCCCTAAAGGAGCACACTTGTTCAAACAAATGCAAGGCTATTTATGCCCTGTTCCCAATTCAAATTTTCCCCCTTGCTCTCCATTGGCTAGATGTGACCTCCTGAACCACCCACTTCATGTTCTCTTTGATATGTCCTCCCTTCCCTCATCATGTATCTCATGTGCATTTGTCTTGCTCCACCTTGGGGGTGTTTTGGATAACATTAAACAACACGTTAAGCAAGAGTACAAGCTTCTAACCTTTTACTTGATCAGAAGCCTGGTTCTGCTAGGTCACAGCTCTGATTAGAACCTGTCACCTCTGAGTACATCCTGTTATCACTCCTACGAAGCCGGGAGTAGTTTTTAATCCTGTAGAAACAGAATTCCTTCTTTTATTTCTCACATGAGTGGCTGAGGTCAGATATGAACTCACCATGGTGAACTCACCATCTAGTTGCCATAATATAAAATAAGATTGGCTAATTTTCAAGAGGGAACATGTAAGAAGATAGATACCATATAAGAGCATGTCCCAGTCAGACTGAATTTGCAATTTGTAAAGAATAAGGCTTTCATTTGTAAATACATCATTTTATAAAAGGATATAAAACACCTTTATAAAAGGTTGTAAAACTTTGAGTAGTCTATTTGAACCCAGGAAAGGATGTGAGGCTTTGAATAGCTCATTTGCATGTGAAAAGGCCAGGAAATCTACTGAGCTGCCAGGGAAACAATGAACTTGTCCCTAGGGCCTAGGTTACCTCTCTATCTTTTCCCAACTTATTTATTTGTATAGACCCACCAGTTTTAAAACCTGGGGAGCCCTGAACACCAGAGCTATCTGGTGATTACTAGGCAAGTGACTGTTGCTTGGTTATGGCATTGCCTGAAAAGCTAAGGTGAAACCTCTAACAAAGAAGAACCAAGCTCTGTGTCTGAGAGTTGTCAAAATCAGCGGTTGTCAAATTCTAGATGTCTCAATGACTGTTAATTCTGTCTTCACTGTAGTTTCTCTCTATGGAATCTTGACTTAATAGACATATGCAGACAGTTTTTACCCTCTGTAAGGGCCCCTTCGAGCTACCTAGATGTCTGACCTCAGTCAGTGTGTCCTTGCTAACAAGGAAAACCTGAGGCAGGTAAAAGGCATTCAGGTGTGTACTCTGCCTCGATGACTGCATGTCAAACACGGGGGCATTGAGTATGCACCATCAATGGAGAAGCCTATCAGGACCCTGTTGTTGGGACACCTGACCAAAGGGCAGACGGAAAGGGAATAAAAGGGCAGGCGAATAAGGCTGAGGGGCCAGCAGCAAGAGGAGATTTGTGAGACAATAAAGATGCTTGGCCACTCCACTGAGATGTGTTGGACTATTCTGTCCATATCCGGAGTTCTCCTCTGAAGAGTCGTTGGGGCGACTGAGAGCACCTGCAGGGCCGTTGGGGCAAACTGCGGGGCTACGGTAGGTACTCTGGGACCCCTGGAATTCCCTAGTCCGGCTGGCCCAGACAACCCTCCACCACCCTTTTTGATTTAAAGCGCTTTTTATTAGGTTTGCTAGACACCAGGCAAATATGTTCTTACTGGCCTTCATTAGATGCACTCCAATTCACATCCAGGAGACTGTCGTTCTGATGGTTCAAAGTGTGATTCAGAAATGCAAATCCCATTCTTGGACACTGCCTCCTTAGCCAGTTATTCATTTCCCAAATCATCTTTTCTCTCTGACTCTCTTGTCTTTGGTCTCCAACTGTACCCCTATGGTCTTACGTTTCTTGCCCAAAGGAGTTAATACTGTTCGGCAATGATCTCCAGGTTCCTTTGGGCCGCCATGTGTGTCCACATCTCACTCCCTACTGGGCTGTAAATTCCACAGAGTCAGAGACATCCAAACTTTGCATCTTCCCCAGCTTTTAATAAGTGTTTATTGAATGAATGGGCCAATGCATGAGAGATTCTGTCAAGTTTAATGGAGCTCCTGATTGTTTTGTCATGGAACCAAGGCCATCCCTGTACTCTTGTCTTAACTGTTGTAAAGGGAATGGGAATTTGAGTATCTTCCCCGCTCCTTAATAGATCTAAGGTAATTTGGAGATCTTCCCTGCTTAGAAGATCTTTCCTGCCCCCTAATAGGCTGAATGTAATCACATGGAGCCTGTGATGGGAGGAGTTTGCTGAAGGGTGGAGCAGAACCCACAGGAAGCTGAGAGTCAGAGCAGTTAGAGACAGAGGGAGGAGAGAATGCACCCAGGGAGATGACTAGACTTATGGGTATTTGTTTGTAGCAAGGTTAAGGGATGGTGTGACTCTCTGCAGGATTCTGGTGTATTAATTTCTATATTGCTATGATAGATTCAGTTTTCTGGTGTTTGATTTGGTTTTGATTTGGTGTCTGAATAAATGTTTTGCTTCTGTCTCCTATATGGAGGGTCTGTTATATTTTGTGATTGAGCACTATGCCATCATATTCACAGTAGCCACCAGTGCTATAAATATTGCTTTGGTGCTGCAACTGTTCTTCATAGAGGAGCCTAAATTTAGAAGTAGAAAGATCTTGGAAGCAATCTAGAGCAACCTCTTCACTTTATAAACAAAGAAGCTGAGAGCCAGGAAGAATGACTTGCCCAAGGTTGTTGTTGTTTGCCCTTTGTTTTCAAAGAGGACCAACAACATCATGGGGTGGTGTTGACTTGCCAGTGAATTGGATTTAAATGAAGCACAGTTGCACAGTCATCAGCCTCACTCTCTTCTTCCAAAGTCATCAAAGGCCAGCTGCAAGACAAAAGGCAGGATGACTGGTGACGGTTCAGGATGACCACGCCATCCTTGATGTCCGACCAAGCTCTAAACACTCCACAGCACCTGCTTTAGCTATGTCACGGTTGGAATTATTCTCATTTGCCCATTCTATTGGGGGTACGTCTTCCCCATGCTTGGAGTAGGTATACCACTAATTCACCAATGGGTTGGAGGCTTGTTGGTTACCCTCAACCTTCTGCTGAAACTATTTTACCTGAGTAGCAGGGTGTGGCTGCTGCTCACAGCCTCTTGGAACCAAAGGAGAGAATTGGGGGATAGTTGGTATCAACCCAGAGGGTCTAAAAGAGACAACAGAATTAGGTTTTATGCATGTTTTTCTTCTCTCAAGCTGGTGGCATGCATACAGAGTTACAGTTAATGGGGAGTTGCAGTGGGAACTGAGCTTGCTTTGGAGTTAGGCTACATAGATTATAAAGACCAAAAAAAAACCGCAAAGCTGATTGGGAATGGCCCATGTCATGACCCAATCAGGTGGTAACCTTTCCTCCTCAGATCTGATTCCCTACCCCAAAGAGGATCATTTCATAGAAGTCACAAGATACTCCAGGGTACACAGAACAAGGAAGAGAGTCAGGATGGAAAGTTCCAGAGTTCTATTATGCTGGGTGAGGCAGAATGCTCCTTGCTGTCATAGAGTTCCAGTTTGACCTTAAAGCCCTGCCAGGGAAAGCAAGGTTTAAAGGGGCAGGGCCTTACTCTTCCTCAAAGTGGGAAGGGAGTTCTAGTAGTCCTTGCTTGTTTGACCAAGGGTCTGCTCCATTTTCACAGTGGGCACCAAAAATGGATGAGCAACCTTGAAAGGACTCAGCGAGTCCTCACAGCAGAGGTGTTAGTCCTCTCTGAACACCCCATATACCTCTACCCAAGATTAAATAGGTAGTGAAAAAAGTAGGATTTGAACCTAGGTTCTCTGATTCCAAATCCTCAGTTCTATTCTACCATATTTAAAACAAAATAAAACAAAAAGTCTTAGGCTTATATTTTCAATATAAGGGAGCTCTAGGGAGCTCCTAGTGAAGAAACTTAGAATATATTGTCTTTCTCTATGGGTCTCTCAGTGTATATCTGGGTCCATTGGGCTTTCCATAGGTTACATAGTATGTGATGGTGACTTTTTTTTTAAAGGAATAGAGTAGATGGAATTCATAAAGATGGAAATGTTCTTATTGTGATTTCCAAAGATCCTACAGAATATTAAGTATCCAACAGATATTTAATGAAATTAATTAGTGTACAGGGATACTACATCACAGACTATAGAACTCACACACATATGAGAGACACAGAGACAGAGAGGAGGGAAGGAGAGAAAGAAGGAAAGAGAGGGAAGAAGAGAGAGAGATGGAGGAGAGAGAGGGGGAGAGATAGAGGAGAGAAGAGACAAAGAGAGAGAGAGAGAGAGAGAGAAATAAGAGAGAGAAGGAGAGAGAGAGAGAAAGAGAGAGAGAGAGAGAAAGAGAGAGAAAGAGAGAGAGTTGCAGTGAGTAGAAAGATATCCCAGTAATTACTTAATGTTTTCCAGATGTTTGACTCAGTTCAGAGGACTACTATTTATTCCCCCTTACATAATTTGAGACAAGTCACTTCTCCTTTCCCGGCCTTTGATTCTTCATCAGAAGAAGAAAGGTTTTTGGATCAGAGGACTTCCAAGATCTTTTCCAGAAAAGGTGACCCAATGACCTTTACACAGCTGAATATAACTGCACTTCTGGACAGAAGGACCGTTCTCCCACAGGATCACTAGAAAACAAGTTGCCTGTGGTCAAATTAAATTAACCATATTCAGTCTTTTAATTAATTCAGAGAAATCTGTTAAAAGATTTAGCTGCTTGTTATGCTGCACACATTAAATCTCTCACCATCATCAGTGGATACTCAACCTGTCCAGAGAGAAATAGAGTGAGGCTCATTAGAACCTCCAATTTCTTAGTTCAGCAGGAGAGTTGTGTCTTTTTACAGATGAGGACATTCAGAGAGAGATCCCAAGGTGACACAGTTTAGTTTCTGGCTATTTGGCCAGAAAGTTGTTTTCCTTCTCAATGTATAAATAATAATAATAGCAGCTGCTCACATTTGTGTGGCACTTAACACACTTTCTTCACAACTCAGAGGTAAGTAGAGCAAGTATTTTTATTCCCATGTTAGATGAGTCTTAACTCATCTAGAGAAGAGTAGAGCAGAGGCAGCAGGGCAGGGTGGACAAGAGAGCTGGACTTGGAGTCTTGAAGATCTGAGTTCAGATCCTCCTCTGTCATTTAGTAGCTGAGTGTCTCTGAGCAAGTCGCTTAATCTCTAGTGTCTTAGGATTTATGTCCTAGCTTAGATCTGCACAACTTGGCAGTAGGCAGGGGCCAAAATTAAAATAAACTAAACTTCTTTGGGCCACAGATAGATTTTTAGTGGCTCACTTTCCAAGTAAAGGTATAATTAATGATTAAACTATTTTGCAAATAAACCATAGTAAAAAAGGGAAATTTCAATTAATATCAATTAATTACAGTTATTACTTAAGATTTGTATTTAACATGAAATCACATTAATGTTAAGAAAAAATACTTTGCTAAGTGGTTCATGTTTTAATACATTTTTCAGGTTTTCTTACTGTTTATATTTAGTAATGATGGAAAACAGCAAAAAGATACAACTCTCTCGATACTCTCAGGCTAGAGACAGATCGATGATGGTGGGTAGCCGCGGGTCAGTCACATGATGAACAGGAGAGAGTGCACAGGGGAAACCCACATGCCAAGTTACATGTCGGCACAATAGTGACCAGTGGAAGGCGGGTTAGGAGGGCATGAACAAAGCACTCGCCACATCTTTACTTTCTTTTACATGCTCTACATTTTTCATGAGCTGCCCAAAATCCTTTGGGGGGCTGCCAGCTGACTGCAGGCCGTACGTTGTGCAGGCCTGTAGTAGATCGTATGTGGGCATCCATTATGGATGGAGAGAATGTCCCACACTGAGACTTCCTAGCTAAGTAAACGGAAGCCGTCAGGTATGAGTGATAGGGTTGGGACTTTTCTCCAGGAGGTCTTCAGATCCTAAAAGCTTCAGTCCCAGTGTTCTAAGATCCAAGGTTATTTCCAACATGTTGCTCTTGTTCAGTTGTTCAGTCATGCCTGACTCTTTGTCACCCAGTGGACCATACTATGCCTGGGGTTTTCTTGACAGAGATACTGCAATGGTTTGCTATTTCCTTCTTTAGTTCATTTGACAGAAGAGGAAACTGAGGCAAACAGGGTTAAGTGACTTGCCCCAGGTCACACAGCTAGCAAGTGTCTGAGGCCAGATTTGAACTCAGGTCTCCCTGACTCCACTTTATCCACTTTATCCACTGAGTCATCATTCAGCTGCTTCATTTCCATTGTACCATACTGCTTCTCTGAGGAATGAATGGAAGGGGAAAATACAGCTGGTGTCTGAAAAATATAGACAGTGTTCTTCCCCAGTGACTAATCATAATTAATACCAGTTCCAAAAGAAACATGGTCATATTGGAATTGGCAACCTTGATCATGCTGCATGCATCAAAGGGTACTATTCAGCCAGAATTGTATAAAGGGGATTTAATTAACAGTCTCAAAAGACCTTGTACTTGCATGACTTACACACATTCCTAATGCTAAGGATGCATATACATAACATGCACTATCTGCATGACCTTGGACAAGTGACTTCCCCTTTCTAAGTATCAGTTTCCTGATCTGTTAAATAGAGAAGACGCCACATCTTTTTGCTTCTTTCCAGCTCTGAGTCATGAGCCACACACAAAGGCACTTGCTGGCTTCTATGCTATGGCCTGAGCTCCTGCTGCCATCTTGTGGCAAGTTATATAATTGTGACCACTAGGACAGAGGTAAGAATCTTTTCCACCTCTCCTTTCAAATCTCTAATGTCCTGGGTTAAGTGCTGGGGTTTTCTTGAATTGTACTCAAGCCATGAATCCGCAGGCTCCTTAAACTTGGTTGGATATCACCTATGATCCTAGAGATGGGTAGAAAAAAAAACCAGTGCAGGCATAAATGACTGTGGTGCAGTGTGATTTGTTGATAGTGGAGAGAAGGTTACTTTTGTTTGTCAGTGATATATGCTCATGCCGGTGGTAGGTCTAGACCTGGGGTGCTTAGTTGTGTTACAGTGGAAGGCAACTAGACAGTCAGGTAGTTGCTGGTGGCATAGCATATGATAAAGAGGAGCAGCAATATCAGATGGAATGGGTGCAAGAAAACAGGAAATATGAAAAGGTATAGCCTCAAATGATGGAGCCCTGCACCTGGTGGGCAGTGAGCAGATTTTAGTAAATCATTTGACAAAGCCTCTGATATAAAAATATCCAGGGATTTGTTAATAGATGCTTCTGTCAGTCAAACTTATCATCACAGAGAGACATTTTAATAACACGTTTATTATGTGTTCCAAGCAGTCCCTTGGTACCAAAAAAAAAAAGGAGAGGGGGACATTAGCAGCATTTTCAAACATCTTGTATGGGACAAAGCAGGAGGGACACAATTTAAATTTTTGCAGAGGACAAAGAGGAAAGTAAAGATATGTATATAAAGGAACTGATAACAGAAAGGGAAGTTCTATTTATCCGTAAATACTGGAGCTAAAACTAATATCTCAAGCTGGAATTTTGAAAATAAGCAGAAGAAACTGACCAGAAAGCAACTCAAAATCTGGTTAAAATTAGGTTGGTGATCCTTCAGTAGAACTTTTTTTCTTTTTTTCTTTCTGTCTTTCTCCTCAACTCTCCAAAGATACCAGTAGGCTAGTAGCCAGCCAGATAACCTGGTGAACATACTGAAGAGGACATTAGGTTAGTGAAGAAACTTGGATTTGGTGGGCTTGATGGGGTTCCCATGTCAGAAGTTCTCTAGCCCAAACAAAGTCTTGTTTACCTTGGAGAACTTTGAAGGGGAACGCCTTGTCACCCATAAAAAACTCCTATAAGACAGCAAAGCTATGAGATAGGGGAAGACTAATGAAGTCTCAAAACATCTCTCCCAAATGTCTATAATGCTGAGCAGAGACTTACTCTCCCTGATTTTTAAATTGAACTTTCAGTGGGAGATAAAGAGGGAAAATTGGGAGTTTCTTGCATTTACAACCCTGATGGGGTTGGAGATTGCAGAGATAAAGGACAGAAAAGAAAGGAAGCCTTTTTCCTGGTTTGTAGAAATTTATGGTACTACTAGAAACTAAAATTTATAACTGAAGTGTAATACCTATACTGTAAATTTCCAAATTATGGTAACATATTAGTGGATATTGGGGTTTGCAGCTAGGATTAAGACTAAGTGTAAAGTACAACTTCTCTATCCTTCCTGGAGAGTGATAGATGCATTTTGTTCTAGTAAAAGGTAATTTCACCCATTGAGTAGAACTGAAGTGTGTTTGAAGTGATTCAACAGAATTTAACTGTTTGGTTAAACTAGTAACTAAGTCACCTGAATTGAAATAGACTATGCAGCTCCAGAAGTAAAAATATAGCAATTAATTGGTATTGCAGAAGGAAATCTATACAGGAGAAATTCAGTGGAATGCTAGACTAGAATATAATTGAGAAATAAGATGAGATGGACTTAAGAAAGTTGCAAAGATAAAGAGAAGTGAGGAATGAAGGTGTAAAAAGAAAGGTTAGTTTCAAAGCTGGTGGGCTTTAATCAAAGTCCATTGAAAGAAAAAAAGATTCCAAGAGAGAGGGTTTAAATAAGTAGAGAATGAGTGGAAAGTAAAAGTCTGTTTGTACTGACAGTATGAATAGAGGGTTTGAAAGTCACGGATATGGAATTTTGGAAAGGGGTTTGAGATTTTTAATTCCATTGGGATAAGAAGGACTTGAGAAACTTTTTGGAGAAATGACTATCGGTGATTTCAGATGGACAATACTCTATCAAGTTTTAACACTTGTCAAATGGAAACTATAGAAATAAAATTTGCAGCATGAAATTATTCAAGTATAACAAACATACTAAAATTCTGTCCTCAAAGGACCATTAGAAGGGCACGTCTCAATCCTTGGAGAACCTTATGGGTTTCAAAAAGAGAAAAAGGGAAATTTGAAACAGAAACTGTTTCTTTGAAAGTGAGCTGACTGAGATCAGTGGGCTGTATAATTTGAGGCACTAGCAGCTTATGGCCTTGGGAAAAATGAGATTTTAAATGCTACCATTAGTGATTGTAAATCCAGATTTGATTTGGTTGAAGTTTGTCCTGAAACTAAAGTATATTGAGTCTTGCTGCTGGCAGATTTTAGCAACATTTAAGAGAGAATCTCCGCAAATGACTTGCAACCAGAGAAGCAAATCCACTAAGAGGAGTTCCTTGAGAACTGCCCCGAGAATGAGTCCTATTCCAAAATTTCCAAGAGAAACATGATCCCTGGAAACAGGGGTCTTTTGGAAATTTTAGAAAAGGCCTAATCTAGGGCAGCTAGATGACACAGTAGATAGAACACTGAACCAGGAATCAGGGAGACCTGAGTTCAAATCTGATATTTACTAACTGTGTGATCCTAGGCAAGTCACTTAAACCTTGTCTGCCTCAATTTCCTCATCTGTCAAATGAGCTGGAGAAGGAAATGACAAACCACTTCAATATCTTTGCCAAGAATACCCCAGATGGGGTCACAAAGAGTCAGACACAACTGAATCAACTCAAAAAGAGAAACATAATATAGTAGTATGTTCTGATGGTATTAGCCACTTTTGATTTTTGTATTTAATAATTTAGTAATGTCATTTACTATTTATCAGAAAGGAAGGACAAATGCTTTAACTTTAACATTTTGCTTCCGATTTCACCTGTTGTATTTTCTTTCATCTTTATCCTCTGTATACTTTTAAAAAGAAATCATTTAATGTTCTATTTTTCTATATTTTATCTTTTTATTATTTTTTCTATTATTTTGCTGTTGTTGTTTTAACGCAATAAGTATATACATTTTTTCCTTTAAGTAGTCTCTAGAGATGGGGTACTTTCATTCATTTCATATATGTATTCTTTTTTTTGCTTTTTGGAGGGGGGGAAGGCAGGGCAATTGGGCTAAATGACTTGCCCAAGGTCACACAACTAGTAAGTGTTGTGTCTGATGCTGGATTTGAACTCAGGTCCTCCTGACTTCAGTGCCAGTGCTCTATTCACTGTGACACCTTGCCACCCCATATACATGTTCTTTAGTAGCTGTATTTACTTATCTGTTGCCTATTTCTGTTGTTTGTGGTGTCTGCAAAGCAAATAATCTATGTATAAGCTTTTATTGATTTTTTTTCTGTTTCTTATATCACCGTAGCATTCCATACACACCATAGTACTCCCTCCCCAAGAGCCATTCTATATGCTCAAAAGCATTTTTTTTTAGAGAGGAAAAAAGTTAGCACAAATAATCAATACCTTGAAAAAGTTGGAAAATATGTAATATCTGTGGACTTCCCACCTCCACAAGGTGGTAGGTTGAGGATGTCTCCTCACTTGATCTTTTCACTTTTGAATTTTTGCCATGTTGTTGTTCTTTCCATTCATATTGTTGTAGGTACTATGTATATTGTTTTCTTGTCTCTACTTACTTCACTCTGCATCAGTTCATATAGATCTTTTCATGTTTCTTCTGTATTCACCGCATACAATTTCTTATAGCACAGTAATTTTCCAGTACATTCATGTACCACAATTTGCTTAGCCATCCCCCAAATGATGAACATCTACTTTTCAATTTTCTGGTTATTACAAAAAATGCCATCTTGCCCTACAGGAGAGTAGGGGGGAAGGAGATGAGACAGAGGATGATGGAGGAGTGGGCAGGTTGGGGGAGGAGGGTTGTTAAAAGCACACACTTCTGTAAAGGGACAGGGACAAAGTAGAGAATAGAACAAGTGGGGAGCAGGATAGGAAGGAGGAAAATATAGTCAGTCTTTCACAATATGCCCATCGTGGAGACATTCTGTGTAACTACACACGTACAACCTGTATTGAATTGCTTGTCTTTCCAGTGGGGGTGGGTGATGAGGGAGAAAGGGAAAGAATCTAGAATTTAAAGTTCTAAAATCAAACATTAAAAAAAATATGTATATATTATTATTATTTATATGCAACTGGGTAATAAGATATACAGGCTTTGGGGTAGGGCGATCCATCTTGCCCTACCAGAAAGTCAGAGGAGTGATGGGGGAGGACATAGGAGAGAGCAGATTGGGGGAGAGAATATTCAGTGGGATGGCTGTTTTGGGGTGGTGGGTAGGGGAAAGAAAGGGAGAAAATTTGTAACTCAAAATCTCATGGAAATGAATGATGTAAACTAAAAAGAAACAAAAGTTAATGAAAGCATTACAGACTCTATCTGAATGAGACGCTGATCTTACCAAGTCCAACATTTTCAACATCATGTTTGTCTGCCTCTAAGCTTAATAGCATCCCAAGAAGATCAAAGTCACTCCTTCTTTCCCTCCTGTTGTGTGCCTCATAACCCTGGTGATATAACTTTGACCAACACCAGCCTCATTCATAGAGATCTAAAACCTACTGCATGGTTCTTCCTTGCAAAAACCCACCTCCTTCAGGAAGATGAATGAATACACGAATGAATGAATACAGTATAAAGTGAGCAGAACCAAGAGAGCAACTTTTAACAAAGAAACCAAAAATATGAACAGCAAATTCCTCCTTTCCCCATTCTCCATCTTAAGTTAGCAATTCTTGTGATTCAGTTCTCATTTGCTACCCATCTAAATAAATTTGTCTCACTACTGGGGAAAAAAATGCCACTATAAATATTTTGGAGTAGATGGGGATTTTTTCTTATTGATGACTACCTTGAGAAATAAGTAATGGAGTCCCTTGCTTCGAAGTGTATGGACATTTTAATCACTTTATTTTCATAATTCCAAATTACTTTCCAAAATAGTTACACCACTTCACAATCCCACCAACAGTATATTAATATGCTTGTCTTCCCACAACTTTTTCCAGTATTGACTGTTGCCATTTTTGTCATTTTTGTTTATTTTTTTGGGTGTGATATAAAACCTGTGTGGGAGGGGAGTATTTGCATTTCACTTATTATTAGTGATTCAGAACATCTTTTCAAGTGGTTGTGAATACTTTGCAGTTCTTTTGAAAATTGTTTATCATTGTAATGCTAATTAATTCAGCAGGTACTTAGCCCTAAGGACTAAATACTTCTGTGAAAGAAACAAGGTGTGAACTCTGTCTCCTGTTGCTGACATAACAGGAAGGGGTTGGCTGAGACAGGAAGCCAGTGTGTGTGTGTGTGTGTGTGTGTGTGTGTGTGTGTGTGTGTATTTAAGAAGAGCTCCAGAAGACAGATGGGCAGAATCAAGAATTTTTACTCCTGGTGGAGGAAGCAGAATTGTTCCAGCATCTGAGAGCTGGGCTGCTATCGGACTGAGAACTGAGTTGGAGTTTTCTATGAGACCAGAATCTGGTGAAGGCCAAAGTGGCTGTTGTCTCCTAGAAAGTTAATATTTCTTCTGGGTCCTGGGGCCAGCTGAACTGCTGGAGAACTGAAGAAGTGTGTGGGACAAAGACACGACCTTTGCCCAAAATAAAACAAGCAGAGATATCTCCAAGTAAAGACAGGAAGGATTTATTATACAATCTCATGAGAAGGGGACATAGTCACCACCAGAAGCACTCTGATAGGAGAGGTCAAAATACAGAAGGCAAAAATCTGGTTTATATACCCTAAATTTCCCCCAGTCCTCTCCCTTTATCCTGTCCTGTTCTCATTAATTAGGAACTGAGCTCACAATCTAAAAATCTGCTGGCATTGCAGATAAAATATCATTAATGTCACAAAGCAGAAGGTACAGGTCTGGATAATACAGAAACAGACAAAATATGACATCAGTATCATAACAGATAAATGTCATCTACATTAATAGAGTCAAAATACAGATATATCAGCAGCTGAAAAACATCAGCTTTGTCAATGCAAATGCAAAAGCAGACACTGTCTCATAAATAATGGGGATGGTGGGGACTTTGGGTCATGGTGACCCTCCCTTGCAACAGGAAGGTAGATGATATCATATGAGTCATGGGGATTTTGGAACGTGAAGACCAGTCTGTACAACAATCTTTCCAAATTTGCACTTGTACAGATCAAGGGGGAACTAAGTCCGTAGCCAAGTTTGAGAAATATGTAGTTTCCCTTCGTATATATTAGCTAAGCTCAGCGAAACCTTCAATTCATGACCAGGGAAGTAGGGCAAAGGGCCTCAGGCTGCTAGATCTTTAGAATTTTACTAAAATTCTGTTCAGATTTCTAAGATGTTACCTGAGAAGTTTTCACTTTTATTCCATTCAGAAGCATGACCGGGATAAGACTTTGTTTGTGGCTTGGTTGATCCTTGAGTTCCCAGCAACAGAAGTTGTCAAGGTTTTGAGATGTGCTGGACCCTGTGAACTTCAGTGTGTACCAGGAACTGCCCAGAGGACTAGACAAGAACTTGGGAGCTGTCTGCCTCTGAATCCAGGTGACTGTTTGGTGGATTCAGGTAGGAGCTGGGACCATGGAAGGGGATCCAGGGAAACTGAGAGACCACCCTGAGTCAAGATGAAGAAAAGGCCTCCCCTTAGAAGCATGATGAAATTGAAGTTTACTAGGCACCAAGGGGTGGAGGGTTTGTGTAATTTTTCTAATGATTGTATTTAGTGATTAACGATACTTAATGACTGATTGCTAGATAAGTGACTGATTAATTTAATCTACAATTGTCCCATGAGTGGAAGATTGATTATTGTATTGTGAAATGACTGAATGATTAAGTAAGGAGGGTTTCCCCCTTAGGGAAACCAGATGATTATTCTTTTGTTCTTTGTTCTAAATATTGTGGCCACTGTAGTGAAAACTATGTGGCCATTCTAATATTAAGCTGCTGTGAACACTATATTGTGATTTTCTGTGATAAGATATAATGTTGTGAATAATATACTGTACCTTGATTTTCTGAGAAAGTTTGACTTGATTTGTTATGGAATAAATGGAGTGTTCACTATACCGTGTAATCACAGAACCTTAAAAGCTGTTCACAGTAGCATTCTTTTGGGAAGCTGCTCATGCATGGCATTACAGTCATACAATTTGACTTTATTGGGGAATGGCTATTAGTCTTATATATTTTTATTAATTGTTTACATATCTTGTATACCAAACCTTTATCAGAGAAATTTGCTATCAAGATTTTTTTCTTATTCAATTACTTCCTTTCTTGTCCTAGATGCACTAATGTTTCTTGTGCAGACACTTTTCAGTTTCAGGTAGTCAGAGATTAGTCTTGTTTTTCATAATCACCTCTATCTCTTGTTTAGTTACCGAAATATCTCTTACCCATATCTGTGAGAGGTGTATAATCTATTTCTCTTTTAATTTTTTTATGGTATGATCTTTAATATTAAGATCATATATTCATTTAGAATGCATTGTGGAGTGTGGTGTAAGGTATTGGTCTAACTCTAATTTTTGCCAGACTGCTTTCCAAATCCCAGCAGTTTTTATCAGATAGGGAGTTTTTTCCTAGGTAAATTTTGTTACCTTATCTTCTCTTTTTAAAAAGGAATTTTGTTATTATTTTGTCAAGCTCTGTAAAGCATCCTCTTGATAATTTGATTGGCATAGCATTAAAAGTATAAATTAATTTGGGGTAGTTTTGTCATTTTTATTATATTGCCATAGTTTTACCATAAACACTGAATATCCTTCCAACCATTTAGGTCATTCTTTATTTCTTTAAGGAGGACTTGGTAATTAAATCTATCAAAAAATTTTGTGTGCTTTGAGGGGTTGTTCACCAGATATTTTATGCATTTTGCAGTTATTTGGAATGGTATTTTCCTTCTATTATTGCTTCTATGATTTGTTTTTTGACCCACTCATTATTTAAAGTTTTGTTGTTAAGACTACATTTGTGTCCCTGAACCAATTTCTTTTGTAGTCCCTGAACCAATTTCCATTCTTATTGCAGTATGATTTGTAAAGGATGAATTGACTATTTCTCTCTTTGTTACATTTGTCTGTAATATCTCCCTGCCCTAATACATGGTCAATTTTTGTAAAATCTCCATGTGGTACAGAGAAATAAGTATATTCTTTTTTGTTTCATTTAGAAAATACCATAAGTCTTTTAACTCTAGCTTCACCAGAAATTTGTTCTGTTCCATATTTTCCCTTTTGTTCACTTATCTGTTAAACTTATCTAAAATTGATTGAGGGGTATTGAAGTCTCCTGTAATTGTGTTAATATCTATGTTCCCTTAAAGCTCAGATATTTCCTTTATGAATCTGGGTGCTAAGGCATTTGGAACATGTAAATTTGTTCCTGATATTGGTTCTTTATGGTAACTTTGAACATAATATAGTTTTCTTGTTTATCCCTTTTTATTTTTTGAATGTTTCTTTTTTGCTCTGTCTGATAGCATGATGGCAACTCTCACTTTTTTGGATTCACTTGATTTGTGATAATTGTTTTTTTTTATCCTCTCAGTTTTATTTTGTGTCTTTTTTTTTTATGTGTTTCTTGTAAGCAAGTGATTGTGTGGGTGGGATGGAGTTTGTATCAATGTCATTCTTTCATTTTGTTTTGTTTTATTGGTTTAATCCATCAACACTTAAAGTTATAAGAGTTAGGTTTATATTTTCCTCCATCTCTGAAATTGTATTTTTTTCAAGCTATGATTTTTTTCAACTCTTCAGCTATAACCATAATATGTTTCTTTCAGTACCTTTATTTAATCTTTTTTTTTAAAGGTGGCCCTGTTCCTACTGCCCTCTTTCCTTCACCCCAATCTCTTCATTTATTATCTCTTTCCCACTAGGGTTTTGTTTATTTGTTTCTCTCTCTTGCTTTTAGAGGATTATATATTTCTTCCCCCTCTTTTTTCCTTCCAGTTAGTCAAGTATACTTACCTTTCCTCTGTTTCCCTTTAGTTACTTCTGTTCATTAGGTTTTTATTTCATTTTTGTACCTCTTTCTGAAAAGAACTCTCACTATTCATTATCCATCTTCTCTTTCTGTTTACTGTAGACCCTTATTCTTTTATTCATGACCCCTGTAATCATCTAGTCTTTATCTTTTCTCTGTATTATTCATACAATCAAAGCTTCCAAGGGATCCATTTTAGGATCTGCCCTCATGGTGCTTTCTACCACTGCTTAGTAGGGCTCCCTCCATGAATTCCGTTTTTCCATTGTGCCTTGCTCTCAATTATTACAGGTGTCAGAGAAGATACTGCCCAGAGTAGGACACCTCTCTCAACCCCCATAGATCTATACCCTTTCTTGTTACTCCCCCACACACATTTGCCTGAAAATCTTTTCCCTGTGTTCTCCCACTCTCAAGGTGCCAATTGCCACCAAAGGTTTCAATTTTCCCCCTTCAAGGACAAGTAGACCTTTCAGGCACCAAATCCCCCAGGCCTCATCCAGTATAAGATACTCATCTCCTTTTACCCATACGTGAACAACAATCAGTGGACCCCATTCCACCTCCAAAGTAAGGTCTCTTTCCTTTATTTCTCTTTTCAACTCCCTGCTCTCTCCTTTCCCACTCCCCCTCTAGGCTCTTTTCTTTCTCATTTTTTAAAAAACAATGTTTCAAACTCTTCTTAATTATTAAATGTCCATCTCTTGTTCTATATGGTTAAGCTCATATTTGCACGTTAGGCTGCATCTGGGCTCCAATGTTCTTTGGAAAACATTATTCCATTCCCTCCTTTTTTAGGTGAGGAATAGTCTTACGTTATTTAAATGTTCTTTCCTTTTGTATTTGAACATCTTTGTCCTGATAACTTGCACAACTTACTGTTTCTGAATTGAATTGTTACAGTTTTCAGCCTTGTATTTTTTCCCCCACCCTGGAAGCAATCTCTGAATTCTTTCACTGGGAATTTTACTTTCCATGTTCAGAAGTTCTGGGAAATTCTCTTTTATTGTGGTTTTAAGGTTTTTCTGTCCTGTCTTGTTCTTCATAGAAAATCTTTAAGTTGTCTCTGCACATCCTGTGTTTGAATTCGGTGTGTTTTACTTGCATAGTAAGTATATTTTCTTCTAATGTTATTGTTTTTTGCTTCTTTTCATTTGTTGTGAAGGTTATCCTTCACTTCTGTGTATTTTGCAGTCCTGATCCCTTGTTCTTTCTTTTGTTTCTTTGGTAAGACTTAGAGATTTCAGTTTTTTTCTATTCTGCTCATTATTTTTGCTGTGTAGGGCATAAATTCTGCTTTCCTGATTCCTCATTTCTCTTTTAAACCACTCAGGAACAGCATATTGTGTTCTATGTTTTCCTCAAATTCCACAGGGTTCTCTCTCTAAATGTTGGATTATCTTCCTTCATTTTGCAGTATTTATTTGTAGAAGTGAGGACTCATTTACTCTACCTAAAAGCCATACTTCCTTTTGTTGTTATTGTCTTTCCTGTTAGCTTATTTGTTTATGTTCGAGCTCTTTGAGATTTCTTCTTCCTGAAATTTTGGGTACTTTCTTTCCCCTCCCTTCCTTTATTTTCCTTATTACTCACTTCCTGAATCCTTACCTCTCTTGTTGATTTGCATCTCAAAGTGTCTCAACCTCCTCTCACCATGGCATTTCACAGTTTACCAGTGTGAGAAAGAATGATACTTGTTACGAAGCCAAGAAAGTTCTCATTTTATGTTAGCCAATTATTCTGCATTCCTAGTGAATGGATACTTCCAAAATGGAGAGTACAGTTGCTCAGACAAATACAATGTTTTTTATGCTGTTGCCAATTCGAATTCCCCCCCCTCTCATCCTCCATTGGCTAGATGCAACCTCCTGAATCTTTTACTTCATGTCCCCCTCAAACAGCTCCTTACCTAATCAGAATCCTGGTTCTCCTAGGTCACAGCTTGGCTTAGAACCAGCTCCCTCTGACTTACATTCTGTTATCACTCAAGGCTGGGAACTGCCTTTAATCCTGTGGAAACAGAATTCCTTCTTTTGGTTCCCACACCAACTTAGATCTCTGCCCCAACTGACTCTTGGGTGGTCAGAACTAGTCCTCCCTCGATATTGTACTCCTTCCCTCAGGCTTGCTAGAGTGTTGCATAACTCCCTATATGTGTTGTGTCCCACTATTTCTGTTCCTTAGTTCTTCAGTCTGTTACCAGAAGTTCAAAGCCTGCTTTCTCTAGTACTAGAAGTTCAGGGTTTTCCTGTGCTGGTGCTTCTAGACTGCAATCTCTCTGAGGCTTTTGTACCTAAAGAATTGTGGCCAAGATTGTTGCTGGAGTTGTGAATTGATCCAACTAATTTGTAGATCAGTTTAGAACTGTGCCCAATGGGCTATAAAATCATGCATACCTTTTGACAGACTTCTAGGTCTGTATCTCAAAAAAGATTAAAAGAAAAGAGGAAAGGGGCCTATATATACAAAAATATTTATAATAGTTCTTTTCTGGGGGTAAAGAATTAGAAATTAAGGGAATGCCTATCAATTGTGGAATGGCTGAAGAGGATGCTCTCAGAGAAACCTGGAAAGGCTTACATGGGCTGATGCAAAGTGAAATGTACTGTGTACAAAAGTAGCAGCAACACTGCGAGATAATCAGTTTTGAATGTCTTAACTCTTCTCAGTAATACAACGACCTAAGACTTCATTTTTGGGTATTGAACTTCTGACCTTTTAGAGAGACTTGCCACCATGGATTCAAGTTTCTATTCTACAAATTATTTCTTCTTTGAAGGTCCAAAATTCTGCCATTTTATTCTCTTTTAACTTTCACTTTCAAGATGTTTATTTCTCTCTTGAATCAACTGGGAACATCCTACTATGTCCCATGCTCTCTTGGGATTCTACAGGATCCTCTGCCCCATCAGGTATTGATTCAATTGCCTTTGTCTTGAAATATTTACTTAAAGTTGTTTGGACTCATTTCAATGTCTTGGTGACAAATATCCTTCCCTTTTAACTTATTCTCTGTTGATTTATCTGCTTGTGCTCTAGGTTTTTCTTCCTCCATACAGCTTTAGCAATTTTTCCTTATCTTCCCCTTATTCACTTTTTGACTCCTTCTCCTTTCATGGTAACCCTAGGGCCTAGCTAGACCTTCCTCCAGTCTCAGTTTCCTGTCACATTGAGGAATTCACTTTTCGCTAGTTCAGTCCATGACTAAGTGACTTCTATAGGGAGAGGGAACTTCTGGCCCCAGCTGGATGCCAATCCCCTTTCCTTTAGGCCTGGTATAGCCCCAAAGACCTATTGGCACTGTGCTCACTTCCCTCTCTTCTTTAGTTCTCTAGCTGAACTTTGTTGAAGTGCACAGCCACCCTAGGTATAACATGTTTCTAGTTTCCTACATCTCTTCTTTTTCAAGAGACTAGAAGAGAGCTTTCCTGCTTTTGACTACAGAATAGTGATATGAAGGCAGAGGCAGGATGTCCTGGCAGAGACTGCAGAAGAAGGGTATTACTGACTGCATCTCAGAGCAGTGGCCAGTGGAATTGAAGAGGTCATCCATAAAATATAGAGGGTTAGGGTTAGGGGAGCCTGAGACCCCAAAATACCTACACACCAGGTCCTGCCAAATGAATTTGACTCAAGTCTTCTCTCAGCCAAAGAAAAGCAAAGCTTATTAAAAGTTCATTAAAAGTTCGCCATATTGGGTAAACTCTTAAGGAGCCTAGGTATCTGTAAGGCTTGCATTGGGCAAGCTGGCCAAAGCAAGTCTGTGCTAGGTCATTCTATAGTGCTCTCACACACATGGGAGGAAGATAGGATCTTATATACAGAAAAGTTGTGAGAGGAATCTAGGGGCGGTCTAGAGGAGGAGTTTGGGGAGGGTCTTCAGGAGGAGTTAATGAGGTCAGTGAGTGATTAAGGGTGGGAAGTTGCTGGAGGCTACCTGAAACCAACAGACAATGGTGGGCTAGGCCAGTTCAAGGGTGGATTGATATTTTGATAGGCTCAAGGGTGGGAAGTAGATGGGCAGTGGAGGGCTAGGCTAGTAACAGAAGTCTGGGCAGAGCCACAATGAAAAGCTTATGGACTCTGCAAATGCCTCATCAAGTGGGAAGATTCAATCTGAGTTCAAGGGATTTCCCATAGCCTGTACCTCATCAGGATGGTTTTGCTGCCTTCCCAGAGTTTAGAGTCTAGTGGGGAAGGAGATACTGAGTGAGAGCCTTAGGGATTAGAGATTAGTTTCTTTGTGACTAATTCATAAGGTTGTTATCTTCTTAAGTTACTTAGTGCCTTGACCTGATAACTGTAGTTATTTTGCCTCTTCTTCATAATTCCTACTCTAAGGGGTTTTGAGTGTTCATGAGGACTGGAAGAAATGTCTAGTCCTCTACATTGATGGTCATATAATCTTGAAGTTCAGTTAGAAGGCTACTGCCTTATTGGAGGCAAGAAATGATGCATACTTGAACTAGGTTAATGGTTATGTGAGCGAAGAGAAGAAGGCAGAGGAGAGAGAAGGTTGGCAATGAATTGCATATGTGGGGTGAGTGAGGATGAGGATCAAAGACAATACTAAAGTTGTGGGCCTGGGTGACTGGGTTGGTACTTTAGACAAATAGAGATTTTGGAAAAGGGGTGGGGAGGGGAATGAGTTCTGTTTTATATATGTTGAAATTGGAGTATCCAATTTGAGGTGTCCAAAAGGCAACTGATGATGTATGAGTGTATCTTAGGAGAGAGCCCAGGCTTGATACATAGATCTGGGAATCATTTGCATGAAGATAATAACGGAACCATGGGAGCTTGATGAGATATTATGAAGAAAAAAAAGACCACAGGTCTAAGCATTGGAGAAAACCCATGGCTAGAAGGCATGACATGGATAAAGAACCAGCAAAAGAGACTCGAGGAATGTATCACAAGAATACATTCTAATATCTTAATGTCAAATAGCACTTAGATCTGTTACAAACTGATGCTCTTTCAACCCAGACCAAAAAAATGATGTCATGATAGAAATCCTGTGAGACAAAATCTCAAACAATTTATTAGTTAGGCTAGCAGTGACCAATAAATTGGCTCAATGGCCTCTTGTGATGAGCAAAGACCTTAAGTGAGGGTTACAGGGTCTTTTATGACAATTGGCAAGAGGACAGAGAAGTATAGGTGTGTTTTCTTCTGATTGGCTATCAATGACTGTAATGGTAATGGAATTTGGGATGCCCCTGTATTAGCTTGGTTTTGGGGTTGAGTGTTAAAACCCAGAGCTTATGAATCCCACTCATGGGATGGACTTGTTGACATGAAGAGAGGGCTGAACTGGGAGGAGCCATGAATTGGGAGAGAGGCCCAAGCTGAGAGAAGGCTGGAAGGACGTTTGGGAGAGCAGTATCCAGTATCGTGGAGCCTGAGTTGCTGAGAGAAAGACTGTTGAGAGCCCTTTGGAGCTGCCTGGGACTTTCGAGAACTGCCACCTGGAGCTGCCAAGAACTGAGGAGGCATGGTTGTGATGTCGGTATTTTGTCTGTCTGTTTTGATGTTGTTTTGCCAGATACACCTGCTGGTGAAGGACAGTGCTGCTGTTGTAGAGGTCCTGGAAACTTGCTGTTGGTTCAGAAGCCCTGAAGGAAGATTTTCCTGTTGTATGTTTACATAAATCCTAGAAGAGGGCCTTGCTGATGTTTTCAGGGGTTCTGGGACTGTTCTACAGGCAGAGAGTGACTTGATGAGGACACTGGCTATGGCTTTGTTGAGCCTCGTCTCCCCAGGAACTGAGATTGCTGAGGGCTTCCCTGGAGTGAAGATGAAAGAAGGGCCTTTCTTTGGGTATTCAATACAGAGATGATATCTTAATCTTGTAACTTAAGGGTGGATGGTCTTTTGTGCTCTCCTGCCCCTTTTGAGATTCAGAGGTGGGAAGCCTTTGAGTTTTTTGTGCTCTGTGATTGACCAAATGAATGTACTTTGTTTATTATTGGAGACTAATCTCCATTTGAGAGGAGAGACTTTGTTGACTGACTAAATGTACTGCCCAAGACTGGGCTACTTTGACTAATGTACCAGCCAGGGGTGGGATACTTGGACCTTGATACTTTGCAATTGAATTGAGAACTTACTTCCTAAATGAACAAGTTATACTGTATTTTTTACTTTCTCTGTTCTGTGAATGTTTGCTGAATAAATGGGGTTTATTATGCTGGTAATCTGAACCTTGGAAGTTGCCTGTGCTTGGCATTACAACGACATAGTCAGAATTGAGATTACATCATTTGGTCCTCCCCTTCTGAAACCTCCTTAACCACAGCCAAGACACAGCCAAGAGTTATAAGACAAAGGTTCTCATGCCATAGAAGTGGCTCCAATAGTTTAAATTGATGAGATTTGACCTTTTAGGTTAATCAAGTTTCTCTGGAAAGTGGGTGAGGAGTGGGGTTCCAAAGGTGGAGGCAATTGCAAGACAAAAGCTTGACCTTTAATCAAGTTCTCCAGCATGTGCATGGTGGGTGAAGTTTACAAGAGAAAGGAACCAGGAAAAGGAATATTAAATCTAGCTTGATTAAGTCTTAGTAAAATAGAATTAAAATCAATTTTCAATTTTACAATGACCTCAATGTTTCCTGGTTGCATCAGATAATGGGACTCTCTCTCTTCCTCCCATTTCTATGCAATGCCTAATGCATTTTTCACATTCTCCCAAGCCTGACTCCCACTGCTCCTGACAAAGATTGTAACCCACTCTTTTCTACAAGTTGGTTAGCAGCAAAATAAAGTTGGATGTCCCTTTTCTAATAGATTCATTGCTTGATTTATTTTGCATATATATATCAGGATCTTGGAAACATATTTCTGCAGGTAGAGAGGTCTACAGGAGCTAGCTTCATGGGTGTCTGCGTAATGTAGTCTGGCATTGTTGCTTCTTGTTCTAGGAAGGAAGGAAACTACTGTGAGGTCTGATATGAGGTGGCTGGAGCAGCATGAGTGCAGAGTTCAGGCTGGCTAGTTTGAGGTTTTGAGATAGAGCGTGGCACCCAAATAGTTAAGTGAATAAGAATGTGAAGAAGAAATGGAAGTTGGATCAAGGGATTAGAGACAAGGGAACTTGAGATTTGGCCCCATCATCTGCTGCTTCTGGTTGGTTGTTGTCCTCTGTTCTCAAAGAGGACAAAAATGACATCACTATGTTGGAGTCAAGGTACAGTGTGTCTAACAGTGGCTGATCAGATCAATACGAGCTTAGAAGACTCTACCACATGTTGAGCACAAACAGTTCACATGAATATTTGGAGTAGAGATGGCTTTAAATTTGCACATATCATGTTTCCTTTGACCTTCTACAAATCTGCTTTGCTCATAGAGCATCGTGCCTTCTTTGATGCGAGTATACCATGCTAGGCAGTCCTATGCCGGTGTCTCCCATGTCATGGAATCAATTCCAAAGTTCTTCAGGGAGACCTTGAGAGTGTCCTTGTCACCTATTCTGACTTCCATGTGAGTACTTGTCTTGTGTGAGTTCTCCATGAAATAATCTTTTAGGCAAACGTACATTTGACATTCCATCAACATGGCCAGCCCATCAGAGTTGTGCACTATGTAGTAGAGTTAGAATGTTTGGCAGTTTAGCTCAAGAAAGGACCTTAGTCTCCAGTACCTTATCTTGCCAGGTAATCTTCAGAATCTTCCTGAGACAATTCAAATGGAAATGATTCCGTTTCCGAGCATGATATTGGTATATTGTCCAGGTTTCACAGGCATACAACAATGAGGTCAGCACAAGAGCTCTGTAGACTTTCATTTTGATAGACAGTCTAGCATCTTTTCCCTCTCACACTTTCCTTCAGTCTCCCAAATATGAGCTAGCCCTGGTAATGAGTGTGTCAACTTCATCATCTCTGTGTACATCCCTGTAAAGTATACTGCCAACGTAAGTGAACTTATCCACAGTATTCAAAATTTCTCCATTTGTTGTAACCAAAAGATTCCATGTATGGATGGTGTGGTACTGGCTGGTGGAGGTCACCTGTGTTTTCTTGGTGTTAAATGTTAGACCAAAATTAGCACAAACAGCAGAGAATTGATCCATACTTTGTTGAATCTCAGCCTCAGAGACTGTATTGAGTACACAACTATTTGCAAACAAAAAATTTATGCAGCAGCTCTTCCTCCACCTTAGTCTTGGTGATGAGGTGCAGGCTCTGGGAACCCCCTTAAGCTCTCCTTGAATCTTTGAGGTAAAGGTCTGGGAAATCCCTTGAACTCTGATTGAATCTTCCCACTTGATGAGGCATTTGCAGAGTCCATAAGCTTTTCATTGTGGCTCTGCCCAGACTTCTGTTACTAGCCTAGCCCTCCACTGCCCATCTACTTCCCACCCTTGAGCCTATCAAAATATCAATTCACCCTTGAACTGGCCTAGCCCACCATTGTCTGTTGGTTTCAGGTAGCCTCCAGCAACTTCCCACCCTTAATCACTCATTGACCTCATTAACTGCTCCTGAAGACCCTCCCCAAACTCCTCCTCCAAACCACCCCTAGATTCCTCTCACAACCTTTCTGCATATAAGACCTCTTCTTGCCCCCATGTGTGTGAGAGCACTATAGAATGACCTAGCACAGACTTACTCTGTGTCAGATGATTCTGGCCAGCTTGCCCAATGCAAGCCTTACAGATACCTAGGCTCCTTAAGAGTCTACCCAATATGGCAAACTTTTAATGAACTTTTAATAAACTTTGCTTTTCTTTGGCTGAGAGAAGACTTGAGTCAAATTCATTTGGCAGGACCCAGCATGTTGGTATTTCAGGGTCTCTCAAGCACCCCTAACCCCGACCACGTCATTGGCTTGAACCCTTTTCAGGTTAAATAATTTACCATCAGTGCAGTAAGCAAGCTTGATGCTTGTACATCCTTGTTAGAAGGCATCTGACAATATTGCTGAAAATATCTTGCTAAAAGTCATGGGAGCAAGCACACATCCTTGCTGTACTCTATTGGTGACTGAGAAAGCCAGAACCCATGCAAGCAGGTCGTCATGAAATTGATGTACAATATTGATGAACTTCTCTGGGCAACCAAATTTTGTCATAATTTTCCACAAGCCATCAGAGGTCTGTACACAAAATTCATTCATTTGGCCAAGGCCTTTGGTACTGGCAGTCATGAGGGTTCATGTGAATTAGAGAAGGTATATTTGAGAGGAGAGGAAATGGAAGTGAGAAAGTTAAGAGAACATGGGGAGAGAAAAAAGGAATGAGAATGTGGGGAATTATGAAAGAAGGGAATAAAGTAAATATAGAAGAGCATGAGAGAAATGAATAGGGAGATGTGGGGACTGAGTTTAGATAGGAGGGAAAGGAAATATGGAGGAATATAATGCAATAGACAGTACTGGGTTTGAAGTTAGAGGAATTTGGATCATGAGACTCAGCTGTCTCTAGCTACCTGGACAAAGGAACAGAACTCCACCTAGACCAGTCTGCTTGGTTTTCTCCTTCATGAGCTGTGTCACTCTAAACTCCAATGGAGGGGTGTAAGGACATGAGTTCATTGCTTTGGGGCAAGAATTCACCTAGATTAGATTCTGTTTACACTCTAGATAGAAGTAAGGTCTCCTAGTTAGGTAAGGTCCTGCCAAAGATCTAGAACCATGTTCCCCAAAGTTTAGGACAATCTCATCTACCAGCCATGTCTTTCAGAGACTGGCTGACTGACCTTTTACAGGGACTGGGTCTTGAATGAGGAAATAAAAAGTCTGGATCCTACTTAATAATGGGTTATTTGAAATGACGAGTCTTAACAAAGTGACCACAGAGTCTGAATTAAAAGTTTTAAGGAGCTTTAATTTACCAGCTGGGGCTACTCCATGCCAATTCAAAGAGGGAGCAGCCCCTAGCTCGGGGGTGAAGATCCTTTTACACCGTTTTTTAGCTGTATGTATCTAACTAACACAATTGGTTACTAAGCAGGTTACTAGACAGGTGTGAGCAAATGGTTACTAACACAAGGGGGGTTTGTAGGGTAAGTGGAGGGGCACAGGGCATGACGACCAAGCAAGCAGAAGAAAAATGAGGAAAAAGACAAATTACCCTAGGCTGGTTTCCCAACTCCTATCTCAAGTTCATCAAGTTTCACTTGGCTGGTTTCTAATTTCATAAAGTATCACCTAACTGTTTCCTGGCCGTTAACAATTAATATCATAGAATAGAAAATATAATTGAAACATAATAGAAAATAACAATTTCTCCCATTAGTTTCCTTAGCTCATGTAGCTCTAAGTCTTTTGGTGCACCCCTCACCCCATTATTGGGTGTATACAATTATCTCCATATTTTGTCTCTCTTGAGAGAATATCAGCTACCTAAGGGCAGACACTGTTTCAGTTTTGTCTTTGTAACTCCAACATCTAGCACAATGCCTGGCACATAGTAGGTCTTTAATCCTTGCTTATTGATTGATCTTAGAGTGCTTGAATATAATTTCAGTTATATTCTGCCTAATGTATGAAACTTGGTTTTATTGTCCTGAAATTTTCTATTGTTCGTGTATCTTATATTACCTTATGTACCTGGAATTAGGAATGGAGGATGTTTAGTTCAAAAAAGAAAAGACTTGGGTGCCATGATAGCTCTGCTAATGTATTCAAAGACTATTACTTGGAAGAAGATTAAGCTTGTAGTGTTAGGCCCTGGGGTGATGGGGTACAGGCTCTGGGAAACCCCTTGAACTCTGATGGGATCTTTCCACTTGATGAGGCATTTGACTGAGGCCATAAGCCTTTCCTTACAGTTAGGCCCAAATCTTTGTTACTGTTAACCTAGTCTAGCCCTCCATTGTCCAACTACTTCCCACCCTTGATCCTATCAAAATATCTATACCCAAATCTGTTACCCTTAAACTAGCCTAGCCCTCCATTGTCTGTCATCTCCAGGTAGCCTTCAGCTATTTCCCATCCTCAATCTCATTACTGGAACCTGACTTCAGTCTCCTTAAGATCCTCCTTAGACTCCTTCTCAAGACCCTCCCCAGACCCCTCCTCTAGACCACCCCTAAATCTTCCCACAATCTTTCTCTATATAAGATACATCTTGCCTCCATGACAAGAATTCAATCTAGTGCATACTCAGTCTGTGTCAGATTATTCTGGCCTGCTTGTCAATGCAAGCATAACAGATACTCACGCTCCTTAAGAATCTACCCATTATGGCGAATCGTTAATAAACTTTGCTTTACTTTGACTGAGAGAAGACTTGAGTCAGATTCATTTGGCAGGACCCGGTATATTGGTATTTTGGTGTCTCACACCCCTTGCAAAGAGGCAAATTTCAATTTGACATAAAGAAAAACTTCCTCACAATCAGAGCAACCAAAACATGGAATGGGATTTCTCAAAAGTTGGTGGGTTCCACATCATTAGAAATCTTTAAGTAGAGGATGGTTGACCATTTGTCGCATCATGGTGAAGATTCCTTTCAGGCATGAGCTGGACTAAATAGCCACAAAGGTCTCTTTCAAGTCTGAAGTTCTTCTGAGTCTCTAGTTATCTCCTCACACCCTTACACAATCCAGAAATTCCTTTATCGAGCCTTGAAAATTTCAGCATCAATATGACCTCAAGTTTCTACTCTATTCATTTCACGGTGTAATTGATTTTATGCTGTACTGATTTTTTAAATTGAGTTAGTATCTACCAAAAGCCACCTTTCTATGTTCTTGAATGAAGCTCAGGAATTGATCTTTCCCTCCAAGTTAAAGATATCATTAAAAGAGAAGTTGTTATCACTCTTACCATAACCCTGGGAACATCTGCTTGTTGTCTCTAATCCCCAACAAGTTAACCTGATGCTCCTCCTCCCCACAGATATGTTGTCTGTCCTTCCTTGCCTGTCTTTGTGCAATTAGGGGAGATTTTATCTCCTCCAAAGAGACAGCAAACTTGGTAGTCTAGGTGGAAAAGGCCTACCAAAGATTACAAAGTGCAGATGAGTCCCATATGTTTTATGGAACTTTTTATTTACCAACATTTTACTTATTTTTATTTATGCTTATTTATTAAATCTGCCTTACATTTCCAGATGGGGTGTCTGTCCTTTCCCTCCATTCTTCAGAAGCTGCACCCATATCCATGTTCTCAACATAACCAAACAGGACTGAGAACCTGAGGTCAGGCTGAGTACAAGACAGCCTCCTAGCTATTTGACCTAATGGAACCTGAGAGGTCAGGCCCAAAAAAACCCACAAAAAAAACACACCTCCAAAGTACTTGGAGAACAAGAAGGCAATAGGGAAAGAGACAGGCTTAAGTACCTTCCAGTCCCAGCTGGAGAAGAGCTTGAGATTAGCAGTGTTTCCCAGCATCAGCGAACCATAAACATGATGTGGTTTAGGGTTAGGGTTGCTTGAGACCCCGAAATACCAACACACTGGGTCCTGCTGAATGAATTCAACTCAAGTCTTCTCTCAGCCAAAGAAAAGCAAAGTTTATTAAAAGTTCATTAAAAGTTCACTATATTGGGTAGACTCTTAAGAAGCCTGGGTATCTATAAGGCTTGCATTGGGCAAGCTGGCAGAATCATCTGACAGAGGATAAGTCTGTGCTAGGTCATTCTATGGCGCTGTCACACCACATGGAGGGAAGATGGGGTCTTATATACAGAAAAGTTGTGGGAGAAATCTAGGGGTGGTCTAGAGGAGGGATTTGGGGAGGGTCTTCATGAGTCAGATGAGGTCAGACTCTGGTGATTAAGGGTGGGAAGTTGCTGGAGGCTATCTGGAACTGACAGACAGTGGTGGCCTAGGCCAGTTCAAGGGTGGAACAGGAGGATTAAGGGTGGGAAATTGCTGGACAAAGGAGGGCTAAAGACTTGGGCAGAGCCACAACTTAAGGCTCATGGCCTCAGGCAAATGCCTTAAGTGGGAAGATTTCAGGGGAGCTCAAGGGGGCTCTCAGAGCCTGTGCCTCATCATTAGTGCAGGCAATTGTAATGTTCCACAGTTACCTAAACCCCTTTATTTCCTTCAAGTCAGTAAAGAGGGTTCCCCCCTTCCCCTCTCATTGGGGTTGTTGGCTTTACTGAGGCTGCCAGTCTGACCTGCTTTGTTAACAGTTATATGCCCCATTGTTCTTTCAAGTTCTATTTTGCCCTCTGGTTCTAAAATATCAGGGCAATTTTCCTTGAGAATTTCTTGAAGGATGCTTTCTAAGTTCTTTTTTTGATCATGGCTTTCAGGTAGTCCAATAATTTTTGAATTGTCTCTACTGGATCTGTTTTCTAGGTCCGTGGTTTTTTCAAGGAGATACTTCACATTGCTTTCTATTTTTTCATTTGTTTGGATCTGTTTAATAGCATCTTGATTTCGCATAAAGTCATTGGCTTCCATTTGCTCCACTCTAATTCTGAAGGATTTATTCTCTTCAGAATGCTTTTGAGATTCTTCTTCCATCTGGCAAAGTCGACTTTTTAAGGCATTCTTTTCCTCATTGGCTTTTTGGGCCTCTTTTGTCATTTGAGTTAATCTATTTTTTAAGGTGTTATTTTCTTCAGTCATTTTCTTGACTCTCTTTTCATGATTTTCTTGCATCATTCTTATTTCTCTTCCCAATTTTTCTTCCACTTCTCTCATTTGGTTTTCAAAATCCTTCTTAAGCTGATCTATGGCTTGTAAGCAGTCTTCATGTTTCTTGGAAGCTTTTGGTGCAGGAGTTCTGTGTTATCTTCCTCTCCTTCCATGCTTTGATCCCTCTTGTCCCCAAAGAAGGAATCTAGAGTTTGATTGTTGTTCTTACTTTGCTTCCTTTGCCTGCTCATGTTAGCCAGTCAATGATTTTTTTTAGCTCTGTGGAACTCTGATTCCAGAGGGGAAAGCTTTGTCCCAAATCGCTGGGGTTTTCCCAGCCCCCTATTAGGGGGCTGTCATTTTTTTGCAGCCCCCAGCAGCTCTGGCTCACTGAAAATGCAACCCAGGACCACCGCCCAAGACTACAATCTGGATCCAGGCTGCTCAACACAAGAGCACTTGGCCTCTGAACGATTTCTTGGCCCCCCTGCAGTCTGTAGGCCAGGGAGTTCTGAAGCCGCCACATGGAGGCAGCTGCAAGGCTGCCTCTTCTGCCGCTTCCTTGCCCTGGAGGCAGTTTGTATATGCCCCATTGTTAATAAACTGATCTTGCTTGGAGTCTGTACCTCAGACTACATTATTTAAATTTTCTCTAGACAGTTTGAAGGTTCCACTGAGATCAGGGGAGGGACTTTATTTCCCCAGACTGCCTTAGCAGAGCTCCTTTCTTCTCTTTTAGCCCCGGGGTAGAACTTTCTACTTGAACTTAGGGCTTCTTTTAGGTGAGTGGGGTACACTCTCTGCACCCTCTGTGAAGACTCCTCAGGATGAGAAGGGAGAAAACTATCTGGAAACCAGAGATAGACTTTTATAAGACTGGACAGACCTGAGTCCTGGATTTACACAACATAGGACCCTTCCCCCTTTCCCTTGCTGTCATAAGCATTAGACCCCTTTCAGGAATTTTTCACCTCCACCCTTTATTGTGACCTTTTCCCCTTCCTTGCTTTGGGGTTTACCAAATAAGGCCATGGATGATACCTTCGTTTTCTGTCCCACCTCCCTGCCAATAGGAGATAGTGGCAGGTTTCTTTGTTATCCACCATTGGGTTAGATTTCACACCAAGACTGACAGCCTGCCTCCTAGCCAATGGGAGAAGGGACAGCCAGGGAGAGGGAGTTTGACCAATTAGGGTATAAATTCTTTTTCTGCCTTTCATAACATGCCTCCTCTCCTTGATCTTTCCCCCTCCCCCCCTAGAGAGGACTGCCCTCTTCCTGCAGGGTGAGAGAATAAAACTTCCTGTTCCTTCCTCAATATGCCTCTGATTTTTTAATTTTTCTTGGGGAGGGGATTTTTGGGGTCTCCGTACCCCACACATAGGGAACTATGGTTGAGACCTAGTTCTTCCCTTGAATCCAAATATTCTCCAAGCTAGAAAATAAGCACCCAATTGGGGAAAAGCTATAATCTTTGTCTTGGGGTACAGTTTTATGTTCAGTGTGATAATCTGGAAATAACTGGCAATCTGGAGCTCTGGCAAATCCCATAGGGACAATCTCTTGAAGGAAATTTTTTTTTTCATCAAGGAAGATGTCCCCTCCATTGAAGTGGGGGGTAGAGGAGGGAAGGGAGAATTAGATTGCACACCATATAGATGCTCTTCAAGGCTAAGAAGAGTTGAGGAAGCCTTGTCTTCCTAGTCAAAGTGGGGATAAGTAAAACACAGAACAAGTTAATTTAAATCCCTTTATTGACCTGAATAGGGATGTTTATGTGTGTTTATGTAAATCAAGCTGATTTCTTCCCATGGCCTGATCAGCCTGGGGAGTGTTGTATAGTACAGTCTCTGGAGACATCTAGGGACCAAACTGAGACTAACTATGTGCTTGATTTTTGTTTTTTGTTTTTCGAAGTAAGTCTCATCATTGGTGTTTGGTATTCGCTATATGACAACATTCCTTTCGTTCATTTAAGAAGAGAGACTGTCTTCATGTTTTGCTTTAATATTGTCTTCTATTAGCTCATAAACTGAGTCCATAGACAAAAGGACTGAACCAACTGGCAGCTATGCCTATGACGGGGGAATATGACACTATGAACCTAGTCATAGAAAACAAGGGTCAATAGAAGAATCCTGTGTCTCCTCAGGTGGTATTCACTTGTTCCAAAAGCACCAACATCTCTGGGAAACCCACCAGATTTTCCTTAGCTATTAATAAACTACTCATCCTGGCACTAAAATCAACCTCCAGTTTTAGTGCTGTCAACTACCAGAGGGATTTTCTACTAGCCATTCCTGAACGTTTATTAGATCCAGGAACCAAGCCCCAGGCCTGTGACTAGGTCCCTCAGGGAGGAACTCCTGAAAAACAGTTGAAACCCTAGAAGGGCATTCTCAGAGACTGTATCTTTATAAGCTAACCAAGTATTTCCATTGGAAATTGGACCAGTAAAAGATCTTTTTAACTTTTACAAACAAAAGAGGTGTCTTAGTTGACAAGGAGAAGTAAAATCTAGCCCTTAAAGGAGAAGCTGAAATTTCTTTTTATTTTATTTTATCTTATTTTAGAGTTTTCTACTGAATCCTCTAAAACCAGTGAGGAAACATCATATTCATTGTCTCAATCGAGACTTGTGGGGGGTACTGCATAGACATTTGTCAGCCATATGTGTGTCTCACAAATTTCTCTTTGGTTACCTTTAAGAATTTTTTTTTAAATAATGGGAGCTAAAAATAGCAAAACTAGTGTGCCAAAAGGAACACTCCTAGAAAAACTTCTTAAAGCCTGAGACAAGGGGGAGCTACCAATGGAGCTAGGGATGCCCCAAAAATAAGCAATTAGACTTTGTGATACTTGCTTTAAAACAGAGAAAAATTCACCTGATGAATCATTTTGGCCTCAATTTGATACCTATGATTATGATAAATTGAGAGATTTAAGATGAGTCATACCAGGTAAAAAGCCCAAAGCAGCTAGATTGCCTGTATTTGTAGAGCAAATTAACTGATGCTTTAACTAAATCTAAGTCATTTAATGGCATCTGCCTGACTCCCCCCTGAGGTGTTCTCTTTTTCTCCAATTTCCTTGCTTCTCTATTCTTCTTTTTCTTCTTTCCCCACTTCTTTACACCCTCCTATACCTATGTCCTTGCCCCAACTTTCTGCCCTGTTTTAACTCCCTCCTCTCCAGTTCCTTTGTCCCCCTGCTCCTTTGCTCTCACCCTCATCCCTCTACCTTGCCTCTAGTTTCTCCCTGCTTTTATATCCTGCTCTGCTGTGGTACAATTTCTTTCAGCTACCTCTCCTTCTATTTCTGAGCTTTGTCTGTCCTTCTTCACCTCCTCCTTCTCCTCTCCTGCTTTCTGCGCCTCCATCCTACTCTCCTGTCTAAACTAGAAGCTCAGTTTCTTCCAAAGAAAAGGGGAAACCTAGAAGCATTTTCCCTCTTCAAGAAACTCTTAGTCATGATCACAGAGGCAAAGTGGATACTGAGCAACATCAGCTTTTCAGCCTCTCCACCCTCTCCACTTGGAGAAGTAACACTCCTAGATTTGATGAAGACTCTGGAGCAGATAAAGGCCACTTTCGAGTCATATTTAGAGGTTAGAATACTACTTGGGGAGATGTAACTACTTTAAGTCACCTACAATCCACTGGAGAAAAACAAGCCATCATAAAAGCAACAGATAGGTGGGCTTAAGTGGAGCGGGGTAGGGGTGGGACTGATCTCAAAGGTTTTTCCAATTGGCCTTTACAAGATCCACACTGGGACCCCAATGATCATGATGGTTACATCAGATTACAATGGTCCAGGCAATCTTCGGTATAAATGATTTTGCAACATGTCTGGAGACCCAGAACAAGTACCAGGAGATACCGCAAGAGAAGAATGAAACTCCTTATCATTTTTATGATAGACTATGCAAAAGTGCTAAACTATATACAAGATTAGACACCATCAATCCTCAAGGTGCACATATAGTTAGCACTAGCTTTGCAAGTCAATCATTGCCTGAAATAAGAAAGCATTTCTATAAATGGTTAACATAAGATACCTATAGGTCAGCTTAAGGAGATTGCCTTATTTGTTTATGAAGATGGGGAGAAAGAAAAACAAACAAAAAAAAGGAAAAACAGGAGAAAGAAATGCAAGAGAAGGAAAAACAGGAAAAAGAGAAGGAACAAACTGTCATAGCCCCAGTACAGACAGTTTCAGTTCAAACCATTCTTTTTTAAAATTTAATATTTTATTTTCCCCCAATTACATATGAAAACAATGTTAAAATTTTTTTTTCAGATTTTGGCTTCCAAATTCTTTCTCTCCCTCTCTACGCCCCCCCCCCCCCATTGAGAATGCAAACAATTTGACATAGCTTAAGTGTGTGTAAAATATGCAAAACACATTTCCATGTAAGTCACGCTGTGAAAGAAAATACAGAGTAAAAAAAAGCTCCAAGGAAAATAAAGAAAAACTACTCTTCGATCTGCATTAAACAAAAATCTGCACCAGACTCCACCAGCTCTTTCTCTGAAGATGGATGGCGCCCTTCGCCTTAAGCCCTTCAGCACTGCATTGGGTCATTGTGTTGCTAAGAACAGCCAAGTTATTCACAGCTGATCTCCATAAACTACTGCTGTTTGGACACACGACGTTCTTTGCTACACATCAGGTCGTGTGAATCTTCCCGAGTTTTTATGAGCATCCTGATCATCATTTCTTATAGTATTCCCATCACAAGCATATACAACGACTTATTCAGTCATGCCCCAATTGATGGACATCCCTTCAATTTCCAGTTCTTTGCCACCACGTAAAGGGCTGCTACAGAAAGGTTTAAACCATTATTGCTTCTTTACAAGCTGTTTCAGAGGTCACGGCACAGGCAGCGTTAGAGGCAACCTCCAACCCAAACTTTGAAATTTGAGTGAATGTATTTTGTTGTGGTAGGAAGAGCCATATTGTCATAGACTAGAAAGAATAGTGGGTAAGAGGTAAGTCTTAAGGCATGAGTTAGGAAATCAGAAGCCACCCCCTTCTGTTCATGTAACAAAAAGAGTGAAGGATTTACTCAAGAATAAAAGGTAGAATGACTCTAGGGGTTCCCAGAGAATCAGTAATGAATGAAGGTTTAGGGAAGGGTAGAGGACTCTTTCATTTTTCTAGAACCTGATGCCTTGGCTCCAATTATCCTGGTCCATTCCTCTCCCTAAAATGGTTGAACCCCACGTCACTCTTAAGATTGGGGACACATTCTACAATTATTTGCTAAATATTGGAGCCTCTAATTCAGTGCTAATGAGTAAGCCTGATTCCAACTATACCTTTATTAAGTATTTAAATATTGTTGAGGTTTCAGGAAAGCCTTAGCATATTCCTAAATTGTCCCTTCATACACTCTTCATAGGTCCACTTTCTATGGAACATTCTTTTCTCCTTATGATTAAACTCCTGTTAACCTATTTCCTGTTCCCCTGTTCCCTAAAGCTGCCCAAGGATTCCTTCTCCTTGTTCCCAGTCCTTACTCAAAATAACCAAGTAGCAGTTGGATATACTCTTTGCATCTTTTTTGTTATTCTCAACTTCATCCTCAGACATGGGCCTCCCAAAATCTACTGTCTCTGTTACTATTAAAACTAAAGGAGGTCCCTCCACCATCTATCTCTTAGTATTCCTTGTCCAGGATAACCACTGAGGGTATCTCACCTATTATTGACTCATTCCTTAAATATCAAGGTGTTATTATTCCTTGTAAATCCCCATACAATACACCAATACTCCCTAAGAAACCTAAATTAGGTCCTAATGGCAAACCTGTTTATTGATTTGTTCAGGATTTATACACAATTATGCTTATATTATCCCTAGACATCTGATGGTACCCAACCTTGTTACTCTCATCTCCTCGATTCCTGTGAGGCATTCTGCTTTATGATCTTTGTTTAGCATTTTTTTAAAATCCTCATATACCCAGATTTCTAGCATTTGTTTGCTTTTACTTGGAAACATGCACAATGGCCATGGCCTCATCTACCTCAAGGTTATGTAGAAAAGCCCACTTTATTTTCTCAAATTTCACAGTAAGATTTAGCTTCTATCACTTTTAAAGATTCTGCCTTGGTCTAGTACAGTGGTTCTCAACCTGTGGGTCATGACTCCTTTGGCGGTCGAATGGGGTCACCTAAGACCATCGAAAAACACATCTTTCCAATGGTCTTAGGAACTAAGACACCACTCCTCTATTCATCTTCAGGTGGGTCCACCCACATGCAGATATGCCCACATACGAGTATTAAAGGGTCATGGCATTAGGAAAGTTGAGAACTACTGGTCTAGTACATAGACAAACTGCTTCTAGCAACACTGGATTCTGAGACTGGCCAGGAAGATAGTCATCCTCTGCTACTGGAGTCTCACCAAGGAGGCCACAAAGTTTCTAAGTGGAAAGTCCAATGATGCCTTCCACATGTGGAATATGTGGGGTGTATCCTGGCTTCTGGTACTTGTTCTGTTTCTCCTAAACAAATTCAGACTACTCAGCAACTCTGCCCTCATCATTAAGAAATAGCTGACAACCATCTTTGGAGCAGATGGATAGCTGCAGGATTATTACAGTAGGTAGTGGATTACTTTGGTGAAATTATCAAACCTTTTGTTTCTCTAACTAAAAACTCTGTTCTAGAACATTTCCTTCCTGGGAGTGCTGGAACAATCCAAGGGGGTGGTGCAATTGCAGAGTATTGAATAAAAATAAAGGGGAGGTAGTAGCACAAGGAAATAAGGGAAGAAAAAATTTTAAAACTGTACGTTTCATCTGTTGTGTAACAGAGCTAAAGTCATAGCGATTACATTACTTTCCAAATAAACACACAAAATGCAAGTCATAGTCAATCAGTGGTCAAGTCTGCTGACAGGTCTTAAGAAGCAAGTGTTGGCAGGTGAGCATGTCGTGCATTGTTGGGAAGTTCAGCACACATTTGCAGGAATAGGTGCATGTAATGACTTATTTATAATATGATACTATATGGTTACATGATACAATATTGCATCATCAAAATTTCAGTGCAGGAAAAAAGGCGCAAATTTACAATAAATTATTAAATTTAAGATCATTTTTTTTTAAATTGTATTTTTTTGGAAATGATGTAAACTTTAAAAAAACACTAAAGGGTTAAAGAAAGTAGATTTCCAGGGGGACACTGAGTACTTTTTTTTGGTTGTCTATTTCAAGGGGGCAGTAAGCTAACTAAGTTTGGGAACCTCTGAGCTAGATCATCAACATGTCAGCTCTGGCAGAGCTCAGAAGGGCCCTGTTATCTGCATCTTTACTGGCAATCCCAGATTACATGCAGTAAGTCCTTCGCTCTTTCTGTTACTTGAGCAGAGTGGGGTGGCTTCCGATTTCCTAATTTATGCTTTAAAGACTTACTCAGAGCCCAGGGGCTTATTATTCTGTTCATTTGATGCTGTGGATACTGAAGCACCACCCTTCCTTTCAGGCCATAGCTGCTACTGCCCTTTTGGTGAAGGCTTGTTGATTTGGTTTTGGGTTGCCCCTTAAGAGGGCAGTGCCCCCATGAAGTTGAGACCCTCTTACTCCATTACTAGACTCAGGCCTTCTTAGATCAGACACTAACCAAATACAAAGTGACTCTGCTGAATAATGAAAACATTACCCTTAAGCGCTGTGTAATCCTCACCCTTGCCACATTGCTCCTACATGACTGTACTTCTGCAGTAGACTATAATCTGCTAGTAAAATCACTGCAAACGTAAAATTCATCAGATCTTTTGTCTACCCAGAAATTTCCTGCCACCCTAGCCATTGTTCACTGTTCTGCCCACATGGGAGGAACTGGTTCTGTTTCAAGAGGCAATGATCATGCTCATGGCACTGCCAAGCTTACTGCCCTTGAAGGTGCTACATATATTTTTAATGTCTCACCTTCTGGTGATGATGACATCCCCTTTTACTATAGTGAGTCTGAAATGGAGAAGTAGAAGCAACAGTATAAGGCAAAACAGGTTTCTGGGGTCTGGGTATCTGCAGAGGGCAAACCACTCCTCCTCCTGGAGTTTCTATCACCAGATATGTCTATCTGTTCATAAGGCGAGCCACTTCGGTATTCAAGGAATTGTGGATTCTATTAGAAGGGTTGTCCCAGATGTTAGCAACAAAGCCATATGTCTATATACTTCTTTCACATCATGACTTTCCCCAGTTGGCATAAGAAATTAAATGGGAATTTGGGGGGAATTTTTTGAAGCCATAGATGATAAATGAAGGCCAGTAGATGACACAGGAAAAAAAAAACTGCCCTCTTAAGGGGCAACCCAAAAGAAATGCATAAAATATGTGTATAGTATTATACTATATAGTGTTATAATAACAAGAAAAAATGGAAATCCATGAAGCCAGAAGACTTCTCTGGTATGAAGGGAGGTCAAAACTTTTTTTATGTGGATTTTCCAGATTATGGGGGCACTGCATCCCTGACCCCCATAATGTGGAGGAGATAACTGTAAATGTCAGATTTTTTATGCTGTATTTTGGTAGATTAATCTCCAAGTTTTAAAATGTATTTTGAAATTACTTTGAATATTTGTACTGCTGCTTTTTGGATTTTATTATGTGGAAAAACTATTGATTTCATGGATTTATTTTGTGAACTGCAACTTTGCTGAAGCTATCTGTTTTCTCAACTAGTTTCTTTGCTGATTCCCCAGGACTTTCTAAGTAAACCTTCATGTCATCAGCAGAGGGACAATTTTAATTTCTTTGTCTATCTTCACATCTTTACTCTTGTCTTAGAGCAAACTTTCATATGATTAATAGATTGTACTTTTTCTGAAAACTTTTTCATATCCTTTGGCCATTTACCCATTGGAAAATGGTTTTTAGAATTATGTATTTGCATCAATTTCTTATATAGCTTGGATAGCTAATCTACATTGGATATAGTTGAAGCCAAGTCTTTTCCATTAATCAATAGCTTCCTGTTTAATTCTTGCTGCACTTATTTTGTTTTTACAAGTTTTTGAATTTCTTGAAATTAAAAACAAAACTATTTCATCTTTTTTGATCTTCTATATCCCTTGTTTGGTTAAAAATTCACTTAGTATTGTGGATATCTGCATCTCTCTTCATTTTTTTTCTGATAATTTCTGATATTTAGATTGAACAGCCAAATGAATTTATTATAGCATGTGATATATAGTATATGGTCTAAACCTATTTTGCCAAAAACTTTTCAGTTTTTCCATAGTTCTTGTCAATTCTATGAATAATTTGTCATTGTGTTAGTCAACAGGACTAGAGTATAACTTTCTGATTTATGCATATCTAATGTTACAATGATCTACTTTTTGATTTTTTAATCACTATCAAATAGTTCTTAAGAGATGTTTTGGAATGTAATTTGAATTCTATAGTGTTCTTTCCGCCCTAACCTCCGAACTATGTGCATAACTTCCTTCATTTCATACCTTTTTTCCCCTCTAATGTCTAGCTCTATAAAATAACCAGTTGTTAGTCTGATGGGTAAAGCACTAAATTTGCAAATTAGCAATTTTTGCCTTTTTTTATGATGTTTCTATGCATAGTTCAACCATGAGCCCTAATTATTCTTCTGATTTTTAAAATTCAGTCTTGAATTTTACACTTTATTGAAGTTACAGTTTCTATTAATTCTTTTAATACTTTGCTGGTGTTTTCTAAATAAACTATCATAGTGTTAATTTTATTTCCTTTTTAGCAAATACTTATGCCTTATTTTTTTTTTCCTCTTGGGTAGCAGTCATTGCTATCATTTCCAGAAGAGGGACAGGGACCAAATTTATGATTTCCTTGGTATAGGGATCTCTCAGATGAAGGAACTCCCTAAGCAGGCTGTCAACTTAGGATCTTAAGAGAGTTACCTAGTACACCTAGAGTTTAAATGACTTGCCTAGGGTCACACAGCCAATGTGTGTCAGAAGTAGAACTCTCTGACTTACCATGCTGCCTTTCCATCATTTCTAGTCTTAGGACAAAACAGTAATATGGACACAGGACATCTTTGTCTTGTATCCTTGTCCATATATCAGAAAAGTTTCTAATCTTTCTCCACTGCAAATAAAGAAAGCTTTTAGATTTACAGATTAGGACCATATTTCTTTGTACCACATTTTCTTTCTCAATTTTTGAGAATAATTATTGGAACATGGGTGTTTATTTATAAAAATGTTATCAGTTTTGATCAGTTATTTGTTTTTATATCACCTTTATCTCCAAATATAATTCTCTCTAACCAACAAGTCATCCCTTAGAACAAAGAATAAAAGAGGAAAAAAAATCATTTTAGCAAAACCCACACATCTTCCAACTCTGAAATTATACATGCAGCATTCCACACCTGGAGGACTTTATGTCTTCAAAAAGAGGGAAATATATTTTCTGGTATTTTCTTCTGTGTCATGCTTAGTCATTATATTTATGAAGTATTCAACTTAATTTTTTTCTTTCCAATATCACTGTTATAGTTGTGTATATTGGTTTCTTGGTTCTGCTTACTTTATTCTGCATCAATTCATTAAAATTCTGTCATGTTTCTTCAAATTCTTGCATTGCACTCATGGACCACAATTTACTTAGCTGTTCTATAATCCATAGGCTTCTACTCTGTTTCTAATTATTTGATACCACAAAAAGTACTACTAGTTTGGAGGCATATTTGATCTTTCATTCTCACTTTGACATATGTGAGACATATACTTCAAAGTAAGACCTCTCAGTGGAAGTCTTGATGACACGTCAAGTTGCTTCTTTTTTTTTTTTAAAGCATAATTCCAAATGTTTTACAGTAAATCAATAAACGTTTATTAAGGAGTACATTTAAGAGACAGGCACTGTGCTAAACACTGGGGATACAAAAGAGAAAAAAGGCAGTTCCTGCTCTCAAGGAGCTCCCAATCTAATGGAGGAAGTAACAAGCAAATACATACAAAACAAGTTATACAACAGGATAAATAGGAATTCAGTGAGAGAGGGAAGGCACTACTATTCAGGGGTTAGAAAAGGCTTTCCGTAAAAGATGTGCTTTTAGTTGGGACTAGAAGCCAGTAGGCAGAGATGAAGAAGGAGGGAGAGTGTAACGGCCAGCAAAAAAATGACTAGAGTAGAGAAATCGAGTGTCTTGCTCTTGGAATGGGTAGAGTAGCAAAGGACTGCACTTGAACAGTACCTTTCAGGGAGTAAGGTGTAAGAAGACTGGAAAGGAAGGAGGCAAGGTTATGAAGGGTTTTGAATGCCAAACAACATTTTGTATTTGATCTTGGAGGTTGTGAGCCTGAGGAACTGGGAATTTTTGCCCTGTACAGTAACAGAGAAGGTAGGAGTGAAGGTTTAGAGGGAAAGAGAATGAATTTGGTTTTGGACATGTCAAGTTTAAGATCTCTGAAAAGCAGATGTAAGATCAGAGGTCAGCAGAGAGTTTGGGGCTCGATAGGTAGATCTGAGAATGCTTAGCATAGAGATGGTTACTAATAGGAGCTGATGAGATGTCTGAGTAGTATAGGGAGAAAAAAAAAAGGGGCCTGGGACAGATTCCTGTGCAACACAGAATGGCTAGAGCAATGAACTGCTCCATCAACAGTTTAGTAGTGGATGTGTCTTTCCACAGGCCCTATGACAATGACTAGCTCCATCTTTTATCACTGCCAATTAACTGGTTGTGAACTAGTCTGATTAGCCTATTATTGAGGATCGCTTGATGTTCTTTTGAAAACTGTTCATAATCCTTTAACCACTTAGCCACTAGGTAATGTAGTGGTTAGAGCACCGGACTTGAGAGTTGGAAACATCTGGGTTTCAAACCTTGATTCAGATATTTACTAGCTGTGTGACCCTGGACAAGTCAACTTCTCAGTCTGTTTCCATGCATGTAAAATGAGTTGCTATGAGGATCAAATACTGTATTTACTCATTTTCAGGGTCAGTGCTCAAGCTAACTAGACTCTGTGTGTGTGTGTGTGTGATAAACTTCAAAGAGTCATTTTTGTTGTCCAGTAGTGTCTAACTCTGTGACCCTGTATGGGATTTTCTTGTCAAAGACACTGGAGTGGTTTGCCATGACCTTCCCCAGTTCTAAGAGCCATATGTTTTCAGCTGTTAATAGTTACTTCTCTACATATCTTGGCTTTCAGACCTTTATCAGACACTTAAGGAAAAGATGTTTTACATGAATAGTTTCTCTACTAATGATTATATGCACAAACTTTGTTCATGCAAAAGTTTTTCAATTTATGTCATCAAAATTACCTTATTTTATCCTTGGGGATTACTAACTCTTGTCTTAACTCTTCCAGCTGTAACTGTGAAAGGTAGCTATCTATTAAGTTTCTTAGGCTGGCTTTCATATTAAGGCTGTGCATTCATTTTGGCAGCATAGTAACTTTCTTATTACAATTCCCTTACTATTTTGCCAGTTTTATGATTTTCTCCATTCTTTGTGCAGACCAAGAAGCTTGCTAGAAGACCTTGTCTTCTTTTGTCTTCTGCAAGATGGCCCCAGGACTGGTGAACTCTATAAGGAAGTTAGTCCCAGTCTAATTTTCTTGATAGTAAACAAAAGGCTGTATTTTCAAGTGTTATCACAAGTGTAGACTTTAACATACCCCTACATTTTCTACATGAGAAACACTTTCTATTACAATATTCTAGGCCCACATGTAGCCAATTTAGATATTTTTTGTGTTCCTGAATTAGATATTTGAAACTCCAATATTCTATCCCCAAACTTCTTTTGTGCTTATTATTTGGCATAAAGGTCTATTTGTATACTCTCCTATAAGACATATTATTATTATTACAAGATCATAGTTTTAGACCTGGAAGGGACATGGAAAGCCACCTAGATCAGCTCCCTTATTTTTCAACGAAAACAGAACCTTGCAAGATTAAGTGACTTAGTCAAAGTCACACAGGAATAAGCATCAGAGAGCCAGGGTTTGAATTCAGGTCTTTGGGGTAACTGTTCAAGTCAATGAGACAAAAGCATTTTAAGGAACAGGGCAATTAATTCTTCTTTCTTAGAAGTTAAGGGGTGAAGAGATAAAGAAGGAGCACACACAAAAAATGAAAAAAAATTTATTTCCTCAGTGTTTAATCCACTGTCAATACTGTCCTTTTGTTGCAACACATTTGCAAAACAAAAACAAAAACAAAAAAACCTCAGCTTTTATTTTCCATTTCAAACAACTACAATATTTACAAGCTGTTTCCAATAACACACACGCAGACACACTCACAGACACACGTGAGTACATATATCCCTATTTCCAATCAGTATCCATATGCTGGTAGAGGCAATGTATGCTTTCAGAGCCCATCATCAGAAAAAGTAAATCCATTATTTCACCCTCACACCTTCCTTCCTACTAGCTACTTTATATATTCCTCCTTCCAATTCCTCATGTAAAGCTCACATGTAAGGTTAATGTTCAATTTAAGGATGCAATTTTACTTACATGGTGAGTTTTTAAAAAGCAAAAGCAGACATGATTTTTCCCCATTTCTATTTTTCAATTGTGGAATTAAGGTTTATATTCTGAAGGCTTGTGAAACTTAAGTATTCCAAGCCCTGGAGGTCATTTGGAGCAGCCATCCTTATGTCCATTTCTTTATTTTGAAAACAAAGCAAGTCCTGAACTGGGGGAACAACAATTAGCAGTTCATTCTCACCTCTGTGCTAAATGACCTTCATTTCTTCCAGTCTGGCTCTACCAAGTCAGAAGCCATTAAGTACAGAGCATAATGAAGATTACAAGAGAATAGATATAACCCTATATAATAGGTATAAAAGCCTTGAAACAAAGTGGTCATATAACACTGGTGTTATTAATCTGTTCTGGTTTCTCCCAAATTTTGAAAGTCTTAATACAAAGTCTTCTACAATTTAGGAGATGAGGCATTCATTTCAAAAAAAGTTATTCACCCTAGTTTAGGGAAGATATATGGTCCATTTAAAAGTTCATTTAAATAATATTGGGGAAACAGTTACATTATCTCAGACAAGTGATACAGTTGAAATGATTCACAGCTTAGCTTCAAGGCAAAGTTAACAATGGCTATACATTATCTGCATAATTAGTTCCTTCCCATTTAGAGCTTTTAGCTAAACATTTAACCAGTTTGAAATAAGAAAATTTAGAAGCATATCATTCAGCCTTTTTTGGGGGGGGGAAGAGTTGGAAGGAACAAAATAATAAATTATTTCACTTTTTGTTTCTCGGGAAATGGAGATCTGAAGTTTAGGCTAAGGAAACAATTAAGATACTCTCTTTATTCAGCAACACCTGAATACATAGGGTATCTATCTTCCCCAACCCTAACCTCCAACAAACATCCATATCCATGTAAGACTGAAAAGTGAAGTTACATGACCAATGCCTTTTTAAAGTAAGATACATATCTATGGAGATATATGATGCTATCATAGTTCTGAATAAAAATTTCTACATAATTAATATTCAAGTAAAAGCCTTCAGAAGTAGTAAAAATAGATTTTTAGATCCAGTATGACAATGAAATACATCGATGACAAAGCAGTAGTGGGACCTTGTCCAAACAAGATAATAATTCCAGTAATTTTTTAAATAATCATCTCACATGATGAAATATGTCAAGCACTTCTATTAGCATGGGTATCTATACTTTTAAAAGACCTAAATTTGTCCACATTGATAAAAGAATAATTAAAATAAAACAACACAACACAAGAACAGTAACAACTGACAAGCAGAAACAATATCCATGGAAGAATAACTCAAATAACTCAAAGTAGTAAGTCATCAATCCATCTGGTAGACATTTTAAAGTTGGCTAATAGGATAAGACATCTTTTCAGGCACTAGATAAATCATACATAAAAATGCCTCAGGCTTTTAATTAATGATCCAATAAAGCAATCCGTCAAATTACATTCCAAGGTGAAGGCAAAACTGATGTTCAGCTGATAAAGTGCCATCTATTAAGGTTAAGAGATATGTGCCTCAATATTTAATGAGCCTTTAAAAATTCATTAAAGTTGGATGTTAGAGAAACAAACCACTAAACCAAAAACTCAAGAAGTAAAAGGAAAGTATGTCTGCTCAGTAAGTTAGATTTCCTTGCAGAAATTACTATTTTCATTATTTGGCACATGATCTACAGATACAACAATTTTCTCTACCTCAGTAAGGATAAGTACTGGTAGCACTTTTAAAAGTACGACATATTTCCTTGTATAACCCTTTTTCTTTTCTAATATAGGAAATGCAGTGAAGGTAGGTCATAACTTCATTAGTTTTGGTTAAAGGAAAGGTCAAATTCTCATAATGGTATGTCCCCCCACCCTTTCCCTCTAAGTCTTTAACATTCACCAGTATTTTATACTTGGAAAAAAATGACACATGAACTAAATTTGGAAAGTTTAACTTTCTTTAGTGAAAAATAACCATGTAAGGTCTTTATAAATATTATATTCAGAAAAAGAAAGGATCATAATGAACTTGAAAAGTAAAGCAGTGGAATGAGTCAGAACTTTTCTACTGGGGCTGCTAGAAGAAAAACTTAAATCATAAACCATCCCATCATTCCACTTCTGACAGAAAGAGAGGTGAGAAAACAGACATTAAAGATACACTTCCAATTTCTATGAATTACAAAGGCTGACAGAGCATATAAATTTCAGTACTTTCAAATTATGGGTCTCTAAAACTCTTGCACATATAAGAACTAAGTTGTGAGTTCTTTAAATGTAAAAGCCACAAAACAGCTTCAGTATAGGATCTTATACATATTTTGATCATCAACGAAAAAGGTTAAGAGGGTACACCAAATAGGATATCCTTTTGAGGATTAAAAACAAGAAAAACAACTTGACTTTTCCCCTTTTTACACTGGAGAAATTATAAACGCTTTCTAAATTATAATTACCTGATACAAAAGAATATATCATAGCTACTGGTGGTAGAATTATGTCAAGTTATGAGTCACTTGTACGAACTGGAGAGAATACCAATGAGGAAAATATTCAAGGTGTTCCAATTTGTAAAATTCTGAGATTAGGTTTTTCAAATGGAAAAAGACAGGATTTTTATTATGTATAACTTTGCTTTTCTTAAAGAGGTTTTTTTTTAGGATCAACAATTCTTGTTTCTTGATACCAATGGATTATATTCTAATAAAATCTAACTCCTACTATTTTTCTCTTGAAATAAAAGCTCCCTTATTGCACTTGAGACTTCTTTTGAAGTAAAGTTGTCATTATGATCAATTTAATATTTTTCTAGGAAAAATATGCCCAGCTCCTGATTACACCACCCACGTACAATTCTTTTATGAGAACAAATCAGAATACTCTTACTAATATTGTAAAGACTTCTCTTTCATTTATCTTTAAATCTTATTCCTAATCCATCAACGAAGAGGATTACATATATTTCAAAAAAAAGAGAATGCATAAATCCTTTAAAAAGGGCAGATCTAATACTTATAATAAAAGGAATCAACACTAAACATTGATGATGTATCTTATTTATGTAAAGCAAATTTATATATGCTATAATGTATGTATCAGGGAAATAGTAAGCTATTAATTAAAAAATGTCAGGCTTCACAAAAGTCTGATGGGAAAAAAAAACTCAGCTTATACATTATTTCAATAGTAGAGCTGATATACCATTATTGAATGTACAATTATGAAAGAGGGAATTTTGACAATGTACCAACTTAAGCAAAACCCAATACAATACACAATGCCATTTGGATCAGAAATAACTTTGAGTTAAAGCAGATGGGTCTTTTAGCAGAACAGCAATTAATACCTTGTATTAATTTATTAATTTTCATCCCAGAAATAGTTACTCCAAGATTTTCTTTGTGAGGCATTTCAATGCCCAAGGGGAGTAATCACACCTCCTCCCAAGGCAATTTAAACCATCAGATCATATGGAGGTAGAAAGATGGCTGCTTCCAATGATAAGCCTATGTATGCAATCTCCTTCACACACCAAAAGGGGAAAGACTCACAAAAGGGGAACTTTGCTCATGGAGTCAGAAAAGAATATTAAGAGATGCAAATTAAATCTAAGATTCAACTCCCACCCAACCTAATGTAAGTCTGAGTTAAGCATATCCCTGAATACACACATTAGAAAACCTAATAAAATCTAGGATATGTGAAAACACATGAATTAAGTCAACTTCACAGTTATAAATATCCAAAATTACAGTTATACAGAATATATAATCATAGGAAACAAAATTCAAGTAATAGAAAAAGAATGAAGAGAAAAGGAAAATAAAAGGCAAGGTGATTAAGGGTGATTTGACAATAAGGGCTGCACCATCTGTATTATTTTGTTTTAAAAAAGTTTTTTACTTGGATAAACTACTGAATTGAAGCCAAATGCCTTCAAGATATCCTTATGAGGCCCTCAAGTATGACAACCTCTTCACTCAGCTCTTTAAGATTTGTCCTCCCCTTGAAAAATTAAAACTTTTCTCTTGGAAACTGATACCAACCTAACTAGTAAGGAGCAAAATCTCTAGGACTGCTGTAGAAAAACAGGATCTATTCTGCTGCACTGGGTGCTCATCCTTGATGTGGACACAATAATTGGCAGTAGTGTTCACATTACTGAATGCACCACGAAAGATGGCTTTGGGAAACAATGCCAACATACAGAGAGGTTCATCTCAAGATTTAGTATTCTCTGTAAAGGAAACAACAAATGCACTGGTATGAAATCTAACCTACTGAACCAACCAAGAAAAAGGATGAGCAACACAGCTCCTGCCATCTGCGATTATGTGGAAAGGGAGGGGGCAAATCCCAGAGGCAATTTAAATAATGGGTTTTTTTTATCTTATATATATTATATATATGTATATATATATATATATAAATAAATGTTCTGAGCAATCTCAGACTTCTTAGTGCATTGCTGTAAAAAAATTAGTGCAGTTTTCTCATTAAAGTTTTTAGCTCACAAGGAATAAGATAAATCTGTTCATAGTCTCTTAACTATGCATTAAACTTCTATCCTCCTTTAGGTTGAACTGAAAGTTTGTACACAAGTTGATTTTTAAAAATTAAGGTAAGTGGATTTCATATGTTCTGTGACCAAACATAGCAATTATTTTTGGCAAATAAATTAGAAAAATATGATGAATTCATATTTTAGAAATGAAGAGTTTGTTGATTTAAAGCATATGCAATGCATAGAAAAAGTTTCTTTTTTTTTTTAAGAGATGCTTCTTAATAAAATCTTTATCCTTCATGCAAAATGTTTCCTCAGCAGCGAACTTAAAAAAATATTTGAACTTTTTTGGGAGATGGAAACAGCGGCAGGAGTGAGGGGGCGGGGAGAAAGAGGCTCATTTAAGCCCATTCTATTTGTTAAGTTTTCCCAGGCCTGAAGTGACTCCTGGGAGATTCTTCTCCTACTCCTTCCATGCCTTTTCCAAAGTCTTGGGATTGAGGGAGGAAGAGATGAAATGAAGTCATGAAACATGGGTTTACACTTCAGCCCCAAGTTCTAGAACTCCAGTTTCAATCACAGCAACATATTTGTCCTCAATCTGGACCAGGAGAATAGTCTTGTCTATGTGGGATCTACTACCTGGATCTCTGCTGCAAGGCACCCATCGGTGAATCACCTGGAGAAGACACAATAAAATAAAGGTTAGTATCATTCCCTTCTGGCTTAAGTTTTCTCTTTTAGGATAATGTGACAACATATATAAAATGACGGGGTGTCACTACATGATCTTTAAGGTTCTTTTCCAGCTCTATATCCTATGATTTTAAGTAATACCCCAGCTCAGGATTTTATACATCACAGAGCAAGAAGTGACATCCAAGATTTCAGACATGCTTTGAAAGGCTGAGCATGTTGGGCTACTTAAAAAAAAAAAAAGCTTCTAGCCTATACACTGGCATGGGAAATACAAACTGTCCGGTATGAACGTTCTTAGAGAAATACTATTTAAGTAGCAATGAGGAATTGGTGGGAAAGGGGTTTATGATTTTTGTTGCCCTGTAGCTGAAGATTTTAATTCTCTAAAAGCAGGCCAGAGTAGAATCCCAGGCACGAAAGAAGATCTTTATACTAATGAATTGCTAGCTTTACTGGTAATTTTGACTACAGCAAGAAAATTTCAAACTTGAATCAAATACTTGAACTAATTTTTTATCATTTAATACAAGTTTTTTGTTTTTCTAATTTCTACAAAACTGAAAAAAACCCAACAATCTTCCCTGGTTTTTGTACGTCAGATATAGCCAACACCTGAATTTAATAGTCAACTTATAATTATCCATGCTAACCAAAGTGGACATGGACACAATATATTAGGTAATGAAAAGATAATTTCTATTTGACTTCAGAATGTATTTTTATGTATTAATATGATGGTCTGAGATTTTGACAATTCACAACAATTTAAACAAAATAGCGATGCTTCTGGGGGAAGAAAAGCCTCAAGTGCAACCTAACATCTCCTCCTCTTGCTTCCTAGCCTACGCTATCACTCCTCTGATAGCAGTGAAGCACAAGGGAACTCACATGCTCCTATGAAACTTATTACTCTTACTACTGCCTGGCTAACATTCCCTAGGGGTTGGAAAAAGGGGCTTGAGTGTTCTGGTTTAAGAAGTTAATGTCATCTCCACAGGAAACAGTACTACTGTACAATGCTTTGGTCAAGTAACATCTAGGGCACTGTGTCCAATTCTGTTACATTTTACAAAGGACTCCAGGATGACAAATATGGTAGTATTTTTACTTGGCATCAGAGGGCAGAACTAGAGCTAATGGAGTAGAAATTACAGGGAGGTGGATATTGATTTAGTATAAGGGAAGTTAACAATGAAAGTTGTTCCAAAATGGAATGGATGCCTTGGATGGTCTTGAGTTTCGTTGTTGAAGGTCCTCAAAGAGAGGTTGAATAACTACTTATAAAGGATGTTATAAACAGAATTTTAAGGAATAAGGTGTGCCCCATAAACATTAAACTTTGGTCTATGATAACTCAAGAGACAGTTTGGGGTTTTGCAGTGTCCTCAAGGTCATTATGAACATCAATTATTACTGTACAGCACTGTACACGTAGAAGGCAGAGGAGACTGAGCTGAACCTATCAATACAGGATCATGCTATGGCCCCCTGTCTCAGAATAACGCTTTTAAGCACACAAAATACAATGCATAGCATTAGGAAGGAAACTAATTATATGTAAACCATTATCTAAATATTTACAACAAAAACAAGTTCAAGGTCCATTGGTCTAGAATCTTGATAAACAGAATTTATTAAATACATCTTAGCCTCACATATTCCTCGCATGGCTATTTTTAATAATAAAAATTAAGTCAAGGGAAAGTCTAAAGGTGCTGATGTGGTCATTTCAGACAGTTTTTTTGTCGTCTGAGTTGGAGAGGGATAGGGATAGCTTGAAGAACAGATTGCGACAGCTTGACAAAGAAAAAAATAAAAACCTAGATGTGTTAAAATCTCATATTTTAGCAGGTTCCTACCTACCATATGAGTAAAACTCGAGGCAAAATATTTGCCCACTAAAAATGAAAAGGTAAAAAAGTATTGGAAAAAAATCAAATGACAATTTATTCTGTAATTCTAAACCTTCTATTTTTATTTTCCTCCTTCCCTTTTCCCTATGCTGAGTGTTAAAATGTGCTGACACTCTGTGATTAACAAGCTGGCAATTAAACTTGTTGGAAACAAGTTCCAAAATGCTCCTAAGACAAGTGCCAAGGATTCTATGAACCATCAAAGTTCCTGTCAGCTATAATATGCCAATCGCCACAGCCTCATAAAATATACAGTCAGGATGGGCTATTAAGGACAGTACTTGCAAATCCCAATGGCAAATATAGGGAATTGGATTTTTCTGAATTTGGATTTTTTACTTCATATTTTTATATTTCTACTATTTAAACTGTCTCTTAAAAATTTTGCTTGTACTAGCTATCAGTTGTTCCAGTGAATTCTCTTCACACTGGCTATGTATTTATTCATCACAAAACAATATTATTTAATTATAATAAAAATTAAAGACAACTCCATTTAAATTTAATAGTTGAACACTTTAAATGAATTTCTATAAATATTCTTGAGCTATTTGAATTTTTTAAAAGTTGTTTTTTGGAGGAGACTAGCTAATCGTACTGTAATTATCCAATATGTATGGGAATAAACAGATGTTATGGGACTTTTAAGCCATGTAAAAGTTGCTTAACTGAGAATTTACGCATTTCACGTTTATATTTAGTGACAACACACTCATCTGTATTGTGAGCCTATGCTAACTTACAGGAACAATAGCATATTGTATATTCATTGAAATTAGACAAGCTCTGCCTCAAATTTGATCTTGTTCATGCAGAACATTAAATAATCACTGCATTAAACTCTCTGCCAGTAGGAGTAAATTTGCAGTTAGTCTGATTTTGTTGATTTTGAACTTTAATATTGTTCTCTTTGAAAAAAGTGGGTATATTCATATGCAATATGTGCATAATTTATGCATTTCTGTCCTTTTCTGTGTTAAGTGTATTCTGAAGGTTTTAGTGGTCATAAAAACAATTGCTACTGATATCCAATATTAACTCCCAACTCATATGTAATCAACTGTGAATGTATATGTTGATTTCAAAGCTAGTTCACTGGAATAACATCATGAAAAGGTTTGCTACACTTACATTCTTTCTGGAAGACTATTTGACTAATTACTCCCTTTTCCATTCGTACTGAGTGTCAAAACCAAATTACAGAACCAAATAATAAAAAAAGTAGAATTTTGTCACATATTTTGTCTTTGCTAGAAATGAATGAAGGGTCTAGTGTTACACTTTCAATAAAAGAGGGCAACTGTATTATTCTGAATGAGGAATAACATGTAATTCCTTCATGAAGACTACAGATGGACTTAAAATTCTAATTGCAATAAAATGATGCTTATCTAAGTAATTGAGAATATACTGGACTAAACATATATAATTTACCTCTCATATGCTTAGAAATTAAGAAAAGAAAGTACTCAGAAGGCATAGCATTTTTTAAAAGTCTGATCTCGGGAATATGGAATCATCACAGTCACCAAAAGCATGTTCTGAAATTCTGAAGTAATGCTTACTTTACAGTTTTAAAATCAAACCATGAAGCCAATTTTATAATAAGACTTACATGTCCTTCCATGCCTTCCTGAGGAGTCCAGTCTTTCCAACTGTTTCTCCCAGCTTTTAACCGTATCCCCTCATCTGGCCACTGCAGCTCTTTCCTTTTTGACAGGTTGATCCCTTCCAAAATCTGACTGGGATCCACAATCTATGTTGTAAACAGAAATGATGTGATTAAAACGCATTTTTTCCTCTGCCTTAGCTTTGTGGAACTCAAAAAGAATGCTTGATATGATATTGTACTCTCTGAATGTCCAGATCCAGATGGCACATTAAAACAAGTAAGAAACCTTAAAGGTCCTCTTTCCAAATTCCTTTCATCTGATTGTGAAAGCTTCTTACAATAACCCAGTAAGATTAGCTGATAAAGATTGGTGGGAAAATTACCATTGTAAAGATATAGTTTGTTTCTTCAAGTAAAGGCAGCCCAACACAAGCCTAACACAATCACTAGCTTTGATTCTCTTAAGGCATTCTAGTTTTTAAAAAATATAAGCTTCTACATTTTTAAAGAAAAATACAATCAAACTTCCATTTAATAACATTTACAAATTACTTGAAGGTATAATTGGTCAAGGCTGCTTAAAAGTTCAAGGTGGCCAATATACATACAAGTTTGTAGAGTTAAGGTCACATAGACAGAAGACTTAAGTCAAACCGGGAGCAAGAATGTAAGACTTCTCTTCTTACTTACTTGGATTCTGTAAATCATATCTCCCTTTTTGGCTTGTGGATTGTTGGCAGGACTTAAGTTGCTGCCTGATTGTGCATCAGCAGCAATATTCTGTCCTCCTTCTGTCCCTAGAAAACCCACAAGGGCATGTTTGCAGGCTGGGATGCTTTGGCTGGAGCTGCTGGAAGATGGAAGGCCATGCTGCATACTGGCCATGCCAGTCTGGTTAGTAGGTTCCATTTGGTTCACCATGGAAAGGCGAGACTGGATGGATGATGGTAAGTTACGAAGGGAAATCTGACTGGTGGAAGAGCGCCGGCAAGGCACAAATCCTGTAGTGGACATTCGGAGAGATGAATGACGGCTGCTATAGCAATAAGAGGATTGACTGGCAACTGAGGCACGAGCAGGAGAATGCCTAACCAGACTTGATTGTACAGAGTGGGAGCTGTGGCTGGTACCTAAGATGGGGGAAAAGATCATTTCAATAAGAGTACCTAAAATATAATATTTCAACTTCTGAATCCTTGAGCCCTTAACCCAGCTAATGTAAAGAAGCACATACATCACATATAGAATTCTTGAAAACCGTCCCACAGTTATTAAGTTTTGGAATATACATTTCTTTAGTTGCTATTTAAAATACAAGTTTCACTTACTAAAACAATCTTTACTACCAACTCCAGCATCAGAAAGACACTGAAGTAAACATTTACAGTAAATGACAGGACACTATAATAACTTCTAAGTCCTTTCTTCAGAATGTCACATATTTCAGATATATTCCACAGCTATATCCATACTCCATAAACTATTTTAATCTTAGTTTATTAACCAGGTTACTTTGTAAGAAAATTGATATAGTTTAGCTTTCATGTACATTAAGAAGTTGCTAATAAGAATTTTCACTATCCCATATTTTTCTAAGATGGTTCCAACAATATTCTTTAGTTCATGAGGATTAATAACAATTTTTTAAAGTGCTCACTTTAAAAAGACAAATTACTACAATGTCCCCTCCCCTGAAATATTTGAAGAAGCTTTAATATCAATATTCTTTTTTTTTTTTTGGAGGGGTGAAGGCAAGGCAATTGGGGTTAAGTGACTTGCCCAAGGTCACACAGAGAGTAAATGCATCAAGTGCCTGAGGCTGGATTTGAACTCAGGTCCTCCTGACTCCAGGGCCAGTGCTCTATTCACTATTGCCACCTACCCTATATCAGTATTCTTCCAGTGATGCTAATGGCTAAGAATTAGTAACTCTGATGAAAAAAGTAACAATGTCACCCAGGAGGCAAAGCAAATACTACTAGATAAACATTAGGTAGCCTGCAGCAATGTTACCAATAATGATTTGGGCAAGAAGTATTGTAAAAGATTATTTCGAACATCTATGCCTGGCAGAAGAGGTAGACTAGTGAAGTAATGAGAATGACAGACAACAATTGGACAATCAATTGTCATACTGCTTTTGGACAAAACTGATATGTGATTTTATTTTTCTTCTCTCTCTCCCCCTTTCCCCTCTTTTTTTTAAACCCTGAGATTCTAAAAGAACTAAGGAAGGACTCTAACAAAAATTATAAAAAAGTACAGGCCAGAGTAACCTAAGACAAGAAAGCGTGAAGTGTATGGTTAGAAGAAAGACATCTACAACAAAAACATCTACTATGAAGGAGATCTGAAATTTCATTTTTATTTAGAAATAGCAACTAGAATTCTTAAAATGTACCATAAATAACTCATATTGAACAAAATCTATGGCATAAAAGAATTTACTTTAAAATTGTGAATGCCACACTTTTAAGGAAAACAAAATCCTAAGATATTACAGGCAATTTTGAAAATCTAGTCTAACCTTGATTCATTCATACTCAATTCTCACTTTTCTTACTAGGAAACCTGTAGGTAGAACTGATATTGAAATCCACAGTCTCAAAAGTTCATTTTACTTTATAGTTCAGCTACCTAATTACTCATGAAATCTTTTTATTAGAACTACTAAAATGCCCTGTTTGGATTTTTTTCTTTTTATTTTTCTAGCTTACTTTCTAGTGGAGGCAAATATTAAGAGCCAAAAAGGCAGTGGGACCAAGAGCTAACAAATAAGGCCGAATCAACACAAAATGGAATAGGTGAATAATTAGCGAAGTTGTTAAATACTTAAAACCCACAGTGGAAAATTCTAATTACATCAGTTGGGGTCAATACTTAGGACCCGTGGTGGTAAAATGCATTATAATTTATAATGGAAAGCAATATTGAAGGTTTTCAAATAATTTTTAACATCTCTGATAAGGTAATGAATAGGAGGACATGGAAAATTTGGCTAAAATATTGCTCAACAAAGATGTTTTGAATCTTGAAGTTATGTCCAAAATGTAATTGGCAGGTAACTTAGTAGTGCTCTCCTCTTCCCCCCCAATAAAAAGAAATGAAAAAATGACTACTACAGAGCACTGGGTTCCAACCTTGGTCCAAATAAAGATCACCAAGGGATACAATGTAAAGGTTCAAAGAGGTGTTTTAACTCATTCGGCTAGAATAATTTTTGAGCCTTATAAAGTGTAGGCAAAAGCCCTAGTGCTTAGTATTCCCTTTCGATATCCCATCCAATTCACTCTCTTTCCTCTTTGTGCAAGCAGGGAGAAAAACTCTCCTTTGCTGTTCCCAGTAAGTGATAATATCTAGTGCTACAAGCTTTCTTTCAAGTTATCAAGTCTAGATATACAAACCATATTTCCATTTTGTGGGATAAGATCATGCAAAGACAAATACCGGATGTCTCAGAAACCTGGGGTCTAAAATGCATCAAACCATAGATTTGAATAAAGTTCTTTAATCATATCTGGATTTTAATAACCCTATGACCCAAAACACATAGCACAAGAATAACACTTGTTAAATTACATATATGATTAGGATGGCTCTGGAACAATATAGTATGAAGTGACTCATTCATAGTCTCTAGTCTACATAACCAATGCTTTCATGCTTGTACCGTTTCTTATCTGATAATCTATATATGAAATGTAATCTACACTCCTTCTCTATCTTCATCATTTAATATCCCACTAATACTCAAGATGAAGTTCAAATGTCACCTCTTCTAGGAAGCCTTTCTTGACTAACTGCATCCCTCCAAATTCTAGCACCTGTCATTCTTCCTCCATGTAACTTCATAATTATCTATTTATTTTAAGGGATTACATTTCTGAGAGGCAGCATGGACAAAAGAACTTGCCTTTGAAGAGAGGAAGGGAAGATTTGTGTTCAAGTCTCACCTTTTACGTATCCTGATTCTAGTACTCCAGGCAACTTTCTGAGTCTATATAACATAGAGAGGGTGCAGATGACCTTTGGTAGAGGATGCTCTCTTATATAGTCTCACCTCAACATGGTAAGGAGGAAGGGGAGGAGGAAGAAAAGCACAAGACCCCCATAAATGTAAAAAAAAAACCCGCAAATAACTCCAAGCCCCACCCCAAATCTTTATTTTTAATAATTCTGATCATATTTATTTAACACAGAAAAACAAGTAAAAAAAATACACTGTACCCATAAAAAAATGTTGCAGTTTCTATACGAGTCTTTGCAGCTACCTATGTAGCTGCAGCAACTGCTTCACAGATTTCCTCCTATGAAAAGCCCAAGATACAATGATTACATGACTAACTCTGGATGGCAGGGACAAAAAGGAGGCATTCCCAAAGAGAAAGCAGTCTTTAGTTCTTTTAGCACACTGAAAGTGAAGACAAAAATTAATCGTTTCATAATAACATGTATACTTATGGTAGTAAATGATAAAACTGATTAATAATATATAGTACTTATACATTTATGACTTACTAAGCTATTTTTTAGTTTTCTTTAAAATATGTGCATTATCTGAGATTTGCCTGAGTACACACCAGATCTCTAAAAGTTCCCCTTTAATAATCCATGGCCAGCCACAAATAAGCAAAACTACAACTATACAATGAAATCACAGGTCTGGTTTATTAAAAAAAAAAAAAGACATGTTTACTTATGTTAAGTTGGGGTCCCATTAGCTACCATCCTAACACAGGAGGTTTAAGGCATACTTTGTTAGTTAGGCTAGTTAAATAACCTTGGGGATCCTGGAAAGAATCTGCAGTGCTAAACATAAATTGTTCAGGCTTATATATTTAGAGGGCTCAGAGAAGTGTCAAAGAATTTGTTGTTCTACCAAGTCATTGCACTGATAGGTTTATTACATGTCTAATGTATGCAAAGCACTGTGCAGGGTACTTTCCTCACAGGCTTTTTGGCTTAGAAGGGGATAAAACAGATAACTATAATATAAAATGTTGCATGGTAAGTACATTACAGAAGAAAGATTAGGGAAAGTTTGATATTAAATGGAGTATTCCACACTTGTAGTGTCCACCTCTGCAAAGAAAGCGACGCAGCTTTTTAACATTTCTTACGGTACAGTAGTATTCTATTACATTCATATACCACATTTTTGTTTAGCCATTTGCACAAATGAGGCACTTACTTTGTTTCAATTTACTCATGACTACACAAAGTACAGCTATAAATATTTTGGAATATAAATGGGGCTTTTCTTTTGTCACATATCTTTTTACTGATGCATTTTTAAATATAGTGTTCATTTCTGAATTTATTCCTCTCTGACCCTGAAAGCCTTCCCTTTTGAAGATACTTCAGCAAAACCAACCATCATATAACTTCAAAACAGGATCCAAAACAAATCTGTTTTGTTTTGTTTTTTAAAAACACTGTTTCTATATAGCAATAACAAAAGCAAAAACAAAGTAACAGAAAGGGAGTTTTCATTTAAAATAACTACATTTTATGCATATACTTTGTCTGTGTTTGAGTTTGTAAATGTCTTTCTGAAATCTGAGTTGGTTACTGAGCTCTCTATTTATCCAAATTGGTCTCTTTGGTTATTCTCTGTTTTTATTCTTCAAAGAAACTGATTTTTTTTTTGTCTTCACAATTTCTGTAATCGTTCTACTCTCCCTTAGGGTGACTTCTGCTATAGAATTTTAATCTATGGGATTCTACTGCATATCTTTCCTTGCCCTGAATCTTTTGTATTTTGTTCTCCCCAAATCTAACCAACTATTCTTGACTTTCCTGTCCTTTTCTATTACATCATTTTTTTTGTCTCCCCACATTCTGATAAATGTTTTCAAATTCATTTCTCCCTCTTCCCCTCTTCCTCTGATCCTTACTGATCTCTCACCTAACTACTTCTGAATTAGTATCACCATCCTTTGTTGTACACGCGGCTGCCTTCCCCTCAGTAAACAGAATTAGATTCAACAAGTATTAATTAACAGGCATCTTGCTCCCTTCCTCTAGGAAGAGCCTCATACCTAGTGGGAGATGGTCCTTCTCTGTGTGACATTCTGTAACCATTCAACCTTCTGACATGAGTCAAGAGTCTCCACTGCCTCTCCAAGTTTTTTCTTATTTATTTTCAAACTGAAAACCTTTCTTCCATTTTCATAAGGAACACGCTATTTCCCCTGCTTTAGCAGTATAATTTACTTCAGTGCTTCAATGCAATGACCTCTATCTCTAGTTCTGACTCGTCTTCTGAACTTCATGTTCATACTTGCCCTCATATCTACTTGGATATTCACCGAAATTACAAGTTCAAAATGTCTAAAACCAAATTTGCAATCTTTCCCTGTAAGCTTGTTCCTTCTGACTTCACTATCTCTCACCAACATGAATCATAGATCATAGATAGATAACTAAAAAGGGCTTTAGACATAATCTGGTTCCATTTATTTTGCATCTTTGTTCAAAACCTTAGTTTTATCACTGACTTTTTCTTCTCATCTCCCATCATTTCTCAAGTTCCATCATAGGATTATAGATGTAGAACTAGAAAGGACCTTAAGTCATGTAGTCCAATCTCCCCATTTTTCAGATGAAAACAGTGAAATGCAGAGAATCTGACTTATTACCTGTATGATCCTGGGTAAGAACTGTCCCATTCTGGGCTTCTGTAAAATGAAGGGGTTAGACTATATGACTATTAAAATGTATCAGTGATTTATTAAAAATAAAGCAAAAGTACATGAAATTCATGGATCTGACAAAAGAAAGAGTAGTTGACAGACAGTGTTAGAAAAATGGTCTTGAAGTGGCACTGGAGAATGATAAGTATTTCTCTTTCTGGGTCAGGAAGAATGAGACTTGCTCTCATGGATAATTGGAGAGAGTTTCAAGAAATAGTGTCCTCAGGGCAGAATCAGGTTTCAGTTAGAATAAGAGGAAAACATATTGGCAAGGGAGTTTGTTGAGACTGTTGCAATATAACAGAATAAGCTAGAAGTTGAGAGAACTATGACAGAGTATATGTGAGGAAGAACAGAATTAATCAGAATATGGATGTAAATTTTACAAGAAGCAGTACAGACATGCCACTTTATAACAAAGATCATGAAACAAGTACAGCAGGGAGGAGATTGGTGTGATTTGATGCATTTATTGACTGAACTTGAAAAGCAGACAATATTCAGAGTTAGTCTGCTCAAATTAGAAATGAACATTGAAAAGCTGGAGTGTGCCTCCATGGAATGGCCCCTCTATGTAGTCTCAACTCGTTCCCCTAAAATGGTCTTACAATCCCAGTTCCACCAGTCCCTTCTCTGCTCCATTGTTCTTCTAGGGTTTAGGATAGTTTTCCTACACCATGATAATAGCTATTACACCTCAACAAAAGTTGTACTTTTGTTCATTGTATCATGGAGGTGTCCCAGTGTTCTCAAAGGCTGTATCAGTGAATTTTAAGCTCTGACACATCTGTAATGTTAATGGAATAGGAAAATCTTCTCCTCCCATTAATAGGCTATATGTGACCTGTTGTCACATTATGTTGTTAACGTTAACATGTTAACGTAACATGTTTAGTCATGATGTTTTACTGCTTTAAAACTCCAGCTCACAGCTGATGCATGCTGAGTCACACAGGGAACCCATCATTGGGAGAGGAATTTGCTTAAGGGGAAAGTTTGCTTGTGGGGAGGTCTGCTTGCTTAAAGGCTTTCAGACCCCTTTGGTAACTAGGCAGTGAAGCATGGAGGTTGTGATGCCTTCTGGCTCTATATATATTCCGAAGTTAGCATTTTGCTTTGGGGGCTCACTCACGAGAAAAATGTTCCTGTGATTTGGCAGACCAGACTCTGGGCAGCTCTTAAAGAGCCCTCTGACTTTGAAAACCCAGATGTTGGTGCTTCTCTCTCTGGTAACTGTGTATGTTATCACTTTGGTCAGACAGTTAGAAGCCCTGTCTACTGATTTGTGCTATTCTCTCTGCTTGTATTTTCTCTGCGTTTAGGGTGCTGACCTTTCCCTTGAACTAAGTGAATGATATATATGTTTAATTAAAGCAAGACTGCTGACCCCTTTAAAAGCTATTTTTTCCTTTAAAAGCAGACCAAAGAACCTGTGCTACTAGACCATCTTGGGTATGTCAGGGTGCTTGCTGTTACACTGTTCTACTAAGCTGTAAGGGTTTTGGGTATGGGAGCAGTGACCCGAAAATCAGTCTGATTAACTTCTGAGTTAAGTAAGTTGGCTACAGGTTGATGAATTCTTCAACATTCAATAAATTGCAGAGATACTTTATGATCTTTGTTGGTGCAGCAAATACCCATTCATATGAATTCAGATCTCAAAGTATTTATTAGCGGCAGTGTTCAAAAACAATCCTTAGAAGGTTGCCTCTTGTCTATATCCCAAAGAGATGAAAGAAAAAGGGAAAGGACTAATATGTACAAAGTTATTTGTAGCAGCCCTTTTCGTGGTGGCAAAGAATTGGAAATGGAGGGGATGCCGAACAAGTCGTGATATACGATTATGGTGGAATACTATTGTGCTATACGGAATGAAAAGAAGGGTCATTTTGGAAAAAACATGGGAGGACTTATCTGAACTGATACAAAGTGAAGTGAACAGAATCAGATCACTGTACACAGTTAACAGCAATATTGTAATGATGTTCAACTGTGAAAGATTTAGCTACTCTGATCAACATCTGAAAGGCTCTTGATGAAAAATGATGACCATCGAATTCCAGAGAGAACTGATAAACTCTGATGGCAAGTTAAAGTATAATTTTCTCACTTCCTTTATTTTTCTTGCCTTTTTGTGATCTGGTTAATACAGAAATATGTTTTGCATGACTTCACATGTATAACCAATATATTTCTTGCCTTCTCAGTGAGTGGGAGAGAAAACTGGAAATCAAAGTTTTTTTAAAAAACACTAAAAATAAACAATAAAAATAAGATGCTATTGGCCCTAGCACTACCAAAAAGGATTTGCCCCTCAGGAATTGATACAGGTCCTGGGCAGGGTTGACCTTAAGAAAAACTGTTACAGGGGCAGCTAGGTGGTACAGTGAAGAGAGCACTGACACCAGAGTCAGGAGAACCTGAGTTCAAATGTGACCTCAGACACTTAGTAACTAATAGCCATGTGATCTTGGGCAAGTCAATTAATCCCAATTGACCTGGCTTCCCCCCTCCAAAAAAAGCAGAAGAAAAGAAAGAAAAAAGAAAAACTGTTATATTGTTGAAGATTATTTTTCAGCCCACCCCTACCTTTTTTATACTCAATTACCATTACATATTGTCAAAACTATGCCAGATTAATTTTTCTGCATATGTGCCTTAAAGGACTTAGATTCAGAAGACATAGATTTTCTTGTCTATAAAGTGGGTCTAATATTTATACTACAACTTTTCAGCATTGCGAATACAATTCTTTTTTTTAATTAATTAATTAACTAATTTTCTTGTTTACATCATTCATTTTCATGAGATTTTGAGTTACAAATTTTCTCCCCATCTTTTCCCTACCCAACACCTCAAAACAGTCATCCCACTGTATAACCCCTCCCCTAATCTGCTCTCTCCTATGTCCTCCCCATCACCCCTCTGACTTTCCGGTAGGGCAGAATGGATCTCCCTACCACAGTGCCTGTGTATCTTGATTTCCAGTTGGATGAAGTTAATAATAATAATAATAATAATAATAATAACAATCATATTTAACATTTGGTTATAGAACTTTAAATTCTAGATTCTTTCCCTTACTCCCTCATCACCCACCCCCACAGGAAGGACAAGCAATCAAATACAGGCTGTACATGTGTAATTACGCAGAACCTCTCCACAGTGGGCATATTGTGAGAGACTGATTATATGTCCCTCCTTCCTATCCCGCCCCCCCACCTTGTTCTACTCTCTACCATGTCCCTGTCCCTGTCCCTTTACAGACGTGTGTACTTCCGTCAACCC
>CM053582.1:441303969-441355433 GCA_028627135.1 Pseudochirops cupreus
GTGGGAAGTAACTTTGTGTGCGTTTTGGAGTTCCAGGATTGGTTTAGAGTCCTATTTTATGGGTATTTTGGGGTGGCTATGTGAGAGCTGCGATATGTTGCTGCTTCTATGCCGCCATCTTGGCTCCGCCCCCTGAACCACCAGTCTTTTACTCTTTTAAATCCCATTTTTTGTTTCCTGGCTACAGTTCTTAATTGGCAAAATTTATCTAAAATCCCAAACGGACTTTCTGTATTTCTAACTGTTATCCTAAAAACAATGCTCCATTTTTCACAGATTTTTTTACGATATCCTTCATTTTAATAATGTTTTTAACAGCAACTAATGAAGTTAACAACTTAATTACAACGTTTAAATGATAGTCAAATCATCTAATGAGCAATCCAACCTTTATTCCAAAAGAACAGAGACCATGAGGTCTGAGCTCAGCAGATGCACTTTAATGAGTCTTATCGCAGTGTCTCTGATCAGACATGATAACGCTGCCAAGCTGAGTTATTAGAGGTGTTAGTGCTTAATTTGGTGATAAGTTCTTTAAATGGCCTAGAGGTTCTTAAATGCTTTATCTGGTCTCATCAGATGTTTATTACTCTGAGTAGACCGTTAAAGGAAGACTAACTCTACTCAAAGTAGATTTTATCCTAAGTAACATTTTAAATGAAATTTCTAATTCAATGAGTGGCTAAGTTCTAATACCCTAAGGAGCAGGTTATATTGTCTTTTGAATTAGCTAACATTCACCCAGGGGAGAGACATAATGAATTAATGGAAGGAAGGAGCGGGGGAAAGCCATAAAAGCACTATAATCCAGGTCCTATGTGTAGTGCTGGAGATACAAATAAGCAAGACAATTCCTGCCCTCAAATGAACTACAGCAATAGATCTAAGGGTTCCCTTGATCTCAAGTTATCTGCCACAAATTATTCTTTTAAAATTCACCAAAAGATCAGTTTGCTTCTAATATAAACCTCACTTCTGAAAGAAAAATGTTAGAAACTATGGAGAATGCATTCTATTACTTAATATTTTTGCCATTCATCTAGACCTCCCATTGTCCATTACAAATGAGAGGAAGACTTTTCTTTTTCAAGAGAAAGTTTTAAAAAAAATCACGTTTCATTTAATTTAGACTGACACATTCTATAAAAGTATTAGCCAAGTAAAATGGTACTGTTATACCTCTGGATAAGATAATCATGTGGGATAAGAAAAGAAAGCTATCTACAACAGAAATCATATTGATTTGTAATGTGCAGAATTTGTTAGGCCAGAAATACATTTTTATTGTATATTCGAAGTATCAGCTCTGAAAAGCAGATATAGTGAGTTTAACTTAACACTGGGTTAAGGGTAACTCAGCTATCTCATTTTCTTACCTGATGCAGTTTAAGTGACATGCGGATTCCAGGGACTACCACTTTTCTTAGTAACTCCATGTCAGCAAAGATCCATTCATCTCTGATTGAAGAAATACGGAAGTCTCCCTTAAATAAGGCATGTAAGCCATACAGGAATGACTCCAAATTACTGTGATTATTGGAGAGAGAAAGCCACATATTTTTTAAAATCCCTGTCATATCCATAGTAATTAAAAATTGCTTATGTCCACAACTTAAAACAAACCAAGATGAAACTAAAAGAAATAAAGTATCAAGCATAATAATTTAAAATGGTGAACTTTTTTTCTATTTGTTTTATCTTTAAAAATATGTTTGTGAGGAAACTATGCATAACACACACACACACACTCACACACATATATTTATATTCTTTTAAACTACTTACATAGAAAGTAGCAGAATGAAAGGTAAGCATATAGGGAGACACGAAGCAGCTAGGTGGCACAGTGGATAGAGTACCAGATCTGGAGTCAAGAAGACCTGAGTTCAAATCCGGCATCAGACACTTACTAGCTGGGAAAATCATTTAACCTGTGTCTCCATTTCCACATCCGTAAAATGAGCTGCAGAAGGAAATGGCAAGCCACTCTGGTATCTTTGCCAAGAAGACCCCAAATAGGGTCACAAAGAGTTGAATATGACTGAAATGACTGAACAACAAAATGTCGGAAGACAAACAAATGGAGGGAGAAGTGAATTTGAGGAGCAACTAAGATACCAGGTACCTCAAAGCACTACGCAAATGCTAACTACAGAAATAACGACTGAGTTTAATCAACAAGGCAAAGGAATTTAACCCACAACACCCCTGACAAGCAATCATACAGTCTCTGCCTCAAGTCACTCTAAATCCAGAAGCAACACATCTTACACACGTGGAACCGCTTTAATTGTGACAAAGTTATCTTTATATGAAGTCAGATCTGCCTCTGTGACTCTTACCCATCGCGCCCAAGTCTTCTGCACGACAGCCTTTCAAATACTTGAAGACAACCCTGTCCCTCCAAATGTCCTTCTGAAGGTTAAACGTTCCCAATTATTTCACCTTTTCCCTTTGTGACATGGACACTAGTCCTTCCCTATCCTGCTTGTCCTCCCATGGCCACTCTCTAGTTTAACAAGATCCTTTCTACGCTGTGGCATCCAGAATGAATCCACACTCCAGATGTGTAGTGAGTCTCTCTCCTTGCCAAAACATACCTCCCTAACACAAGTGCCCTTAAACCAGTGGTTCTCAACCTTCCTAATGCTGTGACCGTTTAATACTCATATGTGAGTATGTCTGCATATGGGCAGACCCACCTGGAGATGGATAGAGGAGCAGTGTCTTGGTTCCTAAGACCATCGGAAATATGTGTTTTCCAATGGTCTTAGGTGACCCCTGTGAAAGGGTCGTGTGACCCCCAAAGGGGTAGCAATCCACAAGTTGAGAACCGCTGCCTTGAAGGGATTTTCCTAAAGCACAGGTCTGTGTCCTCCCTTGGTTAATTCACTCCAGTGGTTCCCTATTGACTCCAGGAAGCAAACTGTCTGTTTGGCATTTAAAACATTTCAAAATATTGCCTCCACCTACCTTTTCAAGTTTTTTTTTGACACATGATATTCTATCTCTGTGCATATTTACACAGGCTATTTATTTCCCATTATTGCAACATAAACCATTTCCACCTCAATCTCTTGGAATCCCTAATTTTCTTAAAAGCTCACACCAAATTCCATTTCCTATACCAACTCTTTCCTGACAACCCCTTCACCCCCGCTGCCCCCACACTCTTGTTATCTCTTGCCAAAGTCACCTTCCATTTATTTCATATTTTTGAGCAAATATAAATGCTGTTGTTTGATGCGGTCTCACCAAGGCAAAATACAGTGGGATTATTCCTCTCTTCTTTCTGGAAGCTATGTTTCTCTGCTTGTAGCCCAAGAGCCTATTAGTTTTCTTGACCATCCTAATATTGACTGTTGACTCATACTGAGTGTGCAGTCCAAGAAACCTTCCAGGTTTTTTCAAATTACTAACTATTCCTGCCCCAATTTTATGGGCTGATGATTTTTAAAAACCATCTTCAATCTTACTCCTCATTTAATCTTTACTCCTTTAAAACATTCAACAATTATAAAGTACCTACTTTTTCATTTTATTTATTAAACACCACTGGAGATACAAAGAAAAATATGACAGTCCCAGAGCTCAAAGAGCTTATATTCTACTAAAGGAATTGAAAAGAGAGAAGACAAAATATATTCACAATATATACAAGTTACAATATGATCAAGCTGTATAAAAGGATTGAGAATGGCCAAGATTAAAAATTGGATGGTGAAAGACCACTTCTAAGCTAAGATGATCAGGGAAAGCTTCATAGAAGCTTTGAAAGAATAGAAAGATATTTTAATACTATAAAAATTTATAATACTTAAAATAATTTCTTTGTAGGGAAACTTTTTCCATCTAGCAGTTAGATAGCACGATGCATAAAGCACTGGGTCTAGAATTGATAAAACTTGAATTTAAATATGGCCCCAGATATTTACTAGCTATGAGACCCTGGACAAGTCAGTTAACCTTAGCCTGCCTCAGTTTCCTCAACTATAAAATGGATATCATAATAGCACCTACCTTCTAGGGTTGTTGTGAGGATCAAATGAGATATCTGTAAATGCTGTTGTACAGCTTAGTACAATGCCTGGCACTTAATAAGTGATTTCTTAGTATCTTTATTTCTCTCTCTTTCTTCCTTTCTCTCTTTATCATTGATCATGGGGAAAAATAATCAACTGATGGCCACATACAGAACAGCAATTTAATTTATTTTTTCTTCCTTTAGAAGTAGAAACAAAATATTCAACTTGCTCAATTTTTAAATTAAGAAAAGGAATCATAAAATTGTAATGAGAAAGAACAAAAAGTAAAAATATATTTCAGATCTAATAATGTGAGCAGGTATTAAAGTGGAAGAGAGGAGATAAAGGGGGAATGGAAGGAACGATAAAGAAGGAGAAAACAGAAGAGAAAAGGAAATGACAGAGGAAACAAACTGATAAATACAAAACAATCTGAATGGGAAAAGAGAAAGATACATAAAGGGAAGAAAGGCAGAGGGAGAGAAAGAAGAAAGAAAAAAAGCAGAAAAGGTAGAGGAAGACAGTAATAAGGCTGAGTTATTTTGAGGTAAGTTACTTGTTCCAGCTTATATTTTCTTAATCAATTGACCTGGGGAAAGTGGTAATCAACTTTTAAAAGAGAAGAGTCATTTAAAAATACTTTTTAAATATTATCTTATAAGATTCCTACTGTAATTCCGATTCTAAAAGTCTCTTCTATGGAAGCTATGGAGACTTTTACTTTCTCAGTGAGAGAAAGTTGTAGTAATATAGTTATTTGTAAATCTGTGAGGTATTAATAATCCCTATAGAGTTAAGGAGAATGTGTACAAGTGCAATGTTAACATCTGAGCATCTGTGAGAAATTGTGGAGAGTGAGAGACACAAAAAGAGAGAAACATTTCTTTTATCATGCTAAGAAGTTAGAGAGGATTCTTACAAAGAAATTTTGTTCTGCTGAGCAAATTAAATGACCTGAGACTATAGTATTCAGAAGGGAAGATAATACCTCTCTGCATTATATTGAGGTTTGTAGTAGATTCTGATTGTGATTGTTCTCAGAACTAAAATATTGTAAAGAGTTATCCATGTTTTTTTATTATTGATTTTATTGTTAACAAGTTGTATGTTCATTAATTAAGACATTAATTTAATCCTAGGAAATTAAAGATTTAATATGTAAAGATGAGTAACCACCATTCAAACAGGAGGTTTATTAAATTAATAATATTAAATACAAGGGTGGGGACTTGAGCTTAGTTGAATGGGATACATATGTTGAAATTTTATTAAACAAAAGCACTACATGAGCATACCCCTGGATAACCATCGATTTCAAGATGACATGATTAAATGTGAAAATGAATCAAATAGCAGACTGAGGGGTGACCTAAATGTGAGGGACAGCAACTCAAGTAACCCAGTTACAATCAAGGGTATTCTTACGAACCTTGTTATACTATATTTTTACTGTTTTATTTGATTTATGTAAGGAAATAGGAATAGAACTAGACCTGTGATTTAACTCATGTAGGATTAACTCCAAGATGAGCAAACTCTCTACTAATGCAGAACAGTATTTTCTTTGCTCACTGTCTTAAAGAGTTACAATTAAGACTTACTTGAGTCTTAAAGAGTTGCTTAGGGTACTGAGAGGTTAACTGACTAGATGAGGTTCACACACGGATCATGTGTGTCAGGGACAAAACAAGACCTGGACCCAGGTCTTCCTATGTCTGAGACCAACTCTCTATCCACTCGGCAACACAGTCTTTGATATAAAAATACAGCAAAATAAATAGAAAAGTCAAATAACTATATATTAACTCCAGAAAGCTCTTATGTAGCTTAGGAACTAAAGGAGGGATCCTAAGCTATCCCTACAGTTTTTTTCTATTAGTATAAGTCTAACAGATAAGCTAATTGCCACTTTGGAAAGCAGGGGAACAAAAGGGAGAAGAAAGAAGAAAGCATGGTAACAGCATGTTGCCCAGTGGAGAGGAAAAGGACAAACAGGGACTATATCCAAGAAGATAATGTTCAAATGAAATACTCTAGGCAGGAGGGAGAAATGGTTTGGCCTCAGACCTAACTATACAGGTACCCTTCCACATTACAGGGGTTATGAGCCACAGCAACCTGTGATCTGGAAAATCCACATAAAAATTTTTGGCCCTCCATTCAAACCAGAGAAGTCTGAATTATTATTAAAAGATAAAATATTTTACTATAAAGGATAAAATAAATTACTATTAAAAGATAAAATATGTTGATATAGTATTACATAATACTATACATATATTTTATGCATTTCTGAGTTTCTAAATATTTTTTCTTTGTTGTCTGCTGGGCTTTGAGTATTATCTTCGGCATCTACAAAACTCCTAAAAAATTCCCATTTAATTTCTTATGCTGACTTGTGATATACTGAAACCACGATAGAGAAAGTCACAATGTGGAAGGGATAATTCTATTTTCTTTCAGGGTAAGGTGTTCATTGTTCCAGGTAATAAAATGTTTGCATGTTTTTGAACTTAGTCAACATATATACATAGTTTTTTTTTTGCCTAAAGCACTGCAATTTTGTATTTGATGAGCTGCAGTCAAGTCCCTGAATGTTGTAATCTATCACTCAATTTAATTAAAAATATTTATTAAGTATCTGCGATATACAGAGTACCGTGATAGGTACTAGAAGATATACACAATTTTGACAAGTTAAGTAGGAAACGATAGCACAAATAATTTGAATACACAATATATTTGAAAATAGTATGTATAAACACAGGGAAAATAAAGTACTATGTGAGATTCAAGACATAAAAGGTCATGAAAAATGCTATTTATGACTATAGGATGTGGGGGGGGGATATGACTGGAGATTTAAAGAGAAAGGAGAAAGTTTAGAATGGTAACTATGGAGAATAATGTTTGTTGAATGAAAAGACTAAAAGAAGAAACTCTGGGACTGTGGAACAAGGCCTACATTCTCAGATAAAGGAGAATAAGTTTAATGCAAATATATCTGATGTTCTAATTTATATTTAATTTATTTCAACAAACTTTTATTTGTATGTGCAAAGGTACTATTTTTGGAACATAAATATGCAGAAAAGTATTTCTATATGTAACAGTTTGAAAAGTCTGGATCTTTTTTACTATTTTACTATTCATACAATTCAGAATATATGGTAAGGGACAGGGGTGGCTAGACAAAGTTCTAACAATCATTACATGGGGCATGTCAGTTTTAGTGGAGAGAGGATGACTCATAGAAAAAAACCTAATGAAAATCTACAAGGTATTTATCTGTATATTTCCTCATGCAATCTTTACATTCTGAGTAGCATAATAAATGTTGAGGATCCTAGTTTCATGTGTGGTCCTGGAGGGGGGCCCTCTTTCATTCCATCCCTCTTTTACTTCAGCTCTCTTCTCATTTTTTATCTCCCTTCTGATAGGAGCTGGTGTTAATTTTTAACCTTAGCTTCTGTAAAGAAAAACTTTCATTTCTTAACAGAGGCTCAAGCAAAACATGGTAGCAAACTAAACTTGTATATTTGGCTGATTAAAATAAAAATTATCATAGGAAGTATACTAAGAGTACTTGAGTATTCTTAGTAAGGAAGACCTGAAGTTCCAATTCTACCTCCAACTCTTAGAACTGTGTGACCCTGGGCAAGTCACTTAATCTCTGCCTGCCTCAGTCACTTCATCTGCAAAATGGAAGTAATAAAAATAGCACCTAACTCATAGGGTTGTTGTGAGAATCAAATGAGATAATATTTGTAAAGCAGTTTTCAAACTTTAAAGCACAATGTAAACGTTAGTTGACAATCTTTCTCTTAAGGAGTTTATATAACAATGTATACACAGGAAAATAAATATAAAGTTATAATACCAGGAGGGATAGAGACATCATGGCATAGCGGACAGAGTGCAAGGCTAGGACTCAGGAAGACCTGGGGTTAAAATCCTGTCTCTAAATATTTATCAGCTATATAAGACCATATATAAGACAACTGTCTAGGATTTCTCTAAATCTTAGATGGGTTGTGATCAGCATTGGTAGGAGGAATTGTTCATACTGTGGAAATGACAGATCCTTCATGTTTCTGCATGACAGAAGGAGAGAGAATTATGAAATAGGGTGGAGAGGATGAAGTTAGGAATCAGCAATGATCTTCAAAAAGGAAGTGGCACCTGAGTTAAGTCTTAGAAATAAAACAACAAAAAGAGTGTATTGTAAGCATATGGGACAACCTGTGCAAAAGCACAGATGGGAGATAGCAGGTCAATTTTGGGAAACCACAAAAAGGCTGAAACAGCATGAATGTAGTATATATGAAGGCAAGTTATGTCTGAAAATATGAGAGATAAACTGTGGATGGCTTTATGTGACAGAGTGAAAAGTTCATATTTTATCCAAGACAGGAGTCGCCAAAGATTTTTGAGTAAGGGAATGGCACAATCAGTCCTGTATTTTACAAATACTAACTTTAGAACTCATTTTATTTTGAGGTACAAAGTAAATCACATTTCAAAAATTTCTATTGATAAAATGGTGGTTTTAGTATCCCTAAACACTAAGACAGATCTAAATTTATTTTAAAACAAGAGAACACTTACTACAGAAAAATTAGAATTAGTCTTACAATGTTGTTGCACTGTACTGCATAGTGAATTGGATAAATAAATGGCATACTACAAGTATTTAATTTTTTTAAAATTCTTATTGAAGACTTACCCTTTGACCATACCCTTAGCATGAATTTCATAAGTCATATGAATATTAACTCTTTCTAGCTACTGGATTTATATTAATAAAAATGATGAAGAGATTTCTGCAAGAAAATAAAATACTGACACACTTCCATAAAGAGATGATATTCACATATAATCTATCCCATTGTCATCTTAACAAAAAAAAAGAAAGGCATTTTCTTACCTAGACATATGGTGGGCAGCCGTGCCTAAAGCTCTTCGCCCCAGAACACAGAGTCCATAACAAAGAGTTACTAGGGAGGAATCTTTATCTGCATCTAATGGCTTTGGAAAAAGTGAAAAAATGTTAGAGAATGGATATTTTACCTAATGACTCAGACTGAAGGGAAAGAGCTCTCTTAAGTAGAAAGGGATATAAAACAACAAATGGAATTCTCATTTGTTGTTTGGCATCATCTTCAAATAAAAATCCTAATAAAAATAAACTTAGCCCTAAGAGAAAGTGAATCATTAACATAAGCCACGAATACTTTGGGATCCTGAGATTTAATCTGGTGCTATAAAAATATAATACAATAAAAATTGTCTTATAAGTGACCAAATGGAAACTTTTGAAATCAGTTTTTCTAACAGCTCCCAATAGAAATATTCATTTTAATAATAGGTGAATATATTTTTTACTACAATAAGGATTACTGAGAAAGCCTAGTTTATGACAAGCAGTTTTAGATGATAGAAATAGTCAATTTATCTATCATCAGCTAAGATAATGGAAGCAAATTTAAGTGCATATTTCACTTTTACTGTACCTATGACAAACAATAACATGCATATAGATTACTTTATTACACTCTTGGAAAAAAACAGGGGCATTTCATTACTCAATAAAATATTTCCAAGAAAAAATAGGGTTAATAGATTGGCTATTCAAATTTTTTCATGAATGTGAAGTGTATTAACTCCCTTAATAACCAAGTATACGGGCCCATGATGAAAATACATTAAAAGGTGATTAGCTTTAAATCCATCTTAATTTCATGCATATTTAACAAATTTGTGTTAGCAATACATGGGAGAGAAACCTGGATAGAAGGTGCACAGCATACTCCATCACACCTACCTTTGCTCTTCGAGAACAGCAATATTCAATCCAGCTGAGGTAAATCACACAGAAACTCTCTCTGGATATGCCTGCTAGTCGATGATCATAATCTTCATCAATATTTGGATTAAATGTAGGGTCCACATCAACATAATTGCGGTCAGCACACAGGCGTAGTCCTTCCTGCATTGTCTCATTGGCCAGCCATTCCTCTAGTTTGGAGGAGGTTGTAACATAATAGATGATACCCTAAATTGCAACAACAACAAAAATGGTTGTGACATGGCAAAAAACGCCTTAAAATGCAAAAATTAAATGAAGACATTAAGTATCCACCATGTGCAAAGCACTTTTCTTAAGTGCTGGAGATACAAGATTACCATTAAAAAGCTTATATTCTTTGGGTGGAAGGAGGGAGGAAATGCAACACGTACACTAGATTAGTCAATAAAAAAATTTCAAAAGGTTGAGAGAACACCAATGACTGGAGGGGATCAGAGAAGACCTTGAGTAGGAGGTAGCATATAATCTGTTTTGAAGGATGCATTCTAAAAAAGGATTCTAAGAAATGAAGGTCCCTCCAAAAAGCAAAAAAAAAAAGTATGTTTCGATCTGCATTCAGACTCCATCAACTCTCGGGGGCAGCTAGGTGGTGCAGTGAATAGAGCATCTGCACTAGAGTCAGGAAGCTCTGAGTTCAAATCCAGATTCAGACATTTAACACTTACTAGCCATGTAACCTTGGGCAAGTAACTTAACCCCAACTGACCTGTGGGCCCCCCTGCCAAACAAAAAACAAACAAAAAAGAAGTGGAGGTAAGGGAAGAGTAAATTCTAGACATGGGGAAAACACCTATGCAAAGGAATGGTGACAAGTGATGGAATGTCAATGACAGGGTTTAGCCAACAGTCAAGTTTGACTAGACCTAAGAATGCATGAAGGAAATGTAATATGAAATATAGATGGGAAAGTCTAAGTGGAGGCCATGACATGAAGAGATAAAAACACCAAGCTGACAATTCCCTATTTTCTCCCAGAAGCAGCAGAGTACTAAGTACCTGAGTGACATAGTCAGATCTGTGTTTTAGAAATGTCAAGTTAGCAGCCATATGGAAGATGGATTAGAAAGACTGGAAGCAGAGACCAATTAAATAGGTGACTTTAATATGGCCTGAACTATGATACAGGCTGTGCAAGTGGAGAGAAGGTGACAAACGAGAGGGATGATGAGGAGTCTTGGCAGCTACCTGGATATAGAGAGCTGCAGGACAGAGCCAAGGATGGCTCCAAAGCTACAAACCTGGGTGACTAGAAAGATGGTGATGTCTGCAATAGAAATTGTTTGGAGGAGAGATAGGTCTAGGGGAATGGTTTGAGGTATATTTAAGGTGTCAATAAGACAAGCAGATGGAATCATCCAATAGGGTGATGTAGGACTGGAATTAAGGAGATTATAGCTGGGCATACAGATTTAAAGAACAGCTAGAGAGAGATAATAATTGAACCTATGGAAGCTAATAAGATTATGAAAGAAGTGTAGAGGGTGAGAGGAGCACTCAGGACAGAGCTCTGGGAAATTAGGATGATAATTAAACCAAGGAGACTGAGAAAAAATAGTAAAAGAAGTAGAAGAAAATCAAGAGTGAACCTCTTCTTTTCCCTTTCAAATCTTCCCACACCTTACTCTCCTTCACACATTCTATAATTCAAGTAACATTACAGTCTTCTGCCTTTCCAGTTGCCTGACAACTTACACCTCTCACTCCTATATACTTTATCACCAGTGGCACTAGCCTCCTTGCTGCTGTTTCTTGCATACAACACTCCAACTCCCAGTTCTGGGCATTTTCACTGGATGGTCCCCATGTTCTTCCTCATCATCTCTGTCTCCTGATTTCTATGACTTACTTCAGGTCCAGGTAAATCCTATCTTCTATAAGAAGCTTTTCCCAATCTAAATGCTAGTGACTCCTCTCTCCCTCTAAGATTATCCTGAATGCATCCTGTATATAGTTGCTTGCTACTGTCTATCCCTTTGTCTATCACAAGATTGAATTTGAGAACAGGGACTGTTTTTTGCTTTTTTAATCACCAGCCCTTAGCGCAGTGTCTATAACATGGTAGACATTTAATATATGTTTACTTGACTTCAGAGCAGATTCACAAAAACCAAGGGAGGAGAAGATTTTTTAAAACTCTCAAATTTATTTTTTAATACATACTGTAACACAGTAATGGAAAATAGGAATAATGCTAACAAAGATATATTATTATTTGAAAGGCTCTACTAAAATCTTTCCTTTATTTTTCATCATAGTGAGAGATGATCATGGGCTTATAGTGTAAACACAGGCAGTTAATACCAAGTTTGAGTATTAATATGAGCCTGGACCTGATGTATCTATTAACTAAAGACAAGCTTAGCTAAGTCCTGAGTGTCTCAGCCTTAGAAACTTGGCAACAGTAACTCATTATGCCACAATTACTAAGGTGGACGGAACTCAGAATTGGATTAAAAAAAAAACTTTTCATAATGATTAAAGAATGGTGGAAGTTTTGCTTTAAAGGCTAGCATCCTAGATAAATTGTCATAAATATCTGAAAGAAGTGAACAAAAAAACACAAGCAAGAAAACACTTTTAAAATGAATTTCTAGGTAGTTGATTATACTTTATATCAAAAATCTGTATAATACCATTAATATGAACAGTAATACCTTTTCTGGATTTTGATCTAATAGCTTACTTGATTTAAGTTTCATCAAAGAATTAAGTGGAAGATATTAAAAAATCTATACCTGAAGTGGTACTTATTAGGTAACAATGACCTAACATTTTTTAATCAACTAGTAGGTGCCAAGTTTCTCTGCTAGTAACAAGCATACAAACACACATAAAAGCAATCCTTGTTCTCAAGGAGTATTCATTCTAGTGGAAGACAAGCACTTATAAGTGTATACAGACATATTACATATATGTGTAATAAAAACAGAATAAAAAAAAGTTAAAGCAGTTATATACAAGGTAGTTAGAGAGGGAAGACACTAGTAGTTGGGGGCTCAGATAAGACTTTCTGTAGAAGGTGGTACCTGAGCTGTACCTTGAAAGAGAAGAGGGATTGTATAAGGCAGAAGGGAGAAGGGAGTACATTCAAGGTATGGGAGACAGCTGTGATAAAGAACATGGGAAATGAAAAGCCACAGAAGTATGAGAAGGAGAGTAATGTATAATAAGGCTGAAAAGATAGGGCCAGTTGTGTGGTGCTTTGAAGGTTAAACAGAAGACAAGAAAAAGAAACTGAAGGAGTAAGAATAAGCAACAAGGAAACAAAACTGTCACTCTTTGTAGACGATATAATGGTATACTTAGAGAAACCAACCAAAAAGTAGTTTAAATAATTAACTACTTCAGCAAAGTTTGTAGGATATAAAATAAATCCTCATTAGCCAACATTTCTATATATTACCAACAAAATACAGCAGGAATAGATAGAAAGAAAAATTCCATTTAAAATAACTGCAGACTATATGTAATACCTGGGAGTCTACCTGCCAAGACAAACCCAAGAACTACATGAATACCATTCTGAAACACTTCTTACACAAGTAAAGACATCTTAGCAACTGAAGATATACTAACTGCTTACTTATTAATTAAAGTGCCATGCCAATTAAATTATCAAGGAATTGAAGATCTAAGAAAAATATGAACAAAATTCATCTGGAGGAACAAAAGGTCAAGAATGTCAAAGGAATCAGAAAAAAAGGTTAAAAGAATTGGAAACTGAGGCATGCCTATTAATTGAGGAATGGCTGACTGTGATGGAATACTATTGTTATAAGAAATAATGAGCAGAATGGTTTCAGAAAACCTAAGAAGACCTATATGAACTGATGCAAAGTAAGTAGAATCAGGAGATGATTGTACACAGTAAGAGCAATATTGTAACAATGTTCAACTATGAGAAGTATGGGAAGATCTATATGAACTGATACAAAATGAAGTGAGCAGAACCAGTGAATTACTGCACATGGTAAGTGCCATATTATAATGATGCTCAACTGTGAAAGACTTAGCTACTCTGATCAATGCAATGATCCAAGACAATTCCAAAGGATTCATGATGAAAAATGCTATACATAAAAATGTTAACAAATACAGAACTGATAAAGTGAATGCAAACTGAAGTATACTTCTTTCCACTTAACTTTTCTTGCTTTTCTCTTTTTGAAACATGGTAAATATAGAAATGTTTTGCATGATTTCACTTTATTATTCCTTGCCTTACCAATGGGTAAGGGAGGGATGTGAGGAAGGGAGAAAAGCTGAAATTCAAAACTTATGTCTCTAAAAGAATGGTGGTACTTTCAGAAATAGGGAAATTTAGAAGAGGAGTGGATAATAAAATTTGTTATAGACATATTGAGTTGGAGATTTCTCTGGGATATCTATCTACTTTGAAATGTTTAAAAGGCAGTTAGTTATATGGGACTGAAGCTCAAGGGAACTTCTAGGGCTGGATTTACAGTTCCACACACAAGAACTGATCAAAGGGAATACAACTAGAGTAGACAGCTTTTTCTCAGAGTCTGGGAAAGGGAGGAGAGAGTTAGGACAGTAGCTTGAGGGGATGGTTTAAAAAATTTTTTTTAAAGATACAGAATTGAGTGTGTTTGAAAGCAAGTTAGGAAGGAAGTAGAATAAGATAACTAGGGGATGTGGGAGGGTTTAGATAAGGGGACAAGAAGAATAGGATGTCAATAGAGACACATAGAGAAGAGTTGGCCTTGGCAAGAAAGTCTCTCTCATTGTCAGAGACTAGGGGAAAGGAGAGTGTGGAAGGTGACATTAAAGAGTTTCAAGTTAAATAAAAGGGGAGTAGAGGGAGCTTACAATGAATGGCCTCAACTTTTTGAGTACAGTAAGAGGGGAGATCCTTAGCTTTGTGAGAAATGAGATGTGGGAGACAAGGAAATTTGTAATAGCTTCTGAGGAGAATGAAATAGTGAATCAATTAGGAAGGAATAAAAGGAATAACTTGCTGAAGTGAGAGCCCATTTCAACTTGAATAATATAATTTTATAATGTACCTGGCAAAGCACCCACACAATCTTAAGAAGGCGTGAAAAAACTGCTAAAGGTTTATCTTATTTTAATCATTTGAGTTTTGTGTAGATTTCTAAATGAGAGACCAAATACATTTTTGTAAACTATATTTTTGTAAAATACATAACTAACTGAAGAGATGGCCATTATTTACTGCCTATCTTTAATATTACTGTATGGTTCAATGAAGTATTACTGAAGAAAAGAATAATGTGACTTTGTAAATATATTTTGTTAACTGCTCTGGGATACCAGAGATCATTTATATTTCAAACTATCAGATCTTAGTAAGTTCTTCAAATCCCTTACTTTAACATAATATGTGGTGAGTATCTTCCGAAGATCAAACACTTGCAGCATAGAAGCTGCACTGTTGTCAGTGATGCTGTAGCCTTCCAGCACATACTTGGTGACAAGAACCTCCCAAGCTAGCCAGCGTTGACTAAATGCAGCATTAAAGGAGAGCATGTGGGGAAGATGACCAGGTTCACAGCAACAAAAGCCATCATCTTCATCTACTCCTTCAGTAATGGCTTCTACTTCTCGTTGTTGGCAGTAAGTACCTTTGAAAAAATAAGATCATTACAAAGGGAAAAAAATGAAGTGGATAAATAGAAAATGTCAAGGACTAAAACCAAAATAAAAGAACTACATGAATCCTGAAATTTTATATCACCTTAAGAAATATAGCTTATATTGCTGACAAAAATTCAATTTAAATCAATTGCTGATAATTTGTGTGTGGATTACATTCAGCAGAACTTTGTTTTTTTTGTCAAATTTCCTTTGTTATATAAAAATCCAGTCATTTTCTCTTATTGGGCCAAAATCTAGACTTATAAATTCAGTTTAAAAGAAACAAAATTAAGAAGTGTGGTAAATCATCTACAAAAAGCAACATGGAGTAAAACTGTGGTCATTTAACATCTTCAACTTATTTGGAATAGGCAAAAGTTCCAGGCAGTTGGGTGTGTGCATACCAAATATTTGAGGACTGGACCTCATCTTGAGGTGACACTTTCTCTCACACCTAATTCACCGGTCATGTTGGGGGAACTGAATTTCTTGCTTCCCAATGTCACATGTAGTCTCTCTCTCTCTCTCACCCCACAAATAAATCTATTATCCAACCCAGATCCTGGTAGCTACCAATCCACAGGTTATTCTCCTTTTCTCAATGAGGTCAGTGCCTAGCTCAGTATATTTTTCTTGAGCCTGGAAATTCCTGCCATCAAAGTAGGGAACTTCAACAAGCAAACTGATATCTACTTTTCAGTTCCTCAATATACTTAGCTCCTTTGACATACACCTCCCACTCTACCTCACCCACACAGTCAGTCATGCCTTTGATCTCGCCATCACCCACAAATATTCCCCTTCAACATTCATCAACTCTGAACTTCCTCTAACTGACCATACTCTGTTATTTCATTCTATCTTTCCGAATGCCTTTCAAACTCTAATGGGCTTATTATTTGTCCTTCCCAGGACCTCTAATCATGCTCAATATGTTTCTAGGCCAGCACCTTTGCACTGGCTACACTTTGCTCCTTCAACTTCTTGAAAAACCAGTTTAACTCTACACAATCCTCTGCTCTTAACACCCTTATTCCTTTGTCCTATCACTGGAACTCATCACTCCCTAATCTTCTAACACTCCCATCATCCACCTTTTTTGTCCCTACTCAGGCTGCTTGAAGGAAGTCAGGAAACTACTGATTAGGTACATTACAAATTTATATTGTCTTCTAAATTGGGTCCTCATGACAATAAAATAATCCTTCTACTCCAACCTTACTCAACCTGGTGGATATTCCAAACCTTATCATCTCTACTCCAGCCTCCAAAAATTCTCACACCTTCTCAGCTCAGGAACCTAGATTCATGGTTCCACCAAGAAAATTATGATCATCTGACAAAAGTTTCCTTTTCTCCCCTCATATCATCTCCCCTCTTCTCACATCATCCCCCATTATTTTTTCCTTCACTCCAGATTCTAATAAAAAGGTGGCCCTCTTTACCAAAGCAAATCATGCTATAGGCAACCCTTGATCCCATCCTTTCCTGTATACTCTAGCAGATTGCTCCTGACGCCACTCCCTGCTGCTTCTCTCAGTCTTCTCCATACACATGCATACGTATGTGCTTATATGTATATGTGTGTGTTTTTGCATGTATGCATCACTATATGACTCTAAGGTTATGAATTTATGTCAGTTCTCCACATAATTTGAGGGGACTATATATTAAAATAGCTGTTTTTAGCGGTTTCCTTCTGGGGAAGCTCCCTTGAACCAATACTATTCTAGGTCTAGACAAGAAAAATACTTTACACATAATGGACTGATGAATTATTACTTTTTATTTCTGAGAACCTCTCATTAAGTTAATTTTTTTTCTTTTTTTTTGGAGGGGGTAAGGCAGGGCAATTGGGGTTAAGTGACTTGCCCAAGGTTACACGGCTAGTAAGTGTTAAGTGTCTGAGGTTGGATTTGAAGTCAGGTGCTCCTGACTCCAGGGCCAGCACTCTATTCACTGCGCCACCTAGCTGCCCCAAGCCACCAGTTCTCAGTGACTACTATGATGAGATATATTTTCCAGATTCCCAGGAACTGCCATGTAACCTAATGATGTACCGTGAGGATCCCTATGCCTTGTCATCAACCTCAACCCTAAACCTCTGAGCCTTCTAGACCTTCCCAAACTTTTTTATATGTGCTGGTTCCCTTAATTATAGTGGGAGCTCCTTGAGAGACCTGTCTCTTTTTTTCTATTTGTATCTCCAGCATTTAAAACAGTGCTTGGCACACAGTAAGCAGTTTAAAAGACTTTTTCATTCATTCAATATTTCTGCACTTCAGTTTACTCATTTATGAAATATAAAACTTGAATTAGATGTTCCATAAGGTCATTTCCAGTTCCACAATTATTTGATTCTAACTTCTGACAAAGACAGATAAACTGAGAATTTATACATCAGTTTTACAGAAATATGGGAAAAATTCACATAGGGCAGAGAACTGAAGCACCAAAAGTATGTAAGAATATAGAAAAAGAAGAAAATCATGATTTCAAAGTTGGGGAATTTCTCCCAATTTTGGATATATGGCAAGTCAAGTCAATATCCTTCAAAGCCCAAAGTATCAGATAGATCATGAATCATTAATATAGCGAAGCTATTCTTGTGTCCTGCATCACTACAATAATGAATTTCTATTATATACTTTTAAAATATATTTTATATCTCAAATTTACATCTGACTTAGCACAAATAAATCATAAGGCCAGGAAAAATAACTCATACTACTTATGGTGTGTTAATAGCATCATCTTCATATACAAGGAATAGCTTATGACTATTTCCTAAGTGTGAAATTTCATAAAATGTAATATTCTGATTTTCCATTTTTCCATTCCAAAAGCTAAGGCTTAATTTTATGTTAACATCTAATTTGGGATTAAAGTTTTTAACAATTAAAACATATAAATCAAGACAGCTGCAACTTAAGAAATAAAGTAATAAATAAGCACTTTACCTCTAAATTCAAGTCCCCTCAGTTGAAAAGTGACAAGACCATTGCCTATCTCTATAAGATGTACCAAAGCATTGAGATAATCAGAAGCAAGAATGAAACAGTCCCCAGTACTGTAGTTTCCCCATCGCCCAAGCAGCAAATCTCCACACAGACTGTGCTGTAAGGAACGGGTTAAATGCTCATAAAAGATGGAATTCAGATTGTTGTCATCTGATCCTGCAGGGATTAAAAAATAAAAAACAAATCTTAACTCTCACTACTTTTATTGCCTAAGTGAAATGATAGTGATTTACATATTAAAAATAAACTCTCTTCCAGTGAAGGTCATTTGTTTTTTTGATAAGAGAAATCCATTTTGTGAATTTATAATTCCTAACTTCACTTTAGCTTATGATTTACTTTCTTACACTCTTTAATTTCCTTTCATTTTGAAACCCTCTACCCATATTCACATAGGCCCAATGCATAATAATCTTTATTAAAAGGAAAATTTAAAATGTTCAGGTAAAATCCTTCCATGTGTATGCACTTAAATATTCTGACTAATAAACAGTATGTTCTCTGATCAATGTTCAGGCTCCATTTTTTTTTTCATTGTTACAAATATAAAATACTGTAAAATGGTAAAGGGCTTTTAATAATATTTCCACTGTACCAGTAGGGAAAAGACCCTATTTAGGAAAAGAACAAAATAAAGAATTAGTAAAATAAACCATAAAAACCCAAACAAACCAGGAAAGGAGGTACATAAAAGATTTAGAGGTATAAAATAGATATGATTTATGGGAAAAGGAAAAGACAAAAAATGGACTTGGATCCAAAGATTAATTCCACAGTTTTGGGCTCTGATTAAAGAAAGTGAACTTAAGTTTAACTTAATCATTTCTCAAAGAAATGAGTCTTCCTATGAGTACTATCTTCTTTCACAAAGAATATAAAAAAGATGGGATTTTAAAAAAATAAAAGTAACTGACTAAGTGAGACAGGCATGGAGGCTCAGTAATCTCCGCAAAGGAGTAGTGTGAGGCTTTTGGATCAGATGAGCTCAGGAGGTCCAAGCAGCAGCAGGACTAAAGTCAATTGGCTCTCCATATGAAATCCAGCGCCAATGTTGCAAGCCTCCCCCAGAATGGGGGTACACCAGGCTGCCTAAGAAAGGGTATATCTATAGGCCCACATCAGAAATGGAGCAGGTTTAAACTTCCATGAAGATCAGTAGTGAGCTTAGGTCGATGAGGGGCTATTGCCTGTCAAGTCTATGACAAGTAAGGAGATCCAGGCCTATCATCATCTCTGTAGTTTCCTAAAATGATTTACTTTCTATCTGAGATACACAAAGTTAATTTAGTTTCAATGAGACATTAGTGACATTACCTGGATTTCTATCAAGCTGAGAAGCCAACCTGGTGTTTGAATGATCGACACGCTTTGTGCTGAAGGAAATAAAACAAAAAATTCTTCATAGATTTTACTATGTAGAAAAAAACAACTGAGGATGGGAGCAGAAATTGCAGAATGAAGAGAATAAAAATATAATTTTATGAAAATTTATAGAAAAATTAATATCTAACATAGGTTTTCCAAAATATAACCCAGCTATCTACCTAAAGTTAATAAGAATATCAGCATTTTTTTTAATGCTGATGTCATTTTCAAACTATGTACTTCTAGGAATGGTAGGCAATTAAAAAAATGATGCCTGTGATATTTGTGAGGCTGGACCAAAGTAAAAGATATGCTTCCTTCTTGACTTTCAACTACTATATGTTTGGCATCTTTGAAAACTTAAAATTAGTTCTACCTGCCTCCCTCTGCAGCATGTACAATTTAGAAGAAAATACTGACTCTAAAGCAGCGGTTCTCAACCTTCCTAATGCCACGACCCTTTAATACTCGTACGTGGGCAGACCCACCTGGAGACGGATAGAGGAGCGGTGTCTCACTTCCCAAGACCATCGGAAATATGTGTTTTCCAATGGTCTTAGGCGACCCCTGTGACCCTGTGAAAGGGTTGTTTGACCTCCAAAGGGGTCGCGACTCACAGGTTGAGAACCACTGTTCTAAAGTCTTGTATGACTAATTAAGGTCTCTTTTCTGCCTAGCTTATATCCCGTCCTGCTATGAACAGCTGACATTAAGCAGAAGGAGAAAACTATCTTTATCTCTGTCCAATAATTAACTACTAAATAATTAACTACTAGTTATTACTTTGGTACCTTTTAACTGTTGTTCAGTGTGAAAGTTTACAGTCAAGCTTTGTTGTTTACCACCTTAGCAAATCAAATTACATCCCTGGCCCTCAATTTTAAATAGCCTCTGAGACACCTTTTCAGTTCTAGATTTATGACCTTATGATCCTAAACACATCTGTACTGTTGGCCAAAAAAAAAACAAAAACCAACAACACCATGTCCCTTCCTGCAAAAAACACCAGCCTAACATAGGAACACAGGAAAGCAAAAGAATACAAACACTGTTAACACCAGGTAAAAAGAGGTATGCTTTAGGTTTAAAAGAAAAAGGTTTTTTTTGGGGGGGGAGGGCAATTGGGGTTAAGTGACTTGCCCAAGGTCACACAACTAGTTTTTGTGTTAAGGATCTGAGCTTGGATTTGAACTCTGGTCCTCCTGACTCCAGGGCCAATGCTCTGAAACTACTTTGTTCTTTAAATGATTATAATATTAATCTGACAGGGTTCACTGTTAAAAATAACTTTTAAAAGGTTTCTAAATAGTTTAATTTTGCTTACTTGTAGTCTCTCTCCCAGAATTTGACCGGTCGAACATATGAAGTGATGAATATTGCACTTCCCAAAAAGGGGTTTAGTGGAGTAGAGAAGAAAGCAGATACAGCAGCCTGGACAAACAACATGGCTGAATCTGTGGGAAAACTAGTTAAAGAAGATACCATTTATCCTAATCAGACAGTAGCACTATGAAAATGGAAGAGAAAACAGATTTCTTCCAAATGTGTTTTGGTTCTTGTGATTGGGTAAATGAATCCTTTAAACAAAAGGATAAAGGGGTAGGCTGAGGGTTGTTTGAATGACAGAGTATAAACTTAATTCATACACTTTAGTCATAATAGTAATTTGTTTTACAATACTCCTACTAAAGAAATTTCTAGAGACTAACAATGGAATAAACTCCCAAATGAGATATTTCTTGATAATGGTGGCTCCTAATCACAGATTTCAAAAAACAGGAGAAAGTACAGGAAGAAAAGCCAACAAGTAAGTAACAAGTAAGTAAAGGATAAGTCTGGATTAGATTTTTCTGAAGTTGAAAAAGGTGATTTTTTCCTATCCAATAAAGATCCCCCAAATTCATAATTAAAAAGTATAAAATATCAAAATATGCTTTTCTATTTTTATGTTACTACTGGTTTTTACTTTTATGTACAAGAGTCTGGGGAAATTCAGAAAAATAGATTTTGGAATTCAGTAAACATTACTGAACACTGACTATGTAATAGGCATTAAAGAAGTGTACCACACTCTCAAACTTATAATAGAAGACAAGTAAACAAAAAACTCTAATAGAAAGTAAAATGTTTTAAGCAAATTAGAAAGGTATAAAGTATTATGGAAGCAAATCAAGCAAAGTTTAAACTTTACCAAGTAAAGAGTATATATACATCAAAAATGAGAGAGGGGTTGGATAGTAGGGGTGGGGATGGTGAGAGCTCACTCATCCAGAAACCAGCAGCTGTTTGTTCCAGGAGTTAAAATAATCAAAATTGTAAATCCAGGGTATTTTTGACAATAAGTTATATCTAATCCTATAAAAATTGGGAAGATCCTAAAGACAACATAAAATCTTCTACTGTGCAATAATCACAGCTGTTTAACCCAAAGTAATTTTCTAAAACAATTTTACAAGTATATACACATGTGTGCACGCACATATATAAGTTGTTTTTTATACCTGTCTCTGAATTCTTGTGACTGGAATGGCCTGAGAAACTCTTGCTATAGATTGCCTGTGAATATATAAATACAATTCTCATAGATCTAATTCTAAATATAGCACAATGCTTTTTTTTTTTTAAATTCAACAATACCTAAAACTTCAGAGCAGGGTATTTCTGAGTAGAGAAACAAAGAACGCTTCATGGAAGAGTTGGAATTCGAGCAAGGATTGGAAATATGGGTAGAATTTGAACAAACAGGAGTATAAAAGATGATTAGAGAGCACATACACACGAGAAGGCAGAAAGTATTCTAGGCTAAGGATTAGCTTTTTTTTTAAAAAAGGCATAGAAACAAAAGTATGAGAGAACACATGTGCCAAAGGGAAATATCCACTCACACCAATGCTTAATTGAGAAAGAGATTACAGGCACTGTAATGGCAAAATTCCTTGTGATCCAAGATGATGCATACGAATGGCAGGGCAAATCTACAGGGCAAAATCAAATCCTTACTCATCAATATGATGGGGGTGGAAGAGGGAGTGGGGGTTGTAATAATCAAATCACCAGCATCATAGAAATCCTATTGACCTAGCTCCCTTAGATAAATGTTTTTTCTTAGGCTGTCATATGCTTGTGCCCACGATTCCTTTCCCTTTCTCAGTTGTGATGGTTATGGGGCACTAATCATAGTTGTGAACAAATGTTGTCTGTTCACATTCTCCCAAGTCTGTGTTCTTGAGCCCTAAGGCACCCCTGCTAAAAAGATGGTACTGATGTTAACTGTGTAAATATTGGAATGCTGACGGTAATAACTCAATAATTGTGAAAAAATGCATTATTTTGTTTCATTAGCTTTGTCACTAAAACCATTCCTCTTCTGAATTTACGATCAATCCTTCCAGATCTGTAGTCCTGACATTACCCTAAAATACTAATCACTTTAGTTTACGCTCTCTACTTTTCACCTGAAATAACTGTCTCCTGACTCCCCACAACTGCCAAAGTGGCTTTCCTAAAGTGTAAATCTAATCATGTCCCTCCCCTATTCAATAAATTTCAGTGGTTCCCAGTTGCCTCTAGGCTTAAAAAATAAATTCCTCAGTTTGGCTTATAAAATTCTTTACTACCTGGCTCCAACCTAACTTTTCCAGTTAACAAGCAATTATTAAGCACCTATTTCATGTCAGGCACTATACTAAGGATACAAAGAAAGGCAAAAGACCGTCTGTCCTCTCAAGGAATTCACCATCTAATGGAGGAACCAAAAGCAAACAACTAGGTAAAAGCAACATATATGTATATATATATATATATATATGTATATGTACACAGGATAAACTGGAGATAATCTGTACAAGAAAGAGACCAACACTAATGGGGATTGGGAAAAGTTTCTTGGAGAAGACAAGACTTAACCGAGACTTGAAGGAAGTCAAGAAAGCTAGGAGATACAGATGAGGAAAGACAGAATTTCAGGCATGGGAGACACACAGGGAAAATGCTCAGTGTTGGAAGATATAATGTCATATGCAAGGAATAGCAAGGAGGCCAGTGTCACTGGATGGCAGATTACATGGAGGTGGGAGGTAGAGGCTGGGGCTGGAGGTTGGGGTGGTGTAAGAGGACTTGGAAAGCTAAGAAAGGGGTGGGTTATGGAGGGATTTAAAAGCAAAATAGAAGATATTATATTTGATCCTGGAGGCAATAGGTAGTTAATGGAGTTGACTGACTAGGACGGTGATAAAGTTAGAATTGCCCCTTAGGAAGACCAATTTAACCTCAGCCTTTTCAGGTACTCACTTGGAGTGACGGAATGCCTATTCTATGAATAGGCCTCTTTAAGAAGTGAAGGGATAACCCCTTAGACCAAGCTGCCTGAATAGGGGACCCAGCTAGTTGGGTAACTCAACTTGTCCTCTCCCTCTCCCTCTCCTCTCTTCTCCAAAGGAAGGTAAAATTTGATAGTAAGAAGCTCCCTCTTAACTTAGGGTTCACTGGCTAGATTACTTCTTTCTTTCCTTTCTTCACAAAACCTTAAACCCAGTTCACAATAGGTCCAAGCTCCACTTAATGGCTGTATTTTGGGCCCTCCTGGCTTAGAGTGAAAGGCAATGGCAACTGTTTCTCTTTGGAACAGAGACCCAGAGGGTCTTCCCCTTCCAGCCCAACTTTTTTTCTTTTTTCTAACTAAAGGGGCCATCACTTAACTCACCTCTTTTTTTTTTCTTTGCTTTTTTGCAGGGGGGAAAGGCAGGGAAATTGGGTCAAGTGACTTGCCCCAGGTCACACAGTTAGTAAGTGTCAAGTGTCTGAGGCCAAATTTGAACTCAGGTCCTCCTGACTCTAGGGCTGGTGCTCTATTCAGTACGCCATTTAGCCCCACTAACTTCACTCACTTATTACAGAGACCTAGTCAATGAATAGGTGTTACCTCACTTTAAGTGAGAACCTGAAAAGGCCTTAGCCTAAAAGGGCCAGTCTCCTATTGCATCCTGAGTCATCTCTAGTCATCCTGATGAATATCTGGCCACTGGACCCAGATGGTTCTAGAGGAGAAAGTGAGGCTGGTGACCTTGCACAGCCCTCTCTCACTCAAATCAAAGCCAACTGCAAGTCATGTCATCATTTCCCTGATGCTATGGTCCTCTTTGAAAATGAAGGACAAACAAAATAAAGAGATTACTGGCAACTTTGAAGAGAGCACTTTCAGTTGAATGTTGAAGTCAGAAGCCAGATTGAAGAAAGTTAAGAAGAGTAGCTAACAAAGATGTATCAAGTGAGAGTTTTTTGAAGATGGAGGAGATATGGGCATGTTTAGGCAGTAAAAAGGTATCCACTAGACAAGGAGATATTGAAGATAATAAGACTGGCGATCACAGAGAAAGCAATATGCTAGAAATGATGAAAATGGATCTTTTGTGAATGTAGAGGGGTTTGCTTTGGCAAGGAGAAGGGCTATCTCTTAATGTGAAACAATAGAGAAAGTGGTAAAAGGACGAAGAGAGAAAGGGGAGTTCTCAAGTGAATGGTCTCAATTTTTTTTTTTAGTGAAGTATGAGGCAAGTTTACTCTCCAGAGTCCTTCTGTTTGCTCCTTACACACAATACTCCACTACTTCTTTCTACAGGGGCTGTCCCCTTTCCATGGAATGGATTCCATCTTCATCTTTACTTCAAAGCATTCCTCACTTCCTTCAATATTTAATTAAAACACCATCTATACCTTGAGCTCTCCAACTGGCTAATGTCTTCCAAGCCTAACAGCCCTGTAATTAACTACCACAAATTAATTTTGTATTTATCCTACATACATTTATTTACTCTGTATATATTGATATGAGTACCAGATGTCTCCCCCCCCCCCAATAGAATGTAAACACATCTGAAAATAAGGACTATTTCATTTCTGTCTTTGTATTCCCAACATCTAGTCCAGTTCCTAGCCCAGGTACTTAATCAATGCTTGATAAAGAGTTAAGTTGCTTTAGTCCATAATGAACAATATACAAAATGCCTTTCCTACAAAAAAAAAAGGAAATGTATTTTTGCAAATTTTAAACAGAAGGATACGAGGCACAGCAAATGGCTGGGCAAAAGCATGAAAAGCCGAGCCCCATGTAATCTGCCATGGTGCAATATAGGTATACACAAACTGCAACTTATATAGAAGTTCCCAAAGCTGCAAGAAAAGAACAGAAGAGAAAAATTAGTTAGAAAAATCTTATCATCAAAATTATTTGTAATTTAAGAAACCAAAGGAGACTATAGTATCTTTTCTTAACAGGAAAATGGAAGATCTTTGATATTTGAGTCAGTGGTTAGAAATTTTATGTTTCCTAAGACTTCAGGATATTTTTAAAAATAAGGATTATTATCCATGACCTATTTCATGGGTATGAGTTTGACTCTGACTCACTTTAATGCCTTTCCGTGGCACTGCAGTTAGATGCCAAGGGAAAGAGGGGTAGAACCTTGTGGAAGAACAAAGTGCACAAATACTTTAGGAATCGGGTGATTCTCTCAAAATAACTAACTTAAGTGGGTATTTTTCTCAGAATAATAAAAAGTATATTAATAGTAAATATTTTTATTAGCTTTTTGACTACCAATTTATATATTCTACAATTCATACTCATAGCTTCTAAGGCTGCTGGTGGTACTTTGGATAAAGCACCTGCCCTGGAGTCAGAAAGACTAGAGTTCAAATTCAGCCTCAGAAATTTCCTAGCTAGGTGATCCTGGGCAAGTCTGCCTCAACTTCCTCAATTATAAAATGAAGATAACAATAGCACTTACCTCTCACAGTTGTTGTGAGGCCCAAATGAGATAATAATTATAAAGTGCTTAGCTCAGTGCCTGGCACATAGTCTACATGCTATATAAATCTTAGTGATTACTATTATTAACATTATCATACTCATAGACCCATTCTAACTAGTGACTATAGGTTGGGAAGATAATCTTCTTCAACCAAAAAAGGCATGAGACTAGACCTGTAGATTTTTTGTTTGAGTGACTGTCCCCCTGTAACTTTATTTTCTTACAGATTAGTAAGATAATGTCTAACTTTAAAGGTTTAAAGCATTACATCCATCACAGGCTCCTTCTGTTGATTCTCAATTATCACAGAAACACTTCGCTGTTCCACTGTTCATTTCTATTCTGATCATTTCCCTGTTCATCAGGACAGGAAATAAAAGGATAAAATAAAACTCAAGAACAGTAGCTAACGTAGTAAAATCTCACATCACGCAAACAGCTCAAGAGGTAATGATGATCATAATAATGAAACTGATAACCTTTCATAGCAACAATGGTCATATTAAATAGCAGGTAAAGAGCTCTCTTCAAAGGCAAGAAACACCTATAATGGCTATGTGACCCTCAGTCAGTTACTTAACTTCTCAATGCTCTGGGTGATTCCTAAAATATAAATTGCAGACAAGGGACCAATCTACATTAGTAGAGAGTTTCTCAGTTAGCATTTCTTTTTTGTTTTTTTAAATTTCTTTTGCTTTTTGGCAGGGCAATTGGAGTTAAGTAATTTGTCCAAGGTCACATGGCTAGTAAGTGTTAAATGTCTGAGGCTGGATTTGAACTCGGGTCCTCCTGACTCCAGGGCCAGAGCTCTATTCACTGTGTCACTTTAGCCGCCCCTAGTTAGAATTTCTTAATAGAATAAAAACATAGGTTCCATATCTATCCCTATTTCTCTAGTTAAACACTTTTAAGAACAGAAATGTTGAACTCTTTCTATAGTTTTATTGCTAACACTGTACTAAACCTCAAACAACTGAAAAGACAAATAACAACTGGATTATAACTTTCTAACTGCTCTCCCTACCTCCAGGATATTCCTACTATTAAAGTTCATTCCACATATTATGACTTAAGAAACATAACTTTCATCTTCTCACTTACCTTCTTAAGAATCTAAGGCTCCCACTTCTATCAGGTTTTCAAGGCCTTCTGTAATCAAGAATTCCTTACTTATCCAACCTTGATTACAACTCTTCTCCAAACCATAATGATATGTTCCAAGAAGCCTGACTCTGTCCCCTCCCCCCACATGCACTACACTCATTTGTCTATATGCTTTTGATTATTATTCCTGCTTTTCCTTCTCTCCCAGCAAAGTAACATGGGCTATCCAACCCTTTTCTCTTTGTGTGTGAATACCACTTACTCTTCAGGGCCTAGCTCAAGTTCTGCCTCTTTCAGGATGCCTTTTTCGATTACTTTAGACCAGACTATTTCTTCTCTAATATTCTGCTGCATTTATTTATCTCCCTAGCAGGGACTGTACCTTACATTTTTCTCCCACTTTTAATATTGAGAAAACAAATTTGTTGCTGAGAAGTCAGGTCAAGCCAAATTTTGGCATAATGATGCCAGAGTATTCTATTGTTATTGTTCAGGCCAGTTTCTAAAGCTGAGGACAAAACTTTCAATGTTGTGTTACCTTGTTGAAGAATATGGACATGAAGAAGAGATCTAATAACATTGTCTCCGACAAAGCCTCATAGTCAAATTTGAAAAAGAGCACAGTGAAGATGACGGTGACGTACTGACAAGTTGGGCTGCTGAAGGAAGAACGGAGCAGCTTCAAACCAGCGATGGTGATCACTAAAGCGCCTAACCTATAACAGGAGAAAAGCAAAATTCATCAGCTGTTGACTATGGGACACGACTGATAAATGCAAACTAATTACCACTCTTAAAAGACTCAATTTACTGGGCTTTTAATTTCCAGATGAAATACAAATGATTTAGTATTGGTTAACTCAAATAATATTCTTGGGTTTTACATGTTATGAAACTTGCTAGTCCAAATTAAGTCAAATCCTAAAGTAGCTTAACTACTAAAACATTTTAAGCAACATGCATAGTTTTTCATTCATTCAATCAACAAACTTCCATTACGTGTCTCCTATGTGCTAGGTACTGTTGAGCCCTATTTTAGGAATAGAAACAAAAAAAAGGCACTATTTCTGTCTGCAAGAAAGTTGTATTCTACTTGAGAGTGGGGAGAGAAAATACATTGTACATACCTAAATACAATACAAGATAGTTTGATGAAGGCAAAGGTACTTCAAGAAAATCTGTAAAAATAATTATTTTCAGCTTGGGGAATCAGGGAATAAGGGGCACCTTGGAAAGAACCTGAAGGAAGAGAGTTCTGAAAAGCAGACTGAGAAAGAGTGAATTTCAGGCACAGGAAATGGCCTTCATGGATTCACAGAGATAGAAGAAGGAATACTAAGTTCAAGGAACAACTTATGGTTCAGTTTGGTTGGAAATGAAGAATAGATGAAGAGTAGCATTGCAGTACTGTAAAATCACACTAGGAAAGGACAAGGAAACCAGATTGGGGAGCTAGAATTCGAATGCTAAGTTTAAGTTTGGAGGTTAATACAGAGGCAACAGTTTTTGAGCAGCAGAATGACATGGACAAACTTGTACCTTAGAAAGATCATTTGTCAGCTGGGTTAGAGAAGTAAGAGGTAAAGGACAAAGAAACCAGTTAGGAGGCAAACAGTCCAGGCTAAAGGTGCTAAGGTGTCTGAACTGGGTTAGTGGCAGTATGAGTGGAAAAAAGAGGAGGGAGCGGTGGGGTGGAAGGGTAGGTTCATAAATTTTTTTTACGGGGAAAAAAATATTTTAAGAATAGTAACCAACCATGGTGGTTTGGTCATTTGGAAAATCCATTTTAAAAATAGTTTACAGTGATATAGAGAGAATAGTAAGGCTATCTGGATTAGGAAGTAGAAAGCAGAATGAAAAAAAAAGGAAGGAAAACAAAGCCAAAATTTAAAACTTCTCAGCTATAACGGTATCTAGCACATAATAGGAAATAAATAAGTATTTGTTTATTGGTTACCTCACAATTTTGCCTAGAACAGATCTTGATAGGGCAGCCTAGTATTAAAAGCCTTTTATACTTACTCAGTATCCAGTTTCTTAGGACTAGCAATAGCCTTTGCACTGCTACTGAGCTCATTAAGAACGATCAATGGGTAGATAACATTCTTCTCCACAAAAATAAGCCATACATGAAGTTTCTCAAACCACATAATATGGGCTGCATCTAACAGGGTAACAAAAATAAGAAAGACTTAAGTGTCATCTTGGAATTATAGGTAACTTAGCCAGTGGATAAGAAAGGGAAATCTTATACTATTCAAACAGCAATACAAGGTTAATGCAAGCAAAACATAAGAAATTCAGTAATTCATACTCAATCCATTATCAACTTTTAAGTGATCTCAGAAATCAACAACTGGCACATGTAAGATTAAAGGTTATTAATTAAAGGCTATATTATTATTATTAAAGGTTACAGCCCACTTTTTTCATTAAAGTTTTATTTTGATAACTTTTCCAAAGGCAGAAAGTAAACCTAGGGTTTTGAAGGCTATGCTAGCACAACCTAAACCTTTGCAGATTTTACCTGGAAAATTTTCAGGGAACGTGCCCAGTGACAGAGAGATATTATATCTATTTAGCACCAGCCTATTTAAGCAGGGAAAGGTACACCAATGCATGCATCACACACACCTATTTTGAAGAGGCAAAATTTTACCAGAAGAACAACAAATGAACAAATAATTTTAAGGTCTATAAAGACCAGTATGTTTTATCACCTGGTGAAGAACTAGTTTTGGCCATAGATGAAGACATAAAGAGGCTGTGATCTGCTTTATGGAGGTAATACTAACACAGCTTAAATCACAGATCTAACAGAAGCAATTAATTCAAGTCAATTACAAATCAGATTATCGTTCTAAGATTTTTGTGAATTTAATTCATTAAACTCACTAAAGATCTAATTTTTTGTTGCTATGATTAATATTCATAAAGAAATTACTTCAACTTTCTGTAATGTTAATGAAATAGGAAGATCTTTCCCATCCATTAATAGGCCTAACACATGGAACCCTGTGATCACAAGGAGTCTGTGATCACATGGAGCCTGGGTGGAGCTCAGTGTGGGAGAAGCTTGCCCAAGATGGGGGGGGGGGGAGAGAGAGAGAGAGAGCATAAGCAGAGGGTGAGAATGAGGCAGAGAGAGAGAGTGTGTGTAACAGAGAGAGAGAGAGAGAGAGAGAGAGAGAGAGAGAGAGAGAGAGAGAGAGAGAGCATAAGCAGAGGGTGAGAATGAGGCAGAGAGAGAGAGAGAGTGTGACACAGAGACAGACAGAGAGAGAGCATAAGAAGAGGGTGAGAATGAGGCAGAGAGAGAGAGTGTGACAGAGAGAGAGAGAGAAAGAGAGAGAAAGAGAGAGAGAGAGAGAGAGAGAGAGAGAGAGAGAGAAGCACCTTGAGTGGGCAGAGGAATTTTGTCTAGGGGAACTTGTTTGTGGGGAGGCATAACAGAAAGAAGGTTGAAGATGTCTGGGCTCCCTGGATTTGTGATGAGTACCCTGTTAAATCATACCTCCTGCTATTCTAATGATGTACCAAATAAATATTTTGGTTTTGTGAGGAAGAGAGCTTTTCAATTTTGTGAATCTATTCTGGAAATACACATGAATATTCATAGCGGCTACTATTGGAATCACATTGGCATTATACTCTCACAGAGATTTTTACTAAAAAGTAAATTTACTTTTTTTACTTCCCAGCTGTCCCTATCACCATGTTTTAATAAGCTCCTAAACATGAGAAATATTTTCATTCTGTTGTTTGATTCAATTTTTAAAAAAACTCCACCAATTCTGACTATAGTTTTTTAATAAGTCAACAAAATAAATACATTTAGTGTGAAACAATATCATAGCCAGGAAAATGACCGTTAAAAATTAAGCACTATAAAGCACTGTCAATATAATTAATGTCGCTACTAAGATGTCTAATTATAGATAAACTAAAAAAGCATATTAAGTTTTCAGAGCACAACGAATGTCCAAAAAAAAATCTTAAGAGTCAAAAAGTTACATGGTTAACAACAGTCTTTTTAAAAAACACATTTTCCACATTAATCATGCTGTGAAAGATGAATCAGAACAAAAGGGGAAAACCACAAGAAAAGGGAAAAAAGAGAAAAATAGTATGCTTCCATCTGCATTCAGACTCCACAGTTATTTCTCTGGATGTGGATAGGATTTTCCATCATGAGTCTTTTGGAATTGTCTTAGATCACTGCATTTCTGATAAGAGCTAAGTCTATCAAAGTTGGTCACCATACAGTGTTGCTGTTATTGCATACAATGTTCTCCTGGTTCTGCTCATTTCACTCAGTATCAGTCCATGTAAGTCTTTCCAGATTTTTCTGAAATCTGCCTAGTCATTTGTTATGGAACAATAGTATTCCATTACATTCATATACCACAACTTGTTCAGTCATTCCCCAGTTGATGGACATCCCTTCAATTTCCAGTCCTTTATTGCCACATAAAGAGCTGCTATAAATATTTTTGTACACGTGGGTCCTTTTTCCATTTTTATGATCTCTTTGGGATACAGACCTGGTAGTGGTATTGCTGGATCAAAGGGTATGCACAGATTTATAACATTTTAGGCACAGTTCAAAATTGTTCTCCAGAATGATTGGATCAGTTCATAACTCCATCAACAATGCATTAGTATTCCAATTTTCCCACATCTTCTTCAACATTTATCATTTTCTTATTATGTTAGCCAATCTGAGAGGTGTGATATAGTACCTCAGAATTGTTTTTATTTGCATTTCTCTAATCAGTAGTGACTGAAGGTATTTTTTCACATGACTATCGATAGCTTTAATTTCTTCATCCAAGAACTGCCTGTTCATATCCTTTGACCATTTATCAACTGGGGAATGATTGTATTCTTATAAATTTGACTCAGTTCTCTATATATTTTAGAAATGAGGCCTTTATCAGAGATATTACCTGTAAAAATTGTTTCCCAGCTTTCTGCTTCCCTTTTAATATTGGTTGAATTAGCTTTGTTTATGCAAAACCTTTTAAATTTAAGGTAATCAAAATTATCCATTTTGCATTTCTTAATGTTCTCTGTCTCAGTCATACATTCCCTTCTCTGAGATCTGACAGCTAAACTATTCCTTGCTCTCCTAATTTGCTTATAGTATTACCCTTTATGTCTAAATAGTATGCCCATTTTGACCTGACCTTGGTATATGGTGTAAGATGTTGGTCTACGCCTAGTTTCTGCCATACTATTTTCCAGTTTTCCCGAAGTTTTTGTCCAATAGTGATTTCTCATTCCAGAAGCTAGAGTCTTTGGGTTTATCAAACAGTAGATCATTATAGTCACTGACTACTGTGTCTTGTGTACCTAACCTATTCCACTGATCCACCACTCTATTTCTTAGCCAGTATCAAGTAGTTTTGATGACTGCTGTTTTATAGTACAGTTCTAGATCTGGTACTAATAGGCCACCTTCCTTTGCATTTATTTTCATTAATTCCCTGATATTCTGGACCTTTTGTTTTTCCAGATGAATTTTGTTACTTATTTCTACCAGAAAATAATTTTTAGTAGTTTGATTGATATGGCACTGAATAAGTAAACTATCATTCTTACTCTATTAGCTCAGCCTACCCATGAGCAACTTATATTTTTCTAATTACTTAGATCTGACTTCATTTGTGTGGAAAAATGTTTTGTATCAGTGTTCATATATTTCCTTGGTTTGTCTCGGCAAGCAGACTCCCAAATATTTTATACTGTCTACAGTTACTTTAAATGGAATTTCTCTATCTCTTGCTGCTGTGCTTTGTTAGTAATATGTAGAAATGCCAATGAATTGTGTATGTGTGTTTAACAATAGTCTTCATTTAGTCTGTATACTGAAAGAGCATTGGATTTGAATCTGAATCCCACTTCTGACAATTATAAGCTGTATAACACTGGGCTGTCATTTTACTTCTCAAAGTCTTATTTTCCTTTTCTATACAATAAAAAAAATAATACTTCTCCATGTGTCAGGGGGTTTAGGAACAGAAAGTGATGATGCATGACAAACATTTTGAAAACTGAACAAATATGTAAATACATGCTATTAATATTTTAAGTAAAAGTTCTCTCAGCAAAAACGGCTTACCTTTTGAACATAAAATGTATAATAGATATGCATACTATTATTATATGTGATGATAGTGATCTATCTTCTGAAGGATATTTGCTTTTGAGTTATTTTTCTGGTAATGGTGATGGGTGTGCACCATGTAAGACACCATGGTAAAGATTATAAAATAGCTGGATAACGTTACTCATTGAAGAGAACTGATTCTCTGGGCAAAGCTAGTCAACATAAAAAGGAATTAAATCTGGGGTGATAGTCCTATTAGCATAATTAACTTAGTTAATAAGCCAAGACTACTAAATCTTTGAAAATATAAGGGCCCCAACTGAATAGAATTTGCAATGTATGATTCCTGAAAAGATAATTAGTTTTCAAACAATGAATAATTTGCTCTCTAGAAAAGTTTGCTGACTATAGAATTACACCAAGGAAATCAGGTAGGTGGTAAAATGATTTTCACATCTAACTGTAAAGCTGAATGACATTTTTTCCAATTAAAAATAAATGTGTTAATAATGTTACTTACTTCGAACTTCAAATTGGTAATATTCCTTGGTTTTCAGCAGTGGGTGAGAGAAACAGTGCCAAGGTAGCTGCTTCCGAACCTGAGGCAGCATGTAATGTGTTAAAAAGCCTACTGAGCCCACCAAGGTATAGAGGACGTACTTCAGAGCAGGCTAAAGAAAAAGCAAAATTTAAAAACAAAAAGAAAAAGTAAAATTGAATAAAATGAAATAAATAAATAGTCTTGAGACAAAGACCAAATTCACAATTAACTTGCCATCTCTCTGAATCTGATTTCCCACATAACAATGAAAACACAAACACAGGCTAGTTACAGACTGGTACTAGGTCACCTCTAATCTCCAGAATCAGAAAACATTTGTCTCTAGTCACTATTTCTATTTTTTTTTTAATTTAAATCATTTATGGAAGTAAAAGATAACCAATAGACCATGAATATTTACAATCAATATGGCTTCCTTTGGGGAAAAAAAAATAGTGTCTCAAAGTACTACTGATACGGCTTGGAGAAAAAACTGAGAGTCAGTGTTGCTGTTCTATCAGTATCCTCTGTGGCTTTCAGAGTCATTTATGAAATTATTTACTTTGGCCCTAAAGGCTGTATGTAGTCAGCTAGCAACAGAGAGATGATACTTTTAAATAACCAGACAAAATGGACATGTCCTGCTGCATGCTGCTGGAGAAAGTGACACAATCCTACTGACAGGATCCACTAAAAATCTGTATTGTTTTTCAAAGCACTAAAATCCTTTTCATTCCTAACTAAACCTCTACTATGCTCTCCTACAGGAGCTGTTCCAATCATCCTCTTCTCTCCTCAAGCTTCCTTCAGTCTCTATTTCTCTCTCTCAGCAGAGAACCTCACTTCTTACTTTACTAAGAAAACAGAGGATAGACATTTCATCTCTTATCCAATATTTTTACATTTTTCATAGCATCATCTTACATTCTTTCCTCCTCTGTCACTGTCACTAATGAAGATATGGCTCTTCTGCTTGCCAAGGCCCTCTTTTCTACCTGTGTGTTTGATCCCATCCATCTCTGTCTCTTCGAGAAGGGTGGGTTTTTGTTGATTTCCTCTCTACATAATTTTCAATTTGTCAACATGCAATGCTTTCTTCTCTGCCATTCACAAACATGCCCAAGCTTTTGTCATTCTTAAAAAACCCTCACTTCACCCCACCTCTATATCATTGCTCTGTATCTCTTTTTCCTTTCCCTACAAACTCCTAGAAGAGCTTCCATTTCCTCATCCTCATTCACTTCTCAAACTCTTGTAATCTGGATCCAAAGCTCACCACTCCACCGAAATAGCTCTCTAAGGTTATAAATAGTCTCTTAAATACTAAATCTATTTGAGCTTCTCTTAAGTAATTTATACTGGCAACAAGTCTCCCTTCTTAGGTATTCTTCTTCCTTGTTTTATTTTAACTGTCCTCTCTTCTGGTTTTCCTCCTACATATCTGATTGGCTCCTTCTAGGTCTCTTTTACTGGATTCTCATCCATATCCCACATCCAAACCCTGATATCCCTCAAGGTTCTGTCCTAGGGTTCTGTTCATATCTCTATACAGCTTTTCCTGCATGACATTATCAGATCCCATGGATGCAATTTTCACCTCTATGCGATGTATCCCAGAATTAGATACCTAGCCTTGATGTTGCTTTTGAACACAAATTATTCATGGCATATCTCAAACTAAATATCCTCATGGCATCTGAAATCTAAAACAACCAAAATGGAATTAATCTTTCTTACTAAATTAAAATCCCTCCACAAAGTTCTTTATTATTATTGAAAGCACTACTACCCTTTTAACCTAGGGACAATTCCTTAGCCTTCTCTCCCTTTCATTCATTCAGTTGTCAACTCTTGCTGATTCAGATTCCACATTTTTTGCATCTATTATAACCTTTAACCATTCACAAAAGGTAACACTATTTCAGATTCCCATTATAAACCACATGGAAGAACTGAAATAGACTAATTGGTCTCCCTGTACCTAGTCTCTTACATTTCTAATCCAGCCTCCTCCACAGCTGCCAAAATAACATTCCTAAAGTACCAATTTGGCCATGTTACTCTCCTGATCCTCCTCCTTCTGTGGTTTCCTACTACTACCAAGATAAGACACAAACTCCTTTGGCATTTAAAAACCTTCACAATATGGTTCCAGATTATCAGATTTCTTTCACATAATTCCTTTTTACATACTCCAAATTCCAATCAAACTTGCCTACTTGATATTCTCTCAACTCAGCATTCTATCTCCTATCACATATCTATGTCTTTGCACAGGCTGTTTGTCTCCCATGCCTAGAATATACTGTTTCCCTATTTCTACATAAGAAGATCTCCGTCTTCCTTCAAGGCACACCTTGTACCACATACTATAGGAAGCAATACCTAAAAGCCCTTACTTAGTTCAGTGCTCTCTTCCTCCTCCAATAATCATGTGTTTCTTACTTATCTATCTGTGTCTCCTCAATTAAAGAAAAGTTCACTGAGGGTCTGTTTTATCTTTGTATCCCTTGGGCTTTGTATACAGTAGAGGCTAAATAACTGCTTCTTAGGTTGGATTACATTAGGGATGAAGAAGAGTTTTCTTTTATCTGTTGAATTGCAGAGCATGTTACTAATTCATAGAAATCAGTTCGTGATAATGTATATGCATATACACACACACACATACACATAGATGGTTACATTCAGATCAAATCAAATCAAATGTCAGTCTAGACATTCAGACTAAAAACTGGATACATACACAACATCCTCTAAGTAACTACTGCACCCTAACAAGGGAATATTACAAATCAAATCAAATCAGAAATGAATCACCAATAAGAAGCTAATAGGGTTTCTTTTCAAAAGAAAGATTAATACTTTACCTGTAAAACTGTGAACACTGTGCTTACATGAATTGCAAAATACAGCACACCAATCACTATGCAAACTATGAGGTCAGATTGTAACCGTTCACTCTATAGAATAAAACAGAAACGTTAAAATGAATTAATCTGATTTCTTAAAAATGCTTGCTTTCCTACATAATCTCTAATCAAAATCATGAAACTAGGGGTTTTTTCCATGTCTACTTTCCACCAATTACTTCCTCATTTACAGTAATTATAGCAAATAAACCTTGTCCCTCAATCTTTTTAATTTTAGGTTAGTTTTTAAAATATAAATAAAAAAATGGAGAAGTTAATGACTTACTGAATTTTTCATGTTTACTAACAGACCTAACAAATAAATGAAAACTCTGTGAAATAGGGATTCTTTCTACTAGATCAGGTACTCTCTTTCTCCATAGGGAAAAAAGAGAGCACATTAAGCCTGGTATTTACTTCTAAAATGCCATTATAGAGCAAAGGAAAAATAATAAGACTAGTCCACAAACCGGCACTGAACAATTCCTTTCTACTTTATAGGCTGAACTTGTATGTTCTCTCTGAAAAGTTACTATTCTAATTGTGCAAAAACACTGCAAATTTCAAGGAGAAAGGTTAGGGGGGAAAAAGAAGGTGATTAGAATTCAACAACTAAAAATATGAAAAGTACACAGAAAAAAAAATAACATATAAGAATGCATACTATAAGAAGGTTCAGGCATCCTACATATAAGGTATTATTATTATACCAATGATAACCAAAGAAATATAACAGAGACATGGAGCTAACTATGGCGACAAAAGATCCCCAGGACTCAGATGTGTGTAGTGTGGAAGTTTTTGTATATTATTTTCTTACCATAAATTCAATAATATTACTTGTAATTACTGCTACCTGAAATTACTAATTATGAAAAAGATTTATACTCTCACTACATCCTCACCTAAAAATAAATGTTTAAATTATACTTCCTAACACTGTTTCAACAATCTTGGAAGGAAATTCAATTCAGCGAGCATCTATTAGAACACTCCATTTGAGGCAGCTAATTTCACCAACCAGCCAAAGAAGATTGCCCTTTCTCCCCTCACACAAATCCTCATGTGTGGATGATGTGTGGATGATTTATGTAGGGGTCACTAGATATATTAAAGGATATCTGTAGAATTTTATAGATATTTATTAGGGTTACACCAGTGGAGTCCTGAATGAGGGGAAGTTCTTCAGGCCTTTAGCAATGTAGTAAAAAAGAGCTTTGTAGCTTCAGCAAAACTATGGGAATTATGTGAATGCCAGTGTCTTCAAAAAGTACTGATATTTCCTTTACTAGCCTTCTGAAAACATTACGGATTTTACTCTACCTATATTTTCCACATTGGAAGGTACTTAGATGGTATGGGATAAAGGTAGATCTGAAATCTGATTTTATACACTACATATATCATTCAGTGCTCAGTAAACAATTCTCATCTCTACCCTGTTCTTTTTGTGTTGTCAACACTAAGCTTACATTTTTCTGACTTCATTTCTAAATCAAACTGCTCTCTCCAGAGTTACCAGTGACTTCTTAATTGCCAAATCTGATGGTTTCTTCTCAATATTCTTCTTAATCTCTTGGCATCATCTGATATTGTTGACTACATTCTCCATTTTGATACTCTTTCATTTTTCTCCTCCTAACTGAAACGTCTGCCCTTTGTTCACTCATTATCTCTATCTATCTTATCCTTTACACGTGGATGTTCACCAAGGCTTTGTACTGGGTTTCTTTTATTTTCTCTACTCTCCCTCTCTTAGTGAGTGATTTCATCATCTCTCATGAGTTTAATCATTATCTCTATGCAAGATGACTCCCAATCTATATATCCAGCCCCAGGTTCTCTCCTGAGTTCTAGTCATACATTTCCAACTGATAACTGGATATTTCAAACTGAATGTCCTGCAGGTTATCTCAAAATGAACATGTCTGAAGTAGAACTCATTGTCTTTCTGGCCAAAGTCATCCTTCTTCCAAACTTCCCCTATATCTGTCAAAGGTAACCAAGTTCCAGTTAACCAAGGTTTTCAATTTTTCTACTCACAAAACCCCTACTTTGGTTGAGGCCCATATCACCTCTAACATATACTACTAAAATAGCCTCTTAATTGGTTTTCCTGTCTCAAGTCTCCCCACTCTCCAATCAATCCTAAACTAAGCTGCCAAAGTGATTTTTAAAAGTGTAAATCTGAATATGTCACTTCCCTCCTCAATAAATCTCAATGGCTTCCTATTGCCAGTGGAACAAAATAAAAGCTATTGTGGTTGGCCTTTCAAGCCTCTAACAATTTATCCCCAGTTGAATGATTCCAACTTTGTTATACACTACTCCTTCTTGGAATGCAATCCCTCCTCACTTTTACGTCCTAGAGTCCCCGTTTCCTTCAAAATTGAGACTTTCTAGCTTCCCTTTAGTTGTTTCTGACCCCACTCTACCACTACCCAAAGAGCATTTACCTTGTATTTGTTTTGTAGACTTGCTTATGTACATATTGTCTCCCCAGAAAGAACGTAAGCGCCTTAAAGGCAGAGACAATTTCATTTTCATCTTTGTATCCACAGTGATATGCACAAAATAGGCTCTTAATCAAGGTTTCTTATTGAGAAGAGATTCTGAAAACAGAATTTATGGAAGCTTTCTTCCACTCATTTCATCTGCCTTTCCCTCTAAGTTTTCTAAATAATCTGAACCTGTGTTGCTTATCCAATCTCAGTGCCTATTTCTATCCATAGAGAATCTTCCACTCTATAGTCAGATTGTACACATGCTGCATGTGTTCATGTCTCATCTCCAATACTGTCCCATTCTATCCTGCATGCTGTGACTGGATGAACTTTCTAAATGCACAAGAAGAATGACATCACCCCTTACTCAGAACTTTCTATGGCTCCCTATTCCTTACTAAAGTTAGCATTCAAGCTGGTCATTTTTGGCTAAGCATTCTACAATTTAGCTCCAACCCACCTGGGGGGTAGCTGGTAAAGCAATAAAGTTAGGAGAGACCTCAGTTACATTTATTTCTGGAAAAGTTATTTCACTTGATTATCAGTCAATTCATCTCTAAAAGGAAAATAATAATATTTCCACTGCCTACACTAGGGTATTTTGGGTAAATAAATTTGAAAACCTCAAACTGCTCTTGGAAATAAAAACTAATACTGCCACTCAAAGAGTGAAAAGACTGGAAAATTAGGAAGAAATCAGATTGTAAAGAGTTTTAACTGACAAAGGCATTTATATCTGACCATGGAGGTAACAAGAGGCCACTGCAATACACTGAAATAGGAAAGTAATGCCACTGTGAAAATTAATTTTGACTTTGTATTTTATAATAGATTCACTCTGTATTTGATTCTATTTAGTAACTTTATTCTGTATTTTATAAAAACTTCAGCCTCTTCTTTGTCTCTGAAAGAAAAAGCTCATGAGTTCAAAGTTCAGGCTTCCCCGTTCTCAAAGTGAGATCCAAAAGTTCAGTTTCCCTATTACTCAAGGAAAAACTTTGAGCTAAAGTTTAAAAGTTTAATACTGTCATTAAACATCTTAATTCTAAGGGAATCTCAGTGCCACCTGCAAATCACTTTTTGCTAAGGAAGCCTTGTTACCTCTCAACTTCAGCTACTGAAAAACTCCAAGGCATTTGTGTATCATCCTTGAGAGTGGACAAACTGACCTTGTCCCATCTCAGCCTCTTCCATGGTCAATTAAAGGTGGTCTTATCTCATTCCCAGGTGCCTGTGAGTCTGCTACTGCTGGTTTATATCAGAAGCCTGAGGATGCAGGTATGTCCCATAAATTCAAAAGGCATTCCTTTAAGACAGAGAGAGGTTGTCCTGATCCCACAGGTGGATGTATGCCTGCTTTCCTTAATGTAACCAATCATGATCCCTCACTCCCATAAACAATGATAGGATTTTTGTTCTGTTTTTAGACCTATGCTTACGAAGATGAGTTGCATCTTCATTTCTAGATCTTCGTCAAAAATGAAGCCAATTCATTGACAAGTATTTTATTGGCAAGCAGTGCCCCTGTTAATAAAATGATATCTTGTTTGGACAAGTATGCCTCAGTTCACCTTTTTGTTAAATTTCACTTGCTATAGTCACCTTACCAATACTTTAGAAAAATCATTTTGGTAACCAAATGGAAGATAAACTGAAGTTGCAAAAGACTTTAAGTGATAAGAGCAATTAGAAGACAATTGCACTAGCCCAGGTAAGAAATGAGAAGGATGTGAACTAGGATGGTAACTGTATGGTTAAAGAGAGGAGGATGCAAATGGGGTAGTGGGAAGGGGAGAGGAGAGAGGGTAGAAAGGAAAGGGAAACAGGCAAGTATTAATACTAGCACTGTTAAAATATTATTTCATTTGATATTAAGATAGAAGAAATGTTGTGAAGGTAGAAATTACTTAATTTGCCAATGGATTAGATTGTGAAGGATGGATCCAATGTGTCAAGGTAGGTGACAAAGAGGACAGTAATACCAAAGAAAGTTCATATGAGGGAAGAGTTTTAAAGGAAAGATAATGAGGTCTGTTTTGGTCATTTTGAGTTTGAGATGCCTATGGGAAATCCAATTCAAGCTCTCCAAAAGACACCCTCCTCTCCTCTTGCAAAGGTTGAAGACCAGGCAGGAGATGGTGGCACAGGATAGTAAGACCCTCTCCTCTCCTCTCTAGAGGCTAAAGTACATCAAAGATGAATTTGAGCAATATTAAATTCATTTTCATAAAATTCTGTAGGGATGAAAATTTAGGTATATGAGTGAATCACTACTGATATTGTCTTGTTCACCTTTCTCAAGATTAAAATCTGTTTTTCCTCAAATATCTGTTATCTTCTCTGCCTTAAATATCTTGGAAAGGGATCTCTGGCAGTGAATGATACCATGTGTCCCTAGGTTGAGTTTGGCTGCTCTTCCCATCTTGGCTTTCTCAGTGTCAGTTTTACATTCTCAAGGAGCACAACAGAGACTATGATGCAGGAAGTCAAATGTGGTGAGGCCATTGTCACTAATGGAACAAAGTTAATGACAGAAATGCTGACAGTCTTTCTGTTTTTTGATCTTACCTTTGCCTTACCATGACATGCTCTCAGGATGATCTGGCTTTATGGGATTTCTTGTCAAACTCTCTCTAAACTCCTTTACTCTCACTACCTTTTAACATCTAAGTCTACTACCTTCCATAAACATTAACAATCCAAAGTAACAATTTAGATAAAATATCAACCTAGAGACAAAAAATATACACACACATATATGAATTATATGAATTCATATTTTAAATATGCCCAATGATTTTTAGGAATAAGCATCAAACATGAAGAGATTTTTTTTTAAATACCCTATTACCTAGGTAAATGTATATATTGTATATTTAATACCCTCTTTCAATTTGAATATCTGTATGGCCCAACCCTAGAATGCCACAAATGGTTTTATAGCTGTCCCAATCCTAGAGTTTGGAGCAGAATCCAAGGCAGCCTGAGACTACTGTGAGAATAATGTCTTCCGTCTCCTTTCCCCCTGCCTCTTCCTTCTAGTTGCTCAGGCTCCTGGATGTAACAAATCTTTAATGTTCCCTGAAAGTTTGGAGACTAGAAACGCCAACAGTCACAGGAGTCAGAAACTTGCTTTGAATCTCTGATGCTGGTAAAAAGTGATGACAATAGTCTTTAAAACCTGGGGAATCTTACTTTAAGCATCAAATAAGAGGAAGAAGACAATTTGTACTCACATGGATTTCTCCCCACCCCTATCTGAGAAGTAAGTTTCTTTAGAGAAAAGGGAGTAAATTATAGAAATAAATATTTGAAAACAGTACTTTGCTATTTGAAAACAATTTCTTAATTTTTTATATGCTACCCTCAATTCAATATAATTGTTCAAAATTTTATTATTCTATGAATAATTATATTACTCAGTTTCAGCTACTCTAAAATCTATTCTCTGCCTATTATCTATTTCACTACAAAATTAGAAAATCAAGATTGGAAAGAGGTAGTTCAGACATGTTAAATTTTTTAAATGAACTAAATAAAATACATTACAATGCAATGAAATTATGGTCTTCATAATAATATGTTTGAAGTTTTTTAAACAGTGTATAATTTGTAAAGATACAAACTTTTCAGTGTCCACAATTTATAGTTTTAGGTGGTTTTAAAAGGGACTACACCTTAAGGAAACTTACAACAGAATTTCTAAGTTTGTCAGGCAGTGGGTCTTTTACTTCTGAGAGAGGATCCTCTGGATTTTTCTCTTCTGTATTTGGAAAAATTTTTGATTGCACCAAAGAGCTACAATATAAATGAAAACTACATCAGACAAATCAATGAGAAGCAGTGGTTCAAACAACAAAGAATTCCTTTCAAGAAGGAAATGAAAAGATGAATATAGTTTAATCATGAACTAGTGATATCAAACTAACAAGTCTAGGATGTTATAAGCTAACTGAGTATAACATTTAGTCTTTTCGTCATACAACATACAATTTAATACCTTTCAAATCTGCCAAATCCTCTGAGCTTATGTGGCTATAATCATGCTTAGAAATCTAAAACAAAAAGTCACAGCAGTAGCACTTTGGGATGGGCTAAAGGAAAGAAAATTCATTGAAAATGCTTAAATGCTTATTGAATTTTCTTAATTCAATATGGTCTTTGGTTTTACTTACAAAAGTACAGATGGATCACTACTTTGTCTGCTGAGATGATAGGATATCGCCACTAACAAACCACAAAATACAGAGAAAAGCACAGGAATATGTTGGCCATCCCAAGAATCCTATTGGGAAAAAATTGAGAAGAGTAGAGTAGTAAGTCTATAATTAATATTTCCATTTTTAATGTGTAAAATTAACATATGGGTAAAAGGAAATTAAATTCAGCAAGAAAAACACAGTACATCTTCCATTTTGTTTTCATCTACCACAGACTACACATTCTCAATTTGAGGCAAACTTCCCTTAGGGTTCCTTTTTATTAGGTGACCTTCCACTCCTAAGCATTTGTCTAACCAATTTCCTTTATACAATACAATTATTATCCTGGCAAGTATGGTCAGGAAGATTCCCTTCTTCCTGAAAACTTTATGGGATCAAATAAGTTCTACAATTCATTAGCAAAATCTCTAATCTACCTTTTCCTTTTAGAGTTTTTATAATTATAAATTGCTCTTGGCTATCACATTTGTCTCTTTTATCTACCGTACTTGATTCTAGGTTGTCTCATGACTGCTACTAAAGCTATCACACTATTTTCAAAACTTATTTGTATCCCAAGCACCTAAGCAATTACATAAATTGTGGACATCCTCCATATGTATTAGTTGCCTTGTTGGCTTGTTTTATATTTATAGTACCTACTAAAAAGTATTGTTTGATGGACATTCAATAAACTTGAAGTGACTAATCTTATCTATCCATCAATCAACAAGGATTAGAGGCAGTATGGTAGGAACTGGGGATACAAATACATTATTAGCTAACCAACAGCATTTCTAATTTCTAAATATGACTTTTAAAATCATATACTAACTATATTTCTCTTTTAACCGCTACTTAATTAAGAAAGCAATTCTAAGAAAGCTATTTTCCAAAATTACTCTTAAACCAATTAAATCAATATACAACATATTAAACACATGCTCATACTTTATTCAGTAAAATAACATGACTGTAGTGCCAAGAAATGCAAAAAAAAATGTAACTATATTTATTAAATAGTAACTTAACAAAATAAACTTTAATTTATTGCTTACCCTTAAAGCGCCATAACACAGTCCATATAATAATGCTACTGCCACAATACTACAGATGAAACTGTAAAGTGCTGCCAGCAGGCTTGTGGTAGCTAGACATTTAGAAAAAACTTAAGTTAACCTTTTGTATTTATCTACAGATAAAAATAGTGTGTAGATTTAAGTGTTCTTCTTAAATGAAACAGTCTCTACTGGTTCTGGTGATACTCCAAAATTTTAAAGTAAAAAACATGAGAAGACTAGACACAATTGAACTGTGTTTAGAATTGAAATTGAATGAGTTGAAAATAACTGAAAAGTCTTGTATGTAACTTAAAATTCAGAGAAACAAAATTACAATTTGATGGTGAAGAATCCTTTAAAAGAGATGGATGAACCAATTATAAATGTAAATAATTCAGGCAATAAACAGGAACTAGGAAAGTAGGGTGAAAGGAAAAACTAAAATGAAGAAATGTTAGCAAAATGTTTGTCATTTCATCTTCTGGCTTTGGATAATTTTACCGCAAAATTTTAAATGCCTAAATGAACCATTTTAACTATAGAAGAAGCAACAATGGAAGTAGAAAAAATGGGTTAGCACTGGTTTATAAAAATTAGAACTAAACAGCAGGTGAAACATTAATTATAGGGAGAAATATTCCTTCTTGTTATCTCAGTCATTATACCTTTTACAGTAATCTCAATATTCTCCTATCATTCCATCACATTTTTCCTTTATTTTATTTGAAGACAGGAAATTTATTAAGGCAGAGTATTTTTCAACCACAAATTCTGACTGAAAACAGATTTGATTCCCACCCACCCAAAAAAAAAGCTTCTCTGGTAAAATATTTTAGATTAAATACTGATATTCCCTTTCTAAAGAAAAACAAAAAATACAAAAAAAAAACAAATACAAAACTATTTTAAAAAGAAATGTTATATTATAATTTCTCTCATCCTATTGGAGTTTAGGGGGAAGGATAAAATGTTTCATAAACACGTTAAATCTATTTGATTTTCCCATAAACTTAAAAACTACAAGTTTTATTAAAAGGGTATCTTATTACTTCTTACACAAGAAGTTCTAATTTCAATAATCTGGGGTTTTTCATTGAAAGACACGTATGACTAAACTAAACCTGGGTCTCTTTTTGATACAAAGTAAGTAATGCTATTTTACTTCAGGTCTGAAAGCAAAAATAAATTACTTTAAGTAGCTACACATTAACATTAGACATTTTGGTTCTGTTCTCTTTAATAAACAAAATGTACTCACCATTGCCACCAAACACATGAATATCCAATTGCTCACAGAGGTACATCACAAATGTATTCACCTGAGGCAGGAGCCCAACAAAGAACACTATGGGGAAACATAGTGTGAACACTACCCCCCACAAAAAGAAATGACATAAAATGAAATTAATATAAAATGATCTTTACCGTAACGTATCCCTCAATTTCTTTAGGATTATAAAATGATGACATTATCTAGAATTGGCATTCTGGTATAAATGATTATTCTAAAGTTTCAAGCTTCCTAAAAAACAGCTACTTTAGTGATTTTAAATGAGAACATTAAGTACACAACTCACAAGGGCATGTGCTTCATTTATTTTGCTTAATAACTATGTTAAATGAGCATTTTTTTTTCTTTTTGGAGGGGGGAAGGTAGGGCAATTGGGGTTAAGAGACTTGCCCAAGGTCACATGGCTAGTTTTTGTGTTGTGTCTGAGGCCACATTTGAATTCAGGTCCTCCTGACTCCAGAGCCCGTACTCTATTCACTGTGCCACCTAGCTGCCCCTTCCTATTTTTTTTTTAAATGAGCATTTTTTTAAAACACTTTCATAATATTCATAGTTTTTACTTCTAAGAAATCAGACATTTCCCTCCACTAAACAGAGTAATGAAATGATCAAAACAGAATTTCAGTACATTTATCTTCCTCGATAGTGCATACAGCAGGCAGTCTAACTCATCAGTGAACACTACTAGTATACTAATAAATTAATGTTGGTGACATAAAAATTTAAATATAACTCACCTATAACTAAATCCCTGGCTGACATAAGCAGCAGTGGATTGGTGAAAGCCATTCCATATAACTTGAACCTGGTTGTAGGAAGGTTTCTGCTACCATAATCCAGGAGCCAAATAAGACCACAACATAAACAGAAATAAATTGGTCTACTATAGGCTATAATGCGATTATGACCCTGGAAATGATAGAAATTAGTTTATTAACTGAAAATAATCCATTTAATTAAAAATATACATCTTTGACAATATAATATATTGGATATTTATGCTCTCTTAAGAGCTCAAAACATATTCCCATTCACCTTTTAAAAATTCTCATTAAGTTTAAACTTATATCAATTGAATGAAGACCTTAATCTACCCCATACCCTACTCTCCAATTTTTAAGAACAAAAAAGCAAGGATTAAATTAGTGAGAAAGATTAAATGATTACTCTATACTCACAGAGAAAATTTAGGGATTCAAACTCCCATCCCTGGAATACTATTCTCTTTCCTCATCTCCAAGTCCTGGTTTCCTTGGCTCTTTTCAATCCTTAGCTAAAATCCCACCTTCTGCAGGAATTCTTTCCTGGTTTTCCATAATGCCTTTCCTCTGATTTTACCTCCAATATATCCCATTGGTATCTTGCTCATACACAGTTGTTTGCACGGTGTCTCTCATTAGATTGTGAGCTCCCTAAGGTCAAGGATTATTTTGGCCTTTCTGTGTTTCCTGATACAGAATAAGCATGTGATAAATGCCATTTCCTTAGGCACCACTTGCCCTTTCCACTATTAAGGGTCTAAATTAGAGGATCTCTTATGGCCTGCCCAGCCCTAAGAACTAGAATCCAGACTTCTTAAATTTTAGTTCATTGTTCTTTCTAGTATACTAAAAAGCTTCCCAGAGGATGGGCAAAGAAAAAGAGAAATTTACAGCCATCTATTTTTCTATCTGTCAGTAATTCTTGAGGAGCAAGTAGACAAAGCAATCAAAATGAATCAATAAAATACATATTTATCTATTAATTTTATTTATGACATTGATCAATTGATGAATTCCTACTACACACCAGGCACTATACTAGGTTCAGTATATATAAAAAATGAAAATAAAATAGTTCTTGCTCTCCAGGAACTGAGATTCTATCGGGGGACCTTATCTGGAACACCAATATGAATATAATAATAAGTACACGCAGAAAATGTAATGTTTCACCTAATCAATTCTTATTTAAATGACACCATTTTACAGAAGGGTTTGGCAAAAATGAGTTAGTAGAATAATCTTCCATGTCATACCCAGAATTTGCAAATAAATACTAATTATATTACAGCTGGTAATTTATCTCTACTACCAAATATCAACAATTTCTTGGGAGCTGATAAGAACTTCTCAATGGCATCTCCAGGAATATTTCATGACTCATCTGTGGGGTGGTAGTATTATGAGCCTTCATTCAGGCACTGACACTAAGGCAGGTTTGGTTAAATGCTGTGTTTTATGTGGATTATGATAACTTACATGTCTAGGTGAAGAAGAATCTGGTTGGACACTCTGAAAATGAAACAGAAAGAATCAGAGATTCTGCTCACTTTAGAACCATTTTTGAAAATGAAGGCAGGAGGTAAAATACAGACTTATTAAAATTTCTGCCTGTTAATTCCACTGAATGGAATCAGTAGCACATGTTGGATTCATTGTAATGGCAAGGATTTTATTTTTCTCCCTGAAACAAGCTATAGGAGGATATGTTCAAAATTGTGTATCCAGCTTAGTACTTATGAAGTGATACGTGCTAACATATGATTCATTATCTCAAAGCTTTAGACATGTAAACTCTTCTCCTGATATAACATATGCTGTCATAATATCATGTTAGTTCTTTCCTATGATCAAGAGTATAATAAGCTCTTTCTGGTACTAATATTTAATTCAGCCAATAGCACAGCAAAAACATTAAATGTAATGTTCACAATTTAAGCAACACCTCAGTGGCACAGGGTATATGTAATGATGGATATGGTCAGGAAGTCCTGAGTTCAAATCTTATTCCATAAACGGACTTAGCTATGTGACCCTAGGCAAGACTGTTAGCCTGCCTCAACCTCAATTTCTTCATCTGTAAAATGGGGATAACAGAAACAATGAATCACGTATTAACAGATATCACTTTATAAATATTAAACTGGATACACAAAATTGAACAATAATATTGGTGAAAGTGCAAACCTTAAAGTGTCACATAAATGCTAGCTATTATCATTTTAAGATTCATCAATTTCCCACACCAATATTCAACTCCTCAACCATCACCCGGTCAAGGTTAATATCCACATCGTTATCTACAGCTCCAAACCAGCATTTCCTACTAGACATCTCTTTTCTGCTGACACTTCAAACATACACAGCAAGATGAATAGGTAAATCTGATATATGAGAATGCAGACATCATTCTCCTCAATTAACTCTCTGTCCAGTCCAGCCAACCAAATGCTTTTTTCTCACACAAAGGCACTCAAATTCCCAAATCCATAGCTTTGCAGAGTCTTCCCTCCAAGCCTGAAATAACTCCTTTTCACATCGTCCTCTTGGAATCTCTAGCTTCCTTCCAAAGCTCAGCAAAGTGTACCACCAGCGTGAGCCTCCTCTCCCTGATCATCCTCATCTGCCAGCCTACTCTACCTTTTAGGAAATGCTTTTTAAAAATATACCTGTCATTTGTATTCTTTAAACTGCAAGATCCTTGAAGGCAAAGTCTGCATATTCTTCAATTGAAAAACATTTAACAAATGTGTGCTTAATAAGTGAATGAATGGGGAGAAAGAAAGAGCATGAGAATGGGAATGAGCAAACCTCCCAATATTGGCAGCAATTTCCTCATGTGCAAAATGAGTGGAGGGGAAGCTGTTGTATACTAGATAAAATTCTATAACTCACAAATTTCATCAATTAGCAATCATGTTTTTGAAGTACCCTAAAATTTACTCCATTCAAACCCAAAATAGAACCAATCTAAGGCTATGAATCTAGATTCCCTTCTGTTCACTCCCTCCCTCATTTTATAACCAATGAATAAAAAAAGGCATTTATTAAAACCTCAGGGCCAAGCACAGTGTTAAGCCTTATGATGAGAAGTATAACATGCAAAAATCTGCTCGTTCCTCGTTCTCAAGGAACTTACATTCCAATTAAGGAAACAACACAGAAAGGAGTGGTAGCCAGGGAAAGAAACCCTAATCTACAAATATAAGGATACAATTAATTTTTAAGTTCTACTCTCAAATGCCCTTCCTCCATCCCATTCAGGGCCCAATATTCTACTCAGTCTACATATCCCAAACACCAACTGAATACAAGGCTCTCTGACAGAACATCAGAGGGCATGTAGAAAACAATGAATCTAGTTCAGGAGAATACATAGTAATTAGTTGCTAGACTCTGGGGTACAGATTAAAAAGCTAAAGGAATTAAAGAAGGAGGTCTTAAAAAAATCTTCAAGGAATTATAAGATTTATAACATTAGAGAAGAAAAATTATGGGCCAAGTGATCGTTCAGAGGCCAAGTGCTCTTGTGTTGAGCAGCCTGGATCCAGATCAAGGTCTTGGGTGGTGGTCCTGGGGTGTGTTTTCAGTGAGCCGAAGCTGGTGGGGGCTGCAAAAAAATGACAGCTCCCTAACAGCTCTGGCAGCTGGAAAAACCCCAGCGATTTGGGACAGAGCTTTCCTCTCTGGAAGCAGAGCTCCACAGAGCTAAAAAATCATTGACTGGCCAACCATGAGCAGGCAAATGAAGCAAAGTAAGAACAGCAACCAAACTCTAGATTCCTTCTTTGGGGACAAGAAGGATCAAAGCATGGAATGGGAGGAAGACCCGTCAGAACTCCTGCACCAAAAGCTTCCAAGACACATGAAGCCATAGATCAGCTTAAGAAGGATTTTGAAAACCAAATGAGAGAAGTGGAGGAAAAATTGGGAAGAGAAATAAGAATGCTGCAAGAAAATCATGAAAAGAGAGTCAACAACCTGACTGAAGAAAATAACACCTTAAAAAATTAACTCAAATTATAAAAGAGGCCCAAAAAGCCAATGAGGAAAAGAATGCTTTTAAAAAGTCAAATTTGCCAGATGGAAAAAGAATCTCAAAAGTTTTCTGAAGAGAATAATTCCTTCAGAATTAGAGTGGAGCAAATGGAAGCAAATGACTTTATGAGAAATCAAGATGCTATTAAACAGATCCAAACAAATGAAAAAATAGAAGGCAATGTGAAATATCTCCGCGAAAAAAACACTGACCTGGAAAACAGATCCAGG
>CM053582.1:441355933-441375634 GCA_028627135.1 Pseudochirops cupreus
TTCTCATTGAACTTGGCTTAGGGAAGGAACAACATAAACTCTAAACAGGGTATCTTGCCACACAGGAGAGTAGAGGGGATGGGGATGAGAGGTGGGATGACAGAGGGGAGGGCAGAGTGGAGGGGAGGGTTGATGGAAGTACACAGTTCTGTAAAGGGACAGGGACAGGGTAGAGAACAGAATAAGGGGGGTGGGGGCAGGATAGGAAGGAGGGACATAAAATCAGTCTCTCACAATATGCCCACTGTGGAGAGGTTCTGCGTAATTATACATGTACAGCCTGTATTTAATTGCTTGTCCTTTCAGTGAGGGTGGGTGACGAGGGAGGAAGGGAAAGAATCTAGAATTTAACGTTCTATAATCAAATGTTAAAAATATATATGTATCTATATATATACAATTATTATTATTATAATTAACTACCTCCAACTGGGAATTAAGATACACAGGCACTGTGTTAGGGAGATCCATCCTGCCCTACCAGAAAGTCAGAGGGGTGAGGGGGAGGACATAGGAGAGAGCAGATTGGGGGAGGAGTTATACAGTGGGATGGCTGTTTTGAGGTGTTGGGTAGGGGAAAGATGGGGAGAAAATTTTTAACTCAAAATCTCATGGAAATGAATGATGTAAACAAGAAAATAAATAAATTAGTTTATAAAAAAAAACAAAAACAAAAAGAAAAGTAGATTAATTCACGAAAAAGAAGCCACAAAAAAAAACAAGAATGACAAAGACTAGCCCATAAGAAATGACCGGTTGGAGCACAAAAAATGGAAAAGGAAAGACAAATGTAGTAAAAGGTCAAAGAGAATCTGAACACAGTCCATCTAGAAAAGAGTTTTTAAATGAAGGAGGTGGATTACAGGACCAAACGCTTCAGAGGTCAAAGAATGAACAATAAGAAAAAACTTCTAAACTTGACAATTAAGGGATTACTAAAAACTTCAGAAAGTGAGAATGAAGCTAATTAAGCAATAAATGGAATTGAGAAAAAGGAGGCAAAAGGCATGGATCATCAACTCGAGAAAACTGCCAGTGAGTATTAGAGCAAAAAGAGGATGATAATAATAAAAGCAGTTGACATTCATTAAGTGACCTTTATGCAACAATTCATGAGGGAGGCAGCACAAGTATTGTCATTATCACTTTACAGACAAGGAAATTGAAGCTCTGAGAAATTAAGTGATTAAGGTCATAGGAAACCGCACTCAATAAGACAGCGTGGATCTGAACCTAAGTCTTCACAGTCCAACTACAGTATGTGTTCTTTCCTCTACAACATGTCACCCAAGTAAAGGCTAAGAGAGAGACTTACTTTTTAAATCAAGAGAGAAAAGAACCAAGAGGATAACTACTGTCACTGGAACAAGGCAAAGAACAAATAAAAGTAGATTGGGAATGGTAGAATTTTGAAGTCAGTGACAAATGAGGCTGGATAGTTGGAAAAGGGAGATAATGTGGGGCAGATGATGATGAGTTTGTTCTTTGTTTTTGGTCCTGTGATATTCTCTATGTGGATGATTCCCAGTGTTGCTCCAATATACAAAGTAGAAACATGGAGAGTGGCCCAGGGTACCAATAGGTTGGCCAAATGATTTGTTTCCCACCCCCCAATAAGTAGCTAGAGTGGGTCACAGGAAGATCTTGATCTTAGTTCTTCCAGACTCCAAGGGGCAGCTTTCTATCCATTACACCACGTTGCCACCTTGTTTCTCTGCATTGAATTTGGAGTCATGCAAAAGGGTATCCAAGTGTAGACATCATATAGCACAGCAAAAGAGCCAAAAGTACTTAAATAAAACTAGGTAGGGCACTCATTCAAATAAAGTTATGCAAATGAAAAAAATTCCCTTCAAGTACTGCTTACATTATTCTCTTCTCCCCTGGTTTCTATACTCTCAAAGAGAAGAAGGGATAATTATAAAAATACCTACATCCTGGCCTTCTACAGTGATAATCTTAATTAATATTTTACATTTTCACTATCCTCTTCACTCTTTAGTAAAGACTCTCAGGGTTATACAGCAAAATTCTAAAGTTAATTGGAGTCTAGGTCTAATATCAGTTCCTTTTCTTAGCAACACCTTGTTGCTAAAAAAGGCTATCTGAATAGAGGCTTTCCTTTTCTAACTGTAAGAGGAAAAGAGAAAGGAGAAATGATGTTACTGGTTACTGGACTTTCAAAAAAATTCTTTATTTTCAAGTTTCAAATCTGATATTTATGTCTATACCTCTCTGAAAGAGAAAGAGGCCTAGGCAGCCAGGACAATATCTGTACTCTTGATGATCTATCCTCAACCATCTGAAGCACACTGATTCTAATACTGCCACCCACTCCCACTCTTAGGAAAGGGAAGACAAAATAGGAAGAGCTTAACACAAATAAGAATCAAGAAAGAGAAGCAGCTGAAAGTGTGCTTATTCTTAACAATTTTATCTTTTCTGAAAAGACCAACTTAATTCAGCATAAAGCAACCTGTTCATTTGAAAAATATCTGATATTTTACAGTAAAAAACTGCAGAGGAGGACATATGCAAGCAAATAAGAATAGTTACTGTGATTTCGTTGGCACTAGTAACTACAAGAGGGAGAAAACATTAGCAATGCATATCTGCACCTTCTCAGCAACTTACTGTCTTGGAAGGTATCCCAGCACCCTGAAAGGTTAAATGACTTGCTCAAGTTCGCACCACCAGTCTGTCAGAGAGGGAATAGGAATCTGATTGTTCCTACCTTTGAGACTAACTCATTATCTTTAACTACCTTTCATGTAGTTTTACATGCACCTAATACATGAATTATTTTTTTCAAGTAACTGTAACAGGAATATAAAAGAATATACAGAGCACCTCTGACACAATGTTCACTGGGACTCTAGGGCAGGAACAGACTTTCTGCACCTGGCTCTAGTCTGCTAGTCAAGTGATGAAGAAGAGCCTTTTTAACTGGCTGCATAGCAAGAAACTGGGAGACAGTTAAAAGGCATTAGCCAGTTAGAGTCTTGTTCTTCTCTTGGTGTGATTTTTTTTCCTGCCTGAAGCATGCCAACTTTGAGAAAGGACATGCTCCAATCCAGACTCTCCTGGTTAAGGCAAAAAGGAGAAAGAGACAGACCCTGAGGAGCAGCAGACACACAGGGGAAGATGATGCTCAATGTGTTTCTGATTTCCAGCTTGTTTCCTTAGATACACTGGGGAATTTTCTTCTTGGGTGACACTGGATCTCTCTTGGTTGAGCTAAGTTCTCTCTCTCTCCCACCTAAAGAGCTCATTCATTCACTTATTTTCTAGTCAAGTCAAATCAAAATGCATATATATATATAAAGTGTCTACTATATTCCAGGCAAATGCACTGAGCACTGGAAAAAACAGTGACTTTCTCAAGGAGCTCACAAACTACAATTTATCTGATTTCTGTGTGCTATTTGCTTGGAGAAATAGGTGTACCATTCACTCTTTCTCGCGACTTTTTTGTGTGTAACTAGCATTTGGTGGGAAGGAGTCAAGCCTATAGTTATGAACTTAGGGTATCCTCACTCTCCAGCAATATTTAGGGGGGCAGATAAATATTAGTTCTAGTCTAGTACCCTTTTCACAGAGGACAGAGTAGCCTACCTTCTGACCCCTTTCCTGCTCCCTTTCTACCAGGAATCAAAGTCTTTCTTTGAAGAAAGGTAGGGAAGATTCCAGAGACAGCTATCCCATTTGGACAAAAATCCAGCATGGACTCCATTACTGAACCTCAGCTCAGATAGCTTACTATAATCTTGTGAGCTTCCAGTTAAAACAAAAAAACAAATGCTGAAGTAAAGACCTGAGGCCTGTATTCAAGGCCACATGCTGATCTCATATAGGGAGGGCTATTCCTTTAGAAAATTGTTTCTCGTCTCACTGGAATACTGTCCAGCAAAAATAAGTCACACCAATTAAAAAACAAGATTCTGGTGATCTAGGGCCCTTTGAATACCTTCCCTTGCACCTGCCACTTCTGGCTATACATCTAGTCAAAAATGGATCTTTATCTCATGGCCATCAGAGTAGATGCCATTAAAGAATGTTTTAAAGTCCCTTTGGAAATTTTATTAGAAACACTCTGTGTATGCTCCTAAGTACTAGGTTCATTGGCTAGTTCTATTATATAATTGTTATCCCAATTAATGACTAATATTTTTAAAGGCTTTCTATGTGTCTTATCACATTAGCTATTAAAAATTTGAAGGAAAAAGTAGGTTATTAGTCCAGAAGTATTTTGCTACCTCTATTTCCTACAGCTTCATTCTAATCATGTCCTCAAACTATAATCCCTGAATGTTTTTCTTTATACAAATGAGGGTTAATGAAATTGGGGCCTGCCACCTCTCAGAGGGGGTGGAATTGATCAATTTTCTCTGCCAGTTATTAAAAGGGGGGTAAGAGGGGTGGGTAGTGGTTAATATACTACCAAGGAGTAGTAGGAGGTTTGATTTCTTTGTTGCTCCTCTGGCACTACAGCAATTATGTGTCTACTTAGACCTGTGAAAGCACCCCTCCCCCCACTCCTTCTTTTTAAAAGTATTAAAAAAAAGCCATTTTCTCAGTGTTTTTATACATAATCCTTGGTTTCACCTGATTAAAATATCTTACCTGTACTTAACCAAATCAAGGAGATAATGCCCTACACGTAAATGATCATTCTTATTAAAGGATTAACCAGTTTCTAAAATTTTCTAAAGACTTGGCAGCCTAGGAAAGAATTTTCCTAGAAACTGATTAGGTTAAAGATCAAACAAAGGGCAAAAATGTATCTCTTACTAATTCAATTAAAGGTTATTCGGGGTTAACTTTAACCAAACTGAGAGAAGAATCTTTCCAGGGAGTGGTGAAAAAGGGATTAAACAGTTTTAGCAAAATGGTTCGCCAAGGTACCTAGGAAATTATTTTGCTTGACAAATCAAAACTAATCTAAAATCTGTACTTCTATATTTTATCTTGACTATGGAATCTTTTTTAATGAACCAGATAAATTTTAACTAAAAAAAAGTTTGGTCAGAAAACTTTCTGAAGGCAAGACAGATCTCTATCCTATTTGTATTTCTCTCTTAAGATACTTCAAAAAAATTACTTAATAAATTTGTTGCTGGAATATTTGTGCCAAAAATGCAGGTACGGAGCATTTCTTCTACAAGACAAAATACATGGTCTCAGCTTAAGCTAAAAGGTCCCCAACAGGTCAAAGCACATATAAATGGAGAATGTGAGATATTACTTGAAAGAAAAAAGGTAAGTTAGGATTATAAAATATGCAGATTGCTGCTTTTAACTTATATGCAAAAAAAATTCTTGTTTATTTCTGTGCACTTCTAGAAAACAGCATTTTAAGAAGTACCTGTTACACACTGACATTCGTATTTAGGTTTCTGACCCCTCCAAATCCCAACTGCTCTCCACTGCCCAATCCAACTCTAATATCCAAAGAGGCTAAGTCCAAAAGTTAGCATTTCACTAAGAATTCAGTTTTATAAATATATGTGTCCATCCTTATTCTACCTATCTATCTCGAGCATTACAAAAAACTGGATACCTTAAGTAGTGAGTACTGACAACTGGCTATCACCAGGCAGAACTGGAAGACCCAGATATCCCTGAAGAAGCCTTGTATAAGGAGGACAGATCCCAAAAAAGCAACGAGAATAGCCAGGATAACAGCCAACACATTTTCTAGTATCTCACGATTCCTGAAAAAAAAACAAATTAAACTGAGTGAATGAAGTATATTCCTAAGTTTTAGAAGCTAGGTAGGGAGAAGGAAAGGAAGTTATTAATATAAAGTGGTAATATTTACATAGGGATAGTTTTCTGGAGCTCTGTATAAATTAGTAATATTCTGGATTACCCTCCATTTTTAAAGAAGCTAGTAAGAATAAAATTACTGTATATTAAATTAAATGGAACATGCGATACAGAAAGGTTAATCTTTTAACACAAAGTTCATACATTTTAATAACAAAAGAAATTAATTCACTTCTATTAAAATGCTACAGTTTTAGAGGACATGTCACTATGCTATTTATCGAAATAAATGCTAAGATAGCTGAGACTCTAAGCAGCGGTTCTCAACCTGTGGGTTATGTTCAATTTGTAACAATGAAAATACATCCTGCATATCAGATAGATTCACTACAGTAGCAAAATTACAGTTATGAAGTAGCAACGAAAATAATTTTATGGCTGGGGGTCACCATAACATGAGGAACTGTATTAAAGGGTTGCAGCATTAGGAAGGTTGAGAACCACTGGCTTAGAGAGCTAAAAATGCTAAGCAAGTTATCAAAAGAGGTTAAATCTGAAATCTAAAGCCTTAAAATAGATTTTATTAGAAGACTGAATGTGGTGCTATATTACAAATCTCATTACATAAAATCAAGTCTGACTCTTGCTATAGATGCCAACTAAGTCTTTTTCTTTTATCTAGATCCAATTTAGAAAACAACCTAGTTTCATCACATTATATAAAAACTTTAAGAATATTACTTGATAGAGCATTAACAATTTTCATTATAATTAATTATGATAAGACATTACAATAAGGTAAGATATCATAATAAACACAATGAACATATTAGTGGTGATGGCCAGGGCATGTGATAGGTCTAGAGAGAAACTGAAGGTATTATAAATGTTAGTTTTCATATAACAGTTACAATGCATTCATAGAAGATTCAATAATATATCTAAAATTTTGAATCCTTGATCATTCCATTTTAACTTATAAAACAGTCTTTATAACTTTATTCTGGCTACAAACAACAGATGTGAGGCCTCCTAATCATTCTACTTATGTTCAAGAGGGTATCTTGTTTGATCTCAGCATTCAGGAGGAGTGGAATATGACGCCCTATACTCTCCAGTATTCTTGTAGTTTGGTCTTAAGGAGAAGCATTTAATTGTATAACTTCAGGTTAAGTATAACCATCACTTATGAAGGACCTAATAGTTGATGGATTCACAGGCAGATTTCTCTCTTCTAATCCTGGCTATTTGTAACAGTCACAGGACAATTTTTTTTTGGTTAAAAACATGACTATTTAATATTTCCATAAATAATTCTTTCTGTACATAATATACTTCAACAAAAATTTGTAAAGTTCGTATTTGAAGGCCCTCCAGGGGGGCAGAAGTCAGAGGAAAGAGAACTCTTTCATTAGGTCTTGTCTCAGACTTTAATCTCCTGGAGCGGTCCTGTCCCTTATCTCCCTTTTTCTCAGTACCAATGTCACAATTCCCTCAGGAAGGAAGCCTGGTCTGGGCAACTGCTCAGCAGACAGGCCAGCACAGACGGGATGGCAGAAGGGGACATTTTGAAGGAGGTGGGAGGTAAAGACAGAGGTGGCAGAGGTGGGAGGGCCAGACCCCCAGCAAAGGGCTCCTGGACCAGGCTAGGGAATGGGAACCCTACAGCAAGGCCTGGCGGCAGCACTGGCATAAAATATAAGAGACAGGGGGCCATAGAGGTGGAGGGGGAGGCCTGGAGGAGGGCTGGGGAGCCTTGGGTCCTGCAGCTGGTGCCTCAGCTTCATGCAGCAATTCTAGAACCAGGTTTTTATCTGAACTTCAGACAGCTGCATCTTGCCCGCCAACTTGCGCCTCTTATCAGCACCCAGGTAGTGGTAACCTTTGAAGGAGCTCTCCAGAATTCTGATCTGCTTGGTCAGGAAAGACCTGCAAAGGCAGTGGCCCCCCCGGCCACGGGGCTCCCATTGGCCTGCAGCTGCCACTACTGACCTCAGGGGAAGCCTAGTCACCCAGAGACCTGGATTTGACTGAGAAAGACCCTCTGACAGTGATGGTGGGTAGTTCTGAGGCCTGGGAACTCTTAGAAGAGCCTTCTGACCCTGAGGTATCATGGGATCCAAAAAAAAAGATCTCCTGCAAGGACCTGGGAGCCTCGGCCTACCACTCCAGTGGAAGCCTCAGAGTCACCTTGGCCAGGGTGTGAGGGTTTCTGGGTGCTCTAAGAGAGCCATTTCACAGAGAATGGGGCCTTTGTCATTAGGAGGATGCTGGACACCGTACGGGACATACTTTGACTCCCACAGGACAATTTTTAAATGGACCTTTTTAAATGGATAACTATAGAAAAATATGGAGTGAGGAGGCACAAAGAACATCATTTGAATATGATGAAAACATTCCCACTGGTACTTTTATACAGGATAAGCATATTTAGAGATGGACAAGACTTTAAACAATATCTAGCCCAATCCTCATTTTACAGATAAGGAACCTAAGGTTCAGAGAAGTTATATGCTTTGCCCATGGTCACTAAGGTAACTAAATGATAAAGCCAGAATTTGAATCCAAATCTATTGTATATAACATTATACTATCAATCATTTATGAAATGCTTCAAATGTGTCAGAAGCTATTCTAAGTCACTGAGAACAAAAAGAAAAATGAAATCATTCTTCCCCTGAAGAAACTTACATTTTCCTGGAAAGCTTTCACTCTCTATAATGAAGTTTATTGTAACCAAAGGGAACTTCTATTTTTATTACTATCAAAGGGCAAAGATGGATGTAACTTTAAAATTACGATATATCCTCACCTATCAAACAGGGCTAAAAGAGTAAGTCTGTCAAAGTTAATGCCAATCCAAAGTTGGGGCAGAATCCAAAAACGATAGTAGTGTTCTACTTTTTGGGCAGCTTCTTCTTGTGGTTGCATATGTTCCTGCAGGTCAGGGCTTAAATCTATATCTTGTTGCTCCAACAAATCTGGATCAATAGTCAACAATCTATTCAATCGAATCTGGGGAAGAGAGAGCTATAAGAAGGTTAGCATGGAAAGTATGTATTAGTCATAATATTTCCAACTCACGATTCAAGAGCTGACTATCTAGTTTCATTTATTTTCTTCTTCATTTCCTGCCCTCTTTGGGCTATTTCATTTATTGTTTAGTAATTCAAGGAAGTGAGAACCAGAAAGAAGAAAACATGAAATATCTATCTGCAAATTGTTCTATGGTAAAAGGCTTAAAGATTTAACAGGGAGGGGGTTTGAAAAATGATAGGCTTTTTGGTTCATTTGTGGATGTCTATTAAACTTATTTGTTCACTAAAACCACTACAAAATGATTAGTATCCTAACCAAATGGTCATTTATAATGAAGCCATGTTGTCTCTTTAGTATATAACTGTGGCATTCTTCAATTCTTTTTGGCTAAATTTCAATGCTTTGATCTCATTTCTTTGCAATATAGCATTTAGGCCATCTACTCATCAAAATTACTTAAATACACACACACACACACACACACACACACACACACATACACACACACCCTATATTTCATTTTTTGTGGCCATCCACTCATCAAAAATTACTTAAATACACACACACACACACACACACACACACACACACACCCCCTATATTTCATTTTTTGTTGACCATTTGCTTCCCAGACTCCCCCATCTTTGAAAATAATCAGTCTACTGGGCTATCTATAAATTCAGGGTTTTGCTTTAGCAATAAAAAAATAAAGTCACCCTATGTCAGAAAAATAAAATAGGGTTTATATGTAGCAAAATTAAATAGAGGATTAAAAAAATCCTTTTTTACCCTTTTGCCTTACAATGTGGTTTCTAGAAATTAGTTGTAAGAAAAAATTAAAACTATGCTCTTCTCAACATCAACTCTGAAACACTTATTTGGTCAAATAATTCTTTCTATAACTGATACATTCCTCTATGCATTCATAAATCCAAATCTTTTTTTTTTTTTGGAAGGAGGAAGGCTGGGCAATTGGGGTTAAGTGACTTGCCCAAGGTCACACGGCTAGTGTTAAGTGTCTGAGTCCGGATTTGAACTCAGGTCCTCCTGACTCCAGGGCTGGTGTTCTATTCCCTGTACCACCTAGCCACCCCAATGCAACTCTCTTCTGCCTGAAATTTTCTTCCCTCTCTTTTCTGCTAATCTATATCCCTCAAATCCCTTAATACCTTGTTCATAACTCACCTCTCTTCCATTATTAGGACCAATCAACTTCATCCCATTCTATCATATCACTATTTGGTGTTCCTTCAGCAATAACATACAATAAAGTAATTAATCAATTTCTTAAACTATCTACCAACCACTAAGGATACAAAGACAAAAATCAAACATCTGTTCCTGTCCCTCAAAGAGTTTACATTCTATTTATAGAGTTGCTAGCACTACATTAGCTTGAACTTGTGACTTCCTAAAGGTTTTATGTAAATTTGCATTCTCCAATTAGATTTAGATCTACCTGAGGACTAAGGAGACGTCATTTACTGCTTTTTAAAAAAATCTCAAGAAGCTAAGTATGGTTTTGTTATTGTCATTCAGTTATTCAATTGTGTCCAGATCTTTATAACCCCATTGACCACAGCATGACAACACCATCCATGGGATTTTCTTGGCAAAGATACTGAAGTGCTTTTTACTTTAATGTTGTTGACTGAAAGTCTATTAAATAATATTAACTATAATTCAATAAATCACTACTATTTCTGACAAAATCACAATACAAAAATCCTATTTATGGATTTGTACAGTTAAAATTTTGCAACATATATCAGAAATTTAATTTAGTGAGAAGGCATACATTTACAAACCCCCGTATCAACCTTTAAATTTTATTGGTCTACAAATGAGTGTAACTTACAAAGTTCACTTTATAAAATAATACTATAAAGAACAAATAACACAGCAATTCTATCTTCATTAATTTACTTGTATTTCACCAAACCTCAAAGTTGCATCAACTTGTAAACACAAATATAAAACCTACCACATCATGAGGATAAAATCGAACTGAGGTAGAACTGGATACATGAGAGTCCGTGTCACTAAAACAAAATGAGAAACATTTTAGATTATATCTTTTGTAAGCAAACCTCCAAAAACAAGATGTGTACTTATATAGTGATTTTGCCATTTGTAAGTTCCAAAACACAGTACAGATTAGCAAATACGTTATTCAAAATAAGTTTCCATTGTGCAACTATTTTCATATTTTAAATGTCCAAGTTATTCTTAACTTTTATGGTACAACTTTTTTGTGTCTCTTAGTCATGTTATGACAATTAAGTATTTCCATTTTCTCTGCACTCTTTGAATCTATATGTAGTGCCAGTTTAATCAAAAGTTTTATTAATTATAATATACTACTAGGTTGGCTAGAAAAGGTATTGAGTCACAAGAGAGTTTCAGTGGGTTTCTTTTTCATTTTGGCAGAGAGTACTTTGAAATCTGACTTTTAAAAAAGCTTGGAGATGACAGTATTTCTATACATTGTACTTATCGAGCATAATAAACTAGGGTGACAGGGCTCATTTTACAACTGAGGAAACAGAGGTCCAGGAGTTAAGTGGCCTTCCTAAGGTGACAGAGCTAATATAGAGCAGAACCAGCAGCACCATGTCTTTGAATTCTAAATCCAGTGCTCTTTCTACTACACTATGATGTCTCTCACATGACCTTAAAGCAGAAGGGTAGTATAATAGAAAAATGCTTGGACTTAAGAGTCATAAGAGATCTGGGTTTGATTCTGGCTTCTCACATGATACCATGAGCAAGTAACTTAAATCTTTCTAAGCCTAAGTTTCCTTTCAGTAAAATAGCAATAAAACTTCTGAAATCTATTTCATATAGTTATTTTAAGGTTCACATGGGATAATGTATGCAAAACACTTAAAGAGTCCTACAGAAATGTCAAAGTTCAATTATCCTAATACTGGTTAATACCCTTCTAGTAAGCTATTTTAAACATACACACATACACTCTTCAATGATGTATGACTTCAAAGATAACTGATTATTAAAATGAAGTTCAAAACAAAAAAGTCTTAGAACTTCAATCTAATTTCAATCATTTAAATAACATCTTTACATACAAGCAAAATAATTTCAATGGCGGCTTCGCTTCACTAGGGAAAAGATAATTGAGGGGAGGCAGAAAAATAAACAACTTTGCAATGATTCTAAAACTCAGTGAACTTGATTAGCAATGATAAATTCACTCCAAACCTAGAATATACTTCAAATTCATCCCCAACTGTTGGAATCCTTCTCTATTCAAAATTCAGCTCAGTTGCCATTTCCTTTAAGAAGCCTGGGCTCTTTCCTGCAGAAAGTAGGCCCTCCATCCTATAGCTAATTTATCTTAATCTCCCTTTTGCCCCGGGACACAATTCATTGAATATTTATTTGTATACATGTCATAATAGATGATAAATTCCTACAGGGAAGGGATGACATGTATTTTTCATATAGCACCTAGTGCTTCCACCGAGTAAATACTTAATAAATTTGTTATTGAAACTGAATTTGCATCCCCATTAATTGCTGTCATATTTTTTTGGTATTTCCTAAGAAAAATACTAAATGTAAAAAAAAAAATCTTCATTTTCAGAAATGGCTTACATAAAACTAGTGATACGTAAAGTCTAATTTTTTTATGAAAAAATGAACAAACAAAACACACAACACATTTGACAGCCTTCAGAAGGAAATGTGATTTTAAAAAGAGAAAACATTAAAAAGCTGATGACATGCAACTTAAATGAAAAGACTTTATTGTAATTTTTTTTCACATAAATGTTGTTTAGCATAAACTCAGAAAATGTAGTTAAGTTCTGAAACCATATTGCAAAAGAATTCTTCCCTACAAGAAAAAAAATAGAAAGGAAAACCTGAATCCTGATATTTTAAAAATATTTCTTCCCAATTTCCAAGGGAAGTATTTCTAGCTAAAAAAAACTCTTTAGAAAATGAACTGACAAATTAACTAAATCTGCATGAATATAAAGGCTTTTATAACCATACTTATGATTCAAGGCTCAGAAACTTTAGTTCAAAGCATTTGGCTAAAAAAAAAAGTGTTATTAATTTGAAATTGAATTTGCACACACCAGATATTGGATGCTCTTCTTGCTGCTGGTTCAAAATTCACAAGTGACATGTCACAGCCACCAGTCTCATAAAGTGTAGAAGAGAACTTACCTACCAAAAAAAAAGGGAGGGGAGAGAAAGAGGGTGAAGAAAAAGGGCTATTAGAATAGGGGTACAGCTCCCACCACCCCTTTAGCTCTATAGCTAATATAACTGTTAAATAATGACCAAAATGTAACTTAAAATTCTATAGATCATTTGTTTCCTAAATCATCAGCAAGTAAAATTTAACATCATATAAATGGAAATGAATATCGTATAAGTCAGAACTTCAACATACAAGGTATTAAAATAGAATCAAAGTAAATATAGTTAGTCGGTTTTGCAGTTGTTTATAAAATGTATTTCTTTCACTTCAACCTACAAAACAAAGCTAGATAGAATCAAATGGATTTAATATTCCTTTCAGATGATCTAACCAACCTGCCAATAATGTCAAGAGGCAATTATATAGCAAAGCCACTTTCAGCTTAATATGAAATAATAAAATTCCAAATTAACTTAAATGCTTAAGAATTTATAGTTTTGTAAGAAAACAATTAATCAAAAGACCAATCAATTATGCTAACATCAACATTAGCTCTAGTTCAAAATTAATTAACAGTATAGTCATTTACTAATCTATTACAAGTCGAGTGATTGGAAATTTAAGAAAATTCAGCAATAATTATTTAGAACATAGGCCAACCCAAAAATTGCCACAATATACATACAGAAAAAAAAACATTTTAAAATGACAATTGTCCTAAGTAGATTACATCTCAAAAACCAATTACAACGAACTCAGTGGGATATTAAATTGTTTTGTTCTCACAGAAATTTAAGTAAAAAAAAACCAAACAAACAAAAAAGCCAAAACACTGCTCTAAAAAATAATCTGAAGGATTTCCGAGTGCTCAAAGATACTTAATTGTTAAGTGTTTGCTTTACTCCAAATGAATGAATTCACTGATAAAGGAATTTCCCCCCAAAGTAAACTCCCCCTACAAATACAGATCAGAAAGGGTTGGACAATAACATATGAGTCACTGACTAGCCCTGGGTAAAGTAGCCAATAAGGGCAAGAAACTGGACTTACACTTCAAATCTTCCTGACTCTAAGACCAGTTTTCTATCCACTAAGCCAAGCTGCCTCTGCTCCAACCTGAATACAGAAAAAAAAAAATCTTCAAACCAAAAGAGAGAGAGAGAGAGAGAGAGAGAGAGAGAGAGAGAGAGAGAGAGAGAGAGGAAGCAAAAAACAAAAAAAGTACAATCCACATACTCCTCTCTCTTCCATCAGTTTCCAATTATAAGCATCTGGATTCTTTGGTGTGGTACTGCTGCTGACTTTTAAAACCAAGAGAAAGACTAGGGTATTTTTTTTATTTTAATAATTGTGATTTTTTTTTAGATAGAAGGGTAAGGGAAGATGAAAACTCCAAGTTCAACTCTTTCCCTTAGTTATAACAATCAAGATTATTAAAGAAGAGACTTTTTAAAAAACATATATTTATTTTGAAACTTTTTAAAAGCACTTTTACTTTGGGCCTCAAGCCCCAGGCCATGTTAAACCTTGGTTTGAAGGTATCCCTTATAATAGAATTTCCTTACATAATAGATTTTTTAGGTTAGGAGCAAAGAATCCTTTGAAATTTCAGGAAAGAATGATTATCTATTCTGTGGATTATCCGGACCATTTGCCTTTTGGTTTTAAAAACTTCATAGATTGAAGTTTTTGAACCAGCAGCATAGTTTTAATGAAAGGTGTTTTGTTTTATTTGGGGAAGGGTGAAGAGGATTGTAACAACTGGATAGTGGGAGAATGAAAAAGAAAATTCAATTAACTTTTTGCTAACATTTAAAAACTTGAGATCACATGTAAATTATTACTATTCCATGCAACATTTGTTGTCCTGTTGGCATCAGATAATTAAGAGCCGGCTGGTGTACCAATTTGCTCTCATATTCCAAATTATTGATCAAAATTTATTTTTTTTATTTATTATATGGGTTTTTTTATACTAAATTATACTGAATCCCCTCTTATGGTCTTTCTGCGTATTAAAAAAACTTTCTGGTTACATGAGTAGAATGTATAAGCCTATGCACAAATACTGATATACTGATGCACAAATACAAAAAAATTCAAATATAGAGATAAAGAAAATGTCTAAATTGAGATGTATTAAAATAGTAAATGCTTTATACTTTGGAAATACATTTTATGTATAATGTAATATAATCTGAATATATAAGAACTGCATGGTAATATGAGTGTTGGGATAATGTGATAAGACTCATCCAGCAATACTCAACAGTTTTCTTTTTTTAACTTAGGGCTGGATCAGTTGGCAGGCCCCTGACTAGGCTGACCTAAGAAACCGAACACAGCTTTTATAGGGAGGAGAAAGCATCTTCCACATAAGGGCAAAGATACTGGATCATGAAAGCATACGGAGCTGGGATTAGTGCCACCTCATTTCCTCCCCAAGTAATTCTGATTGGTCTACCTACCTCTCAAATGAGGAGATGAGCTAAAATGAACATGCCTGGCAACTAGGCCCAATGCTCAATAAAAAAAAAATGGGATTAGCACCACGGAGATGCTATTAGAGTGAATACCCTCTCCTCTAGGACCAAAGTCAAGCAAGATTAAGAGATGGGATCACTTCAGAATGACTCTGCATTAGAAACCGATTTTATACAATATCTCTCCTTTGGTGCTAACCAGACTCATGGTGCAGCACCACAATCAGATCTACATTGTTCTTTTGTCCTCAACTGCATCATCCTAATTTCGGCTGCTTTTGTCAAAACAATATGAGTATGTATTAGTAGCTTTAAACTAGAGGACTTACAATTTACAACAGGAAACAAGCATAATGTGTATTTAAAAAAATCATAATCCCATGTTTCCTTCAATATCCTAAAAGCCAAACCAACTTAGTTAAACAGAGCCATAATTTCATACATCTGTGGTAAATGATGGGAGGAATTTTGTTTCCACATGATTAAAAGTACTCCTATCTTTGATAGCAGAATGTGGGTCAGAGGTGATTGATTCTAATCAGAGCTGTGACCTAGCAGGGGCAAGCTTCTGATCAGGCAGGGGGTTCCCAAGCTATGTGGGGGAGCATGATGTGGGCAGTTCAGGAGGTTGCACCTAGCCAAAGGAAAACAAGGTGAGAAATTCTAATGAAAGCAATATAAAAGGGCTCACATTTGTCTGAGTTGGCATACTCCATTAAGGGAGCTACCCATTTATTCAGAAAGAATAAAAGAAAAAAAAAAGTAATGAAAACCTTCCTGGATTTTCAATGAGTATTATTTATTCCTAGACTGAGCATGTTTATAACACATCCCTTAAGGAGACAAACTTTGTTAAATGGGCTCTAGAGGTAAACTAAGTTAAATTACAGAGTATACTAGAGGACTTACCTCATACTAAAATGAGAGGAGGAGATTTACATATCATCAAGATCATGGAAGAAACTCAAGCTTTCCTAATCACATTTTCCCAGATTATTACTTCAATACCAAATAGAAAATATATTTTACATTTAAGTTCTGGTCTACCACAATTATCATAATAGGAAAACACATTTCACCTTAAATGAGACATTATGATTTAGTTTCAAGACAAACTTCAACTAAATTAAATTTGGATTTATAGTTACCATTAAAAAATTTCATTAAATTATTATTTAATTTTTTAATTATTAAGAAATTTCAGACCCTATTGCTTTCAGTTAGCTTATGTTAAAAAAAATTCCTGGTGGTATTCTGACCTCCCTATAACCTTTCTTCTTTCTTTTTGTTTGCAGGAGGGGGTGGGAGGAGAGTCCTTTAAAGTCACCCAAAGAGCCGAATCAATTCATTTGTGTTGGGATACTTTATTTGTTGCTGCTGTTCAGTCGTGTCCAACTCTCTGTGACCCCATTTGGATTTTCTTGGTAAAGATACTGTATGGTTTGCCATTTCCTCTCCAATTCATTTTACAGGTGAAGAAACTGAAGCAAAGAGGGTTAAGTGACTTGTCCTAGGACACATAGCTACTAAGAGTCTAAGGTCACATTTGAACTCAGATCTTCCTTACTCTAAGCCCAGCATTCTACTATCCTCAGTACCACTCAGCTGCCTTATCAATACTTTAAGAGGACAAAGGACACTCCCAAGTACCTAATATTCTTTCCAGTTTAAACCCTGGGAAGTCCTCAGGCAGTGGATGAAGGGGCTCCACCTGGCAGTTTCACATTCCCATCCACCTCCTTAGGAGCTCTCAAGATTCTAAGGATTGGGATATGTCCTTCAAATAGTCACAGTGTTATTATACTACTCAGATAATTTCATGCTGCAAATTTCCTTCCAAGAGTTTCCATTTGATCAATGTTATAACTTGACAGAATACTGTCTATCTGAAATTACTAATAGATATTTCTCTAAAAATTTCTCAGATCCTTCTTATCATAATGGAATCAAACCCTTCTCAAACTTCTTTCTAAAACTCTAAACCCTTCATTTTCAAACCTTCCATTCACATATTCAGTGCAATCAAACTCCAACTTTCTTTAGTTTTCTACCCATTCTCCTCTCATTCCTACTTGCTTAAAATATCTTCCTTTCTTTTTATATCCCTCCATTACTTTGATTGCAGCCTTACAACTTTGAAACTAACCTTTCATTTACAATAACTCCTCACTTCTCTTTACCTTCACAATTTTCTTAAGTCTGTCTCATATTATTTCTCTATCATTCTAGTCTAACATTCCACTGAATCTCTTCTGTACAGATTTTCTTATACAACACCAATTTTTACTTCTGGAGTTACAGTCTATTTCAATTTATATGATTTAGCTACTACTTTACCTAAACAATTAATTTCTGTTAAATCGTTTCAAACTACCTTCAGTTATGCTTATTCTCTAATAGGTGAAATCAACTTCTATTAGAACAAAACATGGCTCACCGTAGAGGATGGGGAGAAAGGAGTGTGCTACTGGCACTTAATCTTAATCCTAGCTGCAAAAATCAACTAAAATGTTTTGGCAGTTACAAAAAACTTTAAACCATAATTTGGAAATTTACAGTAAAGATATTACAGTTCAGTTACAAATTTTAGTCTCTAGTTTATAATGCTATAAATTTCTACAAACCAGGAAAAAGATTCTCTTCCTTTTCTTGTCTTTATCTGTGAAATCTCCAACTTGGCCAGGGCGAAAGAAAGAAGCCCTATTACCAATAGCTAGGAGAACTGTTTTGAGACTCCTCCTAAGCTCCTATTTTTTGTGCTTTTCTTGCAGCAGTTTTTTTGGATTGGAGGAAGTATTCCTCTTCAAAGTTATCCAAGGAAGAAAGACCTTGTACAGATGAGAGAACTTCTGAAGTGGAAGTTCCATCAAGTCAACTTTACATTGCTCCCTTTCTGGGGCCCATCAAAATCTTTACTTCTTTCTTCTCAGATTATTCCCTACCAAAGTTGGTGTGTTTTTTGTTTTCGTTTTTTTTTAAAGAATTCCATGGTCTTTTCTTTCTCCTAGGCTCTAATTTTTTCAAGTTTGGCTTTAACATTGTTGTATTCTATAAGTACAGGAGAACCACTGTTGGAAGATGATGAGGTAGATACCCTGGGTGCTCTCCTTAGATGGAGGATCTATGAGTTTTTGGAGACAATGATGAAGTCTAGAGTTGATGGCCAGAGAAAGAACTTAGGGGTACAGAGAATGAAGGTCTTGGTGAGGACAAGAAACAGAGTGGGTACAAGTATTAGAAAAGATGGAAAAGATGAAACTCCTTTGATTTTTTTTGTAGAGTTCATGCATATGAAAGTGGATCATTTGTGTGTGATAAAAAGATCAAGACTATGACCTAAGTAAAATGAGGTAATACGGTATTAGGGTATCTGAAGGAATATTAACTGAAGCATCTCATATGAAGACAGGAGTGGAATTGAAAGATAGCATGTCAGGCAATGAACTTATTTCTGTAGGAAGGAGAATGTCCTGGAGGTTGCTAGATAATGGCCAACAGTATGTGGTTAGGTGATGAATTAGGACAACTGCAAAGGAGCAGTTGTTGTTGAATGATAGTAGAAGAGGAAAGAGGCTGATAAAGATGGGAAGGGAATATTATGAATCCCTTACCACAGCCAATAAGTGATGGTGGGGGTGAGGGTGAGGGGAAGAATGGAGATTAGATGGAATGAGGGAAAGTACAACCAGTACTAGAAAGTGTAACCGGGGATTCAGTAATTAGGAAAGAACCAGTGAGTGCCAGATTTCTCCTTTTGGAAAAATGACTCTAATAAACTAAAGAGAGATAAAGAAGGAAAATAAGACCAAATAAATGATACAAAACTGTTTAATTTTATGTATTTCCCTTAATCCTATTAAATTTCTCCCCCTTTCTTTGCTCCCCCCCTTCTTTACACAGAAGAGGGGTGTGGAACAAGAATGTGCTCAGTACCACTTCTCTATACTTAATGCAAATAGCTTCTACTTTTCTACCCCTCCCAATCACAGGTTCTTACTTTTTCCTTTTAAAAAAAATTTCTATTCAGAATTTCCCTCTAAACTCTAAATCCTCTCTAGACCATTTTCCTCTCACTATTATCTCCTCCTTCCCAGTTGAATTGAATGGATTTCTACACCAAATTCCATGTTTGCATGTTTTCTATCCTTCCTTGATTAGTTCATATGAAAGTGCAAGTCCACAGTTGCCTACCTCCCTTCCTCATTTTTATAATTTTATATTTCTACCCCATGA
>CM053582.1:441375734-441405623 GCA_028627135.1 Pseudochirops cupreus
ATGTAATATAAATATTATATATTTATATAAATATTTTAAATTTATAAATATTTATATAAATAAATATATGCTTATATACATATATACAAAAATCACTTCCTGGCTCTCCATCTTATTTGACTTTTGCTATGACACCTAATGACATTACAATTCCTAGAGAATACTTATGTTATAAACTTCCCTCCCCACAATGAAATGAAACCGTTCATCTTTATAAAATCTTTTCTGACTGCTCCTTTATATTTACCTTCTTGTTTTTCTCTTTGCTCCCATATTCCCATTTCACAGTTACTATACAGCTCCCATCTTTTCAACATGATGCTTGAAAGGAATCTATTACTTTTAAGATTAATTTAGTCTCCTGTAGAATGGTACTCAGTTTTGTTGGTATTCTTGATTGTACAAGCCTAGACGAACTGTATTAAAAAAAAATTACTATCTTCATACTCTCCACTACTTTATTGTGGTAGCTGCTAAATCTGGTTTTGACTGTGATTCTTTTGGACTTGAACTCTTTGACTACTTGAAGTATTTTTTCTTTAAACTGATTTTGGCTATAATATTCCTAGGAGTTTTCATCACTTTCGATTTTCAGGAGGTGATGAATGGATTCCTTTCTAGTTTTCCTTTAATCTCTCGTTCTACCATGAATATAATATGCTCTCTTGAAATGTGATATCCAGGCTTCTTGGGGGGGAGGGGGGTCATGACTTTCAGACAATTTTAGTTATCTCCCCTTGATCTATTATTTCCAAGTTAGTTTTTTTTATGAGATGCCTAACATTTCTCTCCATTGTCTCAATCTTTTGACTTTGTTTTAATAATTCTTTTTTTTTCCCTTAAGGAGTCATTTTCAGGAAATCTGTACTGCTATGGTTTTTTATCTCCCACTAAGCGATTAATGGTTTTTTAAATTCCCTTCTCTATATCTTTTATTTCTTTTCTAATTCTTTCCATCATCATTCTAATTTCCTTCATAATCTTTAAATTCTTACATAATTTCTCTTAGGATTTTGTTATGGTAATAGGAATCTGAAGATCTTCCCTGCTCCTTAGCCCCTTGATAGGCTTGGGTGATCCTGAGAACCTTCCAGGATTTGAAAATATACTCTGCCCCCTAATAGGCTTAATGTGGTCATGTGGAGCCTATGGCAGGAGACTAGTTTTTCAGGAAGGCCAACACCTTGTTACTTTGTGATTGGGCAATGGGTCGAGAGGGTTATGATATTCTCTGACCCAGGAGAAGGTTATATATATACCCCTAATATGAGGTTTTGCTTTGGGACTTACTTTGGGAAGAGTTGTGTGATTTGGCCAGATGAGACTCTGGGCAGCCGTTGTGCCTACCAGCTTTGAAAACCCAGATGTTGGCGCTTTCCTCTCTGGTAACTAACTAGGTATGGATGTAATGATCAGACAGCTGGAAGCCTTGTCTGCTGAATTGTGTTATTTTCTGTTGTAATTTCTGTTTGTATTCTCTGAACTTCAGGGTGCTGACTGTTTCCCCTGACCTAGATAAATGATATATGTGTGATTGATTAAAGTAAGACTGTAGCCATCCTGGGTATGCTAGGGTGCTTGCTGCTACAGATTTTAACTAATCTTGTGAACAAGTCATGTTTTTACTTGAGACTTTACTTATAGATGTTTTAGAATTATTCTCTTCTGGGCTTGTGTTGTGCGCATTCCTGGTACCATAATAGCTCTTTATCTTTTTTTTGTCTTGATTCTTCTAGAAATATGCTATGGGCAACCTGAATTGCTAGCCTACTTCTCTGAGAGTTCTGGAGGCTGAGTTTATTCTAGCTCCACTGGAAGACCTCCTTGTACTGATATCCTGGATGAGAGAGACTGAGTGCAAAATTTGCTTATGGTATCTTCACACTTGGAGCTCCAGCACTGAGTCTGAACTCCTGGCCCAGCTAGCAGAACCCATGCTGCTGATCTGGGCCAGAGATGAAATCTGAGGTCAGCTCCAGATGTCTACTAAGGTGACTACTAAGTACTGAGTCCATGATCCCAACCTATCCATAGATCTTGCCCTGGTCATTTGGATATAGGTTGAATCTTGAGCTGAAAAAAATGTATTTTTTCTTTGATTTTCTGATTACTACTCCATATGGTACTCCTTTTAGATTGTTGCTGAAATCACTGCGTGGGAATCTTGAGAAGTACTGATTTCTTCTACTCCACTGTTTTGGCTGAGTCTCCACATTAATGAAATTTAAGTGGATCTGTGAACTGGTCCAGCCATTCTGAAATACATAAATATATGTATATGTGTGTTTGTGTGTATATATGTATGTATGTATGTATCGTTTGATCCAGCCATCTCAATACTAATATTATACTACAAAGAGATCAAAAAAGGGAAAGACTTACATATTTTTAAAAATTTTATAATAGCACCCTTGTTTATAACAAAAAACTATAAAGTAGGTAGTCATAAATTGGAAAAAGACTAGAGAAAGTATGATATACTAATAAACAATGGAATATTATTATACAATAAGAAATGACAAAATGGATTGGTTCAAAGAAACCTTGAGGGACTTCCTGCCGCAGAGCAAAGAGGGGAGAACAAATTATATAATGATTACAATATTATAAAGGAAAACAACGGAAAAATAATTAACAATTATGATAAATAGAATGGGACCAATTATAATTCCAGAAGACTGATAATGAATCATAGTTCCCACCTCTTAGCAAAGAGGCAAGAGACAAGACATATAAAATGAGCCAATTTCTGACATGGCAAATCCATGTGTGGATTTATTATGGATTTCTATTATTATTTGTTACAAGGGAGGGTTTTTTGTGGAGTAGGGGGAATTGGAAGGAGAATGGGGATAATTATAGTGATAATAAATACAGGAATAAAAGTGCCAATGAACCATTAAAAATCAATAGAAGGAAATTCAGAAAGGGGACACAGACAAGCAGCTCAGTGTTATCAAAATATGAAATATACTTGGGAGAAGATTACAGGGAATCAAGTTGTACGTAATGAAGAGTCATAGCTTATGAAAGCAGGGTAAAAAAAAAAAAGATTCATCAGCTTTCTAAGCATATAAAAACATCTATGCTACCTACCCTCCTGGATAACGCCAACAGTGAGGTTTTATTGCATATCTCTAAAAAAAAAAATCAATATACTTCATTTCCCACAAGTCCTCTACTTGGTTTTGAGTGTATGAACAAACATCATGTTACCCCATGACATGCCCTCTCCCCTACTTCTCAGTTTCCTTTTATGTACCGTCTTCCTTAAATTTTAAGCTCCCTGAAGGAAAGGACAGTCTTCCTTTTTTCTTACTTGTATTCCCAATGCTTATTTAATATGCTTGCCTGGCAGAGAGTAGACACTTAAAGGAACAGAATCTACTCTTCTAATTCTTTAATTTAGTAATTCTTGTAACTTAAGTAGTTTCAAAATTTAATTAGAATAAAAACTTCAGGAAATTAGAGTTGTCATTGCCTTTTTACTAAAATGGGGGGGAGGGTATATCAGAAAGAGACCATGATATTTTTTTTAAACAACATTTACAAAATAATAGGATTATAATTTATTTCAGGTTAATGTGCTTTATAAAAAGAAGAAAACTGAAAGGGTAAAGTTGTACACTAATACAGAAAGACTCAAATTATAATTACACTGAGAAAAAGAAAAAGGAAAAAAAAGAAAGAAAAAAGAAAAGAAAAAAAATAAAGTCCAATTTTTGTCTATGCAGATTTAAGAAAACTTATATACCAATAAAATTAACAAATGAAATGAATATTTATAAAAAACATAAACTTCCCAGATTAATAGGAAAATGGAATATTTAAGTAATATAATCTCAGAAAAAAAAAAGACAAATGAAAGTGAGCATTTTTGCTCAAGTCTCCCACCACACCCCTCTAAACAACTTAAAAAGCAGGTCAGACTGAATTATGAATGGGATGATTAACAACAACAAAATCACACTAAGTCATTTTTCCAGCCCAAGGCTACAAAGAAAGGTCTTTAGACACAGGTGGTGAGGTGGACGCAGTACAAGCTATGAGTTAGAGGCAGCTGTAGGGGCATCGAGTGAACAGCACCCAGGGAACAGTATAAGGACAGAAAATGTGGTCAGAAAGAGATTCCAGGGGACCCCATGCCAGAAATGGGCACAAGACTGGGTGCCATCTGACAGAACCATCACCCATTACCCAGTTTTAAGGTCAGCTTTGAAAACAAATTCTCGGTTTGTAATAAATTTACAAAGAAAAGCAAGCTATAAACAATACATACCTATGGCTTTATGTGAAACAAAGAAAAAGAGTAGTAAGTGGTAGGCACTGAATATGACAACACTTATTAACATTACAAAACACAAAATTTAAATTGACAGGTAATGACTCATTTTCATGTGGGTCTCATTCCTGAATCAGCTGTCTCTATACTAAGAAGTCATCAAGTCATAAGAGCAAACAACAGAATTAATAACAGATTAGAAGACCAGTGAAAAAATTAAAATTAAATTAAAAGAACTCAATTCTAAACTATTTTTAAAACTGATGATGAAAAATACATAATGAACCATTACATAGACATTACACAGACATCAATTATAATTTGAAATAGAAGATTAACTGATATGATACACTTTGGGAATAATAATGAGCAGGTACTATTTCAAAAAGGAGTGAAGTAGAGGAGTGCAAAATAAGTTTTTAAACAGCTAGAAAGAGATCTAAAGAAGGAAAGGCATGGGTGCTTTATGACCATCTTTCATTAAGAGAGGATTTATTCATCAGGACTGTCTTGGACTACATAACCTTTGTGGGCCCTTCTGATTCTAAGATTCTCTAAATAAAAGGAATGAATGCTAGAAATACATAAAAACACAAAACAGCCTCACAAAGCAACAGTGCAAGGGTATTAAAGTAGGTGTATTAACTAAAAGAACACCTTCTTCAGATTGTTAGCTTCTTTCAACTCAAGAAAGGGTCTCCAGTGAGTATTTCATTATATATATTTGCACAAATACATCCTAAATATTGTGAAAACTGTCCAACTCGTACTTTTTTAAGACAATGAAACATAGAAAGAATTCATCATCGCTATCATGCCAGACAAAATCATTTTAATTTAAATATAATTTTTTCCTAACAGTTTCTGGTATGAAACTGAAATTCTGTTATTTCTTTTGTCAGTCATCTTTAATATAGCACAGTTCATATACATCACAGTCCCTTAACTCATAAGGTAAGTTTCCCTTTGATAAGGATTGTGAAGCACCCAATTTGGCAGCCTATACCACAGTACAAACTGATATAAGAATACATTAACATTTCATGTGCTAAGTAGGGATTGGCATTTCATTATGCCAATAATTATGCCATCAAGACGTCAACACTAGATACCGGCTAAAGAAATCTTTGTACATAAATAGAATTATCACTGTTTTGTAAGAAATAAGGAATGTGATGAAAAAAGAAGCATGTATAGACTTATATGAACTGATAAAAAGTAAACTAAGTTAAGCCAAGAAAACAATATACACAATGGCTATACAATGGAAGGAAGAACCAAAAAACAACTGAAAATGAATGTTGCAAAATTACAAAGACCAAGCTTTGCCCTAAAGAATATATAAGAGAAGAAACATGCTACTGAAGAGGTGGAGTGAGGGAGAGTTTGTGAATGTGAGAAATGCACATATAAGTTTCTTTGGCATATTGCTCAGTTTTGATCCTTATCCTCCTTATCTTAAAAAAAAATTATTTGTTTTAAGAAATGACTGTTTTGTGAAAAGAGAGAGGAAGGGATACAGGAGAAATTTAGGCAATAAAGGAACAAAACTTATCAATAAGAACCTATTTCTAAAAAAAGACTTGATGCTCATACAGTGAAGGATTCCTAGGCAAAGTTTTGTGGCACACCAAATACCTTTATAAGAGAAAGTTAACTAACGCTGCAATTATACCTACTGAGATAAATGTCTCAGGATCCAAAAACAATCAAATTAAAACTTTATATTTCAGTTAATCTACTACAGTAACCACAATGCAAAATCTATGACACAGGGTAGTATTAAATGAAGATTCATAAGGATGTTATGAATACGAATAGTCTCTGTAAAGAACTTTAGGCTCACTTAAGAAAAAACATGAAAAGAGATGTTATTAGCTTTACTACATAAATTTGCAACTAAAAATAACTTTGTTACTTGAAAATGCATACATACCAACAGTAAAATTCTAGTTATATAATTGACTAATAATATCAAAGTTGGACACACAAATTTTCTTCTTGCTTTATCATTTTCAGAAAATATTTATCCTTGATAGTTAGTTCGTAATAAAATAATTAACAAAATCCATCTGGAAAACAAAAGATCTAAAATATCAAGGAAAATGATGAAGAAAAGGTAAGATGAAGAGGGAATATTTCCATAACTCAAACTATATTAATAAAGCTCCAGTCATCAAAACCATCTGGAATTGGTCAAGAGTAGAGAGAGAGAGCAATGGAAAAGACTAAAAAAAGGAGATTCACAAACAATAGAACTCAATAAGCTAGTGTCTGATAAAGAAAATAAACAGAAATTACATAGGAGAAAACTCCTTATTTGATAAAACCTACTAGGAAAACTGGAAAACAGTCTGGCAGAATTGAGGCTTAGACTAACATCTTACACCACACTCTACAATGCATTCAAAATGAACACTTGGTCTTAATATTATAGATCAAACTATTAAAATATTCAAAGAAACATATCCTAAATCTCTTTCAGTTATGGGTATGTGATATTATTTTTGACCAGAGACAGAGTCAATCACAAAATATCTATAATTACAAAAGACAAAAGAGATAATTTTGATTACTTATAACTGAAAAGTTTCTACACAGACAATATTAATGCATCTTAGGATAAGAAGGGAGATGATTAAATGGGAAAAATTTATGATAAGGAATGAGTAGCCCAGATATGTAAACAATTAATAAATATATGAGATTAACAGCCATTCCCCAACAGATCAATGATCAAAGGATAAAAATAAATAGTTCTCAAAAGAACACAGACACATGAAAAAATGCTCCAAATCACTAATAAGAGAAATGTAAATCAAAACAATCCTGAGCTTTTACCTCCCACCCTCAAATTGACAAAAATGACGAAAAATGGCAACAGTGAATGTTGGAAGAGTTGTGGAAAGATAGGCACACTAATACATTATTGGTGGAGTTGTGATATGGTACAACCATTATGGAAAGAAATTTGGAATTGTGCTAATAAAATGACTAACAAGGGGCTCTATTACTGGGCCCACATCCCAAGGAAGTCACTCTAAGAAAAAAGTCACCATATGCTCCAAAATATTTATAGAAGCATTTTCTGTGATATCTAAGAATTGGAAACTGAATAGAAGTCCATCAACTAGGGAATGGCTAGAGGTCGCAGGTTCCCCACTCCTGGGCCAGATAAATTGTTGCACACAAATATAATGCAATATTACAGTAAGAAATTGTAGGAGTATAGAGAAGCATGGAAAGACCTGTATGAATTGATGCAGAGTAAAGTAACTAGAAAACAATATACATAATAACTATTACAATGAAACTGGAAAGAACACACTGAAAAATCAAAAGTAAGTGTAACAAAATTATAAAGATCAAGTGAAACTCAAATGAAGATATATGAGAAGACACCCTTAACATATCCCTTCCTGGAGGTGAGAGATCCACAGATATTACATATTTGTCATGTTTTTGGACTTTTTCAAATCAGTTCTGCTTTCTTTTTCCTCTCTAAAGAAGAAAATGTCATATGAGATGGCTCTCTAGGAAGGTGAGGGGGTGGGATACATGGGACACTATGGTGATGTAAGGAATAGAAAATATCAATAAAAACGTATTTTTTTAAAACCTGGTAGTCTGTAGCACAGTAGATGGTTGGATCTGGAAAGATGAAGACCCAGATTCAAATCCTACCACTGCAACTAGCTATTTGACCAAGAGCAAAAATCATTTAACCTCTTTGAGGCTCGGTTTCCTCATCTATAAAATAACTTCTTCTCAATCTTTACTTCTTTTGACCTCTTTGTAGCCTCACTCTTCTCCTTGATATTCTCCTCTGCCTGGGTTTTTGGGATACCACTTTCTCCTGGTCTTCTTTCTATATATCTGACTACTCCTTTTCAGTCTCCTTTGCTGGATCCTCAAATGGACCACACCCTCCAAGTCAGGCCTGCAGGCCAATTGCAGCACCCTAAAGGATTTCCTCTTTGTGTAAATGATATTTTCCTCTACACTGAGGGCTGCCCAACATCCTCTGGCACGCCACAAGCAGCCAAAGGGCTCTAAGCAGCCCACAGATTGTACAGGCCTGATCTAAATCACAGGTGACCCTCAGGGTTCCCATCTCTTCTACCTTGTTCCTACTTCACCTGGTGATTTCTTCTACTCCCAAGGATTTAACACCTCTATGCTGATGATTCTCAAATCAACTAGCCAACTTCTCTGCTGACCTACATAAACTCACTCTCCAAGTGTGTTTTAGACCTCTCTAACTGGATGTTCGGTAGGCATCTTAAAATCATTATGGCTCAAAGCAAACTCATTATCTTTCCCCCTAAACCCTGCACCCTACCTTCTCTATTACTGTAAAGGGCAACACTATCTTCCCACTCTCTCAGATTTACAACATAAAAGTTGTCCTGGACTCCTCGTTACCTCTCACTCCACCCCCCCTCACTCCCACCCCTCTCAACCCAGTATGTTGCCAAGGTATGTCGATTTCACCTTTGCAATATTTCTCAAATATGCTCCTTCTCTCCTCTGACACTGCCACCACCCTAGCATAGGCCCTCACCACCTCCTGCCTGGTTATTACAATAGCCTGCTGGTGAGTCTGCCTGTCTCAAGTCTCTCCACCTACTCCCATCAATCCACCCTTCAACCACCAGAGTGATTTTCCTGAAATATCAGTCTGACAATGTTACTCTCCCTACTCACTAAACTCCAGTGGCTCCCTACTGCCTCCAGGAACAAACACAAAATGCTCCAGCTGGTACTCAAAGCCCTTCATAACCTAGCCACCTACCCACCTTTCCCGTCTTCTTACACCTTATTCACCAACATGTATTCTCTGATCTAGTGACACTCGCCTCCTGTCTGTTTCACAAACAAGACACTCTATCTCTCAGCTCTAGGCATTTCCCCTGGCTGTCCCCCATACCTAGAATGTTCTCCCTCCTCTGCTGAGTACTGATTTCCCTGGATTCTTTTAAGTTCCAATGAAAAGCTCATCTTTTACAGGAAGCCTTCCCCAAACCCTCTTAATCCCAGTGCCTTCTCTCTATTAATTATTTCCTATTTATCCTGTGTATAGCTTCCTTTTTATAGACTTATTTGTGTGTTGTCTCTCCCACTAGATTGTAAGCTCCTTGAAAGCAGAGACTGTCTTTTGCCTTTTTTCTTATGCCCCGCACTTAGCACAGTGCCAAGAAGGTACTTAATAAATGTTTACTGACTGACTGGTTAGCAATACCTCTAGGACTTAATATAATTGTTAAATTTGATAATTTATGTAAGGTCTTTCCCAAATTTTCAAGCACTATATGTATCAATTATCATCACTATTACTTATTTGTAAAATACTTTGTAACATGCAGAGTAGAATATAAACTCCTTAAAGAGGCAGGGGCTTTAAAAAAATTTTGTCTTTGGATCCACAAGGTGGAGCAGAGCAGCATGCAGCAGAAAGAATGTTAGATCTGGAGTCTACAAACCTGGGTTCAAATCCTGTTTTCTTACTTCATATGTGACTTTAGACAAGTCATTAAATCTTTACAAGCCCCCATTTCCACATCTGTAAAGTCAGAGAGTTAAACTAGATGTTTTCGAGGGTAACTTCTAGCTCTACCTCTATGATCTTATGGTCCTAAATAATTATTGAACTAGAGGTCATGGATAGATCTACTAACAGAAAATTATTATAGGTGCAAAGAAAGGTATTGGTATTATAATGCAATTACAATTATCTCATAGTATAACATTTAGGACTGGAATGAATCCTAGAAAAGATAATTAACCTTCACTTCAAAACATTAACTGTCTCAGGCAGTGTCTCTCCCATAAGAAACAGAACTATTAAGCACTGGAAAGAACAATTCAGCATTCTTCTACATGACATTTATGCACTTAACTATAAAACTATTTAGATTACGAGAAAGCATAAAACATTAACATCAGCAAATATTTTTTAAATGTCCCTTTACAGTGAACATGCTAGAGAGAGAAGTATGGGACAAGCGTGTAGAGAAAATGGGAGAAAAGTAGTTATATTTTCCTCTTCATGCTTAACCCAAATCATGTTAAAAGTATACTTATATATGGTGCTGAAATGGAGCTATGTGGAAAGTGAATTTCAGTTCATCATTACCCATTATCTGCTGCATTAAAACTTCCATGTCACCAAGGTTACATAAGGCCTGCATACCAAGTTCATGATGCAAACTGCTACCGCCTACAGCAGATGCATTGTCATGTGATGCTTCTAAGTGGACACTCCCATTTCTCACCAGCAAGGAGGCACTAGCACTGAGCACTGCAGCCTGGGAAGGGGGACGGGACTGGACTTTGACCTGGGCTGTGGACTGCTGGCCTTGCTGACCATCTTGAAGGCTATGAAAAAACACGGATTGGGGGAGACATTATAGGGAAGAATAAGAGAAAACAATAGCCAGAAATGAAGCAACACAGAAAACAGATTTCAAAAAGATAAACTTATCATTAAGCACAGCATAAGAAAAAAGACTTTGTAAAATGTGCAGGTTTTATTGCTGAAATAAACATAAACCAGTATCTTTAATACAGTTTGGACTAAATAGTCACAGCTTCAGAAATATTTCTGCTTCTTCACTGCATGCTCTTCTATATGTGGTTCACAGTATCTACATAGTATTTTGCAAACGATAGGTAACCATTACATATTTGTTAAATTAAAAGAGTTTGTTTTTGTTAACTGTGTAGTTTTTTCTGTTCTACAGTGTATTCTAAATAGGCACTTAAGAAAGAAAATAGAAAAAGACAAGAAGTAGAGTCCTTCCAACGTGTTTGGAAAAAAAACAACCTGATACTTTGGAAGGCAGACCTTATTTTAGGGTTCATGATCAGTTTCTGGAACAGGGGTTCTGAACTTTTTTATATCATGGAATCCTTCAGAAGTACAGTAAAACCTATGAACCACTTTAGAAGAATATTTTTAAATGCTTAAAATAAAGTACATAGGATTAAAAAAAAACAACCAAAGGCTTGAGAAAGAAAAGATGTAATTTTTTTTTCCCATCCAAGTTCATGGACGTTCAACCCTAAAATATATCATACAAGTGGTCAATATAAGGTACCAGGTACTCAAAATCATTATAAACCCGTGTTGCTCTGATGTTATAGAATTCTCATTGAACTAAACAAGAAAAAATATTTAGACTAATAGGAAACAGGTAAAGATCAGAAAACCTAGAAGAGAAGTTAAAATAAAATATAAACTGAGATGTGACAAAAGAAAATTTAGGATAAGAAATCTTATCTGTAAGATTCTTATCAATATCTGGTTCAATCTCTAAAAGTATGTCATAGGCCTAAAACATTCATACCAAGGGCCAATTTGAAAACTACAATAATTTGTCTTTTCTGATTACTTAGCAGCATAATGTCCATTTTCATACTGAAAATGTTTTTCTTTTTCCCAGCTCACAGTATAGTCTAACATATATTTTTTTATTTCAGAAAAACTTAAAAGGAAATTTGAAGACAATTATAACAAGAGGCCTTTTGCCTAGTATCAGCAGCAAGATTTTTGTTTTAAAATGACTCAAAAGTGAAGATAAGACATTATTCTTAAACATCTGAAAGACTGGCTGGTGCATGATCCTAGATGTGTTATGCTTCCTATATGTCACAGGGCACTTGAAACAAATGTTCTGAATGGAGACACATACTATATAGCTCTATGACCAGAAAGTATGGCTAATGGTGTACAAGCTGAGATACGAGAAGTTACTTGCCATCCTCATGATTGACAACATAGTAAATGCAGCCATGCAATAACAAAGGAGTGGCAGCCTTTATCATGACAGTAGACTAGATAGTTACTGACAAAGATGACTGTTTAACAAGCTGGCCATTGCTGTCAAGCACCATAGGGATCTCATTCTACATGGTCACCCACAGGCTTGAAGATTGTCATTGAGAAGCATGCAGGCAAGGAGCTGACGAATTTCCACAAAGCCAGGCTTACCACTGTAGGCATTGAGGTCTAAAACCCAGCCTTCAACATTAAGTTCCAAAAGCTCATCATCACAAGGCAGAGCATCTTCTCTCCCAGGGAGTTCCAGGCAGCCCTGAGGAGAACCAAACCCTTCACCATTAATGAGGTCCTGATTCTCCTTACCATTAGACTGCAACCTCCTTGAGAGATAAGTCTTTAGGGTACCAATCTTAATATTCTTAGTTCATAGTATAGTATCTTTAGCAAAGTTTGAAATTAATGGATGTCTGCTGCATGCTAATTATATATTATTTTTTATATATTGTACAACTCACTTTTGCATTCTGCTAAATTTAACACCATAGGAGGAAACAGTACTTGACTGGAGTATGTGAATTAATAGGCCCAGTTAATAGACTGTATATGTGTTTTCCCAGGACCAGCCTAGCTGGTCACAAATTGGCGGTAAGATGATGAATTTTTCCAACAGAGTAAATCTTTTAAAGTACAAAATTATAAAGGAAGTTGAAAGCTGAACTGATAATAGTATCCATACCAACAATATCATATATCTTTAAAAGGTATAATTAACCATTTTTCTAAAAGATGTAAGGAGAGAAGAAATGAAACTTTATAAAGCTTCATCAATTTATTCTATTATTTTAGGTCAACTATAGTTAATAAATAATGTTTATTGTTCAATATACTAATACTTTGATGCTTTTTAAAAAATGTTCTATAGTCAGAAGACTGACAAATGTGAAAGTCAAACAACTGCATAAATAAAAGACTGGGCAGAATATACCTGATATAGTTCTCAATCCAAGTTACAGCAACAAACACATTCCGGAACATCTGTTTTTCAGCTCCCTTCTTTTAGAACCATTAGAAAATCACAAAATTATTGGGTTTCTTTAAACATGCAAAATTAAGCATGAGCATGCACACAGGACAACGTGTCAAAAAGGGCAAATTTATAAAAAAGACAAAATTGAACCGCCGATCATCACAAGCATATTTTAGCCTATGAATATATGAGTACTTACTGAAAAAAAAGAAAAACTTCCTCATCAATGTGTCTTACTGCTAAAGGTGAACTACAGTTTAAATAGAAACAAATGAAAAGACAGCTCTTGGTACATAATATAATCCCAGAAAAATAATATTTTCTACAGACAGGAAAATTAAACAAACTGATCTGCTACTATAACAAAAAAAAACTGACCTAGGGAGATTGGCCAAAATGAAATTAATTCAAAAGCGAAAAAAAAAAATGAAGTAAAAACAACATTCAATTGCTTATACTGGCATGACTTTTCAAAATCAAAAATTATAGACAAAGCAAACCAAATAATACCATCCACTAAAAAGCCAGAAATAAAAGGGGTATTTAGGCACCAAAGTGATTGCTTAAGATTCTACTTTATATAATTTTTTAAGTAGCCAGAGTATAAATTCTAAATAAATATTTAGGATTATGCCATAATCTCAGAGATTCATAATGCCACATATATCCATCTAGGATGGTAATTAAAAGGAGTAAAGAATGTTTCATTATCACAGGATCATCAGACTTACAGCTCTTATAGCTAGAAGACAACTTGGAGCTCATTTAATCTAACTACCTTATTTTACAGAGGAAGAAATAGGTATAGAAAGTTAAGTGACTTGCTCTAAGGCAACATAAATGGTGAGAGCACAGTGGATATTCAAACCCAGACCTTTTTACTATAAATCCCACATTCTTTTCTACTGTACCACACACCAATGAAAAACTGATGGAAATCTCACATTCTTTTCTACTGTGCCACAATCATACGAAAATCAAATTCATAACTAAGGAAAAAAGTTACCTCTAAATCCACATGGTCAGTGAACATTTGAACTATATTAAAAGCTATTCACATATCAAATATTTAAGCTGCCCAGTGCCATCAATTCGTATTTTCAAAATGTTTCTAGAAAGAAAAAGAAATGCTAATGAAAATTTCCAGAGAAAAATGTTGAGAAATATTTCTCTAGAAGCTTTTGGCTCACTATTAAATAAGCTTTGGTATTAATTATCAACTCAGCAATACCCAATATCGAGAATGAGAAAAAAGAGATAGTACTGGCAAAAAAGGGAAGAGATTAAGCCTAAACATCGCCGGCTTTCAACAGCCTCAATGACATCTAAAGCTTTATCAATTAACACTACAAAATCATAGTTCTTAATCTTTCCCTCTTTTAAATTCACATATCTGTATATTTAGAACTTAACACATGTGATCATACGTGCCAAGTAGAATCACTTTTTAAAGACTTGTCTCTGCAATCAGTTTTGGCAACCAGTTCTCATGTTTTATTTCTTTCACACAGTATGCCTAGAAATAGGTCTTGCACATATCAGGTGCTCAAAAATATTTGTCTTAAGCCTACATGGAAGATTCCTGACCTCACTAAACTCATTACTAAAATCTTTCTGCATCCATATCACATTCTATTTTATACTATATTTATTTTAGCATATCTGATCTGCCCCTCATCCCCACTCTCAGTGGATGGCAAGCTTATTAAGAACAGAGACTGTTATTTTTCATCATTGTACTTCCAGTGCCTATTACTGTGCCTTGTACATAATACGTACTTAATACATGTGCATTGAATTTAATTATAGATCTTTACATGCATCAAGGTTTAAAAAACAGATATGTAATAACGGAAAGTTTTACGTACATACAACAGAAATATGTGCCATTTATTTTAATTAAAGAACCTAAATTTCCTCAAGGAAATAACGCAAGTAGCTCAGGTCTACCGGTTCAGCATGAACACAAACTAGATATATTTAATTTAGGTCAAAACTTAAAATATCACCCTCAATACTACTACTGTTACTTCCTAAGACTGCCATCCTTGATTTTTTACTTCTCTTTGGTAACAGTTATCATGGGAAAGACAGTAGAAGGTTTTTGTTATAGTTTAGTAAAAATTGAGAGCCTAAAAATCCCATCTATCTGTAAGCCTGTTTTGATTTTTAAAAAAATAGAAATATCAAAATGTTATCATAATACACGTTACATACTATGTACCAATTCTCTTGCCAAAATAATTGATTTGGCACAGTAAATCCTAGGGTAACAGTTTTCTAAATTACAAAACAATCTCAACACATAATTTGAAGCAACTTGCTTTAAACTATCTAAATCTGAAAACTAGTTATTTAAACTTTTAAAAGTATTATTAAGTCATGTTATCAATTTTTTTCAGTTTCTTCTTAGAAAAAAATAAATCTTTTTACATGGTTATCTTGACTTATAGGTAGAATTGTTATTGTGAAGCTAACTTTGAAAAGTAGCACCAAGATATTTCTTTAGTTTCCTTTGCTATTATTAAAGAGCTTTCAATAATTGCTATTCCTTCAGAATTCCATACAGGTAAATTGTATTTTACTGATTGTACAAGAAGGTCAAGTTATTATTGAGGAAAACAGACCACCTTTGTCTTTAAATTGTATTATAATGTGCCATCATCACTATTTTCTACTAACTAGAATTTGGCATAATATAGATCTGTTTAAAATCCCATTGAAGCTAGTTTAGTTAATATGCTAAAAGACATTTTAAGAACATTTAACAGATTGGAAGGATGGTAAGACCTACTATAAACACTTGTATTAACTAACTGGTTAAAAAAAAGAATTGCTACCTTATACATCTAGTCTGGGGAAGAAGGGAAACTGTATTTTTTTTACAGTTTACATATAAATCCCATACACTGTACTTTCCTTTTGAGAGTAAGATCACGTTCAAAGCCCTGCAAATACAGGCTAAAATAAACTTTAAGTGTCCTGTTGGGGTATTCAACTAGGCAGCAGTACCAGGACCTACTTTACCAGACAGTTTATGTTAACAGCTCTAGGTTGTTTTAGTTAGTGAACGTCTACCAGGCCCACTTGCAACTGGGAGAAAAAAAAGAATAAGAAAGAAGATTTAGGGATTTTAAAGTGACATCTTGTTGAGTGAATGAGGAAAAAGCTGTCTGCAAGTAGTAGTTAGACAAGAGGGAAAGGTGGCAAGAAACAAAAAAAAGTAAAGATATTTCATAGTAGAATAGTACTGCCTAAAAAGTTATAAAAAAGCAAGTAAGTTTTTAAAAAATAAAATAAAGGCAGAATAAGGCAGGGGAAGAGAGAAGTATAATAGCAAAGAAAGGAATGATGAAGGGCACACACACAGAAAAAAAGCAAAAGAAGCTTAATTTTTTAAAAAGCTAAATGGCTTCTTATATTAGAGGCTTTTTCTTTCTTAGTTATTCATTTAAGCTGAATATCAAGCCATATTTTCAACATTGTGACTTTATTCAAGGATTTAAGAAATGGAGCTGTGAAGGAAGAAATCCTTCCTTATAATAAAAGTGAAATTAAAATTTGAGAAAACTTTAAAATATAACAGTGTACAAATAAAACTGATTTTTTTTAAACTAAGTTTTACCCCAAAGTGAATCGCTGTTTTAACAATGGTGGAAAGACTTATCTGTCACCACCTATACTGTCTCCATGTTAGATTTTAACTAAAATGCTATTTCCTTGGGTTTCAAATGAAAAGATTCTATGAAATTTCTTTTTTTTTTCTTTTTTGCTTTTTGGAGGGCAATTGGGGTTAAGTGACTTGCCCAAAGTCACACAGCCAGTAAGTATGTCAAGTGTCTGAGGCAGGATTTGAACTCACGTCCTCCTGACTCCAGGGCCAGTGCTCTATTCACTGCCCCTATGAAATTTCTTACAGCAAATACTTTCAGATACCAAGGAAAATGATACATAGTACTGAAATCTATTTTGGGGATGTTCTTCTAGAATCATATGGTGCCATAGTCTTACATTTGTTGTTTTAATAACTAATTTCTAATTTATTCAAAATGCAAATACAACTAAGTGCAAATGAGACTAAACTACATGGGGCATTATTATGATGATGATTATTTTGGAGATTTAACAGGAAAATATTTCTCATCTGAGAAACGAATGCATATTCCCTTTCCTCTTCAACGTGTGTAAAATTTTGAGAATTTAGACTTAGATTTACATAGGTCCAAGTTACCACTACTTATACATTAAATGTTTGGTTCCAAACTACTACAAGATTTGAAGGTAAAATTAGATGAAGACAATTTGTGAATAAAATAGTGAAATAAATTTTGACATAACTATCTAGTAATGTTAGGCTGGTTCTTTTTCTGGTGTATTTGTTTGGGAGCTTAAATAGTCAACTGCTTAAATTATTGCTCATCAGGAGCAAGAACATATACTCCTTATCCCCACATTTGTTTCCAGAAAATCATAAAGAAAAAAAAACACCAAAACTAATAATGTTTCTATTGCCACAGATTTTTAAGTCTAGAAGAGACCTGAGAGGTTACCTAGTCCACCTCACTCATTCCTCTAATAAGAAAAAATTAGGTTTAGAGGTTAAAAAGAAGTCATAGAACTTCTAAAAAGTGGCAGTCGGGTTAGTGCTCAGATCTCCCGATCCTCAGTAAAGTATTCTTTCTACAATACCATATCGAGCCAGTAAATAAAATGCTAATATAACTAACAAAACATATGGCTGAAAGACGCTTTTTATACTGATGTGACTACTAAATCTTCTTGGAAAAAAAAAGGCTTATCTCAGTATTTTGGGGGGAAAAATGGTGCAACATAAACATGCGCATTTCAACAAGCCCATCATCACATGCAAGGAGAGCCCAAAAGAGCTTATGAAGGCACAGAATAAAGGAAAGGTTAAAAGGAAGAATAGAAGTTATTCAAATGATTTCTTGGAAATGGGCATGGGGGGGGGGGGGGAGAAGAGAAGAGGAAAGGTTAAAACGACTGCTACATGCATGCTGAATATGGTGGAACTTTTAATACTGTACCTGAGGGGTGATCCGATGAGCAATGTAGGAGGGGTAGGGTTACTCCCTGCATTGTGCCTGCGCCGTACTGCCTGACGCCTAAATGTGCTGCGTTCACGGCGAAATGTAACCATCTCCTCGCTGTCCTGTGCTGCTGCATCAAGACAGACTCAGGTCAAACAGGAACCCAGTCAGGGGTGTAAACACGCAGCTTAAAATCTGTCTTTCCCTTGCCTCCCCACTATTCCAAGAAATGCAGCCTTGTTAACTAAATACATTTGTTTTTAGAAATAATTTATATATTATCTTTCATTTTATGTAGAGTTAAAAAAAAACACATATCGAAAGTGATTACTTTCCTTAAAAATAAATGTCAATTCTACCAAACTATTTTAAAACCAAAATCTGTTCTGCTTTCCACTTTTTTTAATCTCAAATACCTTTTTAAGATCTTCAAATTGCTTAAAAATTCTACTGAAGGTGTTTGGATTGTATTTACTCCTTTTCCACTCCAGTTTATATGCAAGGGACTCAGCAAAATACAGTAATAATTTCTATCAATCTTCTAATGAGATAGAACATCAAATTTTCTGATGAAAGAATAAAGACACTACACTATGGCTATATTTCATTTTCCTTATCTAGAAGAGAAGCAAGGTAAGTTTAAAAATTTAGTGTTTTCATACACTGACTCTACAGTTTTTGGCAACATCAAATATACAACTGTTAAGCTGCACAACTGGCCTACTGAAATCTCATTTTAAGAATGTAAGATTAAATTTTAACTGTGGGTTCTCCTCCTACCAAACAGTCTAATGAATGCATATACCTCTATCTAACATCAGTGTTATGTCCCCCTCTCCAACAAGTCACTAATATCAGCAAAGTTAAGGGTTAAACATTTGCTTCCAAAGCAATAAAGTACAAATGAAAGTCAGATGTACAGAAATAAATAACACTCATTAAAATGACAATATAATGTATAAGTTGAACACACTACACTAGTCTCTTTCTCAAGCAGAAACTGCATTCAATTTATCAATTTAAATATAAAAAAACTTAACATATCTTTTTGGGGGGGGAGGGCAATTGAGGTTAAGTGACTTACCCAAGGTCACATGGCTAGTTTTTGCCACCTAGCTGCCCCTTAACATTTCTTTTAAAAATACAAAGAGAACTGATCCAGGAGTGTTTATAAGGGTTTTTTGTTCTAGTAATAGCTAAAAAAAAAATACAAAATAAATCTATAACCTGTCATCATTTTTACCTAGTTAAGTTTTTTGATATTAAAATTTTTAAGACAACATAAGTTGGAACAAACTGAGCTATCTATATATGTCTATATATACATACATATATGTATATACAATATACCCTATCCTTCTGTTTAGAAATTATTACTGCTAAGAGAATGGGACAAAGTTGCTATATGCTGTAATGATGGGGTCGCTATGTGGCACAGTAGACAGAGTGCTAGACCTGGAATCACGAAGATCATCTTCCTGACTTCAAATCTGGCCTCAGATACTTACTAGTTAGGTGACCCTGCGCAAGTCATTTGATCCTGTTAGCCTAAGTTTCCTCATCTGTGAGCTGAAGAAGGAAATGGCAAACCATTCCAGGATCTTTGCCAAGAAAACCCCAAATGGGGTCCTGAAGAATTGGACCCTACTAAAATGGCTTAACAACAACAAATGCTCTGACAAAATGCTACGCCTTAACACATATCTACATTGTAAGTTGGGAATGCTTGTCAAAAAAAAAAAAGCCAACTATGGACCATTTCTAGGATATACTTTCCTTCCCCTTCCCGACAAAAAAGAAAAAGGAGGGGGAAAATATGCCAGTCAAATCACAGAGGAAAGAAGAAAAGACATCAAGGTAGGTAACAGTTGAAGTCTATCCAGTATTTATAAGGCAGCTACTATGTGAAAGGAACTGGGGATAGCAAAGACAAAAACCAAATCACTCCTTGCCCTGAAGAAGTTATATTATATGAAGGGAATACATGTACAACGGGAAACATTTAAATAGATACACGTAAATATAAGGTAAATACAGGGTAATTTTTTAGGGGAGGCAGAAGCAGATTGTGGGAGGGCAAAAATCAGGAAAGGTCTCAGGAAGGAAGTGACTAGCTAAACTGTGAAGGGAAGCTATGGACTGAAAGATGCAGAGGTGAGGTGGGAACTTGTTCCATGCAAGGAGAGAAGACAATGTCATTTGTAAGGAAAACCAAAACAGGCCAGTTTGGCTGGACCACAGAGTATGTCAAGAAGAGCAGCAGGTAGTAAGTGTGGGGAGATAGGTGAGAGTCAGTCCATGACAAGGCTTTAAACGCCAAACCAAGTTTTTATTTGATCCAAAAGGCAACGGTTGGGAATCACTGGAGATTCTTAAGGGGAGAGAAGGTGGCAATTGTGAGAGATGCTATAAAGTTAATAAAACTTGGCAACTGACTGAATGGGGAGATGAAGAAGAACAAAATGTCAAAAATTACTCTCAAGTTGCAAATCTTTAACTTGAAATAACTAGAAGGAGAAGGGAACTTTGCAAGTTAAGGGGAAAGACAATGAGTTCGATTTTGGTCATGTGGAGTTTGAAATGACTGAGAGACATCCAGGCAGAAATGTCCAATGGGTGATAGAGAAGTGAAACTTGAAAGTCAAGAGAGAAATGGGAGCTGGATATTTATACACAAGGAGTCAGATGCAAAAAAACTGATCGTCAGTCGTAAGGATTTCTTGCTAAAGTTCCTGATTTTAAAAATAAAACAAAATTTGGAGAATTCAATTCAGCAAGTACTTACTAAGTATCTACTATGAGCAAGGCAATATATACTAGGTGCTAGGGATACAAAAACTAAAAGGACTCCTTATACTGGAGAAGCTGACATTCTATTAGGACACACACACATACGGCATGCAACATAAATGGAAGAATAAGTGGTAGACAGCACTAACAACCAAAGGAATCAGGAAAGGACTTTTACAGAGGGAACACCTTAGCTGAGTCTTTAGAAGAGCTAGGAATCCCAAAAGTCAAAGATGAAGAGGCAAGAAATCTAAGCATGGGAGAAAATAGATACCAAAACAAAAAACATGAAGATGGCACACAGATTATGACATATGAGAAATAGCAAATAGATCAGTTTTGCTGTAAATTATAAAATGTAATAAGAGGCCATGAATGTGAAATTAGTCTGTAAACATAAGCTGAAGCCAAATTGTGAAGGGCTTTAAATGGAAACAGACTCCAAATTGTAGAGGGATTTAAATGCAGAGTTTTTACTTTAGAGGAGATAAGATGTCACTGAAGCTTCTTAAGCAAAAGCAGTGACATAGTCAGAAAGATACTTTAAGAATATTAATTTTGCCACAGTATACACTGGAAGGGAGAGACTGAAAGCTAAAAAACCAATGCAGAAGCTAATGCAATAATCAAGGCAAAAGGTAAAGATGGCCTGAACTAGGGTAACAGCTCCATGTGTGTGGAGCATGAGATGTACCTTGTACGAAATGTATAGCAGAGGTTCTTAATATTTTTCTGTCATGAAGCCCTTTAACAGCACAGTAAAGATTATGAATCACAATGATAACATAACATATACAGGCTTACATAAGAAATGGATTACATAGGAATGCAGTCATCAAAAAACTTTTAAAACACAAGTTCTCAGACTCAAAATTAAGAACCTCTATGTAGAAATGGGATCAACAAGACTTGGCGACAAAATCGATATTGAGCAGAAAGCTGGTAATACAGAACTAGAATTCAGGGGGAAAAAAAACCATTTGAGCTGGATATAAAGATTAGAATGTCCTCTGAATAAAGATAAAAACTGAACTCAGGAGGAACAAATATAATCGAAAGAGAGAAAATGTAAGGACAAAAGGGAAGAGGGTCCAAAACAGAGCTTTATTCACTCTTAGCAAGCTTAGGATAATTCTCATTCAGCAAGTCAGACAGGTAGGTATGTATTTTTTTTTTTTTTGCTTTTTGGAGGGAGCAATTGGAGTTAAGTGACTTGCCCAAGGTCACACGGCTAGTTTTTTTTGTATGTGTTAAGTGTCTCAGGATGGATTTGAACTCAGGTCTGACTGACTCCAGGGCTGGTGCTCTGTTCACTGCGTCACCTAGCCACTCATAGGTATGTATTTTCTTAAAAGCAAATTATTTCAAAGAACTAAATATAATTTAGACTGACAAAAGGCCTAAAATAAATCTTGAGGTTACCTAGTCTTTTGTTTCTAGGTATCATCGTCATAAGTCCACAACTTCAGTGTCATACATGACCTCTCACTCAACTCCAAACATACAACAATGATGAAATGCTAAATCTTGTTTTCTTCTCCACATCTCTGTATATATGTTCTCTCTCCATTCACAGCCACTACCTTAGTTCAAGGCCACACTCTTCATACCTGGACTTCTGCTTAGTCTCTTAATTTGTCTTCCTATCTCTCCCCACTCCGATCCAGCCTCCATAAGTATAGGTCTAGTTATGTCACTTAGGTTCACTACCACATTCACTAAACTCCCTATTACTTCCAAAAAAAGATTTGAATTCTAGTATTTAAAGTTCTTCTCATCCTGGCCGTTTCTTATCTTTTCAATCTTTTTACACTCTGTTCTTCCACACAACATACAGTTCAAGCAACAGCAATTCTCAAGCTCCTGTTCTATGTCTTTACACTGGCTATCTTCCATGCCTGGAAAGTTCTCTTTCCCTCGCTGAACCTCTCAGAATCTGACTTCCTTGAAGACTCAACTCGAATTCTACTTTCTGCATAAGACGTTTCTTAATCCCCTCCAGCTGCTAGTTCCTATCCCCGCTAAAGTTACTTTCTATCTACCCTGTACATATCCTGATATACCTGTTTAACAAAAGTATTTTGAGTATGTACTTAATAATCATCAACAAGCACAAACATTTCAAAATATAAAGGATAAAACAAAAAAGACTGCATTTGTCTATTGCTCTTTCCAGCACACCACATCATCATTTAATTTGGATTCTATTAAAAAATGTAAATGTCACTGGCCAACAACCTAAAGTATATGCCTTTCTTCATGACAATTAGAGTGATCTATTCTACCAAAACAAAACAAAGATGCTGGCTATCCCTGAGAATGCATATCTGGGAACATTCAAGCCCATCACCTCTCTATCAAGAGTACAAGATAAACTTCATCAGTACTTTGTTTTAGTCAAAGTTTCAAGTCTTTCAAAAGTTTTCTTCATTATTGTTGTCAATAAAGTAAATTGTTCTGGTTCAGCTCAATTCACTAGGAATCAGTTCTTTATAGATTTCTTGAAAGAAGTCATATTCCTTATTTCTTTTGCTTTAACATAACTATTTAGCCATTCACCAACTGATGGACATCCATATTTTGTTGATGCAGCAAAAAGTATTGCTATAAATATCATTGTACACGTAGCTTCTTTATTTCTATCCTTGACCTCATTAGGGTGTATCTAATAGTATTGCATGGTCAAAGGGTAGGTACTATTTTGTGACCTTTTGGGTTCAGTTCTAAATGGTTTTTAAGAATAGTTGGTTTCACAAATCTACCAATGGTGCACCAATATACCTGCTTTCCCATAACCCTAATAATTATATTTTCTTCTTTTGTCAGTCTGATATGTATAAAGTAGAAAGAATGTGAGAGTTTTTATCTGTCTTTCCATTATTAGTGACATGCAGATTTTTCGTGTGGTTATTGATGGCTTATATTTCATTATTTGCAAACTGCCTGTTCCTGTGTCTTTGACCAAATATTTAGCCATTGGGAAATAGTTCTTGGTTATGAGATCATTATTACAGAAATTCACTTTGAAGACTTTTTTCACATTAATTATTCCCTTCTAATTTGGACATTTTGTGCATGCAGGAACTTTTCCACTTTTTAAAACAAAATTTATTTTTTCATGTGTCATCATCTCTCCTTTGTTGTAGAACATATATCACATTCCAATGTCCTCTAATTTTTTTATATGATCTTCTCTAATTCATTTATCCAGTTAGAATTTATTGTAGTATTTCACAGAATGTTTTAAACAATATTTGATGTTTTTCAGTTTTCACAGCAATTTCTATCAAATATGGAATCCCTATCTCAGGAGTTTAGTGTTGTTGAGTTTAACTGAAGAACGTACTGCTAATTTCTTATACTTATAGTTATGGTTCACCTATTCTGTTCCATTGATCAACTTTTCTATTTTTTTAATCAGCAATACTGAACTGCTTTAACAATTATTATTTTATTCTATGAGCTATGGTACTGAGAAGCTTCCTTCACCTGTGCTATCTTGACCTTTTTGTTCCTCCAAATAAATTTTATCATTTTGTTTATATCTTTAAAAGTCCTATAATTTGATTGGTATGTCACCAAAACTATACATTTACTGTCTCCATTTTTATATTGAAATATTTCAAACTTCAACCATGGGCAATTAGTATCTCTCCAATTATGTATACCTTCCTTAATTTCTACCAAAAACACCCACAAAAACTCTAGGAGTATCATGGTTGATGAACTCCAATACACTTTATACATTCTCTACAGACTATGAATGGGATTTTTCTTTCTATCTGTTCCCGCTGAATTTTGTTAGTATACAGAAAGTCTATAGAAAGATCACTGCAGCAAGGTGGCCCCAGCAGCAGGACGATCTGAGTTCAAATCCTGTCTTACTGGATATGTGAACCTGAGCAAGTAACTTAATCTATATGCCTCCATTTCCTTATCTGTAAAAAGGGAGTAACACCAATTGCCTTATAAGGTTGTTGTGGAGTTAAAATCGGATCATTGTAAAGCTCTGCAAATATTAAAAATGCTAAATAAGTGCTAGCTATTATATTTAATTTTTAAAAAATTTTATTCAAATCTTTAACTTTTTTCTTGTTTGTCTTTTGGTTAGATCTATGTCTGAAACAAACACATTAAGCTAATAATTGCTATTTCTCACTATAGTTAAATTAACTTCTTTGAGTGCTCTATCATTTGGGGGATGTGTGTATGTAGATCTATATGTATGTAAAAGTAGCAGTAGCAGCAGCAGTAGTGGTATTACTACTACTCCTTATATGTGGTCATTTAAACCTAATGCAGTTTCCCTGCTTATCTCTTTTTATCATGTCTACCTTTACTATCACCTTGTCTGAGATCAAGATTTCCAACCCTGATTTCTTTGGATTCACATGAGACATAAGAGATTATTTTCCAGGCCTTCATCATAACTCTCTGTCTTTATGTTTTGAGGATATTTCTTAAAAAGAATACATTATTAGATTTTTCTTTCTAGTCCATTTTGTCATCATTTTCCATTTTACAAGTAAATAGTCATGGTTACAGTTAATTGTTTTTTTTTTCTTGTGACATATCCAATGTTTATTTTCTTTTCCTTTTACAAGTAAATAACCATTGGGATCTAGTCCTTTTATGAACAACATGAAAGAAATTCTATTACATCTTATCAAAGAGTTAGGATTATATGTACTGAATAACATTTAGGCTGTATTAAAATGAGACTAAATATTTACTCAAGATTTGGTTAGTATTGAGAAGCAAACCTACACTATAACTTTAATATGTCCAAATTCTGAAAATACTTCTGGTAGGTCAGACTGAATTAGTACCAATTCCAATGGATTTAAAATGTACCAATCAAATGTAAGTAGTCAGTTGGAATTCAATATAAAAAAATGTCAACCTTACATAATGTTTGTGTTGAAACAAATAAGAAGACAGACGCAAATGGTAGAGAAATGTCATTTGAATAACTTTTTCAAGTCAAGGACAGATCCAAAACTACTTGATTTTGGTGATTCTTCAACACCGCTGGAGAGAAAGGACTAAATAAAAGAACAATTCAGTAAAAAGAAAATTCAGTACAAAAATGGAATATGCCTATAGAACAAGACACAAAATTCACTTCACAAACTCCAGACCCAAGATGCTTAACCTGGGGTTCACAGGGCTGCCAGAGTTATATGAATAGATCTCAAGGACTCTGTGAACTTAGGATGTGAAAAAAATTTCATCTTTATTTCAACACAATTGAATTTCTTTGTAATCCTATGTATTTTAATTTTACATATTTAAAAATACTGTCCTCAGAAGGGGCTCACAGGCTTCACTAGACTACAGATGAGGTCCATGACACACACAAAAATTCAAAACAGACAAAAAACCCTGATCTAGCCCCTTCAGAGATTAATTATGGAAAATTCCTCTCTCTGTAATGGTTGATCTTAAAAACCATATAAAACAGCAGTTCTTAACTGATTTTTTTTTTTGTTTCTTGGGCCCTTTTACCAGTCTGCTAAAGCAAATGAACTACTCAAGGCAATGTTTTTAAATACACAGAATTATGAAGAAAATACATTATAATGAAAAAGTTATCAAAATGTTTTGTTTTTTTTTAAATCATGCTCCAGGTTAAGAACACATGATCTAAAAGAACTGCTCATTAATGGTAGCATCATAGACTCTAACTGTCCTTATGTTTCACTTATAATAGCAGTTGTGAGAAAAAAACTACAAAGGGTGAAATATACATGGGTTATCAAACATGAAATAAAAGGACTAAAATAGACCAATACACAATGCCAGGAGTTCAAGATACTTTATTTTGGTTTTGTTTTTGTGTGTGTTTTTGGGTTTTTTTTGCTTTTTGGAGGGGGTAATGCAGGGCAATTGGGGTTAAGTGATTTGCCCAAGGTCACACAGCTAGTAAGTGTGTCAAGTGTCTGAGGCCGCATTTGAACTCAGATCCTTCTGACTTCAGGGCTGGTGCTCTATTCATTGCGCCACCTAGCCACCCCGAATTCAAGATACTTTAGACAGTCAGTTGCCTGTTATGAACTTAAGCAATGGCTCTTATCAAATTTTAATGGTCAAAGAAAACAAAGCATTCATGTGTCCAGCAGGATTTCATCAGTTTAAGCCTAAGCACCTGCCACTTTTCAACAGCTGAGAGAAAAGGTAGCTACTGACATGAACTACGTGGAAATAGTGGTGTGTGTGTATGTATATGTATATATGTATATACATATATATATATAAATGTACATTTTACAGAGCCTCCTTGAAGTATGTAGGTGCTGTCACATTTTAGCAAGAAGAGAGGACTGATTTAGAAAGGATATAAGCACTACTCAGGTGGCTATATCCTAGCAATTTTGTAACCAAGAACCAAAGGGGTATAAATTATACATTTGTGAAGGATTATGCTAATACCATTGCTTAGTTTCTCAACAATCTCACACTTGGATATATGACTGCAAAGAACAAAAAGTGTAATTATTAACCCTTTGGAATCAAAATAGAGAATACTGAGATGGAAAATGTGAATAAGCTTTAAAAGATTTGGTTAACTGAATTAAAAACGTCAATTTTTGACCTATGATGACCCAAACCCCAGGGCTTGGGAGCACTTTTATATCAAGAAAAAGAGAGTCAAGAGCAGAAGTGTCAAACTCACAGAAGTATATGACTCCTGGGTGCAACCCAAACTTGATTTAAATATAACTGTGAAATATTTAAGGAAATAAAAATATAACATGAATATGCTAATTTGTGGTTTTATAAGTCAATATTCATCATACAGGAATCCATTTCTATTTGTTTTGACACTACTAGTTGAGAGGACTTATAATGAAACTAAGTATCCAAAATATAAACTAATATTTTTAGTTTTAACATGGGCTAGTACAGCCCTCACTAAAAAGTTTAGTATGGAATAAAATTGCATGTACAGACAACAACACTGTAATATACATTTTGACCACTTTTGCACTGTATGCTACTTGCCAAAGACAGCACACTAGCTAATTATGAATTTAGTAAATACAACTGACTAAGAAAAAAAGAAATATGCCAATGCCCTAAAGACTTAATGATAAAACATTTTGATATCAATATAAGGAATAACAGGCACTCATCATTTTGAAAGAGATAATTACAATCAATTTCAGTGTAACTCTGAGATTAGAACAATCATGTAAAGGCATGTTCCCTATATATGTCAATAATGTTTTATCAAGTAAATCTACTGTACCTATGATCAACGAGATCACAAAAAAGTGACTGGCATATAAAAGTATATATAAACATATAAACATAAAACCAAGTGACTGACCCTTGGAGACTCGTTTCATTCTCTAGACAGAACATACTGAGAAAATAATAGAAGTTGGAGTTTCAAAATGGAAAGTCATATGAAATGCTAACTGATATTACACAAAGAAATCAGGAAAGAATTGGTATTCCCTTGTGGATATTGTGTTATAGCCATGAAAGCACTGTATAATGATTTTAAATGCTTAGTTCAAAAAGACCTTTGATCTACTGAAACAGATTTTATTGCTCAGAAAATGGTTAATGGGGGGCGGAGCCAAGATGGCGGGGTAGGAGCAGTAACATGTCGCAGCTGTCACATAGCCACCCCAATATACCCATAAAATATGACTCTAAACAAATTCTAGAACTCCAAAACACACACAAATATACTTTCCACTAAAGTCAGCTCAGCTACGAAGAACCATCTCAGCCCTGCGAGCCAAAACCAGCCTAGCCTGAAACCGCGTCTCTGCCCCGGAGGCGGCTGAACAAGAAGGAGCCGAGGCCCGGCTGGAGCTCCAGGAGAGTGGATCTGCAGCAGCTATGGCAATATCCAGAATTAGGTTGGTGGAGCTCGGCAAAATACAGGGAGGAAAGCGGGTCCAGCCAAAACACCTCCAGGGCAACGAGGCCACAGAAGGGGAGGTTTTGCACCCACCTCCACACTGCTGCTTCAGAGCTCCCGGCCTGCAGACTGCAGGGGGACCAAGCGATCGTTCAGAGGCCAAATACTCTCGTGTTGAGCGGCCTGGATCCAGATGGCGGTCTTGGGTGTTGGTCCTGGGTTTTTTTTTTTCAGTGAGCTGGAGTGGGGGAGGGACCCAGCAGCCTCCTAAGAGCTCGGCAGCTGGGAAAACCCCAGCAATTTGAGACAGAGCTCTACCCTCTGGAAGCAGAGTTCTACAGAGATAAAAAAAAATCATGGACTGACCAACCATGAATAAGAATAAGCATAAGAAGCAAAGTAAGAACAGTACAAACCCTAGATTCCTTCTTTGGGGAAAAGAAGGATCAAGGCAAGTAGCGGGAAGAGGACAGCACAGCCAGAGCTCCCCCACCAAAAGCTTCCAATAAACATGAAGAATGCCTTAAAGCTAGAGATCAGCTGAAGAAGGATTTTGAAAACCAAATGAGAGAAGTGGAAGAAAAATTGGGAAGAGAAATAAGAACGATGCAAGAAAATCATGAAAAGAGAACCAGCAATCTGACTGAAGACATTAACACCTTAAAAAATAGATTAACTCAAGTGACAAAGGAGGCCCAAGAAGCCAATGAGGAGAAGAATGCCTTAAAAAGTCGACTTTGCCAGATGGAAAAAGAATCTCAAAAGCATTCCGAAGAGAATAATTCCTTTAAAATTAGAGTGGAGCAAATGGAAGCAAATGACTTCATGAGAAATCAAAATACTATCAAACAGACCCAAACAAATGAAAAAATAGAAGGCAATGTGAAATATCTCCTTGAAAAAACCATGGACCTGGAAAACAGATCCAGGAGAGACAACTTAAAAATTATTGGACTACCAGAAAGCCATGATCAAAAAAAGAACTTAGAAAGCATCCTTCAAGAAATTCTCAAGGAAAACTGCCCGGATATTCTAGAACCAGAGGCCAAAATAGAACTTGAAAGAATTCACCGATCA
>CM053582.1:441406123-441431741 GCA_028627135.1 Pseudochirops cupreus
GAGAGTGGAACGGGGGGGGGGGCAGATAAGAAGGAGGGACATGTAATCAGTCTCTCACAATGTGCCCACTGTGGAGAGGTTCTGCGTAATTACACATGTACAGCCTGTATTTGATGGCTTGTTCTTCCAGTGGGGGTGGCTGACGAGGGAGGAAGAGAAAGAATCTAGAATTTAAAGTTCTATAATCAAATGTTAAAAATATATATGTACATATATACACATATATACAATTATTACTACTATTATTATTAACTACATCCAACTGGAACTTAAGATTCACAGGCACTGTGGAAGGGAGATCCATCCTGCCCTATCGGAAATTTAGAGGAGTGATGGGGGAGGACATAGGAAAGATTTGATTGAGGGAGGGGTTATACAAGGGGATGGCTGTTTTGAGGAGGGCGGTAGGGGAAAGGTGGGGAGAAAATTTGTAACTCAAAATCTCGTGGAAATGAATGATGTAAACTAAAACAAATAAAATTAAATATGAAGTCAGAAAAAAAAAGAAAAAAGATGAATCAAAAGAATGGCAACCACGAAACTATGTTGAAAAAAAATGAAAACATGAGGTTCTAAGTCACTTAAAGAATATCAGACTTTCCACTGCATGGTACAGTGGAAAGAGGGCCAAGTTTGGTGTCAGATGAGCTAGGTTCAAGTCCCAGATCTTCCACTTTCAACCTGTGTTACCTTGAGCTTCTCTGTCCTCAGTTTCCTGAAGAGTAGAATACACTAGAAAACATCTGAATTACCTCTCAGCTCCAAATCTATAGTCCTATGTATAATTTTAGAATGACTAAATTATCAAGAAAAGCCACCAGAAACATAATCTTCAATCAAAGAAACATGCAAAAAATGTCCCCAATCTAAGTGAAAAGGAAAGAACTCTGCAAATTTTTCCAAAGAATGAGATATGTATTGATATATGCATCAACATATACATACATTCACATACACCAGAACAATGCAGAAATTTTTAAAGCCCAACTATAATAACTGACCTGTTTCCACCAAATCCAACAATATATTTGACTTAGTAGGTATGTGTGGAGGAGGGAAAGGTTAAGAGAGGAAGAGGTTAAATGATTTGTCCAAGGTTACAAAGCTAGTGTCAAAAGAGGGATTCAGTTTTAGGTCTTCCTGATTCCAAGTCCAAGTACTTGAAGTATAATGGATACAGTTCTGAATGAACTAGGAGTCACGAAAACCAGAGTTCAAACCCTGCCTCAGATATTTACTACCTACTACCTGCGTGACCCTAGGCAAGTTACTTAATCTCTCTAGGTTCAGTTAAGAAACTGAAGGGGTTGCACACAGCTACCTTTTCTTCCAACTTTAAATACATGATCTTATAGTGGTATAAAGTTATATCTCCCATGACTGTGATGTTAAATTATCCTTTTCCTCTCAAAACAGTTTTATAATAGAATGCTATGGAATAGTTAACAGGGTATGGATCTAAAAACTGCTTACCAAATGAATTACATGTGCTTACTTGTAAAAAGGAAACTAATAAATCATGACAAAAATAAGCTACGATTAAACCCAAGTTTCTGGGCATTTCCATATTACATCAAAAAAGTAAATGGACAGAAATTTAAAAAGAGAACAGCTATAAAAAAGAGAACAGCTATAAAAAGTATGTCTATCAACACACAATTCTAACATTGTTTTTTATCCTCAAATTGTGATTACTGACCAAGAAATATAATTGTCCATGTAAATGGAGAAATACAAATAAATTGTAAAACATATTAATTAGCATGTGTCATGCTTAAAATGCTTTCTTTGCATTTGAGCAGTAATATAAAATTATTGATAAAAATTTTATTTAATCCAACTCAATATAACAGAATGTTCATCAATGATGAATACTCAAGAAAACACACACTTTGAGCACAACTAAAGCACATACTACTGATGCAACATACTATTAAAACTTAAAGGAAAAAAATCCACATTACCAAAGCATGATCTGTTTATGCACTGAATTGTGACTAGCAAAGTGTTATTTTTCCATATGCTTTTTACTGTGTCAGATATTACTTGGATTTTGCCAAATGTAAGGTTCTATGATCAGTTATAATGAAGACAGACTTCTAGGATTAAGTTTCTAATACAAAGAATTGTTATATCTTTGATGTTTTCCCTCATACTTGCTCTTTATATTTAAAAATTAATCCATTAAGTAAAAGGGTCAACATACAAATAACATATATTTTGCCTAAGTAGAAATACAATAAATATAAAAATTAATCTAAAAATAAATTGTTCATTTCCCAACGAATGAAACAAAAAGACAAATTTTTACAACTTTCTGCACCTCTCATGGTCATAATGTTGAAATAAATATATGAATTATGTGCAGTTATGGTTCTAAGAACTATGTACTTTGGAGATATGTTTACTATATTTTCCCATCAACCTGAAGATTACTTGTTTTCCACAACCCTGAAGATAAATATTTGCCAAGAAAGGGTTGTTGACCACAGGGAATTTCCTAATTTGCTAGAGAGACCCACGACAATTAATGTTAGTGTAAACAAAAATCTTTTCTATGTGCCACATTCTGTGTGTTTTGTACACAGCAAGAATCAAAGTACAAACAACAAATAGGATGAAATGCAGAACTTCCGATACAGGATAAATACACAATTTAAACCATAAGGGTCTAATTTTCTCATTTACCATCTACCAAAAGTGGGATAAGACAACTCAAGTAGCTTCTAAAATACATGATTTTTAAAAAAAAAGTATATTCACATAGCTCACAGGCTACTTCATACACAATAGTTAAGAAAGTCTCAATGCATTATTAATATTTTTATTTACATCCTTTAACAAAGAACTTTTAGTAACATCAACAGTAAAACAGAAACTAGAACCCAGACCATTACCAAAATCCACATATTTCTGTAAAAGGGATGAACTGGTAGCATATATCATCTTGAAGTTCTCTCAAAGTAAGATAATTTATTCCTCCCATATGAAGCAAAAAACATCCAAGCATGAAGACACAATGGCACTATATTGCAGCTTTTTAGCACTTTTTTCCAGTGTAACTTATTTTAACAGCAAAAACTATACATGAATGAACATTTTCAAAACTGAACTTAGTCTTGTATATCACAAATATATAGTTTGATATAGTTTGTGTTAGAAGCCATTAAAAGTATTTTAGCTCTACCAATTAAATATTTTTTTATCCACATTAATGAAGACCCAAATGATTTTAACTATTTTGTCAACATTATGGATATAGTTCTCATTTCTCCTATCTTCAGTTCTCAGAAGACTCATTTGATAGGGTGCTATAAACACCATATCTTAATATTCCCATTCCTCCACTAGGGTCTTTCCCTGATTGATCGTAGCAGTAAATCACAAGTTCTAGCAGATGCTATACCAAACAGAGAAAGCTCTGAGTGAGAAAGTAGCCAAAACACACACACACACACACACACACACACACACACACACACACACACACGAGTTCGCTCTCTTCATTCCAGCAATCTAGCTGAGTTCAAAGAAACAATCAGGAGGAGTGACATTTTTTGACCAAAGCAACTGTCAAACAATCTGCACTGGCAGCAGTCATACTGACAACAATCATAGTTCTCTGGAATATGAAATCATGTTCTTTTGAAATGTTTCTATCAGGAATTAACTTTCTGCAGAACCTACCATAAAAGACAGTGCTTGCCACAAAACAGGCTAATTAATGTAGTTTTCACTCAACAAATTGTTTGAAAGAAAAAGCAATTGGATGATAATTATGTTTTAAGATGTTTGTATATGCAACACACGCTCAGTTAAATTAATTTAATTTTTTAATAAAAGGATACACTCAAACTCAAAACTAAAAAGTAGTAAAGCTTAAATCACATAAAAACAGGTTAGAGTCCAAAGCCTTAATTCACACTTTCAAGGACCCTATTTCCATAGGGCCTGAAAAAACAAACAAGATACTCTAAGAAAACAAATACAGACTGTAAAAGTCTAATAATGAAGCTATAATATCTACCTTACAAAGTTCATACAAAAATGTAATGCCTACTTTAAAGTACTATGCAAATGTCAGTTACCATTATTGACAAAATACAAGACTACTTGATAGAAGGAAAAATTGTTCACTTGTTTCTGTATAGCCTGAGTTTATAACAAAATTTAGCTTTAGCAGGTAGTTAACTAAAGTTGCTCTTCCAACTAAAATACGACAGCAGAAAACATGATTACTGCTTTTGACAAAAAATTCAGTATTTTATAATTAAAAAGCAAACTCCGAATACAAAATTTTTAAAATTTAATTCTAATGTCTATAAAATGTTGCTGCAGAAAAATTAAGCATATTTAGCTGAAAACAAATTAACTAAAGAAATGTAAAAACTGCAAACATGAGCCACATGTCTTCAAGCAATTGGGGTCAGATAAAGCAATTTTAACAAAATTCTAGATAACATGACATGCTACAAAAGTAGAATTTTGAAATATTTGATGCATTATAGTTCTGCATTACAGTAAATGCCCCAAATGCCTGAATGAATCATCTTTACTTTATACAAAGAAAAGGCTAGTCTGTCACAATAGTGGAATGTTAATAAACGATTACCATTGATTAGGAAAAAAATGCCATCAATAATGGATTCAAAATAATTTTCATTAAATAATTACAAAAGCAGTTTGTTGCTTATATCTGTAACAAATGTTGCACATGGCATATGACCAACTCTATGTCCAAACTCCATATTTAGTTATCTAAATGCACAAGAATACAGAGAAATATAACATGAATACAGTGAAATATAATTACTAAATAATACACTGCAGTAGTTTCACTTGGCAAAATTTTCTTCTTATAGTTTGGTTACTTACCTCCACTTGTTGCATCTTGCTCTTCCCCTTCGGGAAAAGTAACCTGGCTTGGCAAACTATTCCTAGATCGAGTGACTGACTCTAACTGTGAAGCCCTTCCCAATAAAGATAGTTCATCTAGTACTTCTCCTTCTTTGGCCTCAAGATCTGATTTTGAAGTAGTTAATGGTTTTATGCTCCCTGGTGCCATTAGCCTATTTGCATCATTCAAACAGGCTACAGTACCACTGTCCAGGCTCAATACTCGGGCACGACTCTTGGCACTATTTGTGCTATTAGTCCGGCGTGATAACCGCTTTTTGCTAGTTCCTTCAGGACCCATATGAGCCTTGTGTGTATGTTCAGAATCGGCACTTCTTTCTCTACTAATGTATTTGGTCTTTAAAGCACTGTACTTTCCTTCAGGAGACTGACACAAATGGGAGGTGGTACTAGAAGAGCTATCACTGCTGAACTGATGGGCTGATTGCATGCTTGACGTCCTGCTCAAGTCACTTTGATCACTTGAGTCCTCATCATGACAAAATATAGCACTGTGAGGTTTGGTAGCAGATATGCCTCGAAAAGAAACATATTCCCTGTGACGACTTGAGTCAAAACTGCTAGCCCTCTTTTTTCCTGTCCGTCTCCTGCCAGACTTGTGAGCAGAGGCCGTGCGGTGGATTAAGCTCGAGGATTTGGGGCGCACATCCCCTTCCTTTTGTTTTCCACTAACATCCTTACAAATTCTCGAGTCAACTGAAACAGTTGACTTATCACTCTGCTCCTCTCTTTTGTCAGTTTTCCCAACAGTCTTGTCTGCTTGTGTAGTAAATTCATTTGCATGAGGATTTTTATTAGCTTCTTCAGATGCAGAGGTACTAAGACCCTTCTGACTATGCACATCATCTAAGGCATTCGAATCTATGGCTTCCTGTACACCACTATTCGTACTCAATTCCAAAGCAGTCATATCACCGCTAGTCCTTTTATCACTGGTATAGCTACTATCTTCCTCTTGGTTAACAAAGACCTCTTTTTTCTTACCATTTTTTTTCCCTCCTCTAGGAGAATCCTCATGCTCTGATAAGATACTTTCTATGTGAGTTGAGCTAGTCCGTTCACTTTTATAGCTGCTGATGGTACTGTTAGTATCCCGATCAGTTCCACTGCAATAGCTTTCTGTTGAGCCACTACTCCTTGTACTCAGGCTTCTTAAGCTATCTACACTTTTGTCTGCTTTCAAAGACTTATTCTTTCCACTTTTTGCAGGAGGCTGTGGACTGCAGCTTTTCACCTCACCAACAAGCTGAAAATCCCCAGACAAGCAAGAATTTTCTCCTAAAGATTCTTTGGATCCTGAATGAGGTTTAGAAGCTTCTAACTCACTGACCGGATCCAGACCCCGCCTTTGCTGATAGAGAGGGAAGTCATTTAGAGATGTATCTGGAAAAGCTACAGCAGAGCTAGAAGTCCTTGGAACACCTCGAGGCCGGTGGTCTTTCCTATAAGAGTGTGAATGCAATGGAACAAGAGAAGCCACTTCTGTGTCACAGGCATTAGACAGAGACTGATCCACATGGTGGTGCTGGTTCGGGGAGCTTGCTTTGTCACTGAAGTCCCTGGGTAAGTCCTGTCCACAAGAAGAGAATGAAGGCTGGATGGAGATGAAGGAGTCATTGGAGACTGGATGGAAAAGCTTCCGATCAGCTGCCAAATCTGTTTCAAACACATATTTGGAAAGGTTAACACAAATCTGTTATCTGCTTTCTAATGCTTAACAATGGAAGGAATTCATAATGTACAGTAAACCAAGTATAAGCAATTTCTTAAGTAGCTCAGTGACAAGCTGCGAGCCACCCACTATTTATGACCTTCATTCCAAGTTCATAGATATACAAAGAAACCATTCTATGGATAGAATGGACAAAAATCCCATCTATATGCTTAACTGACTTGGAAAGAGTTTAACTGACTTTCAGTGAAAGAATAAACATAATTCATTAAGATCAATCCAGAATTCTTCTGAAAGATTAAGGCCATTTTACAAATGAAGAGAGAAATAATTAGAAATGGGAGAATACGTCTAATAATACCTGACCAGTACATATAAAAGGCCATGAATGAGACAGTCCTGCTATTTAATACAGGAGGAATAGGGAAAGATAAATAACTAATCACAGCTTCGATTTGTCACCATATTTGACACAAGCTAGACTCTTCCAAGATTCATAAGTAACAAAAGAGAATAAATTGAATGTATCATTTTCAACTTCCATAGTTAAAATGAAATAAGGTTATTACTAATAAGACTTTACAATACATCATAAGTCTAGATCATATCTAAATAAATATTCATATATGACACATGAATATGACATATGTACATACTAAATATCAGAATAATTTTCATCAACTTACTCTATGCAAGACTATAGACATTTTAAAAATTATCAAAGAGAAAACATTTTACTACTAATCCACCATAACTGCAATTGCACTAAGGCAATGTGAGTATATATGGCAACATTTTACTCAGCCATTTGGGGAGGTGGGGGAGGCAGTAGTGAGGGGTTAATCTGGATCTATAATTGTACCCAACATGATAAATATTTTTTAAAAATCATACTAAAATTTAACAGGTTTAATTCTAATATGTAACTAAGAAAATTGTATAGATTTAGCTAATATAAAATTCAGGTTAGCTAAAACTGAATGAGCTTGAATAGCAGAGGGCCTAGATCTATGATTTCAACGACATAGGGAACTTCTAAATGAGGAAAATTCCTTCTACCAATGCAGACCAGTACTTTCTCTGAAACTTAGTTTTAGAGAACATCCTAAAGCACTGAAAGGTTAAATAAACCTGCTCAAAGTTGGAGGCAGTATGTTTCAAAGGTGAGTCTTGAACCCAGGTCTTTCTGGTCAAAAGGCCAAGCTTTCTATGCATTATGCCAGCCTGCTTCTCAAATCTACATAAATAATTAAAATTAATTAAGAATGATAACTATTAGTATTGTAACATCAAACACTTAGAAGAGGAAAGGAATAAAATACCCTAAGAGTCACAAAAAAGTTAAATGAAATAAGAAACTTGAAAATGCCTTAATTTTTGAGTAAAGTCAATACCATACCTTAATAAAACAGCACTTAAATATCCTCTTAAATACACACACACACACACACACACACACACACACACACACACACAGAGCTTTCATGACTTTTTACTCCATCTACATTACTTTCAATAACAACAAAGCAATCAGATACATAGTGAAACAGAATGAAATCTTAATGAAAATTTGAAAGTGATTAAAAAAGAAGAATATAATTTTGTGCTAACTGGTGTTAACATGTTCAGAGATTATATAAATGTCAACTTGCCATTATGCTCTTTCATCAATAAACTCCTAGCATCATCAAAGGTATGAATATTCATTTGTAAATGGCACTTGCTGGGTAGCAATATAAGCAAAACAGCCCATTCCTAAACATGGCACTTTACCTCTAAAAGTAATGATTCTCAATGTTGGTTTTTTGAATCCCCAATCAATTAACCAAATGGTTATTAACTATGTAAATGTCTGGATACAAAAAGACAAAAATTAAAATCTCTGTCCTCACGAAACTTACATTCTACCAGAAAAAAACAACATACAAACAAAAAAGCATATACAAAATACATATGATGAGAATATGATTATTTTTAGAGGTAGGCACTAGTTAGGGGGATCAAAAAAGGCCTCATGAGAAGCTGTGTGCTTAAAATATCATTTTCATTTAATTTTTACATAGATGCATTTTTTATTTTTATATAATTATTGATGCATTTTTGTTTTTATGTCATCCTTTCCAGAACAAACCATCATTCGTGACCAAGAAAAATAATTAAGCAAAAACAGAAACCTTCTGAGAAGGTATAAACTATTCTGAACTCGAAGTCCTTCACCTATGTACTAGGACAGTTTCATTCACTGTCTCTTCCAGATTTTCACTGGTTTTTCCAGTACTCAAACTTCAACTTACTTTTAGAAAGTGAAATTTTCATTTACATTTTAGCAGTCATTATATAGATTGATCTCCTAGGTCAGCTTATTTTGTTCTGTATCACTTCATTAAAATCTTTCCACATTTACCTAAACTCTTCAAATTCAAAATTTCTCATTATATAATAATATTCCATTACATTAAGTTCCAATACAATAATTTTTCCAGCTAATCAATGGTCTGATGGGAAAAAAATATTTATTTAAAATGCCTCCTGTGACTGGGAACTCACTACCTTTTTTCACCTACAGTTCACTCTAAAGCAGTTTATATGATGTTTTAATATTAGCTTTACCTAAGCGGCTAGGTGATACAGTGGATAGAGTGCTGAGCCTCAAGTAAGGAAGACTCATCTTCCTAAATTCAAATCTGGCCCCCAATATTAACCCTGGGCAAGTCACTAAACCCTATTTGTCTCAGTTTGTTCATCTGTAAAATGAGCTAGAGAAGGAAATGGCAAACCAATATAGTATCTTTGCCAAGAAAATCCCAAAAGGCGGTAAGGAAGAACCGGACACGACTTAAAAGCCTCAACAACAACAACAACCTAGGACAAAAACAAATCCAATTCCTCTTCAGTATTATGTCCTTCAAAATAACTGAAGATTATGATGTTGTGTACTCCCTCTCCCAGTCTAACACTCCGACTTACTTCAACCAAGACTCATTTGCAAGGTCTCAAGTCCTCTCCCTATCCTATTCATCCATTTCTGAATAAGCTCCATTTTTTTCAATATTCCTTCTAAAATCACAAAACAATTACAGGACAATCAATTTAAAGGTCAACTAGGAACTCCCTTCATTTTACTAAAGAAACTGAAGCCAAGAAAAAGGTTAAATGACTTGGCCAAGTTCACATAGCTATGTAGCCAGAGGCACAGTCAGTATGTGAGACCAGTCAGGTCTTCTTACTCCAAACGCAGCCCAGCCCTCTTTTATCAGTATCACACTGTCCTGTACTTGTAGAAACAAGGTAGAACTTGTCTTGAAAGACCATTTAATCCATTTCCCTGCTTTCAGATGGGTCTAAACTAAATCATCTTATTTAAATTTAAAGTTCTCACAATTTTTAAAAAATAATTCACAAGCTAGACATTAAGTCTTTCTGATGTTTAGCCAGCAAAAAGTACTTCATCCCTTAGGGCCTCAGTTTTCTCATCTACAAAATATTTGAAACCTATGCTTCTAACCTAGATCTGTTGACTACAGAATACACCAAATCTTCCCTGTTCTATTCCTAGTGGATGCAGAAAAAAGTTTATCATTAAACTCTGAATTATGTATTCCAAATCATTTTCATCAAGTTTACTGAATGCTACAAATCAGTTTAAGTTATTTTATTTCTGATGTTATGATACAGTGGTCAATCTTTACCTCGTAGTTAACAGAAAACTCAGAGAAGGAATAAAATAAAGCCCCTTCATTTTGGTTGAGAAGTTTTCATTCAGATTAGCCAACTACTATTCCAAACACTAAAGTCAGAAGGAAATCTGTATCCTACAAATCTTTATATTCCCTCACTTATATTTGTTAATATGAGCCACTCTTGTGTGTGTTTAAAGGAAGAAAAAAATAGTTGGAAGGGAATTAGCATTTGTATAGCACCTACTACTACTATGTGCCAGACACAGTGCTAAGAGCTTTACAAATATTATCTCATTGGACCCTCACAACAACTCTGCAAAGTAGGTGTAGTTATTATCCTCATTTTACAGTTGAGGAAACTGAGGCAAACAGAGATTAAGTAATTTGAGGTACTATGTGTCTCAAGCTGGATTTGAACTCAAGTCCAAATTTCTGAACACTCTATTGTAAGGAAAATTCCATTGCATCTACCCGGTCACAAGTCTGGGGGCGCTAACGTGACAGCCTGGGGTCTGGGTAGAGGCCCTCGCATGTCTTGAAACCGCTGATGTGGCAAGTTTCCAGCCATAAGAGTTGGGCTTGGCACACAAGGCCGCGGGTGTGATAGGCATGATGACGAGAGATGCCTCCCTAGCTTCGGGGCTGTACATGATAGGTCCACTGGACGGTGACCCCCCAAAAGGGGACGGAGTATGGAAGAGAGATATCAGGAGTGAGGCGAGGGGAGGAGGATTCGGAGGAAGATTTGGTCAGGAATTCAGCCCGGGAGAAGATCCGGGAGAGATCGAAACGGGCAAGGCAGAGTAGGGCCGCTTAAGCTTGCACAACTGTAATCACCTGTAATAAAAGTCAATGAGCCGCCTTGCCCGAGGCTGTGGTCATTCTGTGGGGGACAGTTCTCTAGCCCGAGAGAGAAGGGGGGCTAGAGCCAGCCGCGGCTGAAGGCCGGGCTCGGCAGGAGGAAGCCAGAGGGGCAAGTACCCTGGTTGTCTTAGGGCCCTCAGAGTAATAAGGATAAAAACCCTAAGACTCTATCATTGCACTATAGGCTGCATCTAAGGAAAAAAAAATAAAGGGACTTTATTTTTACTAGTTGGAACAAAAACAAAATTTCCAAATTATAAAAAAAAAATCAATTTCAGAAAATGTTATAAAACTCAGCAAAAGCAGTATAAACAAATACAGTGAGACACCATGCATACAACTTCAGATGTTAGGGCATGTACAGTGGGGCTCCATTTTCTTTCTAAGATAAAAGAACCACACTGGTATGAATAAGTAACTGAAGGTCAAATGAGCTTTCTTGGCTGTCACAAGGACATGCTGACATTTACTCTGATTGCTGTACAACCCTCTGGTCCTTTTCTAGTCACATCTTCCTCCCTATCTTATGCTTCTACAACTGATTTCTTTAAAGTCAGTCATAAGATTATACATTTGTCCTAAGAAATTTCATTTTGGTAGTTTCAGTCCCATTGTTCCAATAAATTACAAGACAGAATAGGGCAATATATTCCCGGTTCTGGAACCTATGCCTCTACTAACAATGCCTACAATCTCATTAATTTTTGGCTAGGGCTTTTTGCACTATTATGCATAATGAGATTTCAACAGGATATACAGTAAGTATTTCACACTTCTTATCTTGGTGAACAAGATGGAGTCAGTTCAATTAATTGGATTCATTTTATAAATTTTACTATATTACATTTCCACTATATATCAGCCACAGACTAGTGAAAAAGATACAGAATTAGAAGGTAGAAGACATGGCATCAGGTCTTTGTTTTATCAATATTGTATGACCTTGGGCAAGTCATTTAACTAATTTGTGCTACACCTTTTTTATCTATAAAACAAAAATGTTTTATCTTTTAATTCCTACCCTGGAAGAATTCTGTGAAAATAAAATAATATTCATGAACATTCAAACATTCAACCCAAATATTTTGCCATCTTCCCTAATATGGCTCACTTTTTCACCACCTGGAAAAATCACCCTGGCAGATAGTCAAAGATCACCCCTACCATCCTGAAGAAGTCAGCTTTGCAACTCTGTCATGGAATTCACTTGTCCTGGTTGGTGAATACTCATGTGAATACAAACTTACTTAACACTCTCTGGCTGGCCCAGGACCAAGCTTCAAACTCCATTCCTCCAGGATACTGTGCCATCAGCCCTAATGCTGCACAAATAATGTTCTCCCTCCCCTACCTTCTACTTTCTTCTCCAAGAACAATAATCAAATCAATACCACCACTGCTTTTAGAAAGGGTCTTCTGGCTTCATTCACCATTCCTATGATACTGTAGACTCAGCAACCACTGTATTATATGTGTTGTCTCCTCCATTAAAAGTTAAGCTTCATGAGGGCAGAGACTATTGAAATTCTGTTTTTACCTCCCCAGGGCCTAATCCAATGCTTGGTTTATAGTAGACATTTAACTGATTTTTCATTTGATTTCTTAGACACGAAATAAAGTCAAAATAATATTATTAACCATAGTTGTCAACTTAGAAACAAAGGTACAACAAAGTATAAGAAAATTTGCCAAAACACCAGCAACTCAAGGATTCTAGCTCCTAATAACGAAAGTTTTGATATTCCTGAAATCTGATGCCACATTTAAGCCCAAGAGAATCTCACCTTGCTCTTCACTTCCTTCTTTACACAGACTAGAACTCTGGCCGAGGCTTAAACTGATATCATCAGAAGTCTTGGCAGTGTCTGTATCTCCTAGAAAGTTTAAAAGAAGTACATTTAGGGTGTTTGGGTTTTTTTATTGTTCTTAAAAGAAAAAGCTATACTTCATGGCTAGATTAAGGAATTGAATATATGAGTAACTAAATTATCTCTCCATTAAAGGTATCGCTCAACTCCAAAGTTAAAAGAATGAAAAAAAGATAAAATTTAAATCCACTGTAGCAACTGCTAAAATACTGGATGAACTTTGAGATTCTGAACTCCCAATTGCCAGTAAGTCAAGAAATGAAATATTTAGAATATAGCACAATATCTGCTATTTCTTTTACATTTAAATCATTTTGTAATATACCAATTTTCTAATTGTTCTTAAAATGATAATAGTAAAAACCAAAGCAAGGACTTCTCTATAACTAGAAAGCTTTAAAATAATAATAATTTTCTATAGAGGTGTAAAAAAGAAGGGAAAAGGAAAAATATAGCACATGTAATGTTTTCCTTTCCCTTACCACTGAGTAACTTCACCCCAGTAATATACAAAATGTCACCCCCCCCACCAAAAGAATCTTAAAAACAAAACTCAGACTTTAACAAAAGCATAATTTGTCCAGCTCTAAAAATTAAATAGAGCAAGTCAAAACAATCAATTATTACAGAAGTCCAATACATTCCCACTTTTGTGTAGTGTGGAGTTTTACGGAAACAGAAGAGTAGATAAATTTTAACTTATCAACTTCCAAAAAAATGATTAGGTTTAAAAATCCTTCTATGAAGAAAGATCCTGACAATGTATTTCAAGCTAAATCAACACATTAATAATCAATATCATAAACAAGCATGCAAGAACCTAGGTGCTAGATTCAGGCATACTTTTAAAAAAAAATCATCCAAAGACTATCTATAGATGAAATTAGGAAGAGTGCAACAAATAGATACTATCTATTTGGTAGATGGTACAGATTTATCAGTTTTTTGAGTGATCAGTTTTTGCTGGTGAGAACTGTGGAACCACCAAATTTTCAAACTCTATCACCTCAGTGCCTTCTAGTACTACAACAGAGCAGCAATGGCACTTAATAGCAAATTGAGGGGGAAGTGAAAAGATCATTGATTTAGAACTGGAAGAGCCATTTAAGTCATCTAGTTTAACTCTCATTTTTACAGATGAGGAAACTGAGGTCCAGTGATTAAATGACTTCTTCAGGATCACAAAAGTAGTAAAGGAAAGAAGTGATATTTGAACTCAGGACCTCAAATTCAAAATTTGATGATTTTTCCACTATACCAATAAACTTGAGCAAATAGATATAAAAGAATCTGTACCAGGCATAACATAATTTTAAATGTACTTAAGACACTAATTTTCAGAATCTCAAAGAGAAGAAAATTTTTACAAGAATAAAAGAATCAACAGACATGGTTTTTATCCCTCAAAGGTAACCAAGATGACATCAACAACTATTAACCAATATTCTTATTTTCTCACATCTATAAAATCGTCAAAAGAATTCTCTATCACACAGTAAGTTATCCTTGAAGAAAATATGAGAAATAGGCAGGACTGGCACTGATTATTTTCTACAGCAAACTGTATCATTGAGAGGGCATGGAGAATCAGATCTGCCAACTTCTTACTCAATAAAACATGATATAATTTTAGAGGCTTTTGTCATACGAAGTATCTTTCATGTACCTTTTACAATTATACAACAGTATGCTAATATAAAATTATATGAAATGTGACTGTAGAGATAACTTCTTTTAATAACTCACTGACCATAGACATCAGTGCAAATTGAGTTGTTCACCCTAAGGTGTCATGAAAAATGTTCTAAACATCGTATCAAAAAAAATTCTCTAATAATAATGGTAGTCTCAGAATGTTCTTATTAAGATGAGATCATACCAATTGGCTTGATCTTCAGAACTCTAAAAAACTACCTCACAGCAGTGCAAAAGATCACTCTTGGTGTGGATGGTTACACATAAGTGGATGAAAAACATATGTTGCATAAACTATGACATACAACTGGACAAGCAGTCCATTGAATTAGCCCAACTAATCCAACCAGAGAGGATGTAATTTCATGATGGACTACCCATTCAGTTTCATGTGCACTGTTCCACTGCCTTTTGAGTTTCTTACAATAATAGTTCTTGGTTTCATTACGCATTATATAGCTAACCTGTAGAGGGAATGGTAGTGTTAAAAAGATGAAGGTTTGTACCAGTAAGTTGTCTGAAATCACTAAAAGCATCATACAGTTTTTTAATTATAAACTAACCTAATCTACTCAATCCTTGGCTCAGTTCATCGCTGAGCTCATCATGTACATATTCTAAATCAGTTTCTGCTACAAATGCCCTTCTCTTTAACACAAATACTAGAGGTGACATATTTTATCCCTCTCCCAAGGATGCTGTAATAAGGCTCTACAAAAAATGAAATATCCACGATCTCAGGAAAAGAATAAAAATAATAAGTAACCCAAAAGCTAATATTATTATGGATTAAGTAGGTTGCAAAATATGACAAGGGATGACTTCTAATGGAGTCAAACAGTACAAAAGATGTCATTGAAGATATTTATGACTGGAGAAAAAAAGGTAAATTAGTTATTTAGTAAGAAAAAAAGCAATAAATAGCCTAAATGTTACAGTAGTTACCTCAAAGATATTAAGAGAAACAAAAGAAAGCCTTCAGCTCATTAGATGGAATCTCTATAGAGAAATTATGGAAAGACACAAACAAGAATCAAGGAGTGGGAAGGCACAGAGAGATTTCAATGAGCACCTGTGAAATTATGAAGCCTTCAGAATGTCACGGCATCAGTAACAACTCCTTCTGCAAGAGACCTTTACCAGTCCCCCCACACTAGAGATCTTTTATTTATCTAATTATTTTCATGTTGTCTCTCCCGTGAAAATGTAAGATCCTTGAGGGCAGGGGCTGTTTGTTTTTGCCTTTCTTCATATCCCCAGTTCTTAGTAAATGTTTTATGACTGAGTGATATAAGGAAAAATTAAACAGAGACAACAAGATAAGCTTCAAATTAAGTTAAAATCTAACCTTTAACAGTTGCTTCTGTTCCCAGTCGAGGTGAGCCAGACCCAATCTGGAAACAAAACATGATTATTAATTGTAGTGTTTCAAACATTTTAATTTTATAGAGCAACAGATCAATGAACTATATATTGATATGGTCATAGCGTCACGTACTTTCAGTCATTCTTGACCCCAAAAAGCAAACTATGTTATGTTATTTTGAGCAAAAAAGTAAAACAAATATTGGGTGTATATAACCAAAACTAGTTCCCTAGGGTACTCACAAGTCAGGGTTTAGAAAACTAGATATCCTACAGACATGTTAGATACTGAAATCTGATTGTTACAATACTGCTTTATTTCAATGGTATTTATGTCCATACTACACTAACAAAGTATTTATTTATAAGTGCCTACTTACAAATGATATTGAAAATAGTCCAAAGCAAAAGCAATTCTAAAAATTTCCAAGTTTAATATATACAAAAATAAAAATTTGATCACTGAACTTGGTTTTAGTGATGTTAATCAAAAGTAGATAAAACTTCTATGACAGATTTAAGAATTATGATCAACATGATATCCAACCACATTCAGAGGACTAGTTCATGACAAAGAGGTGAGTTACTCAGAGTGCAAATTGAGACATGGTTTTTTGTACATGGTCAATGCAAAAAATTATTTCATTTAACTATACATATTTCTTACTATAAATATTTCTATATGTATACAGAAACTATATGTATATAGAAACTATACATATTTCTTTTTCTTTTCCAGTTGGGACGGCGTAGGGAGAAGATGAAGGGAAGAAGATGTAGGTTTTCCTTAGTAAAAAAAAAATTATAAAAAAAGGATATGAAACCTCTTCAAAATTTTTATAGTCAAAAATTATTACATTAACTCAAATATTATATAAAAGGAGAAAGTAACAGGAAATGCTAAAATTAATCCCAGAAAACAGAGTATAGTAACAGTGGAGCTATTAAACAACATTCTTGGCAACTACTCCCACAAACATAATTCAAACAGACTCACCAAGACAGAACTCAAGAGCCTTAATTGAACTTTAGAAGAAAAATAATATTTAATGTACTCATAGAGTTAATATTCATAAAATGTTTTATTAATATATCTATGCAACATGAAAAATTTAGTCATTCGAACAATGACTAAATAAACTGCTTAAAACAACTCATCAAAATTAAATTTTGTTAGACCAGTGGTTCTCAACCTGTGGGTCGCAACCCCTTTGGAGGTCAAACAACCTTTTCACAGGGGTTGCCTATGACCATGGGAAAACACATTTTTCCAATGGTTTTAGGAACCGAGACACCGCTCCTCTATCCATCTGTAGGCGGGTCCGCTCACACACAGATACGCCCAGATATGCCCACATACGAGTATTAAAGGGTCGCAGCATTAGGAAGATTGAGAACCACTGTGTTAGACTATCACGGCTTAATATTTTGACCACCTTCTATTTTTTAAATTAACCATAATTCTCAGGGATTAGCCCAATTTCTTCTTCAAATCAGCCCTACAATAAATATAGGTGCTGGAGAGAGAGAAAAAAGTAATCAAAGAGATGGCAAGTTTATAGATTTTACTATAAAATCAAGAGATCAGTCCATCCTCATATTCATCCTACTCTTATACTAGATATGTTTTACAGGGAACTTGTGAGTGATATGGTGATTGCCATGCAGTATGTATGAAAAAGATTCTCAGTTGTTCCCAAGCTGGAAATAGTGATCATAAAATTATTTCCCTACAAATCTTCCTTCTTAGATATAGTCCTTTCTTGCCAAATATCTTGGACTAAACAAAAACACAAGTATGTCACAAGTATACCACCAAAATGCAAAAACAAAAAATCAAAAAAACCAACCAATATTTTAAGAAAAAATTTAGTTTGGTGGACAGAGTACTATGCTTGCTCAAGGAACTTGGGTTCTAGAACTAGTTTTGTTACTACCTAGCTCTGTGATAGTGGACAAGTTACTTAACCTCTCTAGAAGTACATTTCTCTTACCAGTAGAATAGAAGAGAGAAGAAGTGCAACTAGGTAATTTTTAAAGGTCTCTTTTCTACTTCAAAAATTCATCCTATGAAATATTCTTCTGTCTCCTACTAACAAAGCAATCACACCACTTACCTTTTAAATTAAGGCAACACAACAAACCCACCAAAAATTTCCAGCTGCAAAAACTTTTTAATACCCACACACCTCTCAAAACAAAAGTTTTGACAATAAACTTCTGAAGAGATTTCTAAATGGCCTGTGTATAACTGGGTATTTAATCTTCCTATTTTATGAACTGGTTAAAAACTCTGCAAAGTATCAAGCTCTGCTTAAGGAAAACAGTAAGAATATGTCAAGTGTGTCTTTAATTAAAAAAAACTGAAAATCTGAAACCACATATCTAAAAGACACATTAGCTTTCAATAGCTTACACATTGCTACAAAAGAATTGCTGTTTTAAAAAAATCAGTGTTTTTTCTTAGTAGTGTTAAAAGTTGGATGACCTCCTTAAAATATAATGAACAAGGTCTTGTGATGTGAAATCATCAGATAGTTTCCAGGAATAAACGCTGATTTTTCATTTTCTAAATAAATGAAAAAAGCATAGGCCCAAAAACCCTGTGGATAAATGAGACTTGTCTCTGGGGTAGTCAAAATACGATTACATTTTTCAATAAAGAGTCTGACTATGCAAATGCCAAAGAAAAATCACTCAAAAATCAAAAGCCCAATTATCAATTTATCATGCATAAAAGATAAGATAGGAGCAAATGTCACCAAAATAAAGAATTTAAAAATGAGTAATGCTTTCCTCTTTACTGTATTTCTTTTTGAAAGACAGAAGTTCCAATCTAATTACATACAAGAATCTCTCACAAAACAATATTTTTCCCATCACTTGATCTACTTACAATAAACATATGGAATAAAACATAAGTACTTAAAAAGATGAATACTGTTGACTGAGATTATTTTCCCATGTGCTTTATTGAATAGCTAGAAATATAATTTTTTTAATTCTGTCCATTTGAATTTGAACAAACTTAATTATAATCAGCAATCATGAAATCTATTGCAATTAAAACATCTTACATGTTTATGGCATTTTATAGCTTTCATTTACATAATTATCTGATTCAGGGATAGCTCTCTCTCCTTGGTGTGTATCAAGTAATAAAGCTCTATGCAGAGAATCATAGACTTAGATTAGATTCTCTGCAGTCTCAACTCTAAATCCTTTTCAGAAGAGAAAACTGAGATTCAGGAAAGCTGAGTAACTTGACCAAAGACACACACAGCTAGTAAGTAGCAGAAGAAGGATTAAAACCCAGGTTCTATGACTCTAAAATTAGCACTTTTTCCAGTCCATCAAGCTCAAGGTATCTGTTTCATAAGACATCATTAGTAATATTCTGCTCTTATAAGAAGAAAACTCCTGCCTCTGACATTTACTATTTGTGTGACCTTAGTCAAGTCACTTAGTTTTCCTAGGCCTCAAGTTTCCTCCTCTATAAAAGCAGAAGGCTATACTAAAAGGTTTCTGGGTTCCCTTACAGCTCTATATCTGTTATTCTAAGATGCACGTCACCACCACTGAACAGCTAAATCTGCGCTTATTGTGGCACAATTCTGCTAAGGATCAGGGAAACCAAGAAAATACAAAGCTACAGTGTATCAGTGCCTCTCCCCTTGAGAGGTTTACAATCTGGTGACAAAGACAGAACCAACAAATAAAAATAACAAATTGTGGAAAGTATCAAATGAGTCAGAGTAAATCTTAGAGCAGTTCAGAGGAGAGAGTAACCACAATAGGCTAAGATCATTGTGAAAGACATCACTGAGTAACAGAGGAGGTAGGACTTCCAATAGGCATTAAAGGGAAAAAAGGATTTTGGCACAAATAGGAAAAGAAGGTCATTTCAGAAAAAGGGGCAAGAGCAAAGGCACAAAGAAAAAAACACATGGTGTCTTTAAAAATAAATATATTAGTTTGACCAGCAGGATAATTCACATAAGTATAAGCAAATCGTCAGAGCATGCTGGAAATGAGTAGATGCCAGACTATGGAGGACCTGATTCAAGGGAAGAATATAGAATTTAGGAAATTATCCAATGCACAATGAGAATCAGTAAAGATTCTTGGGCAAGCAGTGACAAGTAGAAAGTAGTAGTGTAGAAAGAGTGATCTGTGAAACTTAAGATTAATAGGTTGGATGGTGGAGAGAGCCTAAAGAAGAGAACTGGAGAAACCAGTTAGAAAACTATTGTACCAGCAGTACTACAGACATAGAGAAATGGGGGCCAAGAGTATTACAGATAGCAGCAGTGAGAATGGAAAGAAAGGGGCAGACTATATAAAAATCAAAGGGCCTTCGTATCATCAGAGATCTCAGGAAAAAAGGCAAAAATTGTGCAAGGTTTAAAACTAGGTGATTAGATGGATCATGATTCCATTAGAAAAAAATTACAAGGAAACTGGTTTTGAAAAGATCAGGAATCCAGTTCTAGCTATATTCAAAGTGATTCTGTAACATCTAAGTAGAGACTTCCAGCAGGAAACTGCTACAGATAAAACACTGCTACCTATATGCCAAGTCACGCACCAAACTTAGGCTGGTCCCAAGGCAATAGACATCAGGCCACTGTTTGCCCGTCTTTAAAGCAGGGCTATTGATTTGTTGATGCCTATCTGATTGGGACATTAATTGTGTAAAATAAGATTACATAAAAGTCCATTAGAAATAAAAGTATTATCCCAAAGAGATCATACAAATGGGAAAAAGACCCACATGCACAAAAATATTTATAGCAGCTCTTTTTGTGGTGGCAAAGAATTGGAAATTGAGGGGATGTCCATCAATGGAGGAATGACTGAACAAGTCGTGGTATATGAATGTAATGGAATACTACTGTACTATAAGAAATGATGAGCAGGCAGAGTCCAGAAAAACCTAGAAAGACTTGAATGAACTGATACTAAGTGAAGTGAGCAGAACCAGGAGAACACTGTACATAGTACCAACCACAGTGTGCAATGACTAACTTTGACAGACCTAGCCCTTCTTAGCAATGCAAGGATCAACTCCAAAGGACTCACAATGGAAAATGCTGTTCAAATCCAGAAAAAGAATCATGGAGTCTGAATGTAGATCAAAGCTTATTATCTGCATGCTCTCTTTTTTGCTGTTTTTTTCTTTCTCACGGTTTCTACCATTGGTTCTAATTCTTCTTTACAACATGACTAACGTGAAAATAGGTTTAATATGAATGTATATGTATAGCCCATATCAAATTACATGCCATCTTTGGGTGGGGGGAAGAGAGAGACAGGGAGAAAACTTAAAACAAAATCTTATGCAAGTAAATGATGAAAACTAAAAATAAATAAGGAAAAAAAAAAGAAATGAACAAAAGTATTATAAATAGAAAGCTTACCAAAAAAATTTAATCTATTAGTCAAAGATCAAATGAAAGTAAAAGGCACATCAGATATACTATGACAACATAAAAAACAGTAGAGGCTCCTACCTGATTGCTTGGGTCTAGACAAGCATAAGAATTTCGTGAACTGCAACCAACTGGGGGTGTAGCCTCTCGAATAAACTCAGACATTTCAATACCTCCACCAGGGTCACTATGGAAAAAAGTGGAAAAAAAAATCATTTGAGCAAAACATTGTGATTTATCTATGCTGATTGCTGCTAGATTTTTTAAATTTACTTTCCATAAACCTCAGGGGTTCCAATGATTGTGATGTAATTATGTATTAAAGTAGCATTTTAAAAAATTCCATCCTATACTTCTTAAGCCTGTCAGAAAGACATAACCTGATAATATACAAGGAATCCATTAAACCAAACTACTTTCTTAAAACATTAGAATCATACCTTAATTAAAATCATGGGAATTCTGGAAACTGCAATAATTAATTACCAGTAAGCCAAAAGAAGTGAAAAAGCATTGTTCAGAGGATAAAATGTCTACATCTGAGGAATCAAAAACCAAACATAGTAGCAAAAGACACTTCAACTTATTTGATGCAAGAATCAATGAACAATTAACCATTTGTTAAGTACTTACTAAAGACAAAAGTAAAATACTCCCTTCCCTTAAAAAATTTACATTGTAATGTAGGAGACAACATGTATTTACATAATATATACAAAATGAATACAAGATAATTTTTAGAAGGGATGTCTTAGCAGCTATGGTAATCAGTTAAGACTTCTTAAAATAGATTGTGACCCTTAGCCTGAACTTTGAAGCAAATTAGGGATTTCAAAAGGTAGAAGTAAGAAGAGCATGTATTTCAGCCATGACAATTAAAGAACCCTTGCAGACTTTGGAGAAAGCAGTTTTGGATAAGTTATAAGGTCAGAATCCAGAATGTAGGGGGTTAAGGAGAAAGTACAAGACAAAAGGAAGCGGAAGTAGAAGCACCAAATGCACACACTTTTTCAAGGAGTAAAATTATCAAAGCTAAGAGAGATAAAGTAGAGTGGTAGGTCCAAGTCAGTTCTGTGTTTTGGTTTTTTAGAATGGAAGATATTTTGGACATGTTTAGGGAGAAGAGAAGAATCCAAAGAGAGGGGAGACATTGAAGATTAGGGAGAAACGAGATGATAGTAAGGGCAATCTGTAGGAAAAGACAGGAGCTATAAAGGAAGAATGTACAAAGGTTGACTTTGGTCAGGAGAAAGAAAGACCATTCCTTCAGGTGAGATTGCAATAAAAGAAATGGAAGGAGATAACATCAAAGTGTTGTGAGATGAGGAAAGATTACCAGATGATGGAGTTCTCAGGGTAACCCCTCAATTTTTTTATAAAGTGTTTATTTTGAGGAAAGGGTCTCAGCTGAGAGGGTAGGTAGAATAGATGTGTTGAAGGCTTGAGGAAAGAAGATTGGAAACAGCCACTGTAGATACTGGTAGGAGTGAATCAAACAGGTAGGAGTGAAAGAATCACCTTGCTGCCCTGAGAGCAGAGTTGGGAATAGATAAATTAAACGTGAAGTAATCTGCAGAGTTGGAAGACTTTCTTATGCTCCATCCAGCAGCATGTGAACAGGAGGAAAAGATGATGCTTTTTCACCTTCTGCTGCCTATTATTTTAGTGTCAAACAGCAAGAAACTATTTACAGATGCACAAAGTGAATGATGCTTAGGAATGAGAAAGCTAGCAGATTACTGTCTGGTCTATCATAGTACACAGTATGATTCCAATGTCTGAGCCAAGGATGACTTGACAATGGGAGGCAGCTAGTGGGAGAGAACACTTGACCTGGAGTCAGGAAGACCTGTGTTAAATTTGAAGTGAGACGCTATTTGTGTGACTCTGGGCAAGCCACTTAAAACTGTTTGCCTCAGTTTCCTTATCTGTAAAATGGGGATAATAACAGTGTGTAAGCTTTCAAGGGTTGTTGTAAAACTAAAATGAGGTATTTGTAAAGCATTTTGCAAAGCTTAAAGAATTAGTTATTATTATTACTATTATTATTATCACAAATTTACAGGGGGTTTTTTGTTTTCAATAAGTTTATTTTACAAAATTATGGTCAATAACTTAATTAATAGTACCTGAACGGTAAAACTTCAAAGTTAAAATTAAAATTCACATTGCAGATTGCCATCTACCGATAAAGCAAGTTCATTTAGCTCAGTTCTAATACATTCGGGAGACAAATATGGAACTAAATTCTGACAGATTAGGAAGAGAAAGAAGGAAACTAAGTTCTGATAGATTTGGAAGAGACAGAAGGAAACTAAGTTTCTCACAGCTAGGAATGGCCACATAGGAGAAAATCCTACTGCATAGGCAGGAAAAACAGCTCAGAATCAAGAAAAGATTATAAAGAACTAAAAGTTTGATGGAAAAATACTGCCAGTAATAAAGCAATATATGTACGATCATCCAAGATTTCAAATATCAATGATGAAGCATAATACCCCCCTCCTGACAGAGAAACATGATGATCTCATATAGTTCTGGTCAAGATCAATGTTGTACTCAATGTAGAATTTCATTTTGCTAGATTATGAACACTTTTTTTCTTTGCTTTTGAATAGGGGAGGGGTAGGTAAAACAAGGAGACTATGAATATTTATAACAAGATTTTTTTTTAAAAAAGAGGATCAGGGGGGCAGAGCCAAGATGGCAGCGTAGGAGAAGCAAGAAATTGTAGCTCCGACACAGCCACATCAAATACCCAAAAAATATGACTCTAAACAAATTCTAGGGCTCTAAAATGCACACAGATATATTTCTTGCTGAAAGCAGCTCGGCTCAAAGTGACCATTTCAACTCTGAGAGCAAAAACCAGCCCAGCCTGAAACAGGGCGGCTAGACAAGCCCCGCCCCGGCTAGAGGTTCAGGAGAGCAGATCTGCAGCAGGTGTGGCAGTACCCAGAATTATAAAGCCATAAGAAAAAAGGACCAAGGTTAGTGGAACTTGGCTAAAAACCGGGGAAGAAAAGCGGGTCGGGCCAAGCCGCCTCCAGGGCAAAGAAGCGGGAAGTGGAGGTTCTGCACCCGCCTCCACATTGCCGCATCAGAGCTCCCGGACGGCAGATAGCAGGGGGGCCAAGCTATCAGTCAGAGGCCAAGCACTCTCACATTGAGCAGACTGGACCCAGATTGCGGTTTTCGGTGGTGGTTCTGGGTTTTTTTTTTTCAGTGAGCCGGAGCTGGGGAGGGACCTAGCAGCCTCCTAAAAGCCCTGGCAGCTGGGAAAACCCCAGCGATTTGGGACAGAGCTGTTCTCTCTGGGAGCAGAGTTCCACAGAACTAAAAAAAACAAAAAAAACAAAAAATACCTTTGAATGGCGACCATGAATAAACATAGGAAGCAAAGTAAAAACAGCAACCACATCCTAGATTCCTTCTTCAGAGAAAAGAAGGAACAAAGCAGGGAAAGGGAGGAAGACAACGCAGTCAGAACTCCCACACCAAAAGCTTCCAAGAAACATGAAGATTGGCAAAAAGCTAGAGATCAGCTGAAGATTGGCAAAAACCTAGAGATCAGCTGAAGATTTTGAAAACCAAATGAGAAAAGTGGAAGAAAAATTGGGAAGAGAAATAAGAATGATGCAAGAAAATGATGACAAGAGAGTCAACAATGTGACTGAAGAAAATAACACCTTAAAAAACAGATTAACTCAAATGATAAAAGAGGCCCAAAAAGCCAATGAGGAGAAGAATGCTTTTAAACAGCCGAATTTGCCAGATGGAAAAAGAATCTCAAAAGTTTTCTGAAGAGAATAATTCCTTCAGAATTAGAGTGGAGCAAATGGAAGCAAATGACTTTATGAGAAATCAAGATGCTATTAAACAGATCCAAACAAATGAAAAAACAGAAGGCAATGTGAAATATCTCCTTGAAAAAACCACTGACCTGGAAAACAGATCCAGGAGAGACAATCTAAAAATTACTGGACTACCTGAAAGCCACGATCAAAAAAAGAACTTAGAAACCATCCTTCAAGAAATTCTCAAGGAAAATTGCCCGGATATTTTAGAACCAGAGGGCAAAATGAAACTTGATCACCTCTTGAAAAAGATCCCCAAAAGAAAACT